>CM060698.1:123263672-124463672 GCA_030686995.1 Artemisia argyi | reverse complement strand
TCGGCCCTAGGGTTTCTCCACACAAGTTCCTCTTTAATGAATGAAAAATAGAAAACTATATATAGAGTTTAGAAGGTGACGGCGTCAAGAACAAATGTCTGACGCCGTCATCTCGCCGCCAAATAGTTCCTCGGACTGCCTAGAACTGGGTCTGACGCTGTCATGTATACACCTTATGCAGGCCGTCACAAAATTAACTCTTGACGCCCTTCTTGTGACGCCGTCAGGTTTGTACTGGGTCGTCACTTCTTTTACTCTTGACGCCGTCAGGTACTGTTCTCAGCTTGAAAAATTAAGTCTTTGGCGTTTTCTTCACTTTTATGCTCGAAAAACGTCCGAATTGCTTCCTTTTCCAGATTTCACTCCCAAAGTACCTAAAATCACAAAAGGAACGATTTAGGGTAATATTTGATCAAATAAATTCAATTCAGGGCTTAAATAACCCCCTAAAAGTGGTTCATTTTTCGCCTCATCATATACCCTTACACTTGAGATTTGCTTGTCCTCAAGTAAATGCGCTTTTATTCTAATCAAAATACAAGTTAGGGGTCTTTTAACACTAATATAAAAGTAATTACAACAAATAATCGTTCCAATAAAGACCAAAGACAAGCACGGAGGTCATATACTAGCACCTCACAAATAGTGTTTAGATACTCACATCTCTCGGGTGTAATAAAGTAATATCACAATATGGAAATGGAAAACATCTCTCAGTACCTGTCATAGCAAAATAGATTACCATAGGCTTGGGAAAGGATCAAACCTCCACCACATGGCGTAAGCACCTAGGATAAACTATCAAAGAGGTCTTTTAAAGGGTTGTAACGCTAGGTGTAGGGATATGAAATACACGGTTTTGTTGAATATAGGCAGTCTTTACTGGTGGCGAGTTAACAATCTTGGTTAATTACATGTACAATATGGCGTTGCTAAGCCAAGACTAGACTCGACTTAAGCTAATAAATGAAAAATAACAAAAACATAAAATAAACATAGAAGGAAACGGGATGGTAGTCCATATTTTTTTTCTCTTTTCTTTTTCAATTTTTTCTTTCTTTTTCTTGATTTTTCGTTTTTTTTTTTTATTTTTTTTTTTCATACACTCTTACCCTACCATCCAAAATAATACATCATAGGGAATGAAAATTCCCCTTACACTTGAATTTTTACATACTTTACAATAAACTAATCTAATGACTCGAATTAAGATAATCAAAACACTTGGAGTACTTTTAAGATTAACGCACATATGGGGGTAATAATATTATGTTGTTCCCCATTACTCCATAAAATAAGTACTTTACCCATGAGTCCCAATCGTCCCAAAACAATATGTACAAGGATATGACTCGACTTAGCAACCATGTAATCAATTAGATAATTAACTTAGGGTTTAACAAATAACAATAATGCACTAAAAATGAATGCATACATGGAAGGCTAAGGCGATTTGGGTGTACATTTAAGTGGGGTGTAACAAATTCTTCCTTTAAGTAAAATGCTTAAAGTTAGAAACGAAAAGATAGGCTCGGAGGGGTATACTAGGGGTTTCGTGTACTAAAAATGAGTACAACGCTAAGGTGTGGGAAAAATTAATTGACTTAACTAGCCAAGTAATATGACTTAAATGGTCAAGTAATTATGATACGGGTTTAACACAAGGGTGATCCTAATGCCTCTTATCATGTAGTAAATCCTACTACACGAATGTAGTCTCACTAGCGGTCTCGGGATGCATCACTAACGCAAGTTCTAGAATCTAAATGCTACCGGTACACTCATAAGCACTAATAGTAAATTCTTTTCCTATCAAATCTAAAGGCGAACCTCACATATTTGGGTGGAAAATTTTTCTAAATGATACGGTTATGTGCTAGTCATACAATCTCCTATCCATGAGACGCTTGCTATGGCTAAAGTTTCACTCCTAAATGTTGTAAAAAATTTTAAATTTGGCGCTAAAATTGCACTAACAAGTATTTCTCATAGTTTTATTACACATCTACTATCAAACAAACAAACTCAAGCGAAAGTGTATCTGTAAGGTATCATCATTTTACCCTCCCCTTACACTTAGGATGAACATTGTCCCCAATGTTCAAGTAAAGAATGTAAAAGTGAAATAAGTAAAAAGAATGAAATCAAATACTCCCCTGATTCGCTTGGTATGGATAATAAGGTGGCCAGGTTAGATCTTCCTCCAAGAAAATGAACAATCAAAGCTACCCTTCCAGAAAAATAAATCATCTTCTTGTCATACATAACCTGTAAATCCTGAGAAAACAGACAAGGCAACCTCGCATAAAATCAGCGGCAATCTACATATGCTAATAAATCCTAAAAAGTAAAGTAAGATATAATGCTTGTGGAATGATGTTTGCAGATTTCCTGGAGATTATAAAACTAATAATTCAACAAAAACTTTAAGACTCCATTAGAAAAACAAAACTGGTAAAATTTCATGATTTTTACACGTGACGCCGTCAAGAGTAAACTCGTGACGCCATCAGAAGTGACCTGCAGAAATTCTTATGTTAAGTTTCCGGAAAATTTCTGGAAAAACTTGGTCTTACTTCCTGGAAAATCCTGCAAAACTTCATTATGACTCGATACAAGCATTTGACTCTAACAAATACGAATATACATGTTCATTTAATATTGTGGAGAATCAAGATCGCTTTGTTTCTTAAAAACATATTTGGGGTTTCCCCTTACACTTATCTTTTGCAAAAATACCTTTGGGTGAAGTTAAAACTAGGCCAAACAACAAAATAAATTATTTCCACTATTTAGTTTTGAAACATGATCTACCAACAATAAAAATAAAGCATGCATACGGAAGCAAATAACAATCAAACAAAATAAAAATCACACAAAACATGGGTTGCCTCCCAAGAAGCGCTTTTCTTTATTTACGAGTCTTGTAGCTAGACTCAAGGTCATGGGTTACTACGTGACCTCATCGTTGGTTTCACTCTCTAGGTCGTCTTCTAAGCCAGTATCGCTTTCATAGTGTAAGTACTTCGGGTCTTCGAACTCAAAGACATCTTCTCGATACTTAGAACCAAGTTTACTAACATCTTTAAAGAACCCACATGATAGATCGGAAGTGTTCTTACATCCTCTCCGCACATCCTCATCACACAAAATAAGTTGGGAACTTAGCCTATCAAGCCCGTCACAATCGATTTCCTTGAGATCTTTTCTCTTGTACGGTGTTTGGTATGAAACCCTCCTAATTCCATCAGCGAAGGTCATGATTCCGTTCTGGTCATCAACTATCAAATTAGTGATTTCACAAAAGGGTGCTCCAAAAACGACTTGTGATAACCTCGGGTCGACATAGTCTTCGATGTTGTCCACAATCGTAAATTCCATAGTGAATGCCATATTTCCTACGAACACCTGGATTTCATGATCTCTACCAACCACATTCTCTCCCTTGTAAATCATTCCCCATCTGCAGATATTGTTATAATGGAATAGGGACATAAAATTCTTAGGCAGGAATACGTTAATGTAGACATTATCGAAGTACTTGTGACCGATCATGCAGGGAATTTTGAGATTGTTCGAATCACGTCGCCTTATTCTCCCCGATCCTCCATCCCTTGATCCAATTAGGTTCCCTTCAAGGGAAGGACGGTACTCGTACACCTCCTCATTACCCCAACGAAAAATTACCTTCTTGACACCATTGGTGAACAATGTACTACCATCCTTCTCATCAAGGATTACTCCCGATTCATTGATAAATGGTTTCCCTAGGACAAGGTTGGTTAATGTTAGATTAGTGACAGGGTCTATGTTATCGACCATAGTGAGGTCAATGTTGTAGACAAGTCCTCCAATCATGATTGATAAATCTTTTATTGCCCTTGCGTTATTGACTTTCTCATACACCATGTGTTCAGGGAAGGCTTCGTGGTATAGGAAAAGGGGAATTATGTTGATGGGAAGGCTAGGATCTATATGACTATCGGTTAAGAGCTTTTTCTTAATAATGCAGGAAATCTTGAAAACTTTAGACTTGCATTCCTCAGTCCTATCACTACTCCCACTAGTAACATCCTCCATTTTTCTCTCGGGTTCCTCCATAATAGATTTACCCACAATGGCTGGATTTCTCGTATGCACTTCCGATCTCTCTTTCCCCTCATCCGATTTGCTATACTCATGTGTGGCGGACTGCTCGAATGAGTTGGTAGGGCTTTTGGCCGATTTGTGGTCCAACCTAGAGGTTTCATCTTTAGCTATATGACCCATATTTCCAGTTTTTTGCTGGTTCAGGTTAGGTGTAGAAGCAGGTATTGTGGTGATGGTATTTACGAAATGGAACGGTCCTAGGGGGTTGACAGGGTCTTTTACCTTTGGTGACAGATGTTTAAATAGCTTACTAGGACTTTTTATTTTCACAGGAGAGGTTGGCTGATTCATGATGGTAACAGATTTGACCTCTTCAGCTTGAATCGGTTTATTAACAGCGTGCTCTTTGATAGCAGTTAACAGATTACAAATCTTGTTATTCATATCGGCTTGATGTTGTTTAAATTTAGCCTCGAGCGTAGAGAGCTGAAATTCTTGAGATAGAATGAATTTTTGCAAGGCATCTTCACAGCTTTGCCTAGGGGTGCTCTGTGATGGAAAATGCTCGGACCATTTGAGTGGGGGGGGGGAGTCATTGAAGGATACGCTCCGCGTTTGGTACCCTCTGAAATTAGGTTTATCCTTCCATGCCTCATAGGCCTCGTCAGAATTTCGAGGGCCTCGACCAACGTGTGATGATGTGAGTTCGTTATAAGCACGTTTTGGAAGCTCCATGCAGTTATGAGTTTCGTGAGGGCCATTACACAATTTACATGCAAAAGCGATTCTGCTTACTTGGCTTGAAGGCTTTTTAGCTTCGTAAGATTTCATGAGAGACTTGACTCGACCTTCAAGTTCCATGATCCTACGGTCGGGAGTGCTAGAGTTGTTCGAAGGCAAAGATATTGCCTTGACCGTTTTGTTCAAATCGCGGGGATCATTCCAACTTTCGTTGTCATAGAGCAAGATCTTCTATGAGTTTCCATGATTGTTCCGCACTTAGATCACGTAGCTTACCACCGGCCGATTGGTCAATGGCTCGCCTTGTGGAGAGATCGATATGGTCATAAAAGATTTGGACTTGGAGCCAAAGATCTATGCCATGATGAGGGACTTTTTGGAGTAAGTCCTTGAAACGAGTCCATGCTTCATAAAGAGTTTCACCTTGACGTTGTTGGAACATCAAGATGTCATTTCTAAGCTTGGTAGTTCTCCCCGGTGGGAAAAATTGAGCAAGGAAACGAGTGATGAGATCATCCCATGTGGTGATGGATCCCGCGGGTAAACGTTCAAGCCATTGACTAGCTTGATCACGTAGAGAGAATTGGAATAGGCGTAATCGGGTTGTCTCTCTAGTTGCAACATCTAGGTCTATGGAATCTACGATTTTAAGGAAGTCCTTGAGATGTTGATTTGGATCTTCAGTACGAAGTCCATGGAATGCACATCCGCTTTGCACCAACCGGATGATGTTGGATCGAAAGGGGGTCACATTGGCTCCAGTGAGCTCAATAGTGTTTCGATAGCCTTGGTGGCAAGGTCGGGAATACTCACCTAAGGTTCGGGGCCTAAGAGGTTCTAGTGGTGGGTTTTGTTGTGGTGGGATGGCAGGTTCAAAGATGTTCCCATCGTCCATGATGTCGGGTGGTGAAGAGTTATGAACAAAAACACGAAGAATTAAGATAGACTAAAGAGAACCTAAAAATTAAAAATAAAATCTTACTAGAAAGGAATCTATCAAGTAGACCTAATAAAAAGAGATTCTAACCTAGACAATAACTATTCCCAGGGCTGCGGCGCCAAAAACTTGATGCGTGGGGTTTGCACCAGGCTTTACCTCTCGAGGGATCTCGAGAAGCTTACAACCCCCACCAGGCAGTGTACCTGATCGATGTAGTATAGTATAATGACAAGTACCGGGGGATTGATCGTTCAGCTAGGAATAGTGTCGCTAGGATTAGAAAACCTAAAGATGAGAGATGATTCTTTTTGTATTTTCATATTTTTTTAGAAAGCAAATAAAAATCTCGGGTTTTAAGGATATGGGCGGAATTAGTTGCTAGTCAACTAACCCAATACTAACGATGCAATCAAAATAAAATACTAGAAATGAAAATAAACTAAATTAAACTAAAGTTGTGAACAATATGTATGAGAAATGTGTTTACTTAGATTTCACTAATCCCTAGATATCTCTTACACGTTAATTACTTGTTATAGTTGCGTGGATGACGGATTGTATTCCTTAATACCATTCATGGGGTGGCGTACTTACTTCCGCAATTCTATGAGTGCCTACTTCACTCCTATGTCGAGCCGGCTAAGAAGCTCCTAACATGGGATCATTAGAATTTACTCATGCATTAAATACAACCAATAAAACCTAGTACACATCGGTTCATGTTTCCTAAGACGTTCAAGCATGTTACACAACGGAGATCTGCCAGTCTTCTTAAGCCTAACATTGAAATCATTCATCCAATACAACCATAAACAAGTAATCAACACATAATTAACATCTAGGTTTCATTAGATCCCAGCAAACACAAGATAGATCTAGCCTAGCATGTTGAAATCAAGACAAGCACAAGATATAGACAACCAACACATAGACATATTGATTGAATTAAAGAGAAGACTTATCTTAATAGCACATGAAAGGATTCAAGGGTTGAAAACCCTTGAAAAAGCTGTAAAATACGAGCTAGGGTTTACAAAGTTCGGCCCTAGGGTTTCTCCACACAAGTTCCTCTTTAGAAGGTGACGGCGTCAAGAACAAATGTCTGACGCCGTCATCTCGCCGCCAAATAGTTCCTCGGACTGCCTAGAACTGGGTCTGACGCCGTCTTGTATACACCTTATGCAGTCCGTCACAAAATTAACTCTTGACGCCCTTCTTGTGACGCCGTCAGGTTTGTACTGGGTCGTCACCACTTTTACTCTTGACGCCGTCATGATTTTCCTCTTGACGCCGTCAGGTACTGTTCTCAGCTTGGAAAATTAAGTCTTTGGCGTTTTTCTTCACTTTTATGCTCCAAAAACGTCCGAATTGCTTCCTTTTCCAGATTTCACTCCCAAAGTACCTAAAATCACAAAAGGAATGATTTAGGGTAATATTTGATCAAATAAATTCAATTCAGGGCTTAAATGACCCCCTAAAAGTGGTTCATTTTTCGCCTCATCAGTCATATACTAGCACCTCACAAATAGTGTTTAGATACTCACATCTCTCGGGTGTAATAAAGTATTTATCACAATATGGAAATGGAAAACATCTCTCACTACCTGTCTATAGGCTTGGGAAAGGATCAAACCTCCATCACATGGTGTAAGCACCTATGATAAACTATCCAAGAGGTCTTTCAAATGGTTATAACGTTAGGTGTAGGGATATGGAATACACGGTTTTGTTGGATAAAGGCAATCTTTACTGGTGGCGAGTTAATCATCTTGGTTAATTACATGTACAATATGGCATTGCTAAGCCAAGACTAGACTCGACTTAAGCTAATAAATCAAAAATAACAAAAACATAAAATAAACATAGAATGAAACGGGATTGTAGTCCGTATGTTTTTTCTCTTTTCTTTTTCTTTTTTTTTTTTTTTTGTTTGCATACACTATTACCCTACCATCCAAAATAATACATCATAGGGAATGTACTTTCCCCTTACACTTGAATTTTTACATACTTTACAATAAACTACTCTAATGACTCGAATCAAGATAATCAAAACACTTGGAGTACTTTTAAGATTAACGCACATATGGGGGTAATAATATGATGTTCTTCCCCATTACTCCATAACACAAGTACTTTACCCATGAGTCCCAATCGTCCCAAAATAATATGTACAAGGATATGACTCGACTTAGCAACCATGTAATCAATTAGATAATTAACTAAGGGTTTAAACATGTAACAATAATGCACTAAAGATGAGTGCATACATGGAAGGCTAAGGCGATTTGGGTGTACATTTAAGTGGGTTGTAACAAATTCTTCCTTTAAGTAAGATGCTTAAAGGTAGAAACGAAAAGATAGGCTCGGAGGGGTGTACTAGGGTTTCGTGTACTAAAAATGAGTACAACGCTAAGGTGTGGGAAAAATTAATTGACTTTACTAGCCAAGTAATATGACTTAAATGGTCAAGTAATTATGATACGGGTTTAACACAAGGGTGATCCTAATGCCTCTCATCATGTAGTAAATCCTACTACACGAATGTAGTCTCACTAGCGGTCTCGGGATGCATCACTAACGCAAGTTCTAGAATCTAAATGCTACCGGTACACTCATAAGCACTAATAGTAAATTCTTTTCCTATCAAATCTAAAGGCGAACCTCACATATTTGGGTGGAAAATTTTTCTGAATGGCACGCTTTTGTGCTAGTCATACGACTCCTATCCATGAGACGCTTGCTAAGGCTAAAGTTTCACTCCTAAATGTTGTAAATAATTTTAAATTTGGCGCTAAAATTACACTAACAAGTATTTCTCTTAGTTTTATTACACACCTACCATCAAACAAACAAACTCAAGTGAAAGTGTATCCTATAAGGTATCATCATTTACCCTCCCCTTACACTTAGGATGAACATTGTCCCCAATGTTCAATTAAAGAATGAAAAAGTGAAATAGGTAAAAGAATGAAATCAAATACTCCCCTGATTCGTTCGGTGTGGATAGTGTGGTAACAAGGTTAGATCTTCCTCCAAGAAAATGAACATTCAAAGCTTCCCTTCCAGAAATATAAATCATCTTCTTGTCATATGTAACCTGTTAAACCTGAGAAAACAAAGAAGGCAACCTCGCGTAAAATCGACGGCAATCTATATATACTAACAAGTCCTAGAAAGCAAATTAAGATATAATGCTTGTGGAATGAATGTTTGCAGATTTCCTGGAATTTATAAAACTAAAGAATTAACAAAAACTTTAAGACTCCGTTAGAAAAACAAAACTAGCAAAATTTCCAGAATTTTACACATGACGCCGTCAGGAGTTAATTCCTGATGCCGTCAGAAGTGACCTGCAGAAATCTTACGTTAAGTTTCCAGAAAATTTCTGGAAAAACTTATGTCCTACTTCCTCGAAAATTCTGCAAAACATCATTATGACTCGATACAAGCATTTGACTCTAACAAATACTAATACACATGTTCATTTAATATTGTGGAGAATCACGATCACTTTCGTTTCTTAAAAACATATTTGGGGTTTCCCCTTACACTTATGTTTTGCGAAATACCTTTGTATGAAGTTAAGACGAAGTCAAACGACAAAATAAAGTATTTTCACAACTTAGTTTTGAAACATGATCTACCAACAATAAAAATAAAGCATGCATACGGAAGCAAATAACAATCAAACAAATAAAAATCACACAAAACATGGGTTGCCTCCCAAGAAGCGCTTTTCTTTATTTACGAGTCTTGTAGCTAGACTCAAGGTCATGGGTGATTACGTGACCTCATCCTTGGTCTCATTCTCTAGGTCATCTCCTATCTCGGTATCACTTTCATAGTGCAGGTATTTTGGGTCTTCAAACTCAAAGATATCTTCCCGATACTTGGATCCAAGTTTACTAACATCCTTAAAGAATCCACATGATAATTCAGAAGTGTTCTTACATCATCTACGAACATCTTCATCACATAAGATAAGTTGAGAACTTAGCTTATCAAGCCCGTCACAATCAATTCCTTTGAGGTCCCTCCTCTTGTATGGCGTTTGGTATGACACCCTCCTAATTCCATCAGCGAAGGTCATGATTCCTTTCTGGTAGTTGGTATGTGTCATTTTACACATACCTTTTACCTTATTTAACGGACCAAAACAACCAAAAATCCGACCATAAATGCCAAATATGTGTTGTTTTTATGTTTTTACATGTGCAGGTACGGATATGTGAGAAATGGACAAAATCAAGTCGAAAACGACAACACGAGCACGAGAAAAATGGAAAGAGATTTAAAGTCGAGGTCGGGGAAGCAGTTTTCAATCACGGATCTATATTTGAGCTCAATTTGTCAAAGTCAACCTTCAAGAATCATCATTTGCCACAAATAGCCCTTGAAATAATTTACAGAAGTGGTCCCTGGATTTTATAGATTGTCAAAAGTGGACCTTGAAATTTTTAACCTTAAAACTAGAATTACACTACAAAAATAAAACCATATCACAAATCCAATCCATTACAAATCTGCTACACCCACAAGCCCATTCTAATCTATTAATCCATCACCTTTTCATAAAACCCAAGGCCCAACCCCTACTCGGTCAAACCCACTATCCATTCAGTAAAAATAAATAAATAAAAATAACAAAAAAAAAAAAAAAAACACTCCCGCCCCTTTTAACCCCCAATTCCCTTTTTACCCAGGATAACATGAACCCTAGTTTTCACACGGGTTCAATTACAGCAAGTAAGGGTATAACCGTACAATCACGCACTTCTAGAAGTACCCTGACACATCTGACACAAGGGAATGATACATGGCATTATCTAATTGGACGAGACACCTCATTTGGAATGATCAAATGGTTGAGATCATTTGAAATGATTGGGAAAGGAAGGTACGGTGTGGATTAGCTCAGGGAAAGCACATTTTGCACTCGGATTGCCAGTATGGAAATTGAGACCCAAGCTTCTCCTCAGGCTATAAAAAGCACTCCTCAATCACAATTTCAGGTTGGTTAGCTTAGGAGTAGATTAAGCTTAGAGTAGCTTTAGGAGTAGTGTAGAGTAGTTAATAGGGTAATGAATTGCTGCTGATTTGTTTTTAGAATATATTGTAATCATTTAAAAGTTTAATAATAAAAGTTTTAGTGTAATTGTTTTCAATTCATGTTCATTTACCGAAACCTGTTTTTAATTAGTTGTTATCAAATTCTCTTTAAGCTTTAATATCGTTTAAATCAGCTTCTCAGTAGTTCATTCAAGCTAGCCAATAGCTTGTAGTAGGATTCGTTTGTTATATTTGCTGTTAATGGTACTATTGGCTTTAGTCAACGAAAGTCAAAGTTTGTTCATGCTGGTGATTCTGGGAATTCTGGTGTAGATCCATGGTCTCTAGTGATGTTTAAGCTTATCTAAAGATAGGCTTTGTCAAAAGGCACCTCTGTTCAGCTGAGGTTAACTTTGTAAGTTTCAATTCCTTTTTCAGCTTTATAAGTTCTTTAATTCTGCTTGTATTGAGTAGCTTGTTTTCTGTGCTTATATGTTCATTACCTGATTATCTGAACTACTTGTGTTTAATTGATGCTTTAATATTTGATTTGATAGTCTCTTGTTAATTTTTGCTCAAGTTCTCTAGTTATAGTAATTTTTAGCTTATTAATTTTAGTTTATCAGAATGCTTATTTTATGTTCAACTTAGCTTAATGTTAGTTCATTTAGTTTATCATATCTGGTTCAGCAACTAAAGTCAAATCAGCCTAAATCATTTGAAATTTGAAAACAGTTAGTATGATAAGTAGTGTTTGGCACAAGGCCAATTTTTATCGTAGAACTTGTTTTTTTTTACCAAAATCTGTTATTAGAGTAGTTTTAACAGGTTATAGCCAGTAGTTTAAAGTAAAATTTGATAGTTTAGTCTAGTTTTAAAGCTTTTCAAATAGTTGCTAAATAATCTTAGTTTTAATCTGATTGAATTAGTAGATTAGGTAAGGATCTAGATAAGGCCTTGTGTAGTTGTAGGTTTTGCTTTAAATAAGTTCAATTTGGGATATTAGATTATTTTAGGATCTGGTATTTGGACATCATTTGGTCAAAATCTGTGTTTACACATTTAACACCCATTGTATACCTGCACACTCACCCACTTTCTTTGCTGGTTTTCTTCTTACTCTATTTACAGTTGTGTCTCATTTTTGGTTTCTTAACAGTTAGTAGTATCAGCTTATTTTGTTTGCAATTTGGTAGCCTAACCTTAGCTTTTGATTAGCTTTTAGATGCTTGCAACTTGCCCTTTTTCCTATCCCACCACCAGCAACCTTATATGGCTTCTTGAACCTGCTGTTGACCTAAACCAAGTTGACTGTTTCATCAGTCACTTTCTTAGCCCAATACCTTCTGAATTTTGACAATATGAATAGTTCTTGTTATAAGCTTGATTATGCGTTCAGTATGGTAGGGTAGCTTGTAGTTGTGATTAGTGTTTGAGTAGCTGCAAGTAGGTACTTTGGCTATTGATCTCATTTTGTTTCCCTTGCTTTAGTTTTAGCATTAGCTGTTCACTAGCCTTTTTCTAGATGCAGACAAGCCTCAATAAGCTTCTGATTCGTTTTCTAGGTAGCTTGTTCTGCTAACTTGTTCCTTTTAGCACTTTTGGTGGTTTAGCTTTTTCCTTTAATAGCTTATATTAGGCTTTTAAATCGGTCTTTTATCTTGTTTGGTAGTGTATTAGTGCAGCAACTTGTTGATTGTCTCTGCCCAACTGCTTTTTAGCTCCCTCTTAGTGTCTAATTGATAGTACTCAGTTGTTTGCTGCTTACAATAGTTTAGTGGACCCTTCCTGAACATTTGGTGCTTATTGGATATAATTGCTTATTGACTAGTACCTAATAGAACTGCTTATTGTTCTTTAGCTGTGTTCTTGAGCTTATTTTGGTCTTTTCTCAACTCATTTGAGCTTATTAGAGTTTAATACACTTCTGAATCAAGTTTCATTTGGAATTGTTGCAAGTGCTTATTAATAAGCACTTGCAATAAGCTGTTGTTGGCTGAATAAGCACTTTTCTGGCTTATTTTCTTTTCAAAAAATTTTCTAAAGTTCGTTTTAATATTTTAGATTTTCTGTAATTTTTCAGATTTTTCTGAATTGATTTACTAATTTTTCTTAGTTTAAATTCAATTTTTAATCCATTTTAATATATAAAAATCAATAAAAAAAATCAGAAAAAGCTTTAAAAATACAAAAATATTTTAGGAAATTCTTTTATAACATTTTAGATTTTTCAAAATTAAATTTGCATTTTTCACTTTTATTTTTTCCATTTTCTTTTATTTTTAATTCATTTAAAAAATACAAAAACATAAATAAATTCTTAGAAATTAAATAAAAAATCAAAAAAATATTTTTCTTTTTCTGGAAATTATTTTTAGTAGTTTTAGATTTTTAGAAAATTGTTTCACCTTTGTAGGATCATTTTTCGTTAAAAGTTACGTTTTAATTCGTACGTTACGTTTTAAATTTCGCGATTGATTTTCCGTTTTTAGAATTTAATCAATAGTGCATACTTAGCTTGTACATTCTGCATATTTTGTGTTTACTTGCTATTCATTGAATTTCTCATTCACATTTTTTACATTTACCACTTTTCACGACACGATTTGGCAATCGAATTTCACGATTCCATTCACGCCTTCGCTGGGAGAACGACCCGGGGAAATACTTTCACCGGTATTTCTTCGGAAATATATACATATACTAAAATGATTAAATCAGTCGTCAACCATTAAGTTAGTGATTTCACAAAAGGGCGCTCCGAAAATAACTTGTGACAACCTTGGGTCGACATAGTCCTCAATGTTGTCCACGATCGTAAAGTCCATTGTGAATGCCATGTTTCCTACGAATACCTGGATTTCATCATCTCTACCAACAACATTTTCTCCTTTATAAATCATTCCACATCTGCAGATATTGTTATAGTGGAATAGGGACATAAAATTCTTAGGTAGGAACACGTTAATGTAGAGATTATCAAAATACTTGTGACCAATCATACAAGAGATTTTGAGGTTATTCGGATCACGCCGCTTTATCCTCCATGATCTCCCATCCTTTGATCCATACATATTCCCTTCTAGTGACGGACGGTACTCGTACACCTCCTCATTGACCTTCCGAAAAATCACCTTCCTGACGCCATTGGTGAATAAGGCACTACCATCCTTCTCATCAAGGATTACTCCCGATTCATTGACAAATGGTTTCCCGAGAACAAGGTTGGTTAATGTTAGATTAGTCACAGAGTCTATGTCATCGACCACGGTGAGGTCAATGTTATAGACGAATCCTCCAATCATAACTAACAAATTTTTTATTATCCCGGCGTTATTGATTCTTTCACACGAGATATGTTCAGGGAAGGCTTCGTTGTAAAGGGATATGGGGATTATGTTGATAGGGAGGTTAGGATCTATGTGAGTATCGGTTATGAGCTTCTTCCTAGTAGTGCGGGAAATCTTGAAAACTTCAGAGTCGCTTCCCCTAATCCTATCACTACTCCCTATAGTCATATCCACCAAATTTTCCTCGGGTTCCTCTATAATAGATTTACCCAAAATTGTTGGATTCTTTGTATGCCCTTTTGGTCTCTCTTTTGCTTCATCCAATTTTCCTGACTCTTGTGTGACGGAGTCCTCGAATGAGTTGGCAGGGCTCCTGGCCAATTCGTGGTTTAGCTCTGAGGTTTCATTCTTAACTTCATGACCCGTATTTCCAGTCGGTTGTTGGCTCTGGTAAGGTGTAGGAGCGGATATTGTGGTGATAGTAATCACAAAATGGATTGGTCCTATGGGGTTAACATGGTCCCTCACGTCCTTTACTTTTGGTGACAGATGTTTAAAGAGTTTACTAGGACTTTTTATTTTCACAGGAGAGGTTGGCTGATTCATGACGGTAACAGATTTGACTTCTTCAGCCTGAATCGGTTTATTAACAGATTTCTCTTTAATAGCGGTTAACAGATTACAAATCTTGTCATTCATATCGGCTTGCTGTTGTCTAAATATGGTCTCGAGCGTGGAGAGCTGTAATTCTTGAGAGAGAATGAACTTTTGCAAGGCATCTTCATAGCTTTGCATAGGAGTGCTATGTGATGGAAAATGCTCGGACCATTCGAGTGGAGGGGAATCATTGAAGGATACACTCCGAGTTTGGTATCCTCTGAAATTAGGTCTATCTTTCCATGCCTTATAGGCCTCGTCAAAGTTTTGAGGACCTCGATCAACGTGTGATGATGTGAATTCCTTAAAAGCATGTTTTGGAAGCTCCATGCAGTTATGAGTTTCATGAGGGCCATTACACAATTTACACGAAGAAGTGATTTTGTTCACTTGGCTTAAAGGCTTAGGAGCTTCGTAAGATTTCATGAGAAACTTGACTTGGTCCTCAAGTTCCATGATCCTACGGTCGGGAGTGCTAGAATCGTTCGAAGGCAAAGATATTGCCTTGACCGTTTTGTTCAAATCACGGGGATCATTCCAACTTTCGTTGTCATAGAGAGCAAGATCTTCTATGAGTTCCCATGATTCTTCCGCACATAGATCACGTAGCTTGCCACCGGCCGATTGTTCAATGGTTCGCCTTGTGGAGAGATCGATATGGTCATAGAAGATTTGGACTTGGAGCCAAAGATCTATGCCATGATGAGGGACTTTCTGGAGTAAGTCCTTGAAACGAGTCCATGCTTCATATAGAGTTTCACCTTGACGTTGTTGGAACATCAAGATATCATTTCTACGTTTGGTAGTTCTCCCCGGTGGGAAAAATTAAGTAAGGAAACGAGTGGTGAGATCATCCCATGAGGTGATGGATCCCGCGGGTAAACGTTCAAGCCATTGACTAGCTTGATCACGTAGAGAGAATTGGAATAGGCGTAATCGGGTCGACTATCTAGTTGTAACATCAAGGTCTATAGAATCTACGATTTTAAGGAAATCCTTGAGATGTTGATTAGGATCTTCGGAACGAAGTCCATGGAATGCACATCCGCTTTGCACCAACCGGATGGTGTCGGATCGCAAGGGGGACACATTGGCTCCTTGAGTGAGCTCAATGGTGTTTCGATAGCCTTGGTGGCTAGGACGGGAATACTCTCCTAGGGTTCGGGGCCTAAGAGGTTGGTTTGCTAGTGGTGGGTTTTGTGGGTGGTTTTGTTGTGGTGGGTTGATGGGTTCAAAGATGTTACCACCTCCCATGATGTCGGATGGTAAAAGTTACGAACAAAGGCATGAAGAAAAAAGATAGACTAAAGAAAAACCTAAAAATAAAAATATAATCTTACTAGAAAGGAATCTAGAAAGTAGACCTATGACGCGTGGGAATTGCACCAGGCTTTACCTCTCGAGGGATCTCGAGAAGCTTACAACCCCCACCAGGCAGTGTACCTGATCGTTGTAGTATAGTATAGTGACAAGTACCGGGGGATTGATCGTTCAACTCAGGAATAGTGTCGTTAGGATTGAAATTATTCTAACTAGGTCTAAAGGTGAAGGATGATTCTTTTTGTATTTTTATGTTTTATGAAAAGCAAGTAAAAATCTTGGGTATTGGAAGAGTGGGCGGAATTAGTTGCTAATCAACTAACCCAAAAGCTATTAATTTAAACTAATAAACAAGAAAAGTAAACTAAGGTTCTACAAGGGATGTGAAGCATGTTTACCTATGATATGTTACTCCTTGCTAGCTATCCAATTCTACCTATTGAATTGTCACACCTTGTTTTATTTGACGGGTTGTATTCCTTAATACCATTCGTGGGGTGGCGTATGTACTTCCCCAACTATATAAGCTCCTACTTCACTCCTATGTCGAGCCTGCAAGAAGGTCCTAACATGGGATCATTAGAATTCACTCATGCATTAAATACAACCATGAAAACCTTAGTACGCATTGGTTCATGTTTCTTAAGACGTTCAAGCAAGTTACACTATGGAAGTCTGCCAGTTTTCTTAAGCCTAACATTGAATTCATTCAATTAAACAAGAGACAATAGGAATCAAGAATTATATACTAAACCAATTAGACCTATCGAAGTGTCACACCCTAATTGATGAAGATAGACACAAACATCAACAAGGAATCAATAAGATCTAATCAATTATATACAAGTTTCACATAATCATAAGTAGACACAAGGTGAATTAGCAAAACATAATCAATGAAGAGCAAACAACAATAATAATAAAAGACATAATTGAGATAGAATCATCAAACCAATACATGATGTTTATGGAGTGATTTAAACCCTCTAAGTCCTGAGAAAACATCTTCCTCCAAGGAAACGAACAATCAAAGCTTCCCTTCCAGAATAATAATCATCTTCTTGTCATACATAACCTGTAAATCCTGAGAAAACAGACAAGGCAACCTCGCATAAAATCGGCGGCAATCTACATATACTAATAAATCCTACAAAACAAAATAAGATATAATGCTTGTGGAATGATGTTTGCAGATTTCCTGGAGATTATAAAACTAATGATTCAACAAAAACTTTAAGACTCCATTAGAAAAACAAAACTGGTAAAATTTCCAGATTTTTACACGTGACGCCGTCAAGAGTAAACTCGTGACGCCGTCAGAAGTGACCTGCAGAAATTCTTATGTTAAGTTTCCGGAAAATTTCTGGAAAAACTTCGTCCTACTTCCTGGAAAATCCTGCAAAACATCATTATGACTCGATACAAGCATTTGACTCTAACAAATACGAATATACATGTTCACTTAATATTGTGGAGAATCATGATCGGTTTTGTTTCTTAAAAACATATTTGGGGTTTCCCCTTACACTTATCTTTTGCGAAATACCTTTGGTTGAAGTTAAGACTAGGCCAAACAACAAAATAAAGTATTTTCACTATTTTAGCTTTGAAACATGATCTACCAACAATAAAAATAAAGCATGCATACGGAAGCAAATAACAATCAAACAAAATAAAAATCACACAAAACATGGGTTGCCTCCCAAGAAGCGCTTGTTTTTGTTCGAGTCACGAGCCTGACTCTACCCTTATTTAACGGAAATAGGGGAGGTTTTCCCTACACTTTGAATTAAGTGCGGGTGGAAGTAGCGATACACACCCTTAGGATGGAAATATGCCACGTGAGGAAAGTGTGGTGGATGAATTATATTCTCAAAGGGGTGTGCTCCTATCATCATAACCTTACCTAATTCAATCGGGTTAATGGGTGAATTAAGATTTTCTCCTAGAAAGGGATCATTTTCAATTAACTTCAAGAGATTACTAGTTGGGGATCCATCTTGACCTAATAAACCCGGTTTAAACCCATAATGTTTCTTGCGATCAATCATAAATGGGTGATGTAAGCATGTAAGGTCATTTTCAACTCCTCTATTGGCTTCCTTTCTACAAGGCTTAGACTCCACTACCTTTATCCTAAGACTACCCGGACTATATGGTTTGATGGGTGGATCGGAACCTATTTTAATTCCTAAATTTTCATCCAAGGATGGAAGATTAGGTAACGGTTCTAGTTGAGGTTCTGGTTCATCAAAACTAGGAACTTCCATAGAACTAAAAGAAAGGTTATGATTACAAGTATTCAAACCTATTTCTTCTAGTTGTGCTTGGTCCAAAGGCTCTACCTCTATTGGGGTTCCTATAGTCTCTTCTACTTCTTCCGGGTAAGTCACGTGCGGTGTGTGCGCCTCAAATGATGGTAGGACTTGTGGGGTACTTTGTGAGCTTAAATTTTCAACTCTATCCTCCATCTTATCAAGATTACCAATGTGCTCAGCTTGTATTGTGGTGAAATCAAACCACCCCGTGTGCCCAGTTATCTCATCTATAGTTTTATCCCCAAACAATCTTCTTGCTTGTTCCCTTAAACTTGCTATCAATTGATCCGTAACAACGTTTGTTGGGTTGTCCATTTTTTTGGAAAGTATGGCACAATTCTCTATGGTTTCCCATGCTTCATCAACACTTAATCCCCAAAGGTCCCCATCTGCGGCATGGTCAATGTCTATTTTGGTATAGTGGTCGATATGATGGTAAAATATTTTAATTTGGGACCACAGATCGAAATTATGACGAGGGACTTTTCGGAGTAAATATATAAAACGAGCCCATGCATCATAGATAGGTTCATCCTCATGTTGTTTAAACATCAAGATGTCATTAGGAGTGGGTGAATTTTGTGGTCGGTAGTATGGTGGATTCGCGTTCTCCATAATGGTGAACGGAAGAGTCAATAGAAAGGTTTTTACGAACAAAGACACAAAGAAAAAGATAGACTAAAGAAACCTAAAAAAAATAAAAATAAAATCTTACTAGAAAGGAATCTAGCAAGTAGACCTAATAAAAAGAAATTCTAACCTAGACAATAACTATTCCCCGGGCTGCGGCGCTAAAAACTTGATGCGTGGGAATTGCACCAGGCTTTACCTCTCGAGGGATCTCAAGAAGCTTACAACCCCCACCAGGCAGTGTACCTGATCGTTGTAGTATAGTATAGTGACAAGTACCGGGGGATTGATCGTTCAACTCAGGAATAGTATCGTTAGGATTGAAATTAATCTAACTAGGTCTAAAGGTGAAGGATGATTCTTTTAGTATTTTTATGTTTTATGAAAAGCAAGTAAAAATCTCGGGTATTGGAAGAGTGGGCGGAATTAGTTGCTAATCAACTAACCCAAAAGCTACTAATTTAAACTAATAAACAAGAAAAGTAAACTAAGGTTCTACAAGGGATGTGAAGCATGTCTACCTATGATATGTTACTCCTTGCTAGCTATCCAATTCTACCTATTGAATTGTCACACCTTGTTTTAATTGACGGGTTGTATTCCTTAATACCATTCGTGGGATGGCGTACGTACTTCCCCAACTCTATAAGCTCCTACTTCACTCCTATGTCGAGCCTGCAAGAAGGTCCTAACATGGGATCATTAGAATTCGCTCACGCATTAAATACAACCATGAAAACCTTAGTACGCATTGGTTCATGTTTCTTAAGACGTTCAAGCAAGTTACACTATGGAAGTCTGCCAGTTTTCTTAAGCCTAACATCAAATTCATTCTATTAAACAAGAGACAATAGGAATCAAGAATTATAAACTAAACCAATTAGACCTATCGAAGTGTCACACCCTAATTGATGAAGATAGACACAAATATCAACAAGGAATCAATAAGATCTAATCAATTATATACAAGTTTCATATAATCATAAGTAGACACAAGGTGAATTAGCAAAACATAATCAATGAAGAGCAAACAACAATAATAATAAAAGACATAATTGAGATAGAATCATCAAACCAATACATGATGTTTATGGAGTGATTTAAACCCTCTAAGTTGCTGGAAAAACACCTACCTAAACCCAGGAATCGACCTTAGGGTTTAGGGCTTAAAAATAATGAAGTTATGATGTTATATTTATAGGCTGCAATCTGCCTGGACTGATCTTGACGGCATCATACAAACCATGACGGCGTCAAGAACAAATTTTCTTCACTAAATTGTAGATCTCTTCATCCTCTTCGCGTGGGCTTTTGAATCACCTAAATCCGAGTTCGTATGCAAAAGTTATGACCAAAACAACATCAGCTACTCCGCGCGCAAGTTTTGACAAATTAACACGTGACGGCTTACGTGACGCCTTCAAGAAATTTTCTAGGCCGTCACTCTTTAATTTTACACGTGACGTCCTTGGGTGACGCTGTCATCTCCAATGCACAAAACTTTCTGGGCCGTCACGGACTTTATCCACTTCCACTTCTTGTTTTACTCTTGACGCCGTCATGAAGAAGCTTGTGACGCCGTCAGGTACTGTTCCTAGCAAGGAGAATTAAGACTTTGCCGTTTTCTTCACTTTTATGCTCCAAAAACGTCCAAAATGCTTCCTTTTCCAGAATTCACTCCAAAAGTACCTAAAATCACAAAATGAACGATTTAGGGCCATATTTGATCAAATAAATGCAGTTCCGGGCTTAAATGACCCCCTAAAAACGGATCCTACTTCACTCCTATGTCGAGCCGTTAGAAGCTCATAACATGGGATCATTAGAATTCTCTTACGCATTAAATACAACCAAAAATCATAGTACACCTCTGATCATGTTTCTTAAGACGTTCAAGCATGTCACCAATGGAAGTCTGCCAGTTTTCTTAAGCCTAACATCGAATACAATCATCCATAACAACTATAAACAAACAATCAACCCATAATTAACATCTAGGTTTCACTACATCTAAGCAAACACACAAGACATCTAGCCAAACATGTTAAATTCAAGACAAGTGTAAGATATATTCAAACAACACATAGACATATTGAATAAATTGAAAGAGTACTTATCTCAATTGAACATGAAAGGTTTCAAAGGGTAAAAACCCTTGAAAAAGCTGTAATATTCGTACTAGGGTTTTTCTCCAAAGTTACACCCTACTTGTTCCTCTTTTTTGAATGAAAATTGTAAAACTATATATAGATTTTACAGGGTGACGGCGTCAAGAAGGAAATTCTGACGCCGTCAACTCGCCGCCCATAATGAAATCGGATTGCCTAGATCCACTTTTGACGCCGTCATGTGTAATATTACTCTGGGCCGTCACTAACATTTGGACCATGACGGCCTATGGTGACGCCGTCATGTCCATAGTGTAAAACTCTTCTGGATCATCACGGACTTTATCCACTTCCACCTCTTGTATTATTCTTGACGCCGTCACATGAAGACTCTTGACGCCGTCAGGTACTGTTCCCAGCAAGGAAAATTAAGACTTTGCCGTTTTCTTCACTTTTATGCTCTAAAAACGTCCAAAATGCTTCCTTTTCCAGAATTCACTCCAAAAGTACCTAAAATGACAAAAGGAACGATTTAGGGAAATATTTGATTAAATAAATTCGAATCCGGGCTAAAATGACCCCCTAAAAATGGTTCATTTTTCGCCTCATCTGTCTACGTCAGTAATAATACCACCCATTCACAAACCTCAGGTTGAAAGGCCAACAAAAAAAGAAGAAAGTTAGTTGATGAGCTTGCAACTCCAAGTTGTTCATGTGTTATGCACTGGTCTTTGAATAATATAAATTATGTTAACGTTCATGTCGTTTGGATTCTATGTTTTTACTCTATGTTTGACTTTATTGTCTTTTGAACAATGTTATATGTCTGTCTTTGTTTAATCATGTTATGTATTGAGATGTTGGGATGAAACTATTACAATGGGTCAAAATCCAAACTGGCCCAAACATTGATATTCTAAAGTCAACTGTCATATACTGCATGTTTGCTTACTTTGACATTCTAAATTCAACTGTCTGATATGTATTTAAAGTCCACATATGTGATACATTTAATAGCAAGAGTAATACATTTAATAGGAAACTTAGCACTTGAGATTCATTTCATTAAGTTTAAAAAGCCATAATCACTTGTCTTGAAATATAAATGTGTTCATATTTCCAACAAAAAATGGGGAACCGATCTACTATTATAAAATTTAATACAAACTCTTCGTTTTCCCCATTATTTGTGTATATATTGGCCGGTTACTTCCACATTATGCTGCATACCAATCTACTAGTATCAAGCATCAAACAAATTAAGTTGTAAGAATGTTGTCCTGAAACAATAGAGCCAGAGATGCAGTTGTAACCGAAAACAAGGAAGAAGAAAAAAAGGAATGTAGGAAACCACCAAGGAATGAAACAAAAGAGCCAAAGGTTCATGCGTTGGAACAAGGCTCGAAGGATAAGGATGAGAAGGAGCCGGAAGAACAAAATGAGGAGGCAGCTACAAGCACTGCTGAAATTGAAAGACGAAGGCTTGCTGCAAAGGCGAGGTCAGATGAGCATTGGAAGGAGGTCTATTCTCTTAGGAGATTAGAAAAAAAAAGATAAAAAGAAAAAAAAATTGTTGAATGTAATGAAGAAGAAGATGAATGTTTAGAAACATTCTCGTATGATGAATTACATAAGGCATACCTGTCCTATTAGTGTAATCATGTAATGAATCAATTGCATGTTGATGTTCTGAGTTTTTTGTTTCAATTGCATGTTTTTTTATTTCAAATACAGTTTATGGTTATTTTCATGATATACACCAATTTGACTTTCAGTTTATACACCCGTTTGACTTTCAGTTTATGGTTATTTTCATGATGTAAAATTTGGTATCTAATAGTGGTATTATTCACATTTTGCACCAAAAAATATGTTGACTTTAATGATGTAAATGTACTAATGTGTTTATTTGGCTGGAAATCGTTCAAATGCTCATGGATACAATCAAGAAGATAAGTGACTGGTTGTGCTCCTCTGTTTGTGTATTGTTTGAGATGTGTTCATCAGACATAGTTAATGATTTTATCAGACATAAGTAGGCTAGTTTTAGTTTGTTTCATTATGTCTTTGTATCTGAATTGGGTTATGTCCAATTTCAGTTTAGGTTACTTTCTTGATGTAAACTTTGGTATCTAATATATGTTGCCTTTACTAGTCTAATTCGGTTATTCCAACACTACAGAAACATAAAAATTGAAACATAAAACATCTAAACACAAACATAAATATTGAAACATAAAACATCTAAACAGAAACATAAAATTTCTTTGATGATAAGTAGAGGTGTTCATAAGATTATAAATTTCAAAAAAAAAAAAATAAAAATAAATAAATAAATAAATAAAAAATCTAAACACACAATTGTTTAGAAGTTTGACCCGCTACCTTCCACACCATCCTTTTTCTTCCTTTTCTTCATCTCATTTTCTTTCCTCTCCTTCTTATCCTCGAGATGTTTAAGCACATATTCAAGATGGGAGATCCTCTGTTCCAACTCATCAAACTGTGGTATACCGGTATCCACAGTCTCTTGCTTCTCCTCCTCCTCCTCCTCCTCCTCCTCCTCCTCCTCCTCCTCCTCCTCCTCCTGTGTATCACCCAAAAGCATCTCATAGTAGCCATCTTGTTTCCTCAGGCAAGTAAGCATCTGTTTCCTCAACTCCTTCGGTACCTTCCTGTAAGAACCATACTCGGCAATTGGTTCAGTTCCATAACCATCAAGGAGTAAATCCATTAGATAATCGTTCTTCAAAACTTTTTTGTACTCCTCTTCCTCGAAACCAATGTAGATAGCCATCTGCTTCAGTGTTTTTTTCTTTGGGTTTATGTGAGTATTGGTGGAATGTGTGTGTGGTGTTTGGTGCGTTTAAATAAGCGGAATGTAGACGGAAATGAATAGTCCCTATGCAATCGTTTCGGTTTCCGTGTTACTTTGGGAGGGAAAGGTTTGACGATGCAAATTTACTCGTTGAAAAAAAATCCCCAGACATTCTCCTCGTTTGACACGTGTGTTTTGGCTGCAAACTAAAGTTATTACTTTGCAAATATGGTCATTGAAATAAAGTTTGTCCAGTCAAAGGCGGGAAACGAGTGAAATGGCGATAATACCCTTGACTAACGGGATAACTAACGGGTGTTAGCAAAAAGTAGCCTTCGGTGGCTCTTTTGCACTTATCCGTAACGTGAGTGGCGTTTTTGCATGCCTTTATGACTCGGGGTTGTTTTTTCACTTTCGCAGTAGGTGAGTGACTAAATTTGCAATTTACCCTTTATAATATCTTGTCATTCTAAAAAGAGGTATAATTTTGCAATGATTAGCTTGTCTTTATTTTTTCTAGTTTGGTATTTTAGTTGTTATATAAAATTCTTTTGAATTAAGATATTTAGTATATACTATTTATTTTGTTCTTTCACTATTTTTTTCAACATACTGTATATCTGCTAGAATTATTTGTGATCATGCTTGTAAGATTCTTTGTAACAAAACATATGTGACACACTTTCTGATTTTTTTTTTTGGTCACGTTTATTTGTTTACTAGACAACAAGCTTACGAAGTACTACCTTAAGTGTTATTGTAGGAATTAAACAATGAAAACATTTAGGTATTGATGAAATTAAATGCTTATAAGTGTAGAAATATTAATATTTGGCGGATGTAATGTCACAATTAGTAGTTACAAAATTTGAACGTATATTGATTTCACTTATCTGACTTTTGATGTTGCAAATGTCTAAAATTAGCAATTTGTGTTTAACTTAATCTTTTCAAAATTCAAAAAATAAAACTTCTAAAGGCATTATAGAGAGTAGAGATTATTTGATTACTAAAAACTAAGCTTACGAACTACTACCTTAAGCGCTATTGTAGGAATTAAAAGATTAAAAAAAAGATATTAAATTATAGTCAAAGCTATTAAATTATAGATTTATTACTTCTTTTTTTAAGTACATTTTAGAGAATATTAAATCTAGTCAAAATTCTGTTTGAATTCGTCATTTATTGATATTACAACCAAATTGTTTACGTTAAGTTGGCACATGTTAAATTCTATTTATCAAAACAATCATTCTATTTGGGATCAAAATATGATGCTACCACACCATTTAAAATTTAAAATTAACATATTTGACATTTCTTTATGTTTTTGTTCGGACGGGATTAGATATTATTGTTGTTGATATTTGGCATTCACAAGCCATCCAAAATCAATGGCCAAATGAAAAATCACATTGCTATGCTAATTTTAAAAGAACTATCATAACAATAAAATTAGATAATCTAGAGTTAACTCACTATTTTTCTTTCACTTGAGTCAACAAGCTTGTAAAATTTGACATTTAAATCACTGTTCACGAATTTCAATGTTAACACGAGTGACCCGAGTGCAGGGGCGAAGTCAGAACTTTATTGTCGAAGGGGCAAAATATGATAATTTTTAGAAACTACACTAAAAATTGGTCCGTGGGGGGAGGGGGTGCAAATTACAAAAATAGCCGAAAATTTTCAAAAATTTACACTACAATTTTTTTCGCCGAGGGGTCACGTGACCCCCCGGACCCCCCTTTAACTCCGCCCCTACCCGAGTGCATAGTTTTTGATAAATTAAGTAACCTAAATATCGTGTCTTATAAATTCAATGATCATAGCTTTTTAAAAGTTCAATGAGCCAAATGTCATCAGAAACCCGATGTTATCAGCAACTCAATGTCATAAGCAACAAAATGTTATCAGCAACCCCAATGCATCAGCAACTCAATGTAACCCACAGCCAATGTCATCAGCATTCCGATGTTATCAGCAACTCTATGTGATCAGTAATCCGATGCTATCAGCAACTTAATGTCATATGTTTTGTCTTGATATCATTATTAACTAAATGTGATCAGCAACCTGCTGTTATCACGGCTTGCCAAGGTATATTCTCAGGATGTTACAGGCATAACAGAAATGGTTATTGAATAACTTTACTGCTTAAGTTTTGGAAATTCATTGATACACTTGACCGCGAAGCTAAATATGAAAAAGATGGTTTTTATAATGTACAATAAACAATATATGGTTGTCATATGTATAGGTTGGTTAAAAAGCTTAAGAAACTTAAAAAGCCCTTGAATAATATGAGTTGGGTGAATGGTAATGTTTTTGAGAATGTAAAGGTGCATAAAAAGGAATTGAAAGCTCTACAGATGATTGTTGACAAGAATCCCCATGATGAGTCTGCTAAAAAAGAAGCTGTTGTTGCTTTAAACAAGTATACTCAAGCTGCTAGTGATGAGTTGAGTTTATTGAAGCACAAGGCTAAAGTTTTATGGCTTAAAGATGGAGATAAAAATACAGCTTTTTTCATAGTGTTCTTAAAACAAAAAGAAATAAAATTAGGGTGGAGAGCATTTGTGATGAGGATGGTATTAGATATCAAGGGAAAGATGTTGTTGTCCAGTTTGTTAGACATTTTGAGAAGTTCTTAGGAGTTTCTAGACCTGTGGAGCCTGTTTTGGATAGCATTTTTAGAAGAAAGCTAAGTAGCAGTGAGCTGAGGATATGATTAAAGATGTTTATGATGTAGAGATCAAATAAGCTATGTTTTATATTGACAGTGATAAAGCTTCAGGACCAGTTGGCTTCTCTTCTGAATTTTTCAAGAAAGCTTGTGTTGTGGTTGGTAATGAGGTATGTCTTGTTGTCAAGGAATTTTTTAGTAGTAGCAAATTGTTGGGAGAAGTTAATGCTACATTGATTGCCCTCATCCTAAAGGTTAGTATTCCTAATAATGTCTCTGAATTTAGGCCTATAGCTTGTTGCAATGTTATATATAAATGTATTAGTAAGATTCTTACTAATAGGATTAAGGGTGAGCTTGAAAAGGTAGTGCATATAAACCAAAGTGCTTTTATCCCTGGTTGACATATCCAGGATAATATCCTTGTTGCTCAAGAGTTGTTAAGAGGGTATAATAGGAAGAATGGGCCAAAAAGATGTGCTATGCAGATAGATATTCAGAAAGCCTATGATACAGTTAGTTGGAGTTTTTTTGGAAGATATTCTGCATAAGTTTGGGTTCCATAGACAAATGGTGAAATGGATATGCAATGTGTTACTACTGCTAAGTTCTCCATTAGCCTAAATGGTGAATCTCATGGATACTTTAGAGGGGGTCGAGGGCTAAGGCAGGGAGATCCAATCTCACCATACTTATTCACATTGGTCATGGAAGTATTCAATTTGCTCATGATTAAGAATATTGAAGAGTCTCATGAATATGGGTATCATTTTGGATGTAAGGAAGTAAGGAACTAAAGCTCTCCTACATGTGCTTTGCTGATGACTTATTAGTCTTGTGTAAGGGTAATAAGGGTTCTATTGAGGTTGTTAAGAGGATCCTTGAGGAGTTCAGTGAAGTTTCAGGTTTGCACCCAAATCTAAGGAAAAGTGTTATGTTTTTTGGAAGCTTTAAATAGGAAGAAAAACAAGAGTTATTGCAAATTTTACCTTTTAAATGTGGAAGACTTCCTGTGAGGTATTTAGGGGTACCTTGTTGGATAAAAGGTTGAGTATTCAGGATTGCAGAGTGCTTATTGATAAACTTGAGTCTAAAGTTAACTGTTGGAGAAGTAAAATGCTGTCATATGCTGGAAGGATTCAACTTATAGCATTAGTTTTAGCTTCTATGCAATTATATTGGGCTTCAGTGTACTTGCTTCCAAGTTCAGTGGTTGATGATCTTGTTAGGCTTTTCAAAAAGTTCTTGTGCAATGCTGGAGATTCTGTAAAAGGCAAAGCAAGAGTTGCTTGGAAAGTTGTTTGCAGACCAAAAGAACAAGGTGGCCTGGGTATAAAATCTTTAAGAAAGTGGAATACAGTGTCGCTTGTTAAACAGTTTTGGAAAATTTTGGAGAATGAAAAATCTTTATGGGCAACATGGGTCAATGTGGTAAAATTAAAAAATAGAAGCATTTGGAGTATTCAAGTTGATCCTGGGGATAGTTGGGGGTGGAAAACAATGCTTGGAATAAGAGATCAAATAAAGAGTCATGTGATGTATGAAATTGGCAATGGAAAATTTGTTTCAGTATGGTATGACAGATGGAATTCTAATAGACCAATTGTAACTCTAAGAGACATGTATGATGCTAGACTCAATAAAGATGCAGCTATGGCAGACATGATTAATACTAATGGGTGGATTTGGCGTAATAGCTTAGTTGATAAGTACCCTGAAATGCAAATCATTGCAGTGCATACTATTCATGAGAACAGAGTGGATAAAGTTGTTTGGGTAACCAATACTGGGCTGAAAGTCAAATTCTCTACTGCACAGGCTTGGATTGATATGAGGGATAATTGGCCAAAAGTTATTTGGAGTGAAGTTGTCTGGTTTAAGTAGTTAATACCTAAACATGGTTTTGTGCTATGTTTAGCTGTTCAAGGCAAACTTCTTACTTAGGATAGGATGGAAAAATGGCATACAGCTGGGAATTTGATGTGTGGTCCTTGCAATAGTAGAAGAGACTCTCATATGCATTTGTTCTTTCAATGTTCTTATGCTAACAAAGTATGGATGGAAATGGTATAAAGGGTATCAAATTTGAATACAAACAGTGGTCTGATGGATTGTTGCAACTATATTGCTGACAAACAGGTCAAAAACAATTTTGGTTGGGCTGTTGATAAACTCATTATGGCTGCTAGTCTGTACTTCATTTGGCAAGAAAGAAATTGGAAATTGTTCAAAGGAGAAAGTAGAAATGTGGAAGTGGTGGTAAATTGCATTAATGATAGTGTGAAGACAAAGTTGCTGACTCTATGTATCAAAAAGTCAATGAAAGCTCAGTTGATAGCTAACAAATGGTACTTGAATTGGAATAATAAAGGGTTTTTTTTGTTGCTTGTTAACTGCAGTTATGGAAGAAGTTGGTATTAGCGTTCTCAGTATTAGGTGATGAAGTATATTGACAGTATTAAGGAGTGTTTAGTAGATGTCAATTTCCTTATGATCATATATTGCAGGGGTAGTTTCTTAAAGGTACCTGCATTGCTATTGGTTTTTAACCAAAATTCTTAACCTTTTTAGCAATTATAAAAGGTAAGAATCTCATATCAGATTGATAGATGGCTTTGTATCTTGGCTCTTAATAGGCTAAAACTGTTCTAATCTGTTGTTTGGATCAATTGGTCTCGAGTAGAAATTGTATCTTATAGCCTGATTAGTTCGAGCCTTTGGTATGTTTTGAGCCATAAAGTAGGTTTCCTATCAAGTAGGGTATCTGATCTAGGGGGGTGCAAGATGAGTTGAATTGAGAGTGGTGTAAGATGACACTTCATGGTCTTCTCATTGCACTCCCATAGGAGGACTGGTAGGTTACTCCCTCAAGTTTGAAGCCATTTTGAAGAGATGGAAATGTAGAATGTCTGGTATTGCCCTTGACTTGGAGGAGATATGGTTCCTAGTGATGACATTCCTTTTCTCTGTTTTGAGTACTGTGGTGGCAAGATGAGTGCTCTAAATGGGTAAATGAATTGAAATGTAGCTAGATGGGTGTATAAAGGGTGCATCTATTTCCTAATGCTTGGTGTAGCTGGGAAATAACAGTTCTATTTTGGTTGATGTAACAGAGTTGTCATCAGATATATGATGTGTCTTAGCAGATATCGGATGCAGCAAAGCTGCTTTGTATTTTCTGTTTTGGATCTGATCTTGGGTATGTCCAAGTCAGTGATGTAGTATTATGATGTAAAAATGTTTTGAGTATTAATATAATTCACCCTCTTGCAACAAAATAAATAAATAAAATAAAATAAACAATATATGATCACTTAATTGTACCCTGGTGGGTGATGCATTATTCCGATGATGCATTATTCCGATGTTCATAAAAGTTTTTCAAAACCAATGGCTATTTTGATTTTTAGTGGTCATCTCGCAAAGGAGTGACGAGCATTTTGATTCTTAGTGGTCGTTTGATAAAAGTGAGTCGTGACTATTTTTTAGAAAATCTAATTCACTAATGATTGTTTAAAAAGTTGTGACAAATGAGCGGTGAGCGGTGATAATTTAGTTTGTGTTTCTGTGTTATCTTGCTATGGATACATAAGTAGATGCATATATTGCAGTTATTTGGCCAAAATTGAAGGTTGAATATAACTATGTTGTTGTCTTGCATATAAGTAACACACAGCCATCTTACACATATAATCACGTTCTATTTAAACATGTATATATCATTTTAAGTCATTTTACACATTTATAATTACAACTACATATGTTGACGTTTTCTATTTTGTTACCAACATAAACATCATGGACAAAACTGTAACCAACAGAGTTTCACACATTACAGAAATAACATAACTGATAGGATTTGTCATCAGTCATAGATGTATAAGCATATCAACCACCTGGCTCATTGAGGGTCTTACCTCCCTATCTTCCTCGGCACATTGTAGTGCAATTTTAACCAAATTTTCCATTGTGCTCCGATCATATTCACTGCTTATTGAAGGATCCACAATGTTATCAACCCAAGATTCTGTTAGGCTTCCATCAAACTCATGAATCTTATCTCTCACCCAATTAATTAGCCCATGCTCAGTCTTACAAATTTCATTGTCTGCTTGATGCATGCATGAGGGACTCCTTCCTGTTATCATCTCCAACATTACCACCCCATAGCTAAATACATCAACTTTTGAAGTGATTGGATAGTTAAGCACCCATTCAGGAGCCATGTAACCTCGTGTCCCTCGCATCATGGAGAAGTTCCATTGGTCGCTATCACATCTATCAAGCAGTTTGGAAAGGCCGAAGTCCGCAACCTTAGGAATGTAATTAGCGTCCAACAATATGTTATGGGGTTTCACATCACAATGTAGAACCCACTCCAAGCAGTCTTCATGTAAATAAGCTAGTCCTTTAGCAGTACCCCTTGCAATATTAAACCTTGTTGACCAATCTAGTTTACCAATTCCCAAGTTGTTAGCCAAAGATCCATTCTCCATATACTCGTATACAATAAGCCTATGCTTCCCTTCTGCACAATAGCCCCACATCTCTATGAGGTTCATATGGTTCACCCTCCCAATCGTGCTTACCTCAGCTTGAAATTCAGCTTCCCCTTGGTTATTAGTGTTCTTGAGCCTCTTGATTGCCGCAATCCTGTTGTCTGATAGCCTGCCTTTATACACAACACAAGCACCACCTCTCCCTATCTCTTCACTGAAATTATGAGATGCCTTTTTCAGGTCACTATATGTAAACTTTTTGAAACCTGTTGAAACTGGTTGAAAATTTTGCTCGGTTATAGATGAGTGTTTACTCGTACAGTACCAGAAACTTACAATGCAAATAATCTCAACAAACCCAATCAAGCATCCAAATACTTGAACGAGATCAAGTTGCTTGTGATCATGTTTATCATCATAAGACCTTATTGTCTGTCTCACCACTTGGCGTGGACAGATAAAGCTTGATTGACTTGTGAATTTATCATTATAGGATGACATCAAACTCTTTGGTACTTTTAAAAACACTGAATGCTCTACCCCCATTCGATATCCATTTTGCAAGGAACTCTTAGTGAAGCAACTAAATCTTAACAGATCATTTTTCCAACTGTATAGGAACCCCGTGCATGTGCTATCCTGCAAGCAATCCTTCTTGCAAGAAGCAACAGTTCTATTTCTGAGCAGCTGAATGTCGTAGCCATAGAAATCTGTATTATGTAGCTGAATGAAATCACAGTCATTTTGTGTACATGGCTTGAATTCAGGCTCACACCCATAACTCCAATCTTCGGAATTTACCATCTTATACCCATGTAAGCAACTGCATTTCCTAAGCTTTTTTGGAGAATAAGTACAGAGACTGTTTGGTCCACAAGTACCATGGATCTTGCAAGAATGAGACACCGCCTGCCATTGAATTTCCCATTTCATTCCATTTTCATGCTGAACCAGACTGTATAGTCTTAGATTACCGTCTGTGTCAATCTTCATTATTCTTTGGCGAACTGTCCCATAATCAGCCGATACTAATTTAAAACCGTCTGAAGAGTTGAACTCACCATTAGAATCAAGGATTGCTATTTGTTCATCATTATATTGATATCTTCCAACTTCGTATAATAGCAAATTGGGATCAGGCCAGTATAACGAAGTTGATTCTCGTACGTCACAAAGCAGTCGAAGAATACAATCATAATCGAAAAAGAGCCTATAGAAACCTGAAGAGTAATTAGAAGGACTTCTTGAAGAAACAAGTTTTGTGTTTTTTGTGAAGGGTTGATTTGGAAGAAGCGTATCTGTTGGATGATCAAAGCTTTGCCAAATAGGTTGTCCTAATTCAAGGAGCACAAGATTACCTGCAACATTGATTCGTGAATAGATTTATTAGTACTAGTTGGTTACTCGCGCATAGCGGTACGTGGTCTCAATAGTATTTTAAAAAACAATGATCAACCGTCACTAAATTATAGTGAATGTTTATGACAAGCAATGTTACAAAGGTAAACGTCAACGATGGTGGTTAGTTGTTGTGGCAATAAGCAACTATTCGTCATTCTTGTTATTTTTCTCAATCACATAATTTTTGTATTAAAGTATGTGTATCAAGTATCAGTTAGTATCATGTTTAACGATACACAATTTAACAAGTGGTCTGATAACCATTAGCTTATTAAGTTGAATAAAGTTATTATGACTATCTCTCTTTTTCTTTACTTTGAGCATGAGTGCCAACGAAGTCAAATAAAAACTCACTCCAAATCTAAAACCGAAACACTAAATAATTGTACAAGTACATATTCACTAATCATAATTAACAACAAAATATATATATATATATATATATATATATATATATATATATATATATATATATATATATATATATATATATATATATATATATAGAATCTGGATCTATTGAGAAGGTTTTTATTTTATGAAGATTGAGAAGGTTTTCAAAACCGATAGATTTTTAACTTTGATTCATGTTTTTCAAACATAAAACTCATTTTAATGTGATTAAAATTCAAAATATGTAAAAAAAAATTGAATCAATGTTAAAAATCTCTCGATTTTGCGATATATGTAGAATACTGAATCATCTATACAAATTTAATGAATCATCATCATAACTTGATTTTAACAATGATTTGTGAATCAAATTTGTGATTTATAGATTCGATTCACCATAAAATGATGTTTACTTGTGAATCAAATCAAAAACATGAATTAGTTAGTTCAAACGAAGATTTCTCAATCTTCTCAAAATAAAAACCTTCTCAATGGAACCGGATCATATATATATATATATATATATATATATATATATAGGGAAGGGATCCAGTAAGAAGAAAAACTAAAATAGGAAGAATAAAAAGGATTTCTAGTCAAACATTTCAAATAGAAAGGAGAATTTTAAGGGGAGGTGCATCCATTTTTATAGATGCATCTAAAATGAGTGGTTGTGGTTCCTTCTTATCATTCTTATTTTAATTATTCTTCTTATTTGATCTTAATTCTCTCTCTCTCTCTCTCTCTCTCTCTATATATATATATATATATATATATATATATATATATATATATATATATATATAGCATATCAAGTAAAGAAAAAGTGTGTTTCTGGTTATATGTTCTTCCCGTTTTCGACGGTGGGTGTAAAGGTTTAGAAAGTTCTGAGTCCGTTAAGGTTGAAGGTGAATGGGGTGTGTCGTTGGCGATGGTGGTTGCAGATTTGGTGGTTGTGGTTACCGGCGGTGATTGTTGATGTTCCCGGTAGGAAGGAAAAAAGAGTATTTGTTAGTAGGCAGTGATGAAAAGGGTTGTACACATGGCAGAGAGACTAATTGGTTCACTAAAATAGATGAGAGAGAAACTGTTACACAGACTACACAGTACACCAATAAAACAACACGTCAGCTTGTAGATGTTTTTGTGGAAGTTTCTTTGTGGGTCTACCATACCTCTTTTTTTATTGGTTTTCTTATCTTAATTATTGTTGGTCCATTACTATTTTTTTTTTTTTTTTTGAATTGCCAGGTGTAAAACTTTAATCTATTTTCAAAAGTAAATGAAAAACCCATAACGGGTTTTGTCCTAATTTTCGGTTACCGTTAGTTTGACTAAGTTTGACTGTTAAATGTAAGGGCATTTATATCATTTTATCAATATTATTAGAAAAACAATTGTGATTTACAGCCACACACCAACATATCCACTTTTTCGCACCTTTTTTTAAATATTCTCTATACAACAAAATCAATAATCCTTCTTTCTCTTATCCAAAACACACAAACACATCTACCACCACCCCTAATATGTACCAAAACAAATTCAGAAATACATACAAAATCTGTACCAAAAAAAGAAGACAATAGAAATAAGATCCGAAACACATGCTTGATAAAAATATTATGACCAAAAATGTAGTTAACTCTAGTATAAAAAGTATAAATTTATCTCACCGGAAGGATAAAAATATTAAGATCAATAATATTCATATCTTTCTTATGTTTAAATACAGAGTGACTCCAAAATACATCCACGTGATTTACCTATTTTCACATCATACATCTCTGTCAGATTAGTTGGGACATATACATTCATCTGTCAGACCGTCAATAAACGTTATTATAGTATATCCCTAAGGACGAACGATGCACATATCAAATATATGTATATATAATATACTAATATTTGATATGTGTGATTCTAGACATGTAGCAAATAAGGTTATGGTGATGGTGGAGAAGTGGAAAAGGTCGTCATCAATCATGAATTACCCGATCAACCCATAACAACTGAAGCACAACTTCTAGAATCACACTGCACTTATTCAATATTTGCATCGGTCGTTTTTAGGGATGTATAATATCTAGCGTTTATTTACGGATGGATGCATATGTCCCAACTTTTCTAATATGTATCTATGGTGTGAAAATTGGCAAACAACAAAGATGCCTTTTGAAATTTACTCTTAAACAAAAACTGTATATGTAGATTAACGGTTGACGGAAAAATAAAGTTATATATATACTTTTTGCCACTAGCAAAGTGAGTTTTATAGTTCTTTGTCGATCACCTGCTTAAGCAAACTATAATTTATGTTACAAACTCTCATTTCAACTCATAAATAATTCTAAAACTAAACTTGATAATTTCCTTTACTTCCGTTTGTTCGATCTGGGACTTATCGGTCGTATAGACGTATACTATACACGATGGGGTCTACCGACAAATTACGCATGAGCTAGTCTACATTTTCCTTGTTATAAATTTATAACTATATTTTACTGATCAAAACTCGCTGTGGCATGTTGCAAACTTATGAATTCCGCTGTGTATATAATATTACCTGTGTTATTGAGTTGTAATTGCACTAAAGGAGAAGTTGACTTTGTATTAGTTGACCAAATAACTCTTCTACCCGCATCTACCAAAACAAGATTTCCATCTTCCTTTAAGGATAGTTTTGAATGCTTTCCATTTACGGGTTCATCTCGGTTAGCCATCCAAACCACGGTTCGACTCCCAGTTGTTGCTACTTGCTCCGAAAACCATACTGCAAAACCATAAGCATTCTCTCCAACTCGATGAAAACCAGCTGTGAAAAGCCCGTTTGGCGAAATAAGAATGTCATTTTTGTTTTCAATGTTGAGAGATGACCCTTTACTTAACCCATAACAAGAAGTTGGTATTTGGGATAATATTGTTATGGTGACAACAAAAGGATGAAGCTTGACAGACATGTTATATTTGCTAATATAACTATATAAGGTGGAATGTGCAGAAGCAACAATTCCTACTAACTAAACCAACAATGGTAGCCTTTATATAATTGTAAAGTATATGTACAAACAATAAAGCATATCTACAAACTACAATGAAAATGCATGAATATTGATAGAAGACTTGAAGTCAAATTCTCAACAACTATCAAGTCTTTTTTTCATACTGTAGTTTTTATTTTGAACTTTTACAAAGGAGAGTAAAAGTTTAAGGGAGAATTGCATATATACACATTAAAACTCAAAAACTTGCATATTTTCTCAAAATACAAGTTTTCAATGCATGATGTACAATGCAAGTTAAGCATGTTTTGAGTATAAATGCAAATATACAAGTTTTAGTAAGTATATATGCAATTGCTCCAAAGTTTAAAGGAGTGTTCTTTTCATTTAAATGTATTCGATATTTCCATTTACTATAGTACGTAAAGTTGGGACTTCCGTGTACACCATGATATGACACTATCATGTCCCCACACCGCGAAACAATAAATAGAAGAGTAAATTACACGTGTGGTCCCATAGATGTATTAAAATTGCACTGTCACTAAACAAGTCCAAACTAATTGAATATTTGTGTTCCAAATTTCAATAATTTGAGGCCTCTTTTCAAAAAATTACACCAATAGTCCCCACTGTTTGCAAAAGAACACGATTCGATCCAAAAGAGTAACAATTGTTAGTTTAGCTCGTTAAGTCATATCACGTGCAGCACACACGAGGCTATTATAGTCTTTTACACATATTGACCGATTGTGAAATTTGAATAGTGTTATAACTCTGTCACTCTCTGAAGGTACCGAGGGGGTTGTGCCTCCCCCCCCCCCCCCCCCCCCCCGCGGCCACACCTCATAAATATTTTTTACCCTATGTATATTTTATACTCTTTTATATAGTATTTGATTTATACAAAAATTTCAGTTACATCGTACTTTCAGCTTAGGTTGTTGATGTACCTTTGCAAGCGAGGGTGTTTTTTGTTGTTTTATGTGGTCTTTTTGTTGGCTGCAAGGGATACGTTCTTATGGGTGTCATTAGCCGTGGCCATTTCCCGGTTCGGGCAAAAACCGGAACCGGTTCCAATCCGATCCGGTTCAAGAGTCAAAGTCAAAGAACCAGATCCAGTTCAAATCCGGTTCGGTTCTTTTCGGATCCGGAGGGTAAAAATCCGGGACCGGTATACCCGGTTCCGGTTCGGTTCCAAATCCGGTTCATGTGCAAGATCCGGTCAAACCGGTTCCAAAGAACTTGTCGACATATATGTTAACAGTAAGGTTGCAAAATTTAGGTTTCCGGGTTTTTTTTCGTTTGCGTTTTCCACACAATAAACTTTGACTTTTATTAAAAAAACTAATAAACGTTACACATAAAGTACTTGAATCACAAATTAATACATTTTGACTATTTATTCAAATTCGGTTTCATCTTCATTTGCATCTTCATCTTGAACGGCGGACCTTGCGGCGCTTGTAGCTTCATCGTAAGCGATTTCTTCTTCGCAAAGATTGATTACATAACCTTCTTCCACCTCAACCTCTTGTAATTGTTTTTCGTAGTCCATCGGTTCTTCAAGTATTGAAACGTCTTGTATACGTTCATTCCCATCTAAATAATCCTTCAAGCAAATACACATCTCCAACAATAAAGGTGTGAGTCTTGTTCTTCTTACCGACAATATGATGCGTGGGGATTGCACCAGACTTTACCTCTCAAGGGATCTTGAGAAGCTTACAACCCCCACCAGGCAGTGTACCTGATCGTTGTAGTATAGTATAGTGACAAGTACCGGGGGATTGATCGTTCAGCTAGGAATAGTGTCGCTAGGATTAGAAAACCTAAATACTAGTTCTAGAGATGATGGATGATTATTTTTGTATTTTTATATTTTTTAGAAAGCAAGTAAATATCTCAGGTTTGAAGGATTTGGGCGGAATTAGTTGCTAGTCAACTAACCCAATACTAAATATACAATCAAAATAAAATACTAGAAATGAAAATAAACTAAATTAACTAAGGTTGTGAGCAATAAGTGGAGAAATTGTGTTTACTTAGATTTCACTACTCCCTAGATATCTTTTACACGTTAATTACTTGTTATAGTTGCGTGGATGACGGATTGTATTCCTTAATACCATTCATGGGGTGGCGCACTTAATTCCCCAATCCTATGAGTGCCTACTTCACTCCTATGTCGAGCCGGATAAGAAGCTCCTAACATGGGATCATTAGAATTTACTCATGCATTAAATACAACCAATAAAACCTAGTGCACGTCAGTTCATGTTTCCTAAGACGTTCAAGCATGTTACCAATTGGAGATCTGCCAGTTTTCTTAAGCCTAACATCGAAATCATTCATCCAATACAACCATAAACAAGTAATCAACACATAATCAACATCTAGGTTTCATTAGATCTAAGCAAACACAAGATAGATCTAGCCTAGCATGATGGAATTAAGACAAGAACAAGATATAGACAACCAACACATAGACATATTGATTGAATTAGAAGAATACTTATCTCAATTACACATGAAAGGGTTCAAGGGCTGAAAACCCTTGAAAAAACCTATAAAATTCGTACTAAGTTCGGCCTTAGGGTTTCTCCAAAACTTCTCTCTTTTATGAATGAAAATTAGAAAACTATGTATAGGAAATTGAGGCTGACGGCGTCAAGACCAAATAGGTGACGCCGTCATCTCGCCGCCAAAAGAATTCTCGGACTGCCTTGATCTACTTCTGACGCCGTCACGTTATAACTTTTTCCAGGCCGTCACGTATTTTACTCTTGACGCTCTTCCTTGTGACGCCTTCATTTCTGTACTGGGTCGTCATGAAAATTACTCTTGACGCCGTCAAAATGTTGCTCTTGACGCCGTCACCTACTGTTCCCAGCAAGGAAAATTAAGACTTTGGCGTTTTCTTCACTTTTATGCTCCAAAAACGTCCGAATTGCTTCCTTTTCCAGATTTCTCTCCCAAAGTACCTAAAATCACAAAAGGAATGATTTAGGGCAATATTTGATCAAATAAATTCAATTCCGGGCTTAAATGACCCCCTAAAAGTGGTTTATTTTTTGCCTCATCATATACCCTTACACTTGAGATTTGCTTGTCCTCAAGCAAATGCGCTTTTATTCTAGTCAAAATACAAGTTAGGGGTCATTTAACACTAATATAAAAGTAATTACAACAAATATTCATTCCACTAAAGACCAATAGACAAGCACGGAGGTCATACACAAGCACCTCACAAATAGTGTTTAGATACTCACATCTCTCGGGTGTAATAAAGTATAAATTACAATATGGAAACGGAAGATATCTCTCACTACCTGTCATAGCAAAATAGATTACCATAGGCTTGGGAAAGGATCAACCCCCCACCACATGGCGTAAGCACCTAGGATAAACTATCAAAGAGGTCTTTTAAAGGGTTGTAATGTTAGGTGTAGGGATATGAAATACACGGTTTTGTTGGATAAAGGAAGTTTTTACTGGTGGCGAGTTAACAATCTTGATTAATTACATGTACAATATGGCGTTGCTAAGCCAAGACTAGACTCGACTTAAGCTAATAAATGAAAAATAACAAAAACATAAAATGAACATAGAATGAAAAGGGATGGTAGTCCGTATGTTTTTTTCTCTTTTTCTTTTTCTATTTTTTTTTTTTTTTTTTTACATACACTCTTACCCTACCATCCAAAATAATACATCATAGGGAATGTAAATTCCCCTTACACTTGAATCTTTACATACTTTACAATGAACTAATCTAATGACTCGAATTAAGAAAATCAAAACACTTGGAGCACTTTTAAGATTAACATACATATGGGGGTAATATATGATGTTCTTCCCCATTACTCCATAAAATAAGTACTTTACCCATGAGTCCCAATCGTCCCAAAACAATATGTACAAGGATATGACTCGACTTAGCAACCATGTAATCAATTAGATAGTTAACTTAGGGTTTAACAAATAACAATAATGCACTAAAAATGAGCGCATACACGGAAGGCTAAGGCGATTTCGGTGTACATTTAAGTGGGGTGTAACAAATTCTTCCTTTAAGTAAGATGCTTAAAGTTAGAAACGAAAAGATAGGCTCGGAGGGGTGTATTAGGGGTTTCGTGTACTAAAAATAAGTACAACGCTAAGGTGTGGGAAAAATTAGTTGACTTAACTAGCCAAGTAATATGACTTAAATGGTCAAGTAATTATGATACGGGTTTAACACAAGGGTGATCCTAATGCCTCTTATCATGTAGTAAATCCTACTACACGAATGTAGTCTCACTAGCGGTCTCGGGATGCATCACTAACGCAAGTTCTAGAATCTAAATGCTACCGGTACACTCATAAGCACTAATAATAAATGCTTTTCCTATCAAATCTAAAGGCGAACCTCACATATTTGGGTGGAAAATTGTTAGGTCACCATTTTAGTAAACACAAGCATAATAATGATAGAAATGAGATGAGAAAAGAGATTGGGTGATTATATGAATAAGAGAAATATAAGTGCAAGAGTTTCCTTAAGAAATCAAATAACCAACCAAGTTTACAAGTGATCTAAAGGTTCTATTTATAGGGAAGGAGCTAGGGCAACACTCCCTCTCCTCCCTTTCTTCAAATCGTGTGGGCTTAAAGCCCATGGACCTTTTGTCTAAAGTCTAGTAAACTTGTAATATTACATAAGTGTAAATAAATAATAGTTAAGCAACCTAGCATTATTACAAATGACCGAGACTTGATAAAATAGTGAAAAACTATGATCCCAACAATCTCCCCCTAAGGGTCGGTCATCATGGTTGCTTGACGTCTTCATCTTTGTCGTTGACTTGTGACATGTAAAACTCTAGATGTCTTCAAAAATGATTTGAATGATAATGGATGTACTTTGCTCTATGTCTTTGTTCTTTGGTGATGATGTAGTGATCGTGTTATGAAGTAATCTGCCGTTCGTCACTCCTGCGTCTGTGGTGGTTGTACGCCATTCCAACATACTCATACATCTTTGGACTTAGACTTTCACGTACAAGAAGTTCCTTTTCATACATTGAGATCTTTGTCTTTATACTTTGTAGATTCCTCTTATTGGTGTAGAATCTTTCTTTGAACTTTGTGTTGCTAAGATCTTTGGGGGAGCTTTCTTTGACTTCAAGATGTATGCATGAGCATGTTGGAATCTACCATCATGGAAGTGAGGTACCTGCGAGTAAACAGTTAGCAATAAATAACCGGTACTTACAGATAAGGAATTAGAGCTCATCAACAGCATGCTGTGAAGACTCCTTCTAATCCTTATCCAGGCCGTTCCCATATCAGATACTCCTGAAGGAGCTTACGAGACCTACTAAGTAGCTCAATGACTGGGTGAGTCGCTGGGGATCACTCCACGACTGTAGACCGTAATGGAACCACCACAAACACTAAGCGTAACCCTTGTGAGGTTACCGAAGTGACCTGCTGTCAGGGCTGTTTGATGTTGACCCTGGCAGGATTTCCGTTCAATCATTGAGAAATACTTACGTAATCCTCTCATAAACGTTCTCGGCAGATTGCTAAGATCTGTGAAGGACTCGATAATTTACAGCTGGTGTCCATTGATGTAGAACACCAGTTGTAGAAATACTAAGTGTTCCTAAGAGATCTTTTATGTATCTCGAGGCTCTAGACTCTATAAGTGCACACTTAGGTTTCCTATGCGGAGACTAGGGAGGGGTCTCCTTTTTCAATATCAACCATCTCTAAGAGATAGTCGATAGATTACACTGGTTCCCCGTGAGAATGAAACAAGCTCTTTTAAGAGAACTTGAGTGGTTAAGAAGGTTTAGTGCATTGCGTCACTGGGTCCATGACGACTTTGTCTTCAATACCGGTGTTGTCTTTTGCAACAGCCAGTAGCATATGTGTTGAACCCGGTGTCTGCCCTAAGGTTGAATCATATGGAGGGCTATTTCTTTTCACCCTTTTCTTTACGTTTCTTTTTAATTCTTCAACTCCTTCTTTCCCTTTCATTTTTTTTTTTTTTTTTTTCGTATCATACCTAAGGACTTCTAATTCTAACTATGGGAGATGTCCTTGGGTAGATCCCTCCGGCTCTGGCGGATCATAGGACGGATATTCCTATCTTAATCACCTTATAACTCCGACAGTAGCCAAGAAACCTTTGATTGAAAATCTCTCAAAGTGTTTGTGATAATTAAATATTTTGGTTAACACTTTGAGAGTTTTGTGTACACTTTTGAAGGGCTCCCCCTGCACATGTGCTCATAAGTGTTTAATAAATTTGCACATGCGGGAGGAGCAATCATTTAGAATTGATCCACTTTCCGTGAACAAGACCGATTCGAGATACGCTTACATCACTAGTTAAACTAGCTTGAAGTTATTACCCGGCCTGATCAAGTTCACAGAAAGTTTCTCGAGACAGTACATTTCTACTAGGACATATCCTTTTCGAGACACGCTTACGTGGTTAGTTAAAGAGATGCATTGTCAGCTTTTAGGTGACAACTAGCTCTAATAACTAACTTGATGTTATTACCCGTCGAGGATAAGTCCTTTCGATATTACTAACTTTTATTGTCTCGTCAATTCCTGGGTCAATACTGAGTCTAGCTCGCACATGATACAACTTTTGAGCTTATACTTCGTATATTTTAATCACTTTTTCATTTTCTCCCCCTCAAAAATAGCATATAAAATGATGTTTTTGATAAACTTTTAGATTAAAATATGCCTTTTGAGTCTTACGGGGAGATTCACAAAGAACTTTTGATTTTGAGCAAAGTATTTTGTTTTGACAAGTGCTCCCCCTCAACAAGTGATTAGGTCTTATTGAGGTGAAATACTTGTCCTTTTGAGCAGAATTATGAAAAATCATAAACATTTGATTAATTCTACTCAAAAGTAAGAAGCCTTCGCTCCTTATATTAGGATTGAGGCACTGAAGCGTACCTCAGGGTCCTTTCAATACAAGCACGGGTTGTACACTGTTATGTGTGCACAAGACATTGTGAAATTCAATCAAATGAAACAATTAATATTAAAAAGAATAACCAAATGTACCAAGTTAATCTTTGTCAGGAAGTGGAGCATCAAAGTCAGTGAACTTGGGTTCTGGTCTTTCGAAGAGTCTGACAGGAAACGATGGTCTGGCACCGATATAGCTTTCCAGTCGTCTGATCTGTTCCCGTCGAAATAACCTTTCTTCAATCTTTAAGACAAAGTTACGAACTTGTCTTCTTATGCTGGATTTCCATCTAGGTTGTTCCCCCTTAGCTATCTTTCGGCGATCATCATTCAACCTTTTGACAAGCCCATCACGAACAGATTTGAGTGTAACATCACAGAATTTGTGTACCTCATCGAACCTCATGAAACTTTGTAGCTTTTTGCTGTTGATGTAGGTGAAACCAAAAGGTTCTTGGTTGAGAGTAAACTGTGGTGTTTGATAGATACCATCAAAGTAGAATTGCGGCTTTGTCAAATTGATCTTCTGTTGGTAACTTTCCACTCCAAGCTGAAGATCTTCCACTCTTTCTTGAACAATCAATCGTCGGATGTAAAGAAGTAGTGATGCCATGAAGTTGTACTGTACATCTCTATCGAATCCACGCATTCTTTGTTGAACCTTTTCGAGATACATGTCTTCTATGTCATTGAGATTAAGGTTGGGAAAGTCTGCTTCGGAGAACTTGTACTTCTTTTCATCTTGTCGTTTAACAACAATTTCACGCATGAATATGTATTTAAACCGTTTCGACTGTTGAATCTCCAAGATAGCGATGATCTTAGATTTCTGCTTAACATTTTCCAATGATGTCTCTCCTAATCTGCTGGTATAACCGAGACGACGACGTTCTGGCCAGTGTTGAATTCCATGTAGAGCATCTCTGTCGTAAGCTACGATGGAGTTGCTGAAAATACGAGTGGTTTCTTCAATGGCAGGAATTTCGTATCTTGCGGCAGGTACTGAGATTGTGAGTGAGGAAGCATATTTCTTCTTGGATGTCTCCTGGGTGAGCTGGATGTTACGAAGATCTTTGTTGAAGAAGAAGCTGTAAGGTATCTTAGGTTTGTCTGGAAATCCTTTTAAAGGTAATGGTTTGGTCCAGTCAGTGAAGTAAGGTTTTTCATGATTCTTGGAACTGAGATCGATATTCACTTCAGGATTTAGCCAGTCAAAGTCGGCAGACATTGCACTAGCTATATTCTGCATATGATACTCGTATTTGACTTTGTTTCCAGATCTTTTCTTGAGGAATTCTTGTGCATCCCTATTGATTCTTCTGAGCTCCGCCTTTGTGAGTTTGTTGATCTGAAGATCCTTCATAATGACTTGGGTAAACTGTAGAGTGTTACCAGGAAGGGGTTCTTCTTCTTCGAGAGGAGGTTGAGCTTGGACCATTTCTGTCAGCCAATCATTCTGAGGAGTGTCATCATTGTCGAGCCATGAATGACGTCTTTTCTTCTTTGATTTCTTGGACTTAGATGTAGCATCTTTGTCTTTAGCCTTGGATGGTGACGATGGTCCAGCATGAGAATCGGGAATAGGTGAAGCACGGTAACCGGTGTCAGGTTGACCCTGGTAGTCATTAGTAGGTTCCATGAAAGTTTCTTCCTTTTCAGTTTGACCTTGACCCGTAGCTGAGGGGTGTTGTTGATTTCCAGGAGTGGTGGAGTCCTTTTGTGGTTGTAGAGAGGATGAAGGACCTGTTCCAGACTTAGGTTTCTTGCCTTTAGAGTTTGGGTCAGGATCGTCATCTTTTCTTGTCCTTTTCCGGGTTCCAGCTGCATCTTTGCATGACTCCTTGGATATGTAAGCTACCATAGCATCATAAAGTGCTTTTTCTTCAGCAGTCTGTGTGGTTTTGGAGGCAATGTTGTCGAAGAGTTTGGCAAGCATGTCATTGAAAGACAATTCAGGGACGGTTGGAGCCACAGTAGAAGGTTTTGCTGTGTGAAGCGTGAATGGTGTAGTTGACAACATTTTTCTCGTAACACTTCTGATTCTGTGATCCAAGTTGTCATTGATTGGTTCAAGAAGGTTTGCTACTTCAGGAGTGATCATATCAACCAGATTTTCAGTGAGAAAATCATGTGTTGCAGTTCTGATAAATCCTGTGTAATCAGAGTTCAAGAACTTGTCGATCAGCTGCTTTGACTCCTGGAAGTCCTCAACTTGTTTGGTAAGACTGGTAACCATGTTGGTGAGATTGTTGACTTGCTCCTGAAGATCAACTAGTTGTTTCGGTTCATTGATTGAATGCTGTTTTGATGCGGTTTCTGAAGGTGTGGGAGATGAGTGCTCAGGTGATGATTCGGATGACGACTCGTTGTGAGAGTTTGAAGAAGAAGCAGGAGGAGTCGGATCCTTTGGTGGAGAGTCTTGAGGAGGTGGAGGTTTTGCTGAGGAAGTCTGCTGAGAAGATGACTTAAGAAGTATGTTGGTGTCGAACGCGTTCTTCTCTTCATTTTCTTTTCTACGACGTTCCTCTGCTTCCTCTGCTTCTCGTGCAAGAAACTCTGGAGTAATGAGATATTCATGTTCCTGATCCGTAGCTATGTTCTCTTGACCGCCAACATTCTCCTCTATATTTGCAGTCTCTGTCATATTGACATCTCCTATTTTGTCTGTATCTTTAACGGTGTCATCAGGCTGTGGAGCTGATTCTAACGTAGTGGATACAACGGGAGGAATCATGCTGCTAGTAGCTCCTTCATGTTTCGACTGATCGATAGGTGGTGGAGTTAAAGGTTGAGACATAAGTCGGCTTTCAAGAGTTGCTTTCCTTTGATCTTTCCGAAGTCGCTTTTCTTCAGCTCGAGTGTCGACAACTATACTTTCCAGTTTGCGTTTATCGACCAAAGGTTCAACGATTGGTTCGTCTTCATTATCATCATTAGGCTCATGAATAGTGATTCCTTTTCTTTTCCTTGTCTCTTCTTCATAAGTTTCAAGACTTTGTTGTATTGCTATCTCAGTTACGGGGAATCTTTCTTCAGGTGCTCTTACTCTCAGTTCATAGTCTGGTTCTTCTTCTTTAGATTCCGTATCGAACTCGGATTCGGTTTCAGAAGGTGGAGGTGTAGGTTCATCCCGAATAAAGTACTCAGGAGTTGCCTTCTTCTTTGGCTTGGTAGCAGGTTTGGGTTTGGATGTAGGTTTAGGTTTGGTGGAAGTCTTGGGTTTTGACTTTGGAGCAGCCTTAGATCTAGTATGAGGTGAGCCAGTGGTGCTTGTAGTACTCCCAGACTTTATACCTCCTCTGCTTCGAGTCTGAATGGTAGCTTCTTCCTGTACCCCTTTGTAAGCATTATCATACAGCTTGTAGTTCAGACTTTTCTTGATTTTATCATCAAGAAGGTATTCGGGAAGCCTCATTCCTTTGATCTTGGTAGAGGAAGTGGTCGTCTTGATGAATGAGGTGGTGAAATCTTCCTCGAAGAGGTGTTTCGGCTCATTAGGATCAGTCATCCTATTGATGAATTCTGGAGTGTCTTTGCAGAGATGTTCTATGAGAAGCTTGGTGAATCTTGTGAATGGTATCATAGTCTTCACACGTTCGGTTTGAATACTGTGGACTATATCATTCATGATAGGAACTGCAAAGTCCATAGGTGTCAGAGTCACCATTCCCCAGAATGTTTGCAAATGTTCAAGCCTAGGATGTTCATGACCACTTTTTCTTCCTGATATTGATCTTACAACCAACAGACAGAATGTTCTCCAAGGCCGAGGGATATTCTTGGCATTGAATCGGGAAAGCTTGATTAGTGGTACGTCATCATCAACCTCATATCCTAACTCAATGAAGAAATCAAGAAGATCCAGTTCAGGTAGTATAGGAGCAAATTCGTTGTCAGTTTGGGGCAGGAGAAGAGCTGTACGAAGAACGTCGTGATCTATAGTATAGTCTTGGCGATCCAATGTAACAGTGAAAGACTCATCATCCAAGTTAGCCTTAGCAGTAAGCCAGAACTGATGAAGGTAGAACAGAGGAACTGAAGTAGAACAGATGAGCAGATGTTTGCATGGATGTGCAAGTAGAATATCTTTCACAATCATGCACGAGTTCTCTGTAATTTTCAATTTGTCGAAGTCAACTCGGGGATTGTTATTGCCAATCGTGACATTGTAGTTATCGGGAGTGATGTCATCCAAAGTGAGTAATGGAAGATCTTGTTCAGGGACATTCTCGTTGTGTTCAGCCATGTTAATCTGAAAAGTATAGTCATAAACCAAACATCCAAATTTGTTACGTGTTAGCACAGTTTTGAGTTTGGTTATAGATCTCTACTTAAGACAATTAAGCACGAGTGTTTCATTATGTTATGTGTGAAGTGTCATATAATGCATACTTGAAGAATCATTGATCATTTAGAATCACGAAATCAATTATACAATGCAATATCTCACATATAAGCACAATTGATATACACAATTCATTGTTACATCACTTTACACAACAACAAAGAATCACAACAACGTTACATGTATACAAAATGACAAGGCCTTAATGAGATTTCGAAAAAATTATAAAAAACACTTTTATCGCAAACCTGTATTGAGAAAAAATTTCGAAAAATGTTACTAAGAATTTTATCGAGAAAATTATTTTATCGAGAAAATCCTTATAAGTAAGATTTTTCGAGTTCATTCCTTATACAAGATTTGCGAAAGTTTTCATGTTTTCGAAAAAATCAATTCTCGATAAAACTTTTCGCAAACATGCTTTAACCTAGTGATTTCGAAATCTATGTTCAAAGAGTAGTTTCGAAAAATAATAATTTCGAAAAAAACTGATTTTGAACAAAATTATCGAAATCATGAGTTATAGCATAATCTCGAAAAGTTTCTCAGAGATTGCCAAAAAAACTTGAGTTTTCGAAAAAATTCTTATACAAGAATCATTCGAATTTGAAGTCAAACATACGTTTCTTTTGTGAATATCTTATCCAATGATCCAGGCCTGTCACAGAGATTGATAAACACCAATTAGATATAACTAATATGCTCTTAATCTAAGATCTCGATAATTCTCAAGAAGAAGTTCTCGATATTAATTCAAATTTGAGACTAATGAGCATGAATGGTTCTAGCATATCACAAACATATGTAAGAGACACGTTATAACAGCATACAACACATTTAGACTCAGTTAGATCGAATATAACTATGATCGAGGCATACTAGCTTATCGAGAACCAAGCATCAATGGTGTAGATCAACAAAAATATATCTAACATGTATACAAGTGACCATAGAAGCATATCCCACCAATAAAACAAAGCAAGCAAACACAGAATCAAACAAACTCAAATCGAACCAAACCCTAGATTTCTCAATCGTGATAAACATGAAGGAATGCATGAGAAAATGATGAGGATATGTTAGAAACAAGTTTTGTAACAAAACCCTATCAAGAATCAAACTCCTAAACATGATTATAGCAAATTTCGAAATCGCAAACCCTAGTTTTCGAAATCAATTTTTCATGAGATTAAACCGTTGGATTTTCAATTAAACGAGATCCTATGATTGAAATACCCAAGTGATTACTTAGGAACTTACAGATTGATGATCACAAGCGTAGATTATTCGTTTGAATTGGGACCGTAGGTTTCAAAAGGGGTTTTAGGGGTTTTGGATATTGTGATGTTGGGAAAAAGAACGGTTTGTTTGTTTTGTAATTATAAAACTTTTGAATTTTTGTCACTTTTGGTCCCTTAAACTTATGATATACTAACTTGAGTCCTAAAGTTAAATGGCAAACATGTGCAACATCAAGATATACTCCTAACCGCTTATGTCAATGAGATTTTAATTGAGATGAGACGAGACAATGAACTTAGTACTTCCACATTCTCCGAGGAACCGTATCATAAAGAAAAATATGCAAGTATATCAATTGGAGAAAAAATGTGAGGCATTTTGAGCTTATCTCCCCCTCAACATTTGTAAGAAATGACACAATGTTGAAGAGAAGTGATATACTTGCATTTTTTTTTAATAGAAAAAAATGAAAAATCTTTTTTTTTTTTTTTTTTTTTTTTTTTTTTTTTTTTTTTTTTTTTTTGGTTTATGTTTAAGAAAAATATTAACAAGGATAGTTTTGATGTTTGACGATCAGTTGTGTTTTAAAAACTTTTCCAGATCCTCTGGAGTCAAACATCGCATACCAATTTGGTGAACTAGACTAGCAAACCTTGATGGTGCTAAAGATTTGGTAAGTAAGTCCGCCAATTGGTACTCAGTTCCAACAAAATAAAGTTCAACGGTACCCTTTTCCACATGCTCTTTGATGAAGTGATATCGGAGATCGATGTGTTTGGATTTGCAATGATGTACTGTGTTGCAGGAGATAGCAATTGCACTTTTGGAATCACAGTAGATAGGAATCTTGTTGAATAGGTAGCCATAATCCTTAAGTTGTGATCTCATCCAGATGACTTGAGCACAACAAGCGGACATGGCTACATATTCAGATTTTGTTGATGACAGTGATGTGCAGTCCTGCTTCTTTGTTTGCCATGACACAAGTTTGTCTCCGAGAAATTGTAATCCACCAGATGTACTTTTGCGTATGTCTAAACATCCTGCATGGTCAGCATCTGAAAAAGCAATTAGTGCAAAACCAGAATCCTTCGGATACCAGATTCCCAAGTTAATGGTTCCCTTTATGTATCGAAGGATTCTTTTGACCTCACTGAGGTGTTTTTCAGTTGGTTTGGACTGATAACGAGAGCACATGTAGACAGCAAATACTATATCAGGTCTACTAGCTGTGAGATACATGAGGGACCCAATCATACTGCGGTATTTGGTAGGGTCAACTGGAGTCCCATGTAAGTCAGCATCTAGTTTTGTGGTATAGCCCATTGGTGTATTGTAAGTATCACTGGTCATCATTCCATGTTTCTTTAATATTTCAAGAGCGTATTTTGACTGATTTATAAAAATTCCACGGGGTGATTGATGAACTTGTAGTCCTAGAAAGAACGAAAGTTCACCCATCATGGACATTTCAAAATTATCTTTCATTAATTTTGCAAAATCATTAGAGTAACTTCTTTTTGTTGAGGCAAAAATGATGTCATCGACATATATTTGAACAACAAGTAAGTCCTCCCCGTAGGTTTTTGTAAATAGTGTTGGATCCACCGATCCTTTAGAAAATTTATTGGCCAGTAAGAAAGTGGATAATTTGTCATACCACGCCTGTGGGGCTTGCTTCAGTCCGTAGAGTGCCTTTTTGAGTCGGTAAACGTGATTAGGACGCTCAGGATCAACGAAGCCGTCTGGTTGGCTCACATACACTTCTTCACGGAGTTCTCCATTAAGAAATGCGGTTTTCACATCAATTTGGTAAACAACCATGTTCCTGTGTGCAGCATAGGCCAAAAAGATCCGAACAGCTTCATGTCTAGCCACTGGAGCAAAGGATTCAGCAAAATCAAGTCCTTCCAGTTGAGAGTATCCTTTCGCTACCAGGCGTGATTTGTTACGTATGACAGTTCCTTCAGCATCAAGCTTATTCTTCCAAATCCATTTTAACCCAATGACAAAGACTCCGTCAGGTCTTTCAACTAATTCCCAGACTTCTAATCTTATGAATTGCTGAAATTCCTCTTGCATCGATTCAATCCAGTTGTCATAAGTCATTGCTTCTTTAATGTTCTTAGGTTCTTCGTGACAAACTGTGAGTGCATAGATACAAGTTTCTTCATCAGTGTGAAGTCGTTGTCTTGTCATTACAGGTGCATCTGGATGGCCAATAATATGAACTAGTGGATGGTCTCGAGTCCATTTGTGTGTTAAAGGGTGTAGTTGATAAGTATCTCGCATGTTAGCAGGATCCAAATTGCGTGTTGACGACTCAGCTATATCAGGAACTGTAGGAGCTGGTGCAAACAGATTAAAGAACGCATCAGGATCATGCTCTGCGGGTTGTGGAACTGATTGTGGTGTTGGATCTTCAGCTGGATGGCGAGAGTTAGAACCAGTTTGTTCTGCTGTAGATGGTGATACAATTGGAGGACCGTCTCTCTCAACACTTGTAGTGGTTTGTTGAGGTGAGTCTGGTACTGGAATGTTTTCAGGTTGAGCAGCGGAATTAGGTGAGACCTCAGTAGGACGGTATTCAATTGTGTCATCAAAGAGAGGAGTAAACAAGGTTTCTAATTCTTTGCGGTTTAGTGGCAAAGGTTCAGCTGAAGATTCCGGAGAGTTAAGACGGTTGAATTCGGGTCCTAAGCTGTGTTGCTCAGAAGCCATTTGTGTGAGTTCATCAAAATTAGCGTGAATGGTTTCTTGAATTTCTCTTGTACGACGATTCCATATCCGAAAACCTTTTGAATTTTCACAGTATCCAACGAACACTCCGATGTCAGCCTTTGCTTTAAGTTTACCTAAATCATCACGATCATTTTTCGGATAACACAGTGCTCCAAATACATGAAAGTAATCGATGGTCGGTTTCCTTTTGTGAACAATTTGATAAGGTGTTTTGCGATGGCGTTTTGTGATCATGCAACGGTTTTGGGTATAACATGCAGTTGAAACAGCTTCCGCCCACAAGTAATCTGTTAATTGAGCATTAATCAACATAGTTCTAGCAGCTTCCACTAACGTCCTGTTGCGTCTTTCAACAACTCCATTCTGTTCTGGGCTTCTAGGAATAGATGTTTGATGTTCAATTCCCACTTTCTCGAAGTATGACCGAAGTGTTTGATTCTTAAATTCAGTTCCATTGTCAGTTCTGACGATTCGTACTGTGTTGCGAAGCTGAACTTGAATTTTGGTGAGAAAGGTGATGATCATTGAAGGAGCTTGATCTTTACTTCGTAGAAAATAAACCCAAGTCCATCTTGAATAATCATCCACAATTACAAGAATGTAGCGTTTACCGTTGATACTTTGAACACGCATTGGTCCACACAAATCCATATGAAGCAGTTGTAGAACATGATTCGTGCTATGCTCAGGTTTATTTGGAAAATGAGCACGAGTACTTTTTCCTTGTTCACAGGCTGGACATAAGTAATCTTTGGTAAAGCGGAATCTTGGAAATCCATCAACAAGCTTATAACGAGCAAGGTCAGTCATTGTTTTGAAATTCAAGTGCGAAAGACGTTTGTGCCATAACCAAGATTTAGTTGATTCTGCTTTGGAGAGAAGACATATCGGAGATGTTGCAATCATATCTGACATTGATATTGTATAAAGATTGGAGCCACGTGAGCCAGACATTAGATCGTTTCTTTGTAAGTCACGAACAAAGCATGTTTTCTCACGAAATGCAACTTCGAGATCCCCATCGCAGAATTGACCAACAGAGAAAAGGTTGTGTCCAAGGCCTTCCATATAATAGACACGACTGATTTCAATGTTCCCGCTGATATAGTCACCATATCCCATGATAAGAGCGTAATGATCATTCCCGAATCTGACAGTACCAATAAACTTTGAGACAAAGTTGTGTAACAGTTTGAGATTGCCTGTCATATGTCGGGTGCATCCGCTATCAACAATCCAGAGAATGATCTGTACCACCTACATCACAAGAAGAAGATACAGATGGAACAGAAGTAAGGGTGGAACCCAAAGACAGTGCGGGTTCCTGTTGGTTAGTAACACATGTATTCAACAATTTAGGAATCCATTTAAAGTCTGGTTTGTATTGTAACCAACGTTGCCAGTTCCAACTAGTTTTTGCTTTCTTAATGTTAAATGCACTAGTAGTTGGCTCATTCCTAGATTTGTTCTCGGCACCTATGGGGGTAACTTTAATTTCATTAGAAACCGTAGAAGACGGCTTTCCTAAGTTAGACTTAGAGGCAGTAGTGGTGTAACACCCCCATTTTTAAATTTCGCAGCGGAATACAAGTTTGGGGTATTACTTCAGGTATCACAGTCATAAATATAGAAAACGACTCAAAAAGAGACGTTTTAAAATATACACCGTTATCATTCATTTATTTAAATCAGAGTTTACATAATAGAGGTCCCTGTGGGAGTACTGAAATACATATAAAAGTTTTATTCGTTGAATGATAAGAAAATGGACACCCTTTTTATAAAAGAAAGCCCATTGCCACTCCATGCCAAGTTTTGCTTCAATTACCTGAGATAAAACATACTAAAAAGTCAACATAATGTTGAGTGAATCCACAGCGTTTATAAATATGTAATGGTTTGAACACAAGTAAGATAGTTATAAAACAACGTATTGCAGGGTAGCATATTGCACTAAGTCTCATGACACGCAAACCTTAACAATGTATGGACATTATAGTAATTTGCTATAATGTAAGTTACCTACATTATAATGATAATGTAAGTAATAATGCCCTCGAGCAGGAGTTTGCCAAACATCCCGGTTGTATTTCAAATATAGCACATTTGGTTACCTATCCGGCTAACACAAATGGGGACGTCAATTCCAATAGATCTATTCACTATATTCGCGTTCACTCGCAAGTGATTAATGGCTCATGATATGAGGGTCTTTTAGTGGCAACACAGCTAACTTAGGCAATACCAGATCAGGATAGCATACAGAAAAATACTTGTGTTCGGTTTGTAGCATGTATCTCCCCACAAGTTTGAAAAACAATATAAAAGTGGGACTGTGAACTCACCTTGATGTTTAAGTAGTCTGAATAGGAAATAATTTAATACAGTTGATAAACGTCTCCGACACGTAACCTGAGTTGATATGTCAATTTAGTATTTATATTCACGATTTATATATATCAATAACGTTTATTGTCTTTATAAAAGTTTAATAATATAGAATTTTTACAAGAATTTAAATAATAAATTTTTCTAAAATTTTAATAATAATCAATTTAGGACTTTATTTACTTTTTATTAATAATATATAATTTTTTTCACTTTTTATCCTTGTAGTTATAAGTATTGACAGTAATTACCCCTGAACTATCATAAATTTACAATTTCTACCCTGAAGTTTCATATATTTACATTTTATACCCTGAAGTTTAGTTAAATGACAGTTTATACCCTCAACTATAGTGAAATGACGGTTTCTACGCTATACTTTCAAATATGTCATTTTCTACCCTTAATCTCAAGTTTATTTTATTCTAAGTCCAACATATAAAAATAGTTTTAATTTTGACAATATATACCCCTCATGCATAAATATATTATACCCGATGTCCTTATTTTAATAAAAACGCGTTTTTGGCCACGGAACTAATCCAACTTCTTACATCTTATTTATTTAAGTTCAAAATAAGTTTATATATGATTTTCATCAGCTTATTAGCTTATATTATTAGCTTATACGTTCAAAATAAACAAAGACAAAGTTTATAAAACAGATTTTTGGACCAAAAGTGCGCCTAGATATAAACAAGGCATGAAGAGGTTTATACTACATTATGGTTCCTTTTAGTAGTCTACTAGGAGGTCTTTCTATAGGTTCAAACTAGAAGTCCTATCGCTTTATGGTTTGCTCACAATCAATCGCTAAAGTAGGGGGGTCGAGTATAGTTTTCATGAAATAATCTAAGTGTAACTGTTTGTTTTTCAGGTTTGCGACACCTGCTTTGGCACTAAATAAAAGCGAGGCAACGCAATCTTTTTACTTCGTTCTTGTTCCTTATGAATCTATGCTAGGAGGTCATCACTTAGATACTAGGTTCGAATTTTTAGGTGCTCGTTTGCTAGGTGAAACATAGGCTCGAAGTTGACACCCTCTTAGCATCCCACGACCCATAACAGTTTCCTGAAACAGATTATTATTTGATATTTAAGCCCATAAACTAACTTGTAAAGTATCCTAACATGATCATGCATGTTCATATCTGGTATATTAACAATACTAAAGTCCGCGATTGATTTACACATTAGTTTGGAGGTGTTTGTTTGGCTCGACATAACTGGAACAAGAACAAGGTCAAGGTATTTTACTCTAAGCTGTACTAGGACTATTATCACAGTAACTTAATATTAATACAAGTGTACAAATGAGTTAGAAAAGGTGATGAGAAGACTTACATATATATGGTTCGAATCTAGGTGAACTTCTTGGACAATTGAAGCCTTGAATATTAACTACTCTCCCTCCTTTGTACTACTTCCTCTTTTCACTGCTACTAATACTTCTTATACCCTTTTTACTTCTAGTTATTGAGTAAGATTGGTAACTTAAGTATACATGGTTCCTTAGTGTAGATATTTAATAAATTTGTGTTTCTACTACTTAAGCATGGATCGACCTATATATTTATATAAGATAAGAGGCTTCTTGATCCTACTAGTCATCATGTAAAGCTTATAAGAGACATAGTGATGTGTGTTTTACTCCCTAAGCTGCCATTTGTGTGATTCGTATGAAGTGTTTGACAATCCATAATGTGGTAACTTTCCTCACCATAAGATTTACCTACAATATTTGACTAGAAGTAATTATGAGGAGACATGTCTATGTGTCTTTAGGAAAAACTAGTAGTAATTTTTATGACTAATGTAATTACATGTGTTCTTCTTGTGATTTACTAATTTACTTCTAGTTTCATTCGAACATTATATGTAACTAGGAATAGATCATGCTTAATTAGTTGTATCTAGGGCTTTAAGTATGGTACTTAAGGTTTAATTTATATATATATAAATTAGTTTAAGTTTTGAATAAATTAGTTTAGTAAAAATGTAAATTTTTAGGTTTTGTGTATTAAACACTTATTCACTAACTTAGAGATTTATACTTTGTATTTGAGGGTTTTATACTTTAGGGTTTTAGGTAATAAATATTTATATTATAACGGTTTTAGAGTTTGGAGAAAACCGTAATAGTCGGAAAACGTACGTTAACAAATTAATGTAAAATGGCAAATGTGATATCGTGATGTTGTATACTTGACATTTAGAGATACTTATGTAAAATAACATAAGATAGATTAGTGTCGGTTACATGGGAGCACGTTTATCAATGTTGTGAGTTACGTCACATTAATTAGTAGTCATGTTCTCAAAAAAAAAAATATGCATGGAAAAAGGATAAGAGTTTATGAAATGATTTTCTTATAAAGTGAAATTTTACCAGTGGTTACAGTATCCCCCGGTTGAAGGGAATCTCGTCCCAAGATTCAGTTTAGGTTGGGTGGTAAGTTGGTAAAAAGATGCGGGTATGCTGCTCGAATTTTATCTTCTCGTTCCCAAGTAAATTCTGGTCCTCTTTTGGAGTTCCATCTTACTTTAACGATGGGAATACGGCTTCTTTTCATTTGCTTGACCTCTCTATCCATAATCTCTACAGGTTCTTCCACAAAATTGAGTTTGTCATTGAGACGCAACTCTTTCATGGGAATTACAAGAGTTTCATCCGATAGACACTTTTTCAAGTTAGAAACATGAAAAGTAGGATGTATGTTACTGAGTTCTACCGGAAGTTCTAGCTTATAAGCTACGGGACCTATTCTCTCCAGAATCTTGAATGGTCCGATGTATCTGGGATTCAACTTCCCTCGTTTTCCAAATCTCACCATACCTTTCCAGGGTGACACTTTAAACATGACCCTATCACCCACCTCAAATTCCATCGACTTTCTTCTTACATCAGCATAACTCTTTTGCCTATCTTGTGCAGCTTGCAAATGTTGCCGAATTTGTACTATCTTATCAGTGGTTTCTTGAATGATTTCCGGTCCAGTAAGTTGAACTTGAGCTTCTCCCACTTCAGCCCAACATACTGGTGATCTACACTTCCGTCCATATAAGGCTTCAAATGGTGCAGCCTTGATGCTAGCATGGTAACTATTATTGTATGAGAATTCTGCCAAAGGCAAATGTCTATCCCATCCTTTACCAAAATCTATTACACATGCTCTGAGCATATCTTCCAATGTTTGGATAGTCCTTTCACTCTGTCCGTCTGTTTGTGGATGATAAGCAGTACTCATATCCAACTGAGTACCCAAAGCTTTCTGAAGAGTATCCCAAAATCGAGACGTAAAACGAGAATCTCGATCCGAGATAATAGAAATGGGTACTCCATGTCGGGAGACAACTTCTTTCAGATATAACCATGCGAGACTTTCTATTTCATCTGTTTCCTTGATCGGCAAAAAGTGGGCCGATTTCGTGAGGCGATCAACGATGACCCAAATAGTGTCATAACCACTTGACGTCCGTGGCAACTTGGTGATGAAATCCATAGTTATCCTTTCCCACTTCCATTCAGGTATTTCTGGTTGAGTTAATAAGCCAGACGGCTTTTGATGCTCTGCTTTTACTCGTGCACATGTCAAACATTTACTGACGTACTCAGCTATGTCAGCCTTCATATTTGGCCACCAATAAAATTTCTTGAGATCCTGGTACATTTTCTCAGAACCAGGGTGAATGGAATACTTTGACTTATGTGATTCATGCATAATCACATTCCTTATACCACCAAAATGTGGCAACCAACTTCTATTCCTTATGCAACGTATTCTGTCGGATCGAACTTCAAATTCCTTATCCATACCCCTCAAATTCTCAGCTTGAATGTTTTCCTCTTTCACCGCTTCCTTCTGTGCATTCAGAATTTGGGATGGCAGATTTAGGTTAATAGTCATGACCAACGCTCTTACCCGTAATGGCTTAATCCGCTCCTTCCTGCTCAAAGCATCTGCTACTACATTTGCTTTTCCAGGGTGGTAACGAATTTCACAGTCGTAGTCACTTAACAATTCCAACCATCGCCGTTGTCTCATATTTAATTCTTTCTGGTCAAGAATATGCTGAAGACTCTTATGATCCGTGTACACCACACACTTCGTACCGTATAAATAATGTCTCCAGATTTTGAGAGCAAATACCACTGCTCCCAGCTCAAGATCATGAGTTGTATAATTCTCTTCATGAGTCTTAAGCTGTCTAGAAGCATAAGCAATCACCTTCGTCCTTTGCATTAACACTGCACCAAGACCCTGATGCGATGCGTCACAATAGACAACAAAATCATCATTCCCTTCGGGTAAAGCTAGAATTGGAGCTTCACAAAGCTTTTGCTTCAACAGCTGGAAAGCTTTCTCCTGATTTTCTCCCCAAACATACTTCTTATTCTTCTGGGTCAATTCAGTCAAAGACTTAGCAATCTTGGAAAACCCTTCTATAAATCTTCGATAATACCCAGCAAGTCCTAAAAATTGACGCACCTCCGTAGGAGTTGTCGGTGTCGGCCAATTCTTAATTGCTCCTATTTTAGAAGGACCCACATGAATGCCATTGCGATCAATCATATGGCCAAGAAACTGTACAGTGTGAATCCAAAAATCACACTTGGAGAATTTTGCGTACAGTTGTTCTTTCTTGAGTACTTCCAAAATAGTCCTAAGATGTTCCGCATGTTCTTTTTCACTTCGCGAGTAAATAAGAATATCATCGATGAACACGATCACAAATTTGTCCAGATAGGGTTTACACACCCGGTTCATGAGATCCATAAACACGGCCGGTGCATTGGTTAATCCAAATGGCATCACCTGGAATTCATAGTGACCATATCTCGTTCGGAAGGCTGTCTTGGGAATATCTTCTTCCCTGACACGTAATTGATGATACCCTGACCTCAAGTCGATCTTGGAGTAAACGCTTGATCCTTGCAATTGGTCGAACAAATCATCGATCCTTGGTAATGGGTATCGATTCCTTACGGTAAGTTTATTCAACTCACGGTAATCAATACACATCCTAAAAGATCCGTCCTTCTTTTTGACAAATAAAACAGGAGCTCCCCAAGGCGAAGAGCTAGGTCGAATAAAACCTTTATCTAGTAACTCTTGCAGTTGATCAGATAATTCCTGCATCTCAGATGGGGCTAAACGATAAGGTGCTCTTGCTACGGGCGCTGCTCCTGGCACCAAGTCAATCCGAAATTCTACCTGACGTACGGGTGGGAGTCCAGGTAACTCTCCGGGAAAAACCTCCGGAAATTCTCTTACAACTGGCACATCCCCCAGTTGTTTTTCTTCTGTCTTTTTCTCGATCACATGGGCTAAGAAAGTGTTACATCCTTTCTCAATGTATTTCATAGTTTTGAGACAGGATATAATACTTAATCGGGTTTTGCTTAAATTACCCCGAATAACCAGAGTCTCACCCTCAAAGGGAATATGAATCACTTTCTCATCACATATAATCCGAGCATGGTTCTTAGACAACCAATCTATACCGATGATAACGTCGAAGCTTCCAAGTTCGATAGGCATAAGGTCAATATGAAAAGGCTTATTTAATAACATTAGAGTGCAATCTCGGACTATAGAATTAGTGCTTACTATTTTGCCATTAGCTAATTCAATTTCATAGGTATTGTTTAAGGCAGTGGAGGAGAGTTTAAGTAATGAAGCGAACGTGATAGATATAAAACTTTTATCGGCTCCTGAGTCAAATAATACTTTAGCTAAATGTTGATTGAGAACGAACGTACCCGTGACCACGTTCGGGTTTTGCTGAGTATTTCCATCTCCTAACACGTACACTCTTCCACGTGCCCCATTGTTCTGGTTACCATTCCCTTTTGGGCACTGGTTCTTATAATGCCCTTTCTCACCACAGCCGAGGCAAGTTACAGTGACAGGCTGAGGGGTTGCACCTGTTGCCCTACAGTCTTTGGTCTGATGTCCTATCTTCTCACACTTGAAGCACTTAACAGTACATGGCCCATAATGATGAAGCTTGCATCGGTTGCACAGCGGTTTCCTTCCGACATAGCCACTTTCATTAGTAGGAGTAGCAACTTGGGCTCTTGCAGCGTCTTGCCTGTGATTTTGTTGTTGATGATGATTGTTACGGTTTTGTTGATAATTATGGTGGTTGTTGCGGTTATTGTTGTTACGGTAATTGTTGCTGGTAGAATGGTTGTGGTGATGATGGGTAGTTCTCTTATCATCCAGCTTCCTCTTGTGATCATTACTTCCTTGGTTGGAGTTACGCTTAATTTCCCTATCCATCATCCTTTGAGCAAACTCAATAGCTTCTTCCAATGACTTAGGTTTGGATGCAGTAACATCTCCCTCAATACTTCGAGGAAGTCCCTCGACATACTTCTCCAATTCCCTTTCAAAATCAGGAACCATGGTTGGGCACAACACAGCTAGTTCCCGAAACCTCCTGTTGTAAGTTTTGAGATCATTTCCTTTCACAACCACAGTGTGAAATTCATCTTCTAGTTTCTTAATTTCAGTTCGAGGACAGTATTTCTTGAGCATTTTTGTTTTGAAGTTTGCCCAGCTAAGCTGATAGGCTGCTTCAATTCCCATAGTGCGGGCAGAAGCATTCCACCAGGACAGTGCATCATCCAAAAGTGTACCAGTAGCGAAAGTAACTTTACAATCATCCGTGCAGCCACTTCTCATAAACACAGTCTCTGAACGCTCAAACCATCGAGCCAACTCAGTAATCCCTTCAGTACCTTTGAAATAGGTTGGCTTACAGTTCATAAAGTCTTTGTATGTGCACTTGCGTGCAGTAGCAGCTTCACTTTCTCCATTTTGCCTAGTAGCACTGCCAGAACGTGCCATTGTTGCTGCCTGTCCCTCAAGTGCAGCAGCTATACCGTCAGCAATCAGTCTTTGAATAGCAGCTTGGGACATGGCTGGTTCTGGAGTCTCAGTTGCATTTCTTGCACGAGGCATAGTTCTATTAATACCACAAGAAAATACATATTTAGAATTTCTTGGCTTATATAAAATCCAATTTATAGTAGAACAATATAAATAACAATGTATATGCGTGAAAAGATTTCAATTATGATATCTCAATATATCATTTCATCTTGTAAAAATAATCACAACATCTCCAAGTACTTAAATAATATTGACACACATATATTGATATCATAACACAATTATAATATAAAACATAACCAGATATATTGCCATAAACTACTTGTTGGTTTGTTACATAACAAAACAAGTACAAGTGTCTTTATTTAGGCCACACACCCCGTGGCTAGGTTATATTACAAAAGATGCTAGATATAGATCCTATCTACTAACTGCCAGAAGCTCCTCCAGTGCGGTTATTAAGCTCCGCCATCATGCTGAGGAGAATTTGGGTGTTCTCCTGAAGCTGTGCTTGCAAATCCATAACAACTGCCTCCAAGGTAGCAATTCTATGATAAGCTATTATTATATCTTCATTTTGCATTACTACAGCCTGTGCAGTCAACCAATCATTGTCGTACAGTAGCGGAATATCCTGTCCATATGATTCCGCCAAGTCATGCACCTGCTCTCGGGTCTGCTGCAATCCAGTGTTCAGAGTATCCAACTCCTGCTGCATCGTAGTTTGTTTGTCTATTATATTCTCCGATGTGTACTCCATTGACTCGATACGTTCCAGAGGCAACTCATCCAAGTGACACAACGCCGTTTCGATCTGTTCTTCATGACGCTCTACACGATTTACAAGAGTAGAGATAGTCGGCTGTCTATTCTCGGCTGCCTGAGAACTTTCTCCTGTTTCAAAAACTCGAGGTGGAATAGGAAAGTCAGGTGTAGGCGATCGTGGCAAAGCATTAAACCTAGCAATACTAGCTCTGACTTCCTCACTGAGCTCATACGGTTGAGACAAAGGAGTAAAATCAGTAGAGGATGGTGGTGTGTAGGGACGAGTTCTTTTTCGTGGTGGTAAAGTTTCTTCTGGGATGGGTTCGAAAGATGGTGGTACATATGTGGGTAACATGTATGGATGTGGTGGAGGTACTGGTATAGTCCTAATTCGTGCAGTTTTAGGGAGTGATGGTAAGGGTGACTCTGAAGGTGAAGAAATATCTGCCTCAGATGGATCTTCGTTATCAGAAATAGAATCTCCTTCCCTAGAAAACACATACTGATCATCTGAAGAGGGAGCGATTTCAGGCACTACCGCGAAGTCCTCAGTTGACTCCTCCGTAGGTTCTGACTCCTCATCTGATGTAACATGCCCAGGTGCAGGAGAATGGTCAGGAACAGAGAAAATATCATCCTCGGGTTCGATGTCCGAAAGTGTGATAGATGGAACAGGGGAAGACATGACTCTGTAACCACAGACAATTTCAATCATTTCACAATATATCTAAGTAATCATAACATGCATAAGTAAAGTTTTGGCAACGTAGCGGCATGGAGGGCTTTATTTAAGTTTTAAAAAAAATAGTTATAGCTTAGGTTTGAACCTTGTTCTCTATAACTATGGCTCTGATACCAATCTGTAACACCCCCATTTTTAAATTTCGTAGCGGAATACAAGTTTGGGGTATTACTTCAGGTATCACAGTCATAAATATAGAAAATGACTCAAAAAGAGACGTTTTAAAATATACACCGTTATCATTCATTTATTTAAATCAGAGTTTACATAATAGAGGTCCCTGTGGGAGTACTGAAATACATATAAAAGTTTTATTCGTTGAATGATAACAAAATGGACACCCTTTTTATAAAAGAAAGCCCATTGCCACTCCATGCCAAGTTTTGCTTCAATTACCTGAGATAAAACATGCTAAAAAGTCAACATAATGTTGAGTGAATCCACAGCGTTTATAAATATGTAATGGTTTGAACACAAGTAAGATAGTTATAAAACAACGTATTGCAGGGTAGCATATTGCACTAAGTCTCATGACACGCAAACCTTAACAATGTATGGACATTATAGTAATTTGCTATAATGTAAGTTACCTACATTATAATGATAATGTAAGTAATAATGCCCTCGAGCAGGAGTTTGCCAAACATCCCGGTTGTATTTCAAATATAGCACATTTGGTTACCTATCCGGCTAACACAAATGGGGACGTCAATTCCAATAGATCTATTCACTATATTCGCGTTCACTCGCAAGTGATTAATGGCTCATGATATGAGGGTCTTTTAGTGGCAACACAGCTAACTTAGGCAATACCAGATCAGGATAGCATACAGAAAAATACTTGTGTTCGGTTTGTAGCATGTATCTCCCCACAAGTTTGAAAAACAATATAAAAGTGGGACTGTGAACTCACCTTGATGTTTAAGTAGTCTGAATAGGAAATAATTTAATACAGTTGATAAACGTCTCCGACACGTAACCTGAGTTGATATATCAATTTAGTATTTATATTCACGATTTATATATATCAATAACGTTTATTGTCTTTATAAAAGTTTAATAATATAGAATTTTTACAAGAATTTAAATAATAAATTTTTCTAAAATTTTAATAATAATCAATTTAGGACTTTATTTACTTTTTATTAATAATATATAATTTTTTCACTTTTTATCCTTGTAGTTATAAGTATTGACAGTAATTACCCCTGAACTATCATAAATTTACAATTTCTACCCTGAAGTTTCATATATTTACATTTTATACCCTGAAGTTTAGTTAAATGACAGTTTATACCCTCAACTATAGTGAAATGACGGTTTCTACCCTATACTTTCAAATATGTCATTTTCTACCCTTAATCTCAAGTTTATTTTATTCTAAGTCCAACATATAAAAATAGTTTTAATTTTGACAATATATACCCCTCATGCATAAATATATTATACCCGATGTCCTTATTTTAATAAAAACGCGTTTTTGGCCACGGAACTAATCCAACTTCTTACATCTTATTTATTTAAGTTCAAAATAAGTTTATATATGATTTTCATCAGCTTATTAGCTTATATTATTAGCTTATACATTCAAAATAAACAAAGACAAAGTTTATAAAACAGATTTTTGGACCAAAAGTGCGCCTAGATATAAACAAGGCATGAAGAGGTTTATACTACATTATGGTTCCTTTTAGTAGTCTACTAGGAGGTCTTTCTATAGGTTCAAACTAGAAGTCCTATCGCTTTATGGTTTGCTCACAATCAATCGCTAAAGTAGGGGGGTCGAGTATAGTTTTCATGAAATAATCTAAGTGTAACTGTTTGTTTTTCAGGTTTGCGACACCTGCTTTGGCACTAAATAAAAGCGAGGCAACGCAATCTTTTTACTTCGTTCTTGTTCCTTATGAATCTATGCTAGGAGGTCATCACTTAGATACTAGGTTCGAATTTTTAGGTGCTCGTTTGCTAGGTGAAACATAGGCTCGAAGTTGACACCCTCTTAGCATCCCACGACCCATAACAGTTTCCTGAAACAGATTATTATTTGATATTTAAGCCCATAAACTAACTTGTAAACTATCCTAACATGATCATGCATGTTCATATCTGGTCTATTAACAATACTAAAGTCCGCAATTGATTTACACATTAGTTTGGAGGTGTTTGTTTGGCTCGACATAATTGGAACAAGAACAAGGTCAAGGTATTTTACTCTAAGCTGTACTAGGACTATTATCACAGTAACTTAATATTAATACAAGTGTACAAATGAGTTAGAAAAGGTGATGAGAAGACTTACATATATATGGTTCGAATCTAGGTGAACTTCTTGGACAATTGAAGCCTTGAATATTAACTACTCACCCTCCTTTGTACTACTTCCTCTTTTCACTGCTACTAATACTTCTTATACCCTTTTTACTTCTAGTTATTGAGTAAGATTGGTAACTTAAGTATACATGGTTCCTTAGTGTAGATATTTAATAAATTTGTGTTTCTACTACTTAAGCATGGATCGACCTATATATTTATATAAGATAAGAGGCTTCTTGATCCTACTAGTCATCATGTAAAGCTTATAAGAGACATAGTGATGTGTGTTTTACTCCCTAAGCTGCCATTTGTGTGATTCGTATGAAGTGTTTGACAATCCATAATGTGGTAACTTTCCTCACCATAAGATTTACCTACAATATTTGACTAGAAGTAATTATGAGGAGACATGTCTATGTGTCTTTAGGAAAAACTAGTAGTAATTTTTATGACTAATGTAATTACATGTGTTCTTCTTGTGATTTACTAATTTACTTCTAGTTTCATTCGAACATTATATGTAACTAGGAATAGATCATGCTTAATTAGTTGTATCTAGGGCTTTAAGTATGGTACTTAAGGTTTAATTTATATATATATAAATTAGTTTAAGTTTTGAATAAATTAGTTTAGTAAAAATGTAAATTTTTAGGTTTTGTGTATTAAACACTTATTCACTAACTTAGAGATTTATACTTTGTATTTGAGGGTTTTATACTTTAGGGTTTTAGGTAATAAATATTTATATTATAACGGTTTTAGAGTTTGGAGAAAACCGTAATAGTCGGAAAACGTACGTTAACAAATTAATGTAAAATGGCAAATGTGATATCGTGATGTTGTATACTTGACATTTAGAGATACTTATGTAAAATAACATAAGATAGATTAGTGTCGGTTACATGGGAGCACATTTATCAATGTTGTGAGTTACGTCACATTAATTAGTAGTCATGTTCTCAAAAAAAAATATGCATGGAAAAAGGATAAGAGTTTATGAAATGATTTTCTTATAAAGTGAAATTTTACCAGTGGTTACAAGTGGGCCTAAAAGGAATGCGTGTCCTACGTTTCTTATGACGATTGAAAAGAGAATCAGCTAAACATTTTGTATGATCACCAGATGATACGCTTTTACGACAAAACACACAAGATGCATTAATATTCAAAACATTCAAAGGTTCATCATTCGTTACATTTAGATTTTGATTACAATTTGCCAGATTAGAATCTAAATCGTATGCAACATGAGTGTTATTCAAATTCCTAAGTTGATCTTCTACTTCTTGAGCTTCTAGTTGTCCTCTCTTACGTTGCAAGATCCTATTCTTCTTTTTACTTTTTCGCTTGGGTCTGCTAACGCTATTAGTGGAGACTAGTCCTGTAGAAGTGGAGTTATCAACATTAGTGTTTTGAATGACATTTTCTTTAGCAGTTTTGTTTAATTGATACATTCTTGGTGCTATCACCGTGGTGTCAACCATTTTTCCTTTTTGAAGTAGCTTAACTTTCTCTTTTAAATCAATGATGATGTGATTTTTATCCTGAATTTCAGACTCAAGTAAACCATTGCAATATTTGATGTCATCGCGGTTTTGTTGCCATTCGGCATTTTCAATTTTTAAATCCGCAATTTCTTTCTCGTATTTGAGACAAAGACTTTTGAAAGACTCATTGGTTTTGCAAAGCTGACAAGAGTTTGAAATATTTTGACTTTGAAGTTTCAATTCCCTTTCAAGACTTTGAGCTTGACACCATTCAATTCGTTGTTTGAGTTGACAAATTTCATTTGAAAGTTGTTTTGTCACATCATCATTCTTAATTCTCAGCTTTTCATTCTCATTTTTCAGTGTCTCAATTTCCACATTCAATAAGTTATTATCAACACAAAGATCATCCATAAGCATAGAAGTACCAGATTTATAGAGATCATTCATGATAACAGACAAAATATCAGCATTGAGAACTTGTTCCAAGAGTCGATCAGCATCATTTTTTAAAACTCTATTTCTTTGCTTTTGAACCAAAATGTCATTTTCAGTTGCGTTGAAAACGTTTATCATATTTTTTACCTCTTTTTGAAGTTCCTGATCCCAACGTGTAGCACAGAGACGGAGGTGTTTGACAATTGGCTTCATTTATTTTTGAAAAATATCCCTCTTTTCTCGCTCGTAAGCGGATTGAAAAGTTTCAATTTTTATTTCAGAATTACGTTCAATTGTTTCCTCCAAAATTTCAATTTCTTCCATAAAAGTTTTGAAGTAATTTAGGACACGACAAGTTTTTGGTAATGGTGTAAGTTCACCGGATGATGGTAAAGGACCATTTATTTGTGCTACAGTTTGGACAGGGGCCCCATTGGAGGATGAAACATATGACTCTTCGAAAAACCATGATTTCTCAGGTAAGTCCTTTTGAGTAACAAAAGATTTAGAAAGAGGTGGAGCTTTTGAGTAGTCATATGGTGTCCAATATTGAACATAACTCATTTTTGATCGACTCTCGTCTTCAAGTTCTTCTTCTTCCTCGGTATCAAAAACAACAGCACGCACAATTGTATTATCAAACATGTGATCAATACTTTAAATCTTAGGATTTTCTTTAAATGCTGTGTGAAGAAACATTGATTTGAAATCGCAAAGTGCAAATCCTTTATCGGGTCTCGGTTTTAAAGCAAATTTCTGAATTGTTGTGACAGAGTTCCCGTGTTTGTAAACAATGTGACGAAATTCTTTGAGTTGTTTTTCAAGATCAACAATATCACCGAGTAAGTCATCTATATACTTCCTTTTTCGTATTTTATGTTCACAAAACTCCTTTTTGCAATTTGACAATTCTGTTTCTGTTTTTGAAAGAGCTGTTTGAAGACGTTCAGCTTGCATTTTCAATTCACACTTTTCACTTTCGAGTTTCGAAATCAACTTTCCGTTTGATTCAATTAAATCTTGCATTTTACATTGAAGATCTTGTTCTTTGTTGTAAGAATCTTGAAAAGCTTTTTCAAAACTTTTTGCATTTTTAATCTTGTCTTCCTGATTTGAAAGTTGAATTTTATAACATTCAATATCTCTTGCAAGTGACGCATTTTGTTCTTTTAAAACTTTATTTTTCTCATTGCATTTTATGATTTGCAATTGTTGAGCATCCAGTTGTTTAGATAACAGTATGAGGTCAGGGTCTGGATCAAATGATAGTTCATGTTGTTCTAAATGATCATGTTTATCTTTCTCAATAGGATCATCAAATGAAACATCTGTGTCATCATCAAATATGACAACTGTGCTTATTTGTTCATCTGTTTGAGAAGATGAAGATGATTTAGATGGAACAACTTGCGCCATATCTGATTCATAAGCAGAAGGTGAGACTATATCATTAATAAAGCATGCTTTGAGGTCATGTACCTGAGATAAGCCTTCAGTGTCATACACTGGACCTGAATCATTAAGCTTAAGTTCTTGCATGTTGGCCATAAGCATCACAGCTGCATTGGCTTCCAGATCTTCCATGTCATCATCATTGTTCACATTTGCCATGAAGTTGTTAGCTTGTTCAGGGAAATGTCCGTCTTTTTCATCTTGAAGAGCCATGAGTAATGCCTGCTTGTGAAACTTACTACCCCGAGTTCTCGGTTTGGGACATGCTGTCGCTATATGACCTTGTTCATTACAGTTATAGCACCACACTGCATTCCCTGAGTTGGAGTTCCTAGTAGCAACTGGTTCAGACTTTTGCTGAGAAGATCCTGAGTTGTTGCTGAACCCTCCATTGTTACTAAACCTTTGACCATTCCCATAATTTCCTGAATAGCTTCCTGAACCAGATCGACCATAGTTACGATTCTGAATTTCCACTCTTCCATCATTGACAACAGCTTGATTCCTTGTGTTAGAAGATGAACGTTGACGGTTGTTTGTTTTGTTGGAGAATTTGCTAAAAGCACGAGCAATAAGAGCAAGTCCCTGATTCAATGTGTTAAAGTCATCATCGTCATCGTCATTGGAGTTGGAGTAGTACACAGCATCATTGTTGTTTAACGGAACAAGTTGAGTAGAAGCATTCTGTGGAGATGAATCATAAGGGACCATTTGGTTCGAGGTGGAAGATTGTGGATAACTGAAGTAGTTTTGCTCTTGAACATATGCATGATTTGACATTGGTGGTGGAGCATAGGGAGATTGAGCTACGAGAGCCAAAGAATTTGGTGTTGGTGTGGGTGTGTATCCTCCTCATAGAGCTCGATCTTTTTCCACTTCAGGTTCATGGTGTTTCAGAAAATCATACAACAAACCATATGGAGCATCATGAAGATTCTTCGTTTGATGAACAAATGTCACATATTTATGCCAATCAGGGCCAAGACTACCAACGAATTTGGAGTTCACAGTGATCCTTGGTACTGTGATTTTGTGACGTTCCAGATCATTGACCACATTTGTGAAACGATGATAGTAGGATTCAAGTGACTCTCCTGGTTCAATTGTGATGTCAGTGTATTCCATGTAGAGTTTGGATTCTAAATCATCTTTGTTCAGTTGAGTGCCTTCCATAAGGAGATGAACGTGTTCCCACATAGCTTTGGCTGTTTTCTGAGCATCGACACTTCGATAGATTGGATTAGGTATACCTTGAAGTATATAAGCCATTGCATACTCATCAGCTTTACGATGTAGTTTCTGTTCTTCAGTGAGTGCAGATTCTGGAAGGGGTCTATCACCAGGAGGACGTGGAGGATCAGCATGTGGATCACCAGCTTCAAATCTTGTTGGCCACTCAAATGGTCCTTCAAGTATCACTTGCTTCAAGAATTTCCCATGAGGTTTCTTAAGTTCAAGAAATCGTAAGAATCGACTTGACCATTGAACATAGTTCCCAGGTGTTAGCATTGGAGATGTTTCAAGTGATCCTGTCTCATGTCGGGATTGTTGAGTTGTAATAACTTCACACATTCTATCAAACCAGTGAGGTTGTTTGGAGGAAAACTGAGAGTTTTTTTGTGGCATTTGATATGGTTGTTATTGAGGAAGGATCTGATGTTGTTGCATCATTAGGTAATGATGTAGTGGATTATACGGTTGTTTTTGAACTTGTGATTGTGAAGGTTGTTGATACGGTTGTTGCTGATGGTATTGTTGTTGCTGATACTGCGGATGTTGCTGTTGCTGAGTATGAGGGAAGTAGTAATTAGGTGGTTGAGACATCTTAGAACACTTGTGTAGAAATGGATCTTGTAGAAGGTATAGATTTAGCCAAATTTCGAGAAAAAACTTAGCACAATTGCGAAACTTTGCTAATCCTGTGATTGCGAAACTTTTCTCAACTGTGATTGCGAAAAACAGTTATTGCGAAATTTGGGATTTCGATAATCTTGGGATTGCGAAAACAAGTCAGGTTCTCGAAAGTATTGAGATTTCGAAAATATTGGGATTTCGAAAATAATGGAATTTCGAAACTCAAGAATTTTCGAAAACTTGAAATCTCGAAAACTAAAAATGTTTTCGTAATTGCAAAAGTTTGCGAAAGAAGTAAGTGATTTCGAAAATTATAATATTTTCGAGAACACAACCTCAAAAAGCAAAGTTTCGAAATTATACAATTTCGAAACTTATCCAAAAGTCGAAGTAACTTTCTTTCTTGTACAAGAAAGAAAATACTGAGTCCACAAAGTGAAGTCGATATAGAGCACTTTTCAGGAGATCTCGAAATAGGGACAACTAATGTTCTCGATAAATTGGCAGATTTTGTTTTTCAAAGAAAGCAATCCAAGAACTCGTTTTTATTTCAAGATACTTGTACTTTTATGTGTAAAATGAAGAGATCTTTAAGAAAGTTAAAAACTTTAAGAACTTTTCCAAAAAATTTAAAATTGCGAAAATAAGTACAAGCACCCCTAAATCGAATTTTTGAGAAAAGTTTGGAACTTTTATGTTTGTTTTGATTTGTAGCACAAGTTTGTAATCAAATATGTGATAAAAACCAAGAACAAGCAAAAAAGTACAAAAATTTTACCAAAAAATCGATTGAAAAACAAGTTAAAGAAACGAGATCAATGAAAAAACAAAAGCTACACCTTCATATGGCGAATGATACCACTTGTTAGGTCACCATTTTAGTAAACACAAGCATAATAATGATAGAAATGAGATGAGAAAAGAGATTGGGTGATTATATGAATAAGAGAAATATAAGTGCAAGAGTTTCCTTAAGAAATCAAATAACCAACCAAGTTTACAAGTGACCTAAAGGTTCTATTTATAGGGAAGGAGCTAGGGCAACACTCCCTCTCCTCCCTTTCTTCAAATCGTGTGGGCTTAAAGCCCATGGACCTTTTGTCTAAAGTCTAGTAAACTTGTAATATTACATAAGTGTAAATAAATAATAGTTAAGCAACCTAGCATTATTACAAATGACCGAGACTTGATAAAATAGTGAAAAACTATGATCCCAACAAAAATTTTTCTGAATATACGGTTATGTGCTAGTCATACAATATCCTATCCATGAGACGCTTGCTATGGCTAAAGTTTCACTCCTAAATGTTGTAAAAAATTTTAAATTTGGCGCTAAAATTGCACTAACAAGTATTTCTCATAGTTTTATTACACATCTACCATTAAACAAAACAAACTCAAGCGAAAGTGCATATGTAAGGTATCATCATTTTACCCTCCCCTTACACTTAAGATGTATCATCATTTTACCCTCCCCTTACACTTAAGATGAACATTGTCCCTAATGTTCAAGTAAAGAATGTAAAAGTGAAAAAGTAAAAAGAATGAAATCAAATACTCCCCTGATTCGCTCAGTATGGATAATTAGGTGGCCAAGTTAAATCTTCCTCCAAGAAAATGAACAATCAAAGCTTCCCTTCCAGAATATAAATCATCTTCTTGTCATACATAACCTGTAAATCCTGAGAAAACAGACAAAGCAACCTCGCATAAAATCGGCGGCAATCTATATAAGTTACTAAATCCTAGAAAACAAGATAAGATATAATGCTTGTGGAATGAAGTTTGCAGATTTCCTGGAGATTATAAAACTTAATAATTCACAAAATCTTTAAGACTCCGTTAGAAAAACAAAACCGGTAAAATTTCTAGATTTTTACACGTGACGCCGTCAAGAGTAATCTCGTGACGCCGTCAGAAGTGATCTGCAGAAATTCTTACGTTAAGTTTCCGGAAAATTTCTGGAAAAACTTGGTCCTACTTCCTGGAAAATCTTGCAAAACTTCATTATGACTCAATACAAGCATTTGACTCTAACAAATACGAATATACATGTTCACTCAATATTGTGGAGAATCATGATCGGTTTGTTTCTTAAAAACATATTTGGGGTTTCCCCTTACACTTATCTTTTGCAAAAATACTTTTAGGTGGAGTTAAGACTAAGCCAAAACAACAAAGTAAAGTATTTCCACTATTTAATTGAGAAACATGATCTTCCAACAATAAAAATAAAGCATGCATATGGAAGCAAATAACAAACAAACAAACAAAATAAAATCACACAAAGCATGGGTTGCCTCCCAAGAAGCGCTTTTCTTTATTTACGAGTCTTGTAGCTAGACTCAAGGTCATGGATTACTACGTGACCTCATCATCAAACGTCACATCCTCCTCACTAATCATTTCATTGTTATTTTCTTGATAATGTTTTACACGTTGTATGTTAACAGTAAATTCCCTACCTTCATCGTCTAATAACACAACGGCTCCAGTTTTAGATGAATTTTTCACCATAAACGGTCCATACCATCTAGACTTGAGTTTTCCCGGAAATAATCGCAACCGAGAGTTGTATAATAGGACTTTGTCTCCTTCTGAAAATTCTTTGGGTTTCTTAATTCTCTGGTCATGCCATCTTTTTGCTCTCTCTTTATATGTGATGGAAGATTCATAGGCTTCTAGCCTAAGCTCATCAAGCTCATGTAATTGCAAGAACCTATTGGTTCCGGCAATCGTATAATCTAAGTTACATACCTTAAGCGCCCAATAAGCCTTATGTTCTAATTCTACCGGCAAGTGACACGCCTTACCATACACCATGTGAAACGGGGTCGTTCCAATAGGTGTCTTGTAGGCGGTTCGGAATGCCCACAAGGCTTCGTCGAGTTTAAATGACCAGTCTTTTCTATTTTGACTAACCGTCTTTTCAAGTATTCTTTTAATAGCCCTATTGGTGTTTTTGACCTGGCCATTGGTTTGTGGATGATAGGCGGTGGAAAACCGATGGGATACCCCATACCTCTTCATGACCTTCTCCATTTGTGCATTGCAAAAGTGGGTCCCCCTATCACTGATGAGAGCTTTAGGAATCCCGAATCTAGCGAAAAGCTTTTTCAGGAAATGGATGACTACTCTGGCATCATTGGTCCTAAGGGCTTGTGCCTCAACCCATTTTGAAACATAATCGATGGCTACTAAAATGCATTCGTTCCCCCCTGAAGATGGAAAGGGTCCCATGAAGTCAATTCCCCAAACATCGAAGACCTCACATACTTGTATAAAATTCTGAGGCGCTTCATCTCTATGTGATATGTTCCCAGCCCGTTGACATGCATCGCACGCCTGTACCATTTCTTTGACGTCACGGAAAATTGTGGGCCAATAGAATCCCGCATCGAAAATCTTTCGGGCGGTGGTGTTTATCCCATGATGCCCGCCAGAGGGACCAGAGTGACATTCCCTCATAATCTTCACTGCCTCACTTTCTGAAACATAACGTCTTATAATTTGGTCAGGACACCTTCAGAATAAAAATGGTTCATCCCAAAAGTAGTATTTTAACTGAGAAAAGGACCTTTTTCTTTCGTATCTAGTCAGGTGTTCAGGAACGAGTCTGCTTGCGAGATAATTGGCAAAATCGGCGTACCAAGGCTCCGAATCAATCATTAACATGAGTTGTTCGTCAGGAAATGAATCCCTAATCTCGCTTCTATCGTGCTTATCTAAGGGGTTTTCAAGACGAGATAGATGATCTGCGGCCAGATTTTCTGTCCCCCTCTTATCACGAATCTCAACATCGAATTCTTGCAGCAATAAGATCCACCAAATTAGTCATGGCTTAGCATCCTGCTTCGCAAAAAGATATCGAAGAGCCGAGTGATCAGTGAAAACGACTGTCTTTGAAAGGACAAGATATTGCCGGAATTTTTCGAATGCGAACACTACGGCTAATAATTCCTTTTCGGTGGTGGAGTAATTCTCTTGAGCGGGATTCATGGTTTTGCTAGCGTAGTAAATAGGTTGGAAAAGCTTGTCGCACCGTTGGCCCAATACAGCCCCGACAGCGAAATCGCTAGCGTCACACATGATTTCAAATGGTAACTCCTAGTTGGGTGTAATCATGATTGGAGCTTGTGTGAGTTCCCTTTTTAAAAGATCGAATGCATCCTTGCATTCTTGGGAAAAATCAAACGGAGCATCCTTCACAAGCAATTGAGTCATCGGCCGAGCTATTTTGGAGAAGTCTTTGATGAATCTCCGATAAAACCCGGCGTGCCCCAAGAAGCTGCGTATTGCTTTAACAGTCGTGGGGTATGGTAGCTTAGATATAGCTTCAACTTTAGCTTGGTCCACCTCTATTCCGTTCCCTGAGATCTTATGCCCTAACACAATCCCTTCTTTTACCATGGAATGACACTTTTCCCAGTTTAACACCAAGTTGGTTTCCTCACAACGTTTAAGCATCTTTTCTAGATTAGCAAGACAGCGGTCGAAGGAGTTCCCGAAGACCGAAAAGTCGTCCATGAACACTTCCATGCTGTCTTCCATGAGTTCGTGAAAGATTGCGGTCATGCATCGTTGGAAAGTGGCGGGGGCATTACATAGCCCAAAAGGCATCCTTTTGTAGGCAAATGTTCCATATGGGCAAGTAAACGTGGTCGTTTCTTGGTCCTCAGGTGCTATGGGAATTTGAAAATACCCTGAGAATCCATCCAAGAAGCAATAGTACTCGTGTCCAGACAATCTCTCTAACATTTGGTCAATGAATGGTAAGGGAAAGTGATCCTTCCTCGTGGCATCATTGAGCTTTCGATAGTCAATGCATACCCGCCATCCAGTGACCGTTCTCTGGGGCACCATCTCACCCTTGTCATTCTTAACTACCGTCATTCCACCCTTTTTAGGTACATGTCACAACCTACAATTTCAGGTCATTTTTCCAAACTTCGACATTCTACTATTCACAAATTACTATTCATCGATCACTATTCATTGCTTTACTATTCATCATTTTTTAGGTCAATTTGACATTCCGAGACACATTCAGAAATTTTACTATTCACTTGACACTATTCATTTCCTAGAGAAAACCACTATTCACGTGCATTACTCATGTCATCGTAAATTTAGTTTACGAGTATTCAAATTCGCGTAACCGTATTAGTTCAGGAGCGAATTCATGCATTATTATCAGGGACATTTTATGCGGACTAGAAATAGTCTGCATATCATCATTAGGGCACTTGCATACTATTCCACTCGTAGGATATTCAAATTATATTTTTAATATAATTAACGAATTACGTATGTTTATTTTAAATAAACACTAATACGCGAACTATAAATGTGACTAACACGTCCGACACTCCCAACTATGATCCCAATATATTTTTATACTCATTTTTATAATATAAAAATTATAATATTAATTTACCCGGTATTTTGGAAATTTATTTATTTCGTATCGTACGTCTAATTTAATTTCGACGGTTTTCATAAAAATTAAACAATAATTATCTAAACACTTAATATTTGTACCCAACATATTTTTGTAATTTTTATAACTTTATTTTATCCCGGTTAACTCCGTTAAAATTTATTTTTAGTTAACCCGATACCCGGTACACCTTAAAACTACAAATAAAACATAATATTATACCTAATATACACAAAGTCTTACACATTCATCCCCCCCCTTGATTTGCCCCCCCCCCCCCCCCCCCTTGCCAATCTCTTACATGTTTACTAACTTACTCCAACCTCATAAATACCTATTACTAACTACATATAATAATAATAATACTAATAATTCATATACTAAAAACTAGATCTTTTATCTCATTTGCAACAAGTCAAGTAAAACTTTTCTTCTCTCTTTTTCTCTCAAGGGTGCTCAGCCTAGGGTAATCAAGAAGCAAGAAAACATTATTTTTCAAAGATCTAAGTATAATCTTGTTCTTATAGTTGTCCTTGTTAGAGTTTTGAGATAAAAACTCAAGGATTGTTAGGTTTTCACCATCCAAACTTCATTAATCTTCCAAGTAAGTTAACAAAACTCATTTCATAATTTTTACAAGTTACTACTATGTTTATATATTTTTCTTACAAGAACTCATGCATATATTGGCTTATACCACTCCATTTTGTATATATTTAACTTTCAAGCCCTAGAAATAATTTTTTTGTTAGATCCTTGTTAGATCTACTTGGTTTTGATGTTTAGGAACCCATGACACCCTAAGAAGGTGTATGGTAGGATTAGACTAGTTTTGTGGTGATTGAAAGTGGTTTGATTGAAGATGGAACTAGATTAGAACCCTAGAAACGATTTTTGAAACATTAAAAATGCCTACTGTCCCTATTTTTATTTCGTGGGAAAATCAGTGGTTGATGGTTAATTTTTGACCAAAGATTTAGAAAATACTTTCAAAAACGAAACTTTAGGCGAAAGAACGGATTAAAACGAGCTTATAACGAAGGAGTTATGATTTTTGCAAATTTAACGACGAAAACCATTTTTATAAAAACTGCTTGCTGTTTGGCAGATTTCGACGTACAAAAAGAGGTGTTAAACGTAACCTAGAGAAGCCGAGTTATCAAAAATATACTAGTATATACAAAAACGAATCCGTGGATATAAAGAACGAGGAAAATGAGCTTAAAACGACCAAGTTATACCCGTTTTAACATCGTCAAACTATATATATATATATTTGGTCACAAATAAAAATAATAACTTACGCACTAAATGGTATATTTTCTAGAAATATTACTAAGGACTATATTCTTAACAAATGAATACGTATGACCTAAGAGAATATTTATACGACTTAACGACGTTATTCTAAGGTTTTCGATACGATGAATTTAACCCTAACGTTTTCATACAAGATAGTACGACAAGTTATATACTTCTATATATGGACTTATTTTTCCTAAGTATAGAAACTATTTTACTATGACGATAACTAGTACTTCCAAATTACGAGTGGTATAGGTATCATGTGCATGTGCATTCATTACATTACGGCTTGATCTAAATTAGATCGCGATTATTCATTTAGGTTGCGGCTAGTGTTTGTGCCTCATTGTCCCGACTACTTTTACATCATTGTACCATCTTTGTACCATCATTTCGAGGTGAGTCTTCATAGCCCCGTTTTTAGTACTTATTTGATTTTAAATCCCACGGGGGAGAATACATTGCACTATTATTTTTGTACATGCCCAAGTATTAAATTCCGTACATTGCTTAAGTTGCTAGTACTACCACTTCAAGTCCCCTTTATTATCATAGACCGTTAATTATATTGCCAAGCGAGAGTGAGTGGATAGATCTATCGAGGGTGACGCCTCCATTCGTGTTTGGGTTGCTCCATAAGGAAAACGAATGCATTTCATGTCTAATATAGTACGAGTGTCTGGTAAACACTCCTTTGGGGCATATTTTAGTACGTCTAGCTTCGGGGTCATGAGCTTAAGAGACAATGTAGCTTTTTGACAATTTGTCACTTTACTTTATGCTTGTGGCTTATGTACTTACGAATTACTTATAAACCTATGATTATTCACCAACTTTATGTTGACCGTTTTCGCAATGTATTTCTCAGGTAACTAAGGCATATTCTCATGGCATGCATGGAGTCATTTTGTGTATCAAGGATGACGCGTCTCTTTTTGGATTTCATGCACTTATGAACTATCGTTTGATTGTACTAAATTATTTCCTTAAACCTTTTCCAACTTTTGGGACCTATGTTTTATAACTCTGAATATTTTGAATGAATCAAACGATGTATTTTCTAAACGACACTTTAGGTCGTTCAATATATCCTTGTTGTGATGCTATGACCGTTACACCCTCAGGCATTCAATTCCGCTGCCATTCAGGTATTTTGGGGGTGTGACAGATTGGTATCAGAGCTAAGGTTATAGCGAACTAGGATGCATCATGGACCCTAGACTATAACCACACCATCATAGCATATCATCATTTCATCATAAGTGCATATTTACTTATTTTTTTTAGGTGATGCCATTATACGAGTTATTTATTTTTATTTCACCTTGATTATCACAGAGACATGTCTTCGAATCCAAACACTGTCATACTTTACTCTATATCAGACTCTGATGATGAGGGCTCTATGTCCTCTACTGCTGTTTCACCATTTGTTTCTCCTACACCTGAGTTGCCACTTTTGGCATCAAATGATGACACCGAGCCTTTCGAGGAGGAGGAGACGGCTCCTACTCCTCATGTCCATCCTATTGTACCACTTGATGTCACACGTGTACCCACTGACATACCATCTCCCACTACTACTGCTATATCTACCTCACTCTTGCCGCTCAGGAAGCGTGCAAGGTTTACCACCCCAGATTCACCTACCACTGAGACTGCTGACCTTCCACCACCACCAGTATACCACATAGGTGAGAGCTCGAGAGCGGCTGCGGCTAGGGGGCCTACAGCTGCTACACTAGAGGATCAGTTAGGTGCTCAGCAGGAGCAAGTTGATAGGCTGGGTTATAGGGTTGATGAGATTATCATTACTCGACTTGAGGCTGTCGAGGAGCAGGTTGAGGATTTGATTCAGGGCAGGGTTGGTATTGATGTGTCGTACCGTGGACTCGAGGTACGACAGTTGAGACACCAGGAGCAGATTGATCTACTTAGGGATGAGTTACCTGAGATTCGAGATAGAGCTCAGGCGACACAGGAGACTCAGTGGGAGTAGGTAGACCAGTTGGCATTGATTCGAGAGAGGTTAGTTGTATTGGAGCGCAGAGATGCTTCTTTTCAGTTACGAGTTCAGCATCTTGAGGAGATCGTGGTTGCGATGGATCGTGAGATTCGCCGTGTTGACATAAATAATGTATGAAAACGTTATTTATATTTTTCGATATCTCTATATTTTGACGATCACAAAATGTAAACTCGTCAATCGTTTGATTACTACGTAAACAAGTATTAAGCTAGTCTATATCATTATATCCAACTTAATCACTTAAGGTATGGACAAACAAGTGCTTAATACATCTCATGATCAAAGGGGTCTTTAATTAACTAATATAAAGTTTATTTAATTATATAATCTTATTATATAGTTTTGAAAAACACTTTTGGTAATAAGGAAAAATGTTTTAATCATACTAAATATATGATTTCAAATATTTAACCAAAATCAGTTAGTTTTTCACCAAATAAACTTTCCCCACTAAAAGACAGTTTTTCTGGCCGTTACAGTTGGGCGGCCCCCTTAATTATAAGGGGCGGTCCCCTTAATTTTAAGGGGGCCGGCCATGCTTTAAGGGGACCGGCCAGGCTCCCCTGTCAGAAACTGTCAGATTTCTTCCCCTATAAATACCACCTTAATTCTGGAATTTTTCCTCACCTTTTGCACGAAATTTTCAGATCTATAATCATCTTAAACCCATCAAAAACCCTTTGATCATTTGTATATTAATCCTTGTTTCAAGTGATTCAATCCCTCATCATCCATTCTCATTCTAAGTGCAAAAGAAGAACTCTCTACAACCAAGTTTAAGAAGTGTTGAAGAGGTGTTGTGTATAGTGTATATATATATTCATTTGTGAATATTGTGTTGTGCTTGTTATTATTTGTTTAGAAGATATAGAAGTTGTGTAGATAATAGAAGTTGATTAGTAGTGAAGTAGGATAGTTGTGAAGATTGGTGTGTAGAAGAAGGTGTGTAGAAGATTGGTGTGTAGAAGAAGGTGTGTAGAAGATTGGTGTGTAGAAGCTTGGTGTGAAGATTGGTGTGTAGATTGGTGTGTAGATTGGTGTGTAAATTGGTGTGTATATTGGTGTGTACGGTTTTCTCCGCCATAAGGGAGTTTGTTGACATAGTGAAGAAAACTCTCGAGTAGGTGACTCGGGGAGTGGAGTAGGAACAAGGAAGGTGTCCTTGTAGCCGAACCACTATAAATCTTTGTGTTGTGGTTTGATCTTTCTAACTCTTCTCATTACTTATTTACTTATCTTTACTATATTAGTTTTGTTAGTTAGTTATTATACAAATTGATCATATAGTGCAAGTATTGAATTCACATAAACTAGAATCGAAGATTTTTAAAACAAACTTGTACTTATAAATTTTAAAAGGACGTAAAACTATTCAACCCCCCCTTCTAGTTTTCCACAATTGGTATCAGGAGCCACGTCTAGCAAGATTTTTAAAATATATTGTATTTTAAAACTTGTAACGATCTATGGAATCTGAAAAATATTTAGAAGGGCAATCTATGCAAAGACCACCACTATTTGAAAGTGATGGATTTTTATATTGGAAAAATCGATTCGAAACTTATGTGAAATCAAAAGATCTAGATCTTTGGCATGTTATTACCAATGGTGATTTTTTACCTATTCAAAATAACCCTGAAACTAAGAAAGATGAAATCGTACCTTTTGAAAAACAAAATGATGATTTAAAAAGAAAACTTGCTAAAAATAATGAAGCAAAAATGGTTATTTATAATGCGCTACCACGTAAAGAGTACGAAAGGATCTTTATGTGTGAAACCGCAAAAGAAATTTGGAACTCTTTATTAATAACTCACCAAGGCAATAATCAAGTCAAAGATAACAAAATAGATCTACTTGTTCAACAATATGAGCAATTCACGATTCCGGAAGAGGAATCAATTGATAATGCTTTTGCTAGATTTAACACTATCATCACAAGTTTAAAAGCACTTGATGAGAATTTCTCTAGTAAGAATTTTGTTAGGAAATTTCTTAGAGCTCTTCACCCAAAATGGCGAGCTAAAGTGACGGCTATTGAAGAATCAAAGAATTTGTCAACACTACAACTTGATGAATTAATTGGAAATCTGAAAGTCTACGAAGCAATTATAAAGAAGGACTCTGAAATGGTTAAAGGAAAACGTGAGCAAAGCAAGTCAATCGCCTTGAAAGCTAGAAAGGAATCCAACAACGAAGATAGCTCATCTTCCGAAAGCGATGACGAAGAATATGCCATGGCCGTAAGAGACTTCAAGAAATTCTTCAAAAGGCGAGGAAGATTTGTTAGACAACCACACGATGAAAGAAGAACATCTCAAAAGAATAATGATGACAAGTATAGCAAGAATGAGAGAAAGTGTTTCAAGTGTGGTGATCCGAATCACCTCATTGGAAAATGTCCAATGATGACAAGAGATCAAAATCAAAGAGCATTCGTTGGAGGTGCTTGGAGTGATAGTGATGAAGATGAGAATGAAATAACAAAGGATGAAAAGTGTCTCATGGCCAAATCATCAAGTGAGGTACGTTCCGAATCCGAATACTTTAGTGATGAAAATCTATCATTAGATGAAAAAGATTTAGATAGTGAATACAATAGATTATGTAAAATAGGACAACTAGTTATGGCTAAAAATAAATCACTAAAATACATAAACAACCAACTAGAAAATGAAGTGCTTGAACTAAAAATTAAAATACGTCAACTTGAAAAAGGAAAAGAAATTGTTGAAGAATGTAAAACATGTCAAGAGCTTAAAAGTGAAAACAACATACTTAAGGATGAAATTTGCAAACTTGATAAATTTGAAAATAGTAGTAACTCACTTAGTAAAATTATAAGTATTCAGAGAATATCAGGAGATAAAACTGGACTAGGATTTAACTCAACTGAATCTTCAACAAGTGGAGCTAAAAACGTTAAATTTGAAAATGAACCAAAACCTTCAATACTTAATCCCAAACATTTACTCATAAAAAATAAAATAATACCTATAGCTAGTAATGAAGAAATAAAACCATTTTATAAACCATCTTTAAAAACCGAAGTTGGATCATCTAAATCTAAAACAAGATCTAAAACTCCACCACCTAGGAAACCAAATAATTCATATCCTAGACCTAAAACACCTCAATCAAGAACAAACCATAATAGACGAAACTTTAACTATAATCAACAAATGTGGAACTTCAATCCGTGGGGAGTGTTTCCACCTTATATGCATCCAAGTCAAATACAAAACATGTTCGGACCAAATAACTTTGGACAAATGAAACAATGGGCACCAACGTAAATAATATTCGCCATCCAAACATGGAACTTTTCATTGTCACCTCTTGTCCGATTTACTTCTTGAAGACCTTGAAGATTAACGCATTAAAGACAAAAGGTACACATTTCCTTTTAAGTTCCTTGTCTAGAAATGCATGCTTAGTTTAGTGTGTTATATGTATGTGATTTTACTTGACTTATTAATCTCTATCTTCTTGTATATTATATCTAAATATACATATATACATATATATATATTTATATACTTAGCTATATTTAGGATCTTATAACCCAGGAAATTCATTTGTTGATTTTCTAGAACTAGAGATTGTTCGTTTACGAACATCTCTTTTCCCCTTTTTGCCTTATTGAACTTTAATGTTCAATCAACACTCATGCTGATGAAGTGAGATGAGTCGAAAAATCTATGGATGAAACAAACTCCCGGCTTCCATTGCATACGTCTCCCTCCTATGTTCTCGTCTTATAAGCCCATACTAATAAAATACATATATATATATATATATATATATATATATATATATATATATATATATATATATATATATATATATATATATATATACTTATGAACTTTCCACAACGTTCTCGTGTACTTGACAACTTGATAAATTTCATCCGAAATGATCAAGAAAATTTAATTGGCAAATTGTTGATTAAAAGTGTCAAGTAATTCCTTTCATGCGAATACCCTCCAACGTATTTTTGATTAAATATAAATCTAATACATACATATGAATAAATATTTTTTTGCTCTTTCCAGAAACCAAAATCACAAAAATCGATTTTTGGAGGGCGGCCCCCTTAATGTTTAAGGGGACCGGCCATCTGATTGATCAAGCCCATTTTTCTCCTTTTTCCTTTTGCCAAACACTCCACTTTTTCACATACCTCTTCCACTGCTTCTGCTGTAACGAAAACCAAAACCCAAAAACCTCTCAAATCACTTCCAAATCACATAATTCGGGTTAATTGGCAAAGGGCAAATTCATCTAACACAATCACCATTACTTATTGTAAGTTTTTCATAACACATTTCATCTAATTTCATCTTATTTGATCATACTCATGATTATGCATGTTTTATAAAATTCGTCAAATTTCATTATTTCTTTCGAATTAAGCCTTAAAACTCCATAACCAAATGCTTCCCTTAGGATTAGGATGATTTATCAACACTAGAAACTAGTTATTATGAACTATCATGTCGAAATTTTTTTTTAATTTCATACACTCCTTTTCAAAATTTTAGTAAACACATTGTTGAATAATGATTTGAAAACGTGTTAAAACTAATCACATTGTACGTTTGTAACTTGTAAAACTTGAAATTACATTTTTCGACTAAGAAAAATTATATTGGTTCACAATATAGGGGTGTTTGGATTATGTCCAAATAATATCGAAACATAGTCATTATAATTTTTATAAAACTTTGTTATAATTATAAATCTTAAAATTGTTTATCGAACTCGTCAAGATATATAATTCATATGTATATTGACACACTTGAGTTATAAGTCACTAGTTAAGGGAGCGTTTGGTTTATTACTAAAAATGACATTTTTAAGTAAAAATACAAACCATCTTTTTCAAAAAAAAAAAAAAAAACAAATTACATGCATAAGAAACTCGCAAGAAATAGCTAGTTTTACAATCTAATGTAAATCTAGTAAATTTCATGATATATTAAGATGTTTAAAGGGGCGTTTGGATTTGTCCATAACTACTAATTAAACATCGTAAAGTATATCTAGAACGAGTTAAAAACAATATTAAGGAACATGGTAATCTACTTCTTAGGATTAGTAACGAAGTACGTTTACGTTCCAACATAAGCCTTGACAATAAACATATATTTTTATCTTTCTTTATATTTATTTTGGTCTTTTTGAATTGTTGATGTGTTTAGGTGAAAATGCCCAAAGCAACTACCGAAGATCTTTCTCACACTAAAAACTACATTCCCAAAGTTTCTCAACTCCCTACCACATCTCCTTCCATTGGACTTATCTATCGTCAAATTGAAGATAGAAATATTCATGAGGGACGTGTAGTAGATCTTGCTTTTGCTCAATCCGAGTACATAAATCGCTTGTTTTCAAGCATCAACTTCAATTGTCTTTATGAAATAAATGAACCTATTATTCCTCGCTTCATTATGGATTTCTATAGCCAAGTCACCGTCCAAACCAATGATCTTGGTTTCATCACCATCTCTTTCATGATTCAAAATGAATTTATCACCCTTACTCTCGAACAATTTGGTCATATCCTCCAAATTCCATTTAGAGGTCAAGCCGTTTTCTCAAACGAGTGGGACCTCGAATCTCTTAATCGCTATCGACCAACCTTCGGTCCATATCTCGACGAAATTCCTCATCCCGACGAAATTCGTCAAGTCCTTGGTATAGATCGTGCCACCACAAGTCGAAAAATAAAATCCAAAAACGTTCAAATTTCTCCATACCAACTTCTCCTCAAATAATTAAGCCCACACATGAAGCGTTGGGAAGAACTCATTCGTGAGAATGCGTTTGGTACTGGAGGTCACCGGGACCATCTCCCGGCTAGCCTTGCTCACATGTTGTATTGTATAGCTATCGAAAAGCCGTACAATTTGGCCTACTTCTTTATCAAACGGATTGAGTGTGCTAGAAAAACTCCCAAAGCCAACCTTCCATATGGAATGTTCCTTACTCGTATCTATCGTCATGTTATCGAGTACTACCCCGATCTTGACAATAGTATTTATGAGTCCATCTACCCCACTCTACGTACTCTCGCTCTAAAACAAGCTCGACAAACTCGAAGTGACAAGGGTAAACCTCGTCGTCATAGCTTTCATGGATCATCCTCTAGGCAAGATGATGACGATGAGGAGGAAAACATCGATGATGTTAGTACCCCTTCGTTTTCTGAGTTCGTTGACAATTTAGAGGATCTAGACTATCCCAACTATTCTACTCCATCTCCAAGTGATCATACTGAAGAAGTGCTTCATGAACGAACTACCGAGATGCTTAGAAGACAAAAGAGCTTGCACGAAGAAGTTAGAGGTGGATTCAAATCTATTGGGAAGACTTTGAAGGGGATCTTCAGGAAGAAAAAGAAATGATATGGTCGGATTATGTTTGTTTAACAATGTTTTATTTTTATGTCTTGTGTGTTATTTGTCCGAAGTTTATTCGGAAATACTTGTCATTTGAATATGTGTTTAGGATGATAACTTGATATTTTTATGCATGTTGCTCTTGATCTATATATATGTTTGCATGATTAGTTAATGGTTATATAACTATATGACATGTATGCTTTCTAATAAACCAAGACAAATGTGAAATGTCCAAATTGAGCTTGCTGCACATTCAAACCAGAACATAACATCTTTCCAGAAAATTTTTTGAAAATTTTTGGTTTCTGGGTCGTCAGATGGGCGGCCCCCTTAAATCATAAAGGGCGGCCCCCTTAAAATTAAGGGGACCGGCCACCATTTAAGGGGACCGGCCATCTGAAACAGTTTTTACACTGTTTTCTTTTGCATCATGTGATCCCTTTTGCTAGTCCCAGCTACCATTACTCTTAAAAACCAAACTAATTTTGGAATATAACATTACAATTTCAAAATAATTCCACTTCTAAACATGTTTTCCCACTATATAATCTCCATGCATGTTTAATTCATAATTCATCATCCTCATCACTCATAAACCATCATCATGTCATCACCAAGAACCACCCATTCAAACAATGCCAAGAAACAAAAACTTGTCATTATACCACCCAAACAACTCTTCATTGATCTTACAAATGAAGACAACACCACCCCATCACCACAACCTCAATGTTCATCTCCTAGTGCACCAAATGCACCCTCCAAAACACCCTCAACAAATGGACATTCTACTTCCTCCATACCATCCACTTCATCCATTAATGACTACATAAACACCCACTTATCCTCTCCACCAATGGTTCAACCATCACAACCTACCAATGAACACTCCACCCTTGCACTCACTCTCTCATTATCACCATTAACACCTCTTGATGCACATTTCTCATCATCTCCTATCAACCCACCAACCTATAACCCCGTCCCATGGAGCTTACTTGAAGCTCATGGAGACACTTGCCTTTGTTGCATTCACAACCGAACAATTGTGTTCGGATTAAGAGATGAGATCCAATACATGTTTTCTCATATTGAAAACATGTTGCATCAACCACCAACAATGAACACAACCCCTCCACCACCATCAACAAACACTCCTCCTCTACCACCATCTCCATGTTCACCATCCATTCCTCCCAATTAAACATGCTTGGTGTTTCACAAATAAAATTATGTTAAACCTTTTTGGATGGCAAGCTCTAAAGAGGACTCTCATGTTTGAGACTTGGTTTATTATTTCTATGATCATTGTAAGCCTTTAAAGGCTTTTGTTAGTTGTAGCATTACTTGTTCCTTTTGTTGATGTAATGCTTGATGTATTATTTTCCTTGATTAATGATATGGTTGTGTTTAGTCTATATTTTTGCATGCTATATACATATATATGTTGCTTGCTACTAAATATTTTTGCAAGATTTCCATATCCCAATTCCTTTTGGCCTCAAAATGAGGGGGAGTATACTTCAAGGGGGAGCTTCCATCAACTTGGGAAAACCTTTTTGATGCTAACAAAAAGGGGGAGAAGTGATATAAACTCACTCTAATACTTGTATATAGACTAATTTTCGACTAATGAGTTTAAATTTTGTAATCATCAAAAAGGGTGAGATTGTTGACATAAATAATGTATGAAAACGTTATTTATATTTTTCGATATCTCTATATTTTGACGATCACAAAATGTAAACTCGTCAATCGTTTGATTACTACGTAAACAAGTATTAAGCTAGTCTATATCATTATATCCAACTTAATCACTTAAGGTATGGACAAACAAGTGCTTAATACATCTCATGATCAAAGGGGTATTTAATTAACTAATATAAAGTTTATTTAATTATATAATCTTATTATATATTTTTGAAAAACACTTTTGGTAATAAGGAAAAATGTTTTAATCATACTAAATATATGATTTCAAATATTTAACCAAAATCAGTTAGTTTTTCACCAAATAAACTTTCCCCACTAAAAGACAGTTTTTCTGGCCGTTACAGTTGGGCGGCCCCCTTAATTATAAGGGGCGGTCCCCTTAATTTTAAGGGGGCCGGCCATGCTTTAAGGGGACCGGCCAGGCTCCCCTGTCAGAAACTGTCAGATTTCTTCCCCTATAAATACCACCTTAATTCTGGAATTTTTCCTCACCTTTTGCACGAAATTTTCAGATCTACAATCATCTTAAACCCATCAAAAACCTTTGATCATTTGTATATTAATCCTTGTTTCAAGTGATTCAATCCCTCATCATCCATTCTCATTCTAAGTGCAAAAGAAGAACTCTCTACAACCAAGTTTAAGAAGTGTTGAAGAGGTGTTGTGTATAGTGTATATATATATTCATTTGTGAATATTGTGTTGTGCTTGTTATTATTTGTTTAGAAGATATAGAAGTTGTGTAGATAATAGAAGTTGATTAGTAGTGAAGTAGGATAGTTGTGAAGATTGGTGTGTAGAAGAAGGTGTGTAGAAGATTGGTGTGTAGAAGAAGGTGTGTAGAAGATTGGTGTGTAGAAGCTTGGTGTGAAGATTGGTGTGAAGATTGGTGTGTAGATTGGTGTGTAGATTGGTGTGTAAATTGGTGTGTATATTGGTGTGTACGGTTTTCTCCGCCATAAGGGAGTTTGTTGACATAGTGAAGAAAACTCTCGAGTAGGTGACTCGGGGAGTGGAGTAGGAACAAGGAAGGTGTCCTTGTAGCCGAACCACTATAAATCTTTGTGTTGTGGTTTGATCTTTCTAACTCTTCTCATTACTTATTTACTTATCTTTACTATATTAGTTTTGTTAGTTAGTTATTATACAAATTGATCATATAGTGCAAGTATTGAATTCACATAAACTAGAATCGAAGATTTTTAAAACAAACTTGTACTTATAAATTTTAAAAGGACGTAAAACTATTCAACCCCCCCTTCTAGTTTTCCACACGCCGCTTGAGGGGAGAGCCTGGACCATCTAGAGCACCGAGAGGAGCTTAGACATAGACTGGTATTATATTAGCTTTTGTTATTTTCCTAGTCCCGAGGTGTGGGACATAGTTCAAGAACTTGTAGTCTTTTGGTTGTTGTACAAACAAATATATCAAGTGCGACTCTACTATGTTGGAAATGTTGTGCTATATATTATATCGGTCCATGTAGGCCGAAATTTTCATGTATTATATTCATGTGTTGTGATTATATTTATGATGTTTCGTGGTTGCTCTTTATTGTTGTCATATTGATACAGGTTGTGGTTGTATATATACTTGTTGTGGCGGTATCTAGACAGATCGTGGTTGTATTCGTACCTGTCGTGGTTGTATTTATATAGATTGTGGTTGTACCCGTACATGTCTTGGTTGTGTTATTGCTCGTTGTGGTTGTATATATATATATACATGTTGTGGGCGTATACCTTTGGTACTATGACTATTTCTATTATGATTTTTCTCATGGTTATTTCCATTGTGATTTATCAGAAGTATGGCACCAAGGAAGAGTAAGACTGCACCAGAAACACCCGCTATGACTCAAGCCGCTATCCGCAAGTTGGTCAGGGATAGTATTGCAGAAGCTCTGGAGATTGAGAGAGCTGAGGTTGCTGCTAGGGCTGCTGAGACTGCTTCTAATACAGGGGCAGTTGAACCAACCGCTATTAGGCGTGAATATACATGGAAAGATTTCAAGATTAGTGATCCTATCAAGTTTAAGGGCACTGAAGGAGCAGTTGCTTTGATCCGCTGGTTTGAAAAGACTGAGAATGTATTCCTTATGTGCGGATGCCCGGACGTCAGCAAGGTAAAATTTGCTACAAGTATGCTTCTTGATGAAGCTATGTCTTGGTGGAATTCGTATGCTCAGCCGATTGGTATGGAGAATGCTTACAAGCTCACTTGGGAGGAATTCAAGAAACTGATGTCTAAGAAGTTTTGCCCTCGTACTAAGATACAGAAATTGGAAGCAGAATTCTATGGGCTTGTGACTAAAGGTGATGACATCGAGACCTACTTCAGAAGGTTTCAGGAGTTGGCTGCACTATGTCCAACTATGGTTCCTGACGATGAGAAAAAGATGGAAAACTTTGTTGGTGGATTACCTGAAAGTGTTCGAGGGGATGTGATTTCTTTTGATCCTCAATCAATGGAAGAGGCTATTCGTATAACTCAGAAACTTATGGTCCAAGTGGTAAAAGGAAAATCTGCTGTCAACAACAATAACCGTTCAAACAACACCAACTACAACAACACTCGAAACAACAACAACTATAACAACAATCGAAACCGCAACTATCCCAATAACCGAAACAACAATCCAAACAATAACAACAACAACAAGAGAAGGTTTGACTACAACCAAGGTGGAAATGCTATTCAGCCACCACCTAAGAGGCAAGAAGTGGCAAGGGCCTATGCTGCAGGACCGACTGAAAGGAAAGGATATGAGGGTATTTTACCCAAGTGTGAAAAGTGTCAGAAACATCATAACCCAGGACGTTGCCCAAATACATGTGGTAACTGCAAGAAGATTGGTCACCACACCAAAGATTGCAAATTTCCAACCTTGGGTGACAATCAGAAGCCACCAGTAACATGTTTTGGCTGTGGAGAAATTGGACACTTTAGGGGTGAGTGCCCACAGAAGAAGAATCAAGGAACTGGAAATCAAGATGGAAGGGCTCGAGGAAGAGCTTATGTTATGGGAGGAGAAGATGTCAAAGAAGACCCGAATGTTGTTGCGGGTACGTTCCTCGTTAATAATCGTTATGCATCCATTTTATTTGATTCAGGAGCGGATAGAAGTTTTGTTTCTATTGCATTTGCACCTTTACTTAACATAGAACCAACCCCATTAGACATTTCCTATATCGTTGAATTAGCCGATGGGTCTTTAGTTAACACCAACACCATTGTTCGTGGTTGCACTATAAATTTCCTAAACCATCCATTCAATATAGACCTTATGCCAGTAGAACTTGGAAGTTTCGACATTGTTATCGGTATGGATTGGTTATCTCGGCATCGAGCGAGAATTATTTGTGATGAGAAAGTTGTTCACCTTCCTTATAACGGTGAAACTTTGGTTGTTCGTGGAGAGCGAAGTGGAACTAGACTCAGTATTATATCGTGCATTAAAACCGAGAAGTACATAAAGAAGGGTTGTTATGTATTCTTGGCTCACATCACGGAGAAAAAGTCGGATGAGAAACGACTTGAAGATGTGCCAATTGTTAAGGAATTTCCAGAAGTTTTTCCGGAAGAATTGCCAGGACTTCCGCCTACACGCCAAGTCGAGTTTCAAATCGAATTAGTGCCAGGAGCTGCACCAATTGCGCGAGCACCGTATAGACTTGCACCTTCGGAGATGCAAGAATTGTCGAATCAACTACAAGAATTTTTGGACAAAGGATTCATTAGACCGAGTTCCTCGCCTTGGGGAGCGCCGGTTTTGTTTGTGAAAAAGAAGGTTGGAACTTTCAGAATGTGCATTGACTATCGTGAGCTGAACAAGTTAACGGTTAAGAACCGTTAACCACTCCCCAGAATTGACGACTTGTTCGATCAGTTACAAGGTTCTAGTTTTTATTCCAAGATTGATTTAAGATCCGGTTATCATCAACTTAGAGTTCGGGAAGAGGATATCCCGAAGACGGCATTTAGAACACGCTATGGTCATTATGAGTTTCAAGTAATGCCTTTCGGATTAACCAACGCACCTGCGGTATTTATGGATCTCATGAATAGGGTGTGCAAACCGTATCTTGATAAGTTTGTGATCGTATTCATTGACGATATCTTGATTTATTCCAAGAGTAAGGAAGATCACGAAGAACACCTCAGAACAATCCTGGAACTACTCAAGAAGGAGCAATTGTATGCCAAGTTTTCAAAGTGTGATTTCTGGATACGAAAAGTTCAATTTCTTGGCAATGTTATTGATAGCCAAGGTTTACAAGTCGACCCAGCAAAGATCGAGGCAGTTAAGGATTGGGCTACGCCCAAGTCTCCTACGGAAATTCGTCAATTCCTAGGACTTGCCGGATATTACAGAAGGTTTATCGAAGGGTTTTCTAAGATAGCGAAGTCGTTGACAAAGCTGACACAAAAGAATGAGAAGTACGTGTGGGGAGAGAAACAAGAGTCCGCATTTCATTTATTGAAACAAAAGCTTTGTAGCGCACCGATTTTGTCACTACCTGAAGGTATTGAGAACTTTGTGGTATATTGCGATGCTTCGCATCAAGGACTTGGAGCTGTGCTAATGCAAAACGAGAAGGTGATAGCTTATGCATCTAGACAGCTTAAGACACACGAGAAGAATTACACTACGCACGACTTGGAGTTGGGTGCGGTAGTTTTTGCACTCAAGATTTGGAGACACTACCTTTATGGTACCAAATGTGTAATTTTTACTGACCACAAGAGCTTACAGCATATACTCGATCAGAAGGAACTTAATATGAGACAACATCGTTGGCTAGAATTGTTGAGTGATTACGATTGTGAAATCCGATATCACCCAGGAAAAGCAAATGTTGTAGCAGATGCACTTAGCCGAAAAGAACGACTCAAACCTTTGAGAGTTAGGTCATTGGGAATGACTATCATTTCGCCATTACCATCAAAAATTTTAGAAGCTCAGATTGAGGCTCTCAAAGAAGAAAATCGACCACATGAGAAACTTTATGGTATGCCAGAAAGCGAAAATGGCTTTGTAAAGAGATCAGATGGAGTGTTATGCTTCAAGGACCGAAGTTGGATACCACTCTATGGTGGAGTGCGAGAATTGATTATGCATGAATCACACAAGTCGAAGTACTCTATTCATCCAGGTTCTGATAAGATGTATCAGGATCTCAAAAAGCTTTATTGGTGGCCGAACATGAAAGCGGAAATAGCTACTTACGTCAGCAAATGCCTTACTTGTGCTAAAGTGAAAGCCGAGTACCAGAAACCGTCAGGGTTACTTCAACAACCAGAGATTCCACAATGGAAGTGGGAACATATTACAATGGACTTTGTCACTAAACTTCCTAAGACGTCAGGAGGTTTCGATGCTATTTGGGTAATCGTTGATCGACTTACTAAATCAGCTCATTTCATACCCATTAGAGAGACTTATTCTATGGAACAACTTACTAGACTTTATGTCAAGGAAATAGTCTCAAGACACGGTGCACCAGTTTCCATCATTTCCGACAGAGATAGTCGTTTTACTTCAAACTTTTGGCGGTCATTACAAGATTCTTTTGGATCCAAGTTAGACATGAGTACTGCTTACCATCCTCAGACCGATGGTCAGAGCGAGAGAACTATTTAGACACTTGAAGACATGCTTAGAGCATGTGTGATTGATTTTGGAAATGGTTGGGCTAACCATTTGCCGTTGATCGAATTTTCCTATAACAACAATTACCATTCGAGCATTAAAGCAGCACCATTCGAGGCACTTTATGGTCGTAAGTGTCGATCTCCAGTTTGTTGGGCCGAAGTCGGTGAAGTACAATGTACTGGCCCAGAAATGGTACAAGAAACAACAGAAAAGATAATTCAGATTCGAGAGAGACTCGAAACTGCTAGAAGTCGACAGAAAAGCTACGCAGATGTTCGACGCAAACCATTGGAATTTCAGGTCGGAGACAAAGTCATGTTGAAATTCTCGCCTTGGAAGAGCGTGATACAATTTGGAAAACGCGGAAAATTGAACCCGAGATACATTGGTCCGTTTAAGATACTGGAAAGGATTGGTCCAGTAGCTTACAAGCTTGAACTTCCGTCAGAACTTAGCAACGTACACAACACGTTTCAAGTTTCGAACCTCAAGAAATGTCTTTCGGACGAGTCTGCCATTATACCATTAGAAGAAATACAACTCGATGACAAGCTTAACTTTGTGGAAGAACCAGTTGAAATAATGGACCGCGAGATCAAACAGTTGAAACAAAGTCGAATTCCGATCGTGAAGGTTCGCTGGAATTCTCGAAGAGGACCCGAGTTTAATTGGGAACGAGAAGACCAAATGCGACGCAAGTATCCACAACTTTTCACCGAGCCAATTTCCGAGACAAACACTAACTGAATTCTGGGACTGAATTACTTTTTGGATGGGCGACTGTCACAACCCACAATTTCAGGTCATTTTTCCAAACTTCGACATTCTACTATTCACAAATTACTATTCATCGATCACTATTCATCGTTTTACTATTCATCATTTTTGAGGTCAATTTAACATTCCGAGACACATTCAGAAATTTTACTATTCACTTGACACTATTCATTTCCGAGAGAAAACCACTATTCACGTGCATTACTTATGTCATCGTAAATTTAGTTTACGAGTACTCAAATTCGCGTAACCGTATTGGTTCAGGAGCGAATTCATGCATTATTATCAGGGACATTTCATGCGGACTAGAAATAGTCTGCATATCATCATTAGGGCACTTGCATACTATTCCACTCGTAGGGTATTCAAATTATATTTTTAATATAATTAACGAATTACGTATGTTTATTTTAAATAAACACTAATACGCGAACTATAAATGTGACTAACACGTCCGACACTCCCAACTATGATCCCAATATATTTTTATACTCATTTTTATAATATAAAAATTATAATATTAATTTACCCGGTATTTTGGAAATTTATTTATTTCGTATCGTACGTCTAATTTAATTTCGACGGTTTTCATAAAAATTAAACAATAATTATCTAAACACTTAATATTTGTACCCAACATATTTTTGTAATTTTTATAACTTTATTTTATCCCGGTTAACTCCGTTAAAATTTATTTTTAGTTAACCCGATACCCGGTACACCTTAAAACTACAAATAAAACATAATATTATACCTAATATACACAAAGTCTTACACATTCATCCCCCCCCCCCTTGATTTGCCGCCCCCCCCCCCCCCCCCCCTTGCCAATCTCTTACATGTTTACTAACTTACTCCAACCTCATAAATACCTATTACTAACTACATATAATAATAATAATACTAATAATTCATATACTAAAAACTAGATCTTTTATCTCATTTGCAACAAGTCAAGTAAAACTTTTCTTCTCTCTTTTTCTCTCAAGGGTGCTCAGCCTAGGGTAATCAAGAAGCAAGAAAACATTATTTTTCAAAGATCTAAGTATAATCTTGTTCTTATAGTTGTCCTTGTTAGAGTTTTGAGATAAAAACTCAAGGATTGTTAGGTTTTCACCATCCAAACTTCATTAATCTTCCAAGTAAGTTAACAAAACTCATTTCATAATTTTTACAAGTTACTACTATGTTTATATATTTTTCTTGCAAGAACTCATGCATATATTGGCTTATACCACTCCATTTTGTATATATTTAACTTTCAAGCCCTAGAAATAATTTTTTTGTTAGATCCTTGTTAGATCTACTTGGTTTTGATGTTTAGGAACCCATGACACCCTAAGAAGGTGTATGGTAGGATTAGACTAGTTTTGTGGTGATTGAAAGTGGTTTGATTGAAGATGGAACTAGATTAGAACCCTAGAAACGATTTTTGAAACATTAAAAATGCCTACTGTCCCTATTTTTATTTCGTGGGAAAATCAGTGGTTGATGGTTAATTTTTGACCAAAGATTTAGAAAATACTTTCAAAAATGAAACTTTAGGCGAAAGAACGGATTAAAACGAGCTTATAACGAAGGAGTTATGATTTTTGCAAATTTAACGACGAAAACTATTTTTATAAAAACTGCTTGCTGTTTGGCAGATTTCGACGTACAAAAAGAGGTGTTAAACGTAACCTAGAGAAGCCGAGTTATCAAAAATATACTAGTATATACAAAAACGAATCCGTGGATATAAAGAACGAGGAAAATGAGCTTAAAACGACCAAGTTATACCCGTTTTAACATCGTCAAACTATATATATATATATTTGGTCACAAATAAAAATAATAACTTACGCACTAAATGGTATATTTTCTAGAAATATTACTAAGGACTATATTCTTAACAAATGAATACGTATGACCTAAGAGAATATTTATACGACTTAACGACGTTATTCTAAGGTTTTCGATACGATGAATTTAACCCTAACGTTTTCATACAAGATAGTACGACAAGTTATATACTTCTATATATGGACTTATTTTTCCTAAGTATAGAAACTATTTTACTATGACGATAACTAGTACTTCCAAATTACGAGTGGTATAGGTATCATGTGCATGTGCATTCATTACATTACGGCTTGATCTAAATTAGATCGCGATTATTCATTTAGGTTGCGGCTAGTGTTCGCGCCTCATTGTCCTGACTACTTTTACATCATTGTACCATCTTTGTACCATCATTTCGAGGTGAGTCTTCATAGCCCCGTTTTTAGTACTTATTTGATTTTAAATCCCACGGGGGAGAATACATTGCACTATTATTTTTGTACATGCCCAAGTATTAAATTCCGTACATTGCTTAAGTTGCTAGTACTACCACTTCAAGTCCCCTTTATTATCATGGACCGTTAATTATATTGCCAAGCGAGAGTGAGTGGATAGATCTATCGAGGGTGACGCCTCCATTCGTGTTTGGGTTGCTCCATAAGGAAAACGAATGCATTTCATGTCTAATATAGTACGAGTGTCTGGTAAACACTCCTTTGGGGCATATTTTAGTACGTCTAGCTTCGGGGTCATGAGCTTAAGAGACAATGTAGCTTTTTGACAATTTGTCACTTTACTTTATACTTGTGGCTTATGTACTTACGAATTACTTATAAACCTATGATTATTCACCAACTTTATGTTGACCATTTTCGCAATGTATTTCTCAGGTAACTAAGGCATATTCTCATGGCATGCATGGAGTCATTTTGTGTATCAAGGATGACGCGTCTCTTTTTGGATTTCATGCACTTATGAACTATCGTTTGATTGTACTAAATTATTTCCTTAAACCTTTTCCAACTTTTGGGACCTATGTTTTATAACTCTGAATATTTTGAATGAATCAAACGATGTATTTTCTAAACGACACTTTAGGTCGTTCAATATATCCTTGTTGTGATGCTATGACCGTTACACCCTCAGGCATTCAATTCCGCTGCCATTCAGGTATTTTGGGGGTGTGACAGTACAACCTGTACAGGACTGACCCATGGGCTATCCGAGATTGGGTAAATCAATCCTGCATCCAGAAGTTTGATGACTTCTTTCTTTACTACTTCCTTAATGTTGGGGTTCACCCGCCTCTGGGGTTGCACGGTAGGTTTATAATCTTTTTCCATGAGAATCTTATGTGTGCAAAAAGTTGAGTCAATCCCCTTAATGTCGGCCACACTCCATGCGAGCACTCCCTTATATTTCTTTAGGACCTCTAAGAGTTTACCTTTTTGTTCATGTTCCAGGGAAGAGTTTATGATTACCGGCAGTTGGTCCTCTCCCTGAAGGAAGGCATACTCCAAATGGTTAGGAAGATCCTTAAGATCTAACTCAGGAGGTTTGATAATAGATGGCTTAAGCTTGTTTTCGGGCTTTCGGAGCTCGAGATGCTCCGTTGCCTCTTGTCTAGGGTAGAAGGAGACTGCACCAACATCCTCCATCTTTTCCACCTCTAGCAAAGGCAGAAAACTCTCGTCCCGTAGCCAGCCTTCCTCGATTTGTTCATCGACACAACTATCAATGATATCTGTGAGTTCATCGACCTCCCCAATGAAATAGAGCTGGTTAGCTGCTTCGAGAGAGAGATCCATAGAGTCCTTAATGTCGAAGGTTGTGCTATCGGTTCCCACTCGCAAGGTTAATTTTCCGTCATAAACATCAATGACTGCACGAGCGGTAGCAAGAAATGGTCTCCCTAAAATGATGGGTACCAAGTCATCCTCCTCCATATCCAGGATTACGAAGTCGACCGGGAATTTGAATTTCCCAACTTTGACTAACACATTCTCGCATATCCCTACGGGGTACTTGACTGATCTATCGGCTAGTTGGATGTTCATACAGGTAGGCTTTAATCCAGAATATCCTAATTTAAGGAACATAGAGTGAGGCATGAGATTGATACTCGCCTCCAAATCGGCAAGAGCATTCTTTATTGATAGAGATCCTATGGAGCAAGGTAGGGTGAAGCTGCCTGGATCGTCTACCTTTTTGGGTAGCCTTCGATGGGTCACCATTGAGCATTCTTCCCCCAGGGTCACAAGACCCTCGAGTTTCTTTCGGTTAGCGAGTAGTTTTTTAAAATATGCGCTGTACTTTGGCATGTGATAGCAAGCATCAAGGAGGGGTATGGTGACTACCGAGTCTTTTAGGTATGACAAGAATCTTTTATTATCATTCTCAGTTTTCTGGTTCCTTAATCAGGATGGGAACGGGATTCTCACAGGTTGGTTAGGTGGGGTTGATGGGGAAGGGGTCGTCAAGGGAGGTTGGTTGGGAGTCTCGCTGCCTACATCCTCCTCCTCCTCGCGAGGCTTGTTTGGATCGGGAGTGATGGGGGACGAGCTTAGCTAAGGGGGGTCCTTGGTTGTTGTTCTAGCTCGAGTGGTTATCGCGAGCATGGGGTCTTTTTTACTTACTGATGGCATTTCAAGGTTATCTAGGGCTGAATTAAGCTTGTTGAAAAATTCTCCAATGTCATCCTGCTGCTCGTCAACAAGTTCATTAAGACCTTTCAATTGTAAGCCTTTTTCTTGAGTGAAGTGACCAAGGTCATCTTCAAAAGTGCTCCTGATTTCGAATTCAGGGCCTTCCTCTCCTTCTTTTCTTTTTACCAGATTTCCCAAGAGGGTGTAATCGTCATTTTGGTAAAAAGGCAAAAGGGAGGGATCAACATAGATGTCACCTCCTGACAAGCATGCATGTTCAGTTGTGGTTGCTCCTCCGCATTCTTCTACCTCATGCGGGCCCCTACAGTAGTCGCAGATTAAGTAAGGATTCGAAAGTTGTTTAGGTAACTGCAACCCAGCTAGGTACTCCACTCTTTTGTGAATTTTTCTCAACCGATCTGAAGTGATTTCAGAAATGTTGACAGTCGACTCAGGTTCATCCCAAGTGTCATCCTGGTCTTGAGCGTATTCTTCAATCCTATCCCATACTTCTTCGGCACTAAGATTGGCCAATCTCCCTTTTCTAGATTGGTTGATTCCGTTTCGATCATTAGAAGAGACATTGTCGTAGAAGATTTGGACCAGGAGCCAAAGCTCAATGCCATGATGGGGAACTTGTCTTATTAAATCTTTGAATCTAATCCACGATTTATGGAAGGGTTCGTCCTTCCCTTTTCGGAAACGGAGGATCCTATCTCTAAACGCTGAGGTTTTTCCAGGTGGAAAGAACTTCTCATAGAACTTGGATATGAGTTGCTCCCATGAGAAAATAGATTCAGAAGGAAGTTTATCATACCACTCTTGGGCTTTGTCATATAGGGTGAAAGGAAAGAATCGTAATCGGGACGTGTCTCTAGTAGCCCCATCCATATGGAGGGTGTCTACTATTTTCAAGAAGTCTTTAATGTGTTGAATTGGATCTTCCTCATCTAATCCACAAAACTTACACACACTTTGGACAAGCCAAACGTCGTTCGCATGCAAGACCTCATTGGTGTGTTCGTTTGGGTAAACAATGGCATTTGAGAAGCCACGAGGGGTTGGGGAGGAGTAGTCCTTAAGGCGCTTAGGGATAGGAGTTACGGGAGTACTCATCTCGTTGTTGGGTTGGGAGCTAGGGGTTGTAACGTGATTTTCTGAATTTTTTTCAGAGAGGGGTGCATCAAAATCGATGGCAACGCTAGATGGTTCAGGAGTTGAGTGAGATTGTCTTAATCTACGCATTTCTCTTTCGGGTTCTGCATAAGGCAAGACAAGGTTTCTAGTGGAACTACGGCTCCTAGTGATCCTAAAGTTAGAGGATTCATCGGTTACCATGATGGCAGGTGGTGAAGAGTTACGAACAAAAACACGAAGAAATAAGATAGACTAAAGAAACCTAAGAATAAAAATAAAATCTTACTAGAAAGGAATCTAGCAAGTAGACCTAATAAAAAGAGATTCTAACCTAGACAATAACTATTCCCCAGGCTGCGGCGCCAAAAACTTGATGCGTGGGGATTGCACCAGGCTTTACCTCTCAAGGGATCTTGAGAAGCTTACAACCCCCACCAGGCAGTGTACCTGATCGTTGTAGTATAGTATAGTGACAAGTACCGGGGGATTGATCGTTCAGCTAGGAATAGTGTCGCTAGGATTAGAAAACCTAAATACTAGTTCTAGAGATGATGGATGATTATTTTTGTATTTTTATATTTTTTAGAAAGCAAGTAAATATCTCGGGTTTGAAGGATTTGGGCGGAATTAGTTGCTAGTCAACTAACCCAATACTAAATATGCAATCAAAATAAAATACTAGAAATGAAAATAAACTAAATTAACTAAGGTTGTGAGCAATAAGTGGAGAAATTGTGTTTACTTAGATTTCACTACTCCCTAGATATCTTTTACACGTTAATTACTTGTTATAGTTGCGTGGATGACGGATTGTATTCCTTAATACCATTCATGGGGTGGCGCACTTAATTCCCCAATCCTATGAGTGCCTACTTCACTCCTATGTCGACCTGGCTAAGAAGCTCCTAACATGGGATCATTAGAATTTACTCATGTATTAAATACAACCAATAAAACCTAGTGCACGTCAGTTCATGTTTCCTAAGACGTTCAAGCATGTTACCAATTGGAGATTTGCCAGTTTTCTTAAGCCTAACATCGAAATCATTCATCCAATACAACCATAAACAAGTAATCAACACATAATCAACATCTAGGTTTCATTAGATCTAAGCAAACACAAGATAGATCTAGCCTAGCATGATGGAATTAAGACAAGAACAAGATATAGACAACCAACACATAGACATATTGATTGAATTAGAAGAATACTTATCTCAATTACACATGAAAGGGTTCAAGGGCTGAAAACCCTTGAAAAAACCTGTAAAATTCGTACTAAGTTCAGCCTTAGGGTTTCTCCAAAACTTCTCTCTTTTATGAATGAAAATTAGAAAACTATGTATAGGAAATTGAGGCTGACGGCGTCAAGACCAAATAGGTGACGCCGTCATCTCGCCGCCAAAAGAATTCTCGGACTGCCTTGATCTACTTCTGACGCCGTCACGTTATAACTTTTTCCAGGCCGTCACGTATTTTACTCTTGACGCTCTTCCTTGTGACGCCTTCATTTCTGTACTGGGTCGTCATGAAAATTACTCTTGACGCCGTCAAAATGTTGCTCTTGACGCCGTCACCTACTGTTCCCGGCAAGGAAAATTAAGACTTTGGCGTTTTCTTCACTTTTATGCTCCAAAAACGTCCGAATTGCTTCCTTTTCCAGATTTCTCTCCCAAAGTACCTAAAATCACAAAAGGAACGATTTAGGGAAATATTTGATCAAATAAATTCAATTCCGGGCTTAAATGACCCCCTAAAAGTGGTTCATTTTTCGCCTCATCACAATACCCTTCCACTAATAGAAAAAACGGATTCCGAAGCAACGGTTTAAGCTTGTACGCTTAGTAAATGCCGGGCCATTGCGGCTAGAACGGGAAATTGAGATTCCCTTTGTTTTCACCAATTCAAAAGTAAACTATCAAATTTCTTGAACTCTTCGGCCGTGATAGTGTTTAACCAATCGGTTCCCATATATCTCCCATATTCATTGCTCGATAAATCCACGGTTGAAGACGAAGACCACATACTTGGCACCGAACTCTTTCCCACATTTGTTGCACCATATTTCTCAAAATAAACATCATACAAACGTTTGAAATTTTGTTTAAACGATTCCTGTGCATTTGTTACATAAAAAGGGTCTATTTGGTTCAAATCCAAGTCGTTACCAATCTTTTCGATAAGATATTCCACCCCGCTAAGGTTAAAACATGGGTTTAATGCGGCAGCACAAGTAATTACCGGTGGAATTTCTTGAAAATATTTTGTAAGTTTTTGTTTCATCGGTATAACCATATTCACAAAAAGTGGACCATCATATTCGTATGATCCTAATTTTTTACACATCAAATAAATTTGGTTGAGGACTGAATGACTCGTGGGATAATAAACACCCGATAACAAAGTTGTTGCGGTTTTAAAAACTTTGAGTAACTTGGTTATTTTTTGAATAAGACTCCAATTTTCAACCGAAAATGGTACCATATTTTCCCCACGCCTTTGTCTAGCACAAAGGTCATCATGAAAATGTTGTAACGTGTGTTTTTGGCGTAAAGCACAAACAAACATGTTGTAAGTCAAATTCCATCTTGTAGGAACGTCCCAATTTGGTGATAAAAAAATGGAATTCGATTCATGACACAATTTTATATACTCCAAATATCTTGTCGGTCCATTTTGAAAAATATCTTGTAACATTTTCCTAAAAGATTCTCTTAAATTAAACATTTGCTCGGTCGCTAGTCCGCTTTGCACAACCAAGTTAATGATGTGTGTAACACATCGACTATGATAAAAAATGCCATCAACAATCGGTCGGTATTTTAGTTTTAGTAATCCTACCGCATTCGTATTATTAGAAGCGTTATCAAATGATATTGAAAAAACCTTGTCTTCTATTTTAAACGTTTTCATAACATATCTCAACATTAAACTTAAATTTTCATCCGTGTGCGGATTTGGAAATATTTCAAAACCAATAGTACGTTTCATCATTTGCCAAGTAACGGGGTCAACCCAATGTGCGGTAACACAAATGTACGAACCCGGCAAACCATGACCCGCCGACCAAACATCGGTTGTTAAGTTTACACTAGTTTTTAAAGCATCAAAACCAATTATTAATTCCTTTTTAACCTTTACCCAAGATTTAATACAATCACGTTTAAGAGTTTGACGACTTACATGAGTGTAGCGTGGTTGAAGCCTTTTTTGAATCAACCTCGTTAACCGAGGGTTGTCGAAGTGGTTGAACGGCATGTCACACCCCGCCACGGCAGAAACGCGCAGGTGTAACTTCATGGATATCATCACAACACCTGGTGTCTACATAGAGAACAACTAAATGCACATAAATAGAGCAATGTACCAACACACAGTGTTGTAACAATACCCCAAGATAAAATAAATAACCAAAACAAAATCCAAAAGGTATCTTCAATAGATGTGAAAGTACCAAACGGAAAACATAAATGTATCAAAACCAAATCCAAATAAAGTCAAATCCCAAAACATAATAAAGTCTCCATATGAAAGTAAGTCTCGCCTAATTGTTGCCCTCAACTTTGGCCTTAGAATGCTCACCTGAAAATGATGCTTAAAATGTCAACATAACGTTGGTGAGATTCATAGGTTTAAGACTCAAGCACACTAGGCAACCAAAATCACTGTGATTATAAAATATAGCTGGACAAATAATTACAGTTATCATATAAGCTACATGTATTCACAAGGAAACATCACACATAAGGCAACCATCGGGTGGAACGTGCCCACCTATCAAAATTCACAACATACCGGGCCGAAACGTGACCCCCGCTCATAAAAAATGGGTAAATTAATACCCTCTGATCGGACCACACAGAATAAAAGTGAGTAGGGATGCTACTCTCCAATTAGGTCGTATGCATGAGCAACAGGGTAAGCACCCTCCCAATTGGACCACACAGAATCACACATCATATCATTACCGTTCACATATAGCATAAATACGATAACATTAAAAGTCCGAGCTCTTTAACACACAAACACATAATCACAGTAATTCAAATCATTTAAGACAAGCATCATTCCCATCCCAAGTTTAAAACAAGTTAAAAAGTGGGACTATGAACTCACCTTAAACTCCGCAACTTCCACAAAACAATCCACAATCAATAGCACACAAACATAATCCACATTACACAAGGTCAAGCTAAAAGCTACAACCCATGTAATACGCATATGATGGATGTCTAAGACTCATATGACCCACCATGGATCTCCTAGACATCATACTAACCACGACCATGACCTAACACTCACTAAATCCCTTGCACTCTTAAAATCAGAAAACACAGAATTTTTGGGTACATTCGCCCACATAAAATCATGACAAATAAAGCTCAACAACACACACCAAAAATTTAACATGGTCTCTCATAAGCATAGAAGCTAATCCCAGAAGGCCATGGACCAACAACACACACAAATACTCAAAAGAAAATCAAACATGTCAACTACTCAAATTCGGATCTGAACGCACACCAAAAAGTTTTAATTAACATAAAACACTTCCACAAGTTTTTATCGCGAATCCTTTTCGTAGTAGTCTAATATAACCTAATACTTAACTATTCCAGAAGGCCTAGTCAAAATACCATTTTTACAACGACAAAACACCCTCAAACTTTTACCCAAAATATGTCCCGATTTGACAGCTTTGACACCTTAACAAAGAAAAATCAAAAGACCATTTTCCCGACCTTGAAATCAATCGTGGATGGACTTTTTGGAAAGCTCTTTCATTAATATTCAATTTAGACCTAAAATTTGTGACTTAACTCTTCACCATCTGTTATTTACACTCACATCTTTACAGCCATAATTTTCTGTCCAAACCCTAACACGTAATCTAACGCGTTTTACACTCAGTTCCCTTAACCAATTACCATATTATTAACATCTAAACATCCTAACATGTTTTACTTCATTAATTTACCAAAGTATATAAACCCTAGATTCCGTCATAATAATTATTACATGAATCATAACAATAATTAATTAATTACACATAAGGGTTAAGGATTTTACCTTGATTCTTGATTTTTGCTTGCAAACTATGAAACCCTAATTTTTTTCTTCTTGTTTCCTCCTTGTGTCGACTTCAAATTGCAGGAAAAGGGGTAGGGAGGTTTTAATTTTGTATTTATAATTATATTGGATAACCCTTAAGGCTTAGAGTTGTATTTGGTATCAAATTTGGTTTCCTTTTTCCCCCTAATCCATATATTCGGCCGCTCCCTTAATTATATTTATTTTTTATTAAATTTATTTATTACACTCAAAACCTCATACTTTTCATATTTTATGTATTCCCATAACAAAACCTAACGTCTTTCGCGATAAACCTTAATTTTACGACAAACCGGAAAATATTCATTTTCAAAATAAAGTTTCCAAAAATAGAATTTCACACACTCCATAAACATTTCTCACAAAAACAACATTCCTGTAACTTACTAACGCTCAAATACTTGAACGAATACTCGTTACGCAAACCCTCAAAACACCAAATATACACAAGCCATTTCTACACCACATGGGTGATCAAAATGAACTTTCCCAAAATCAACATCATCAAAAATCACAATAACAACCACAACGCGAAGGGATTTAGTGCTAACTCAAATACTAATCACACTATAACACACAATAACACACATATACCCATATAACTACTCAAACCACACCAAACAAAGTTAGATTAACTCAAGGCTAAAAGTCTAACTAACCTGCTAAAATCATTGTTGTTACATCATCCCCCACTTAGGGAAAGCTCGTCCCGAGATTTAACAGCTCGTATCATCAGACTTCTCAGCAAAACAACTTAGGATACTTAGCTCTCATTTGATCCTCACGCTCCCAAGTAAACTCAGGACCACGTTTGGAATTCCATTGTACCTTTACCAATGCAATCTTACTAAGCTTCATACTCTTAACTTCTCGATCCATAATCTCAACAGGTTCCTCCACAAAGTGAAGTGTTCTGTTAACCTTAATCTCATCTAATGGCACATGCAAACTAGCATCTACCAAACACTTCTTCAAATTAGACACGTGAAATGTATCATGCACACCACTTAGTTCCTCAGGCAATCTCAAATGATATGCCACAAGTCCAATCCTCTCCGTAATCTCAAATGGTCCAACATATCTAGGTGCTAACTTGCCTTTCTTGCCGAAATGCACAACACCCTTCCATGGTGACACCTTCAACATCACAAAATCCCAAACACTAAACTCCAAAGGTTTGCGGCGATTATCCGCATAACTCTTTTGACGATCTCTCGCAGCCTTAAGTCTTTCTTTAATCCAAAAGACCATATCCGTAGTCTCTTATACCAATTCAGGTCCAATTAACTGACTCATCCTAACCTCTGCCCATAACACCAGTGATCTACACTTCCTTCCATACAACATCTCAAACGGTGCACATCTAATGCTTGAATGATAGCTGTTATTATAGGAAAACTCAGCCAAAGGCAAATGAGTATCCTAGCTTCCTCCAAAATCAATAGCACAAGCACGAAGCAAATCCTCCAATGTCTGAATCGTTCGCTCACTTTGCCCATCGGTCTGTGGATGATAAGCAGTACTCATATCCAACCGTGTATTCAAAGCCTTTTGCAACGACTGCCAGAACCGCGAAGTGAACCTATTTTCCCGATCTAAAATGATAGACACAGGCACACCATGCCTTGCCACAATCTCATTAATATAGATCCTTGCCAACTTCTCCATCTTGTAATCCTCACGAATGGCCAGAAAATGTGCAGACTTCGTCAATCTGTCCACAATGACCCATATCGTGTCATGTCCATTACTTGTGCGAGGCAACTTAGTAATGAAATCCATAGTTATATTATCTCACTTCCATTCAGGAATCGGCGGCTGTTGCAACAATCCAGAGGGTTTTTGATGTTCAGCCTTAACCTTCAAACAAGTTAAGCATCGACTAACATACTCAGCTATCTCCCTCTTCATTCCCGGCCACCAATAAGCATCTCTAAGATCATAATACATCTTATCAGACCCTGGAAGAATCGAGTATCTCGTCTTATGAGCCTCATCCATGATCACCTTTCTCACATCTCCCACTAGTGGAACCCATATTCGATCTAAGAAATATAGTCCACCATCTTCCTTTCTTTCCATCTGCTGATCTAAACCACGCAACATTTCAGCCACAAGGTTCTCATCCTTGAGAGCCTCCTCTTGTGTTTCCAATATCTTACTCTTAATTCCTAACTGCAATGTTATGCTCATAGCTCGCACACGTCTTGGCATAATTCTTTCTTTTCTACTCAACGCATCAGCCACCACATTCGCTTTTCCAGGATGATAACGAATGTTGCAGTCATAATCACTTAACAGCTCCATCCATCTTCTTTGACGCATATTCAACTCCTTCTGATTAAAAATATGCTGAAGACTCTTATGGTCGGTATAGACTGTACTCTTCGTACCATACAAATAATGTCTCCAATTCTTGAGAGCAAATACCACCGCACCAAGCTCTAGGTCGTGAGTGGTATAATTTTTCTCATGAACCTTGAGTTGTCAGGATGCATAAGCTACCACCTTCCCCCTTTGCATTAACACACATCCAAATCCTTGATTCGATGCATCACAATATACCACAAAATCATCTGACCCATCAGGTAACGTCAGAATAGGTGCATTGCACAAACTATCCTTTAGTGTCTGAAAAGCCACTTCTTGCTCGTCTCCCCACTCATACTTTTTATTCTTCTGAGTCAACATAGTGAGAGGCTTAGCAATATTTGAAAATTTTGCTATAAATCTCCTGTAGTATCATGCCAGTCCTAAGAAAGAGCGTATCTCAGAAGGTGTCGTAGGAGCCTTCCAATTCTTGACTGCTTCTATCTTGCTGGGATCTACGTGTATACCTTTACTATTCACTATATGACCAAGAAATTGCACCTCTTGCAGCCAAAACTCACATTTAGAGAACTTGGCGTACAATCTCTCACTCTCCAACAAGCCAAGTATTAACCTCAGGTGTTCCCCATGCTCTTCCTTCGACTTGGAGTAAATCAATATGTCGTCAATGAACACAATTACGAATTTATCCAAATAGGGCCTACACACACGATTCATCAAATCCAAGAATATCGCAGGTGCATTAGTCAACCCAAATGGCATAACTGTAAACTCAAAGTGTCCATAACGAGTTCTAAAAGCTGTCTTGGGAATATCCTCCTCATGCATTCTCAACTGATGATAACCAGATCGCAGATCTATCTTGAAAAATCTAGCACCCTGCAACTGGTTGAAAAGATTATCAATTCTAGGTAGAAGATTGGTATGTGTTAATTCACATACCATTATATAGCCAAATACCGGCCCAAATTGACTAATTGAGCTAACAAATGCCAAGGAAACATATGTTTTTTATGTTGTAAACATGCAGGCACGGATTTATCACAAAAAGACGAATAGTCATGCAAAAACCGGAAAAACGGGCACGAGAGTGGTAGATGGTCAAAAAGTCAAAGCTGGGGTCCAAAAGTCAACTTCAGTCCTTCATATATTCATGATTGGCAGAATTAGTCCCTGAGATTTATTTTGAGAATGTGATGGAATCAGTCCTTGAAGTATTGTCAATTTACAAAATTAGTCCTTGGATTTTATTAATACAAAATCTGAAAATAGAATACACAATTCAAGGCCCAAATTATAAATCTAATCTCAAAACAACAAAAGCCCATTTCCTAATCCAAAGTCCAAGTACTATCCCAAGCCCACCCAATTTTCGGTCAAATAGTCAATGGTCAAATAAATTGGTCAAAGCTTTATTAGAAATACACACGCACCCATTATTCCCCCAATTCCCCTCAACACCCAAAATACCAACGCATTCCATGAACCCTAGTTTACTACCCTGGTTCAATTGACCTCACACCACACCAATTGACCATGATTAGCCTATTATTATTACTTTTAGAAGGTCAATCACGTGACAGAGGCGTGTCAGAGAGATGGTATTTAGATGCTGGGAGGACATTTGGCAAGCTATGATTGGGCAAAACGCGTCATTGGATTCTGCTTCTAGATGAATGCTGACAAGTCAGAGAGTGGTGCACATTTGGGGACAGATGGAGGCATTTCATTGGATGAGCCACGTCTAAATTAATCATCCAAGGGTTGTGATTGATTTGAAGAAACACACAATGACCAAAAGGCTATGAATAGAGGGAAAAAGCACAAGTAGTCATGGATCGCCAACCTGGCCTAATTACCTCAACCCCTCACTCCTCTCCTATATATAGAGTTAGTTTTAGCTTATTTTGTGTGTAATTTTTAGCTTAGAGTTATGTTGTCGAAATTTCATTGTAACTAGTTTAGACTTTGTAATCTTTTATTGAATTTTTAATAAAAAGTTTTTAGTTTACTGATTTCAGCTTATTCATCAAGTCTTATTATTAATTCTGTTTTAAATCCGTTCTATTCTAGTTTTAACTCAATAGTTATCAGTTTATCTTTTGTTATTATCATTCAAACTATAGTCATTTACAAAAGAAAAAAAATAAATAAAAATCAGAAAAATAATAAAAAATAAAAAAAAATGTTTCAATTCAGTTGATTAAGGTCTATGATAAGTTGTTTTAGCTTATAAATAAGTATATTCAAACTCTTATAGTTTGTTGTATACTTATACTGTTTCATTGAATAAGAGTTGATCAAAGTCAACTAAAGTCAAAGAAGATTTGGATCCTGTTTGCAGAGAGGTATTATGGATAAGTATGGTCAGACAGGGAAGGACCTGCCTATCTTAAAGATAGGCAAGCTCAGTGAGCTCCCTCTGTTTAGCTGAGGGAGAAGCATTTGGTAAACTTTTGATTTTACTGTTCCATTAGTTCTCTTGTGTTAATTTTAGTGATAGAGTAATTCTAGTAGTTATATTTGATTGTTTTAGATATTATTGAGTACATGTTAGTAGTTGATGTGATCTGATATTCATTGATTGAGTTTAGATCTGTTTTAGTTAAGTTTGATTTGAATATCTGAGTAAGTGGATCTGAGTTTAGTTTTGGATTGGGATTGAGTCACTGTTTCATGAGTATCATTGCTGTGTAGTTGCTTAGTTTAGATCTGTGCATTGCTTGATCTCTGATCTGTGTTGCATTGTTGCTCATCTCAGTGATTGTTGTACATCTGTCATTATATTGGATCTAAACTATCTGTGGTTGTGATACATTTGAGATCTGTGTTTCTAGATTCACTTTAGAATCATTGAATTCTATTGGTTTTGCAATTGAGAGTTTGGATTGAGCTGATTTAATAATGGAATTGTATCATTGTTGTCACTATAGGAGTGTTTGGATTATAGTGTTGAGCTGTGGTAAAATCTAGGTTAGTTGGTTTCTCTTGTAACACTAGCTCATAGAGGTTAAAAATAGACAGAAGATTGCATAAAATCAGTAAGTTCATTTAGCTATAGTCAAAATTAGATTAAATCATAGTTTACTGATTGAGTAGTTAATTTCAGTTAGTGAGATTAAATCAGCAGTTGAAAATTAGAGTAAATTAGCTTAATCTAGAGTTATAGTAGCTTATTACAACAGTTAGGAATAGATTTAATAATTAGAAAGTGGAATTAGTCAAAGTTCAGTGCTCACTAAATAGCCAACTTATTAGTTGGTATTTTCTTATTTCTTGTGTTGACAGGACCTGATCTAGGTCACTTTTAGAGTAGAAATTGTTGGATTTAGATAAGTCTTTGGCTATTTCTAAGTTCTCAGTTATATAGGGAAGCTTTTGCCCCACTTTCTTATAATTTGGAATAATTCTGAAGTGCTTATTGAGCTTATTTTCAGACCTGTTTGAGACAGGATTAGTGTATTCATTTTAGGCCTGCTTTTGCAATTTTGTGCTTGTTTCTGTGAATTTTGAATGTTCCTGAGTTGTTTCTGAGTGTGATTTGAATTGTTCTAGTTATTGGTACCTTCTCTTGCTTCTGATTCAGATTGTGCTTATATAGCTTATCATTGAGCTTATTGCATTATTCTTGGTCCTTTGTTGAATTCTGTGATAATATTTGAGCATTTCTTGCATTACTGAGCTTATTGCATCATTTTTAGACTGAGTTTAAAGTTTCATTGATATTGGGTCACAAGTGCTTAAAAATAAGCACTTGTGATAAGCAGTTTGCCTTGAAAAAGCACTTTTACTGTTCAGCTTGGTTTCAAAAATTTTCTCCGAGTTTCTTTTATTATTTTTGATTTTCTGGAATTTTTCCAGATTTTTCTAAGCTTTTTTACTATTTTTCTCAATTTTTATTTTATTTTATTCATTTTTAAATAGTTTTTAAATACCATAAATCAATAAAAATTCAGAAAAGGTTGTCAAAAATACAAAAATATTTTTAGAAATTCTTTTAGAATATTTTAGAATTTTCAGAATTTAAATTTCATTTTTCCACTTTATTTTTCTATTTTTCTTCATTTTTAATCCATTTAAAATTACAAAAATCAAAATAAATTCATATAAAATAATAGAAAAGTCAAAAAAATATTTTTCTTTTTCTGGAAATTCATTTTATTAGTTTAAGATTTTTAGAAAATATTTTCAAGTTTGTCGGATCATTTTTTAATAAACGTTACGTTTTAAATAACGCGGTTGCATTTCCGTTTTTACGTTTTAAATTTTGGTGCATTATTAGCTTGTACTCTTTACATATTTCATCTTTGATTGTGAATACTTGAATTCCTTGATTGCTATTTTCACTTTTTTCACTTCTCAATTCACGGTTTCACGAATCAATATTCTTGATTCCATTCGCCTTCACTTGGATACGACTTGGGTGATCCGTATTTTTCGCGGATCACTTCGATATAATACTACTATACTATATATAAGTTGATTTTGACACAATCAATTTTTGGCGCCGCTGCCGGGGAAGGTCGAAGTGAATTTTTGAATATCGTTTTAAAAAATCGTGATTTGTTAAACCTTCCTCTACTTTGTATATATATTTCTATAAAAATTGAAAAATTCAAAACACTTTTCCTAAAGTGATTACAAAAATACCAAAAAAATAATAAAGTTACAGCCTCGACTCTGCCGTGGAAGGGAGGGCGTTGTAAACCAAATAAGTCTCACAATATAACAAAAATGTAAATTAGTTGTTTATCGGATTATTTCAATTACTACAACCGATTAAGCGGGAAATACGGAAGCTAAGACATTAAATTGCTAGCTGAAGAGAGATCCATTCTTCTCTCCCGTCTCGTCGCGAGTGGTTTTGAAAGAAACGGTTTTCAATTAACGTTACGTTTTAAGAAAAGAAAAACAAAAGAACTAAAAAGTTTTTGAGATAAAAAGATAAAAAAAAAAAAAAAAACAAAAAGATTTTTCTTTTTTCTTTTTCTTTTTCATTTTCTTTTTGATTTTGCTTTTGGTGTATGCACACCCGCTCTTCTTTTGAGAGTCTTATATCACCTTTGTTAAATCCCGAAAGGGTAATTCGACACACACACCGTGTCTATTTCCTTAACGTTGAGGAAATGGATCCGAATAATCAACACCCACCGGTGGGTGGTGATGAAAACCAACACATGCCGGCTCCCGATCTCCGAACGATGGAGGAGCTGTGCCAACCCACGATGCATGGTAGAGGTGGCCCGATTGCCCCTCTAAATATTGAGGCTACGGATTTTGGACTTAAGCACCACATGATACAACAAGTCCAAAATTCGTGCCAATTTCACGGATTACCGGGTGACGATGCAAATAAGCATCTCGATAAATTTTTAACCGTCACCCAAAATATGAAGCAAAACGGGGTCTCCAATGACGCCCTTCGTCTCTCTCTCTTCCCCTATTCTCTAACGCATCATGCCACCGCTTGGTTTGATCGCCTTCCCAGGAACTCGATTCATACTTTCAATGAAATGGTTTCTAAGTTCCTGGCGAAGTATTTTCCACCATCGATGGTGATGAAGTTGAGGAACGATATTAGCAAATTTTGACAACTTCCCGATGAGTCTTTATTCGAGGCTTGGGAACGTTACAAGCTTGCCATTGATCATTGTTCGAACCATAACATGCTTCTCGTCACAATAATTGATACGTTTTATAATGGTTTGACTTTACGACATCGGGACACGATCAATGCTGCAGCTGGTGGTACTTTCATGAAACGTCGTCCTGAGGATTGTTGAGCTAATCGAGAATATGACAGCCCATTACAACTATTGGGATTCCTCAGCCGAGAGGAATGAGCCAATAAGATCGACTGCGACTCTAAACTCTTCTTCCTCTAATCCCGAGTTAGCCGTCATGAATAAGAAACTTGATGATTTGTCGACGGCTATGTTAAGAATGTACCAAATGATGCCGAATCAAGTCAAGAACACACAAGTTAATATGGTCAATACCGTTTGTGAAACTTGTGGTGGTCCCCATTCATATCTTGAGTGCCCAGCCTCCGGTGGCTTTGCTCAAGAGAACGTGTATGCTGCAAATATGGGTGGCAATGGTTACCCACAACCTCAAGGAGACCGTAATCTCCTCAGCTACCGTTCTAGCAATTACCTTGGACCACCCAGGTTTAATCAACCAAATCAAGTGAATCAGAATAACAATGTGCAAAACCGTAATCATCAATTCAATAACAATCAAAATCACAACCGCGGAAATAATGGTTTTCAAGGACAAAATCAGAATTTTCAACAAAATCAAAACTGGGGAAATTATCACCAAGGCCCGTCTCAAAGGAACAATTTTCAAAACAATGGGAATTTTCAAAATAACAATCATGGAAACTTTAATCATGGAAATCAGAACAATGGCAATTTTCAAAACCGTGGGTAAAATTTCAATAATCAAAATCAAAATGTTATTCCAAATCCGTCGCCCACGGAAGAGTTGATTAAGCAATTGATTCAAAGTCAACAAGCTTTAATTGATCTCAACAAGCGTTTAAATGATCGACCCTCGGGCTCTGGAACGTTGCCAAGCAACACGATCGCTAACCCGAGGGGCAATGCAAAAGCAATCATAACAAGGAGTGGTGTTACTTATGATGGACCGACGGCTCCGACTACCTCTTCTTCTCTACCACCCAAGGTAGTCGTCCGTGAACCCGAGGTGACAACGGATACGGAAATTCCTATTAATAATGGAAGGACCGAAGACATCCAACCTCCGGTGGTCCCGACGTCTAAAGGAAAGGAAAAAATTGTTAATGAAAATGAAAAGGAAACACTGGTTAAAACAAAGTTGCCATATCCGTCACGCTTAAACGAACAAAAGCACCGCGAGAAGGATAAAAACCAAATGGAAAAGTTTTATCAGATTTTTCAAGAGTTACACTTTGATATAAGTCTCGCGGATGCTATACTTTTGATGCCAAAATTTGCTTCGATGCTAAAAGGTCTTTTAAATAATAAGGAAAAGCTTTTTGAAATGTCAAGGACTCAAATGAACGAGAATTGCTCAGCGGTTCTTCTTAAAAAGCTACCCGAAAAGCTTGAAGACCCTGGCAAGTTTCTTATACCGTGTAATTTTCCGGGTATGGTTCAATGCTTCGCCTTGGCCGATCTTGGTGCTATGTAGAACCTTGTAAAAATTTCTTGTAATTATATCGTTAATAAAATAAATAATCTTTCGTTATCGTTACTAATTCCCATTTTCTCGGAAAAATTTGAAATTTTTCTTATTATATTATTTTGTCGGTATCACAAAATAATATAATTCACGAAATGACGAAATTAATCCTCGACACGTTACTCGAAACCTAAATATTTCATTTAATCTTAATTATAATTCTTAATCCTAATTAAATTTCCTAATTACAACTTTAATCCAAACGGACCCTTAATCATTTTCAGCCCAACGCCATGTTCACTATTCATAAGCCCAAAAACCAAAGCCCAACTTCCAAACTATTATTATTTCACCTATTCGACTAAGCTTCAAGCCTCCCAAAATGCCTCGTTTATTCTCGATTCTTATACACAACGCACCAATATTTTTACACCATCTCGTTTACCACCTAGCCAACTATTAGTGTGTCAAATCCCAAGTTCATTGGACGACGTTTGATACATTTTTAAGAGGCAAAGTGATCGACATATATTCGACCCAATCGATTCATAATTTACTCAAATCTCAACCGTTTTGATTCCCATTTGTTCCTAATTGTACCTAATAACATTTCTAAGATGATTTCATGTTCAAATGTCAAAGATGATCAGTTATATACAAGTTGTATACGATTTAGCAAATCATATACATAATAATATTGTTGGTCGACATGAGCATGAATCACCAAGACACTTTCCATTATTTGTGCACTCTCATCCCATATTTTAACAATATATTTCATCCTAGAACCGAGGTTTTACTGACATGCATTGTTCATATGGTTTCCTTGAAATATTTCACACATACGTGTGATAAATTGACACCATATATAACATACATGCATGCACCCGTTCTTCTCAATATTCATACTCTCTTAAATATTTCTTTCTTCCTAAAAACTACTCCTAAGAGCCAGAAGTCGATTGCCATTTAGTTTGGACGCAAGAAAAGGATTATTGGGTTTAAGTTATACGTATATCATTTGGGTTATACGTTGAACGTGATCATCCTTGTGTTCCATCCATCCTCTCTCGACTTTCTACCACCTAAAGGGTGTTGTAAGTTATTTCAAACTCAATTCCATTCAAATCACACGTTAAATATAGTCATGCACCTTGTTTATATTTTTTCGATCGTATATAAGGTTACATATATATTTCACATACATATTGTCATATAGAACAATAAACGTGGCTAGCCTCTATCTTGGAAGGCCTAGGAGTCACGTAGCACACATAATTCACATTACTTTCAACGTTACATGCATCACACGAATCTATTTTGAACCATGTTTCATCGTATAAAAACTTAGTAAAACACTTAGAAGTATTTTCAAGTTTTTCAAATATATAAACGATTTAAACATGCTACAAAACGCTCGTATATCTTTAAATCTCACGTAACAAGAGTACCATATTTTTACACGACTCAATAGACCACCTAGAAGACTATCACTTTCATTTATACAACTTGTAAAAATACTCACATTTCGACACATAAAATGATTCATTTTGAATCGGCATGCGCAAGGTTTTCAAATCCAAAATTTATTTAAAAACTTAATATTTTCGTTTGGGCTCATTTCAAGCCCAATAAGAAGTCACAATCCATAAGCCCACTGGGCCAATACGAAATGTTTTTAGAATCATAAAAATAGCCCAAAGCCAGGCCCAAAACATTTTCCATGCCCTCGCCTCTAAAAATTTTAACGGGCCTTGAATTGGTTTCGTTAAAGGCCCATAAGCTAAAAAAAATAAGCTTTTCATTAAATAAGCAGTTGAAATGAGCTTATGATTGACTTAATAAGCCACGGAAATTTTTAGAAAATTTTTGTAATTATTTTTGTAATTTTGGACTAAAAATGTAACGCGACGACACCTAAAAGGACTAAAAGTGTAAATATTGAAAAGTAAGGACTAAAACTGTAAAAACAGAAACTTAAGGATAAAAATTGATGAAAGTTAATATTCTAAGACTAGTATTGATTATTGGACAATTAGAGGACTATAGTTGTAATTTATTTATAAAAAGGACTAACGGTGTAACGCAAACGTCGTTAGAATAAAAATGGTAAAATTGGAAAAGGGCAAGGACTAAACATATTCTATTTAACATTCTTATTTATTTTCTATTTTCGTAAATTTATTTCATTTGCATTTAAACTGTTATTTTTACTTATATATATTATTTAACGTAACGTTAATAATATATATAACGATATTCCAAAAGATAATATTTTTACTTACGATTAAAAAGGTAAAACTTTGATGGATAATTTAAATAACATATTTTGTCATATCATGCATATCACAAGAATTACACTGCACATTACCTATTTGTCATAACGAATCATTATTATTCGTTATTCGTTCGTATTTACCAAATAGTATTTGGTCAAATTCTCAGATAAATCTATTTATCAGGTTGTGTTTCGAAGCCGTTATCATAAATTCGTCCGACTTTATTTTCTTCATTTCAGTATCAATCAAGGTGAGTCATAGCCTCACAATTACTTATTTTCAAACTCCGTGAGGGGGATACATGTTATAAATAGATCACAAGTAATTTTCTGTATGCTTCCTGACTTGATATATGCCTAAGTTACCTATTGCCAAAAGACCCTTGATCATGAGCCATTAATCACTGTTATGTGAACGCGAATATAATGAATAGATCTATTTAAGGTTTGACAGCCTGTCCCATTAATACTTGACGGAATGCCATTTTGCATGTGGTTAGTCGTATTAGTCGTGATAATTATATTTGAGTAAAAATAGGAATTGGCAAATCACCTATTACACGAGGGTAAAATTATCATTGATTTGATAAACACCTCCGTTTTTACGGTATTTGTTAACGTTTTGCGTGTCATGAGACTTAGAGCAATATATATATACTGCAATATCAATTTTTAAACTGATTGTATTTCCAATACAATCTTACTTGTGTATCAAAATGATTACTAAATTCAAACTCTATGATATCACTCAACATTTTTGTTGACTTTTAAACATGTATCTCAGGTATTTAGCAGGGGAAGCAAGCATGGAACGGGCGGAAAAACTTCAAAACTTATCTACTTTATTTCAATAATGGTGTAAAATAAAAGATGTTTGATTTAGTTTAAAACATCAAGACTTTTATAATAATACTCTGATAGTGACCTCTTGTATTTGAATCTTTATTAATAAACTTATATTTTAAAACATCTCTTTCGAGTCGTTTTCTATCATCAAGACTTCAATCCTCACCGTAACACCCTAATTACTATTCCGCTGCCACATTTCAAATTAAGGGGTGTTACATGCTAGCATTAACTTAATGCCATTGTCGATATGGAAAAAGTGGTCTCTCCCTAACTTGACACCGACGCTTATGACCCTCGAGATTGCCGACCGATCTACGTCTCGTCCAATTGGCATAGCTGAGGATATTTTTGTCAATGTTGGGAAATTCAATTTCCCTGCGGATTTTGTGGTTGTTGATTTCGATGCCGATCCACGGGTTCCTCTCATTCTCGGGAGAGGATTCTTAAGGACCGGTCATGCTTTAATTGATGTTTACGACGAGGAGATTACCTTACGTGTGGGAAATGAAGCCGTTACTTTCAATCTTAACCAAACTGCGAGATACTCCTCCGATTATGATGTTTCTTCCGTCAACTGTATCGATGTTATTGATGAAGCTACGGAGGAGTATTCTCAAGAACTCCTTGGTTTCACCGACAATGCTTCGAGTGGCAATCCCACTCCTTCTTTTGAACCTATCGTCTCCGATTCTTCCCCTTCCCTTACTCCGTTTGAGGGAAGTGATCTCGCTTGGGAAGAAATCAATGCTTGCCTTTTAAATGATTCAGTTTCACCGGAAATTGATAATAATAACTTTGATCCGGAGGGGGACATTTTATTAATTGAGAAATTGTTAAATGAAAACCCGATTGTTTCTTCCCCTCCGATGGACCTAAAAATGGCAGACGTAAAAGAAGTTAAGCCGTCAATAGAGAATCCTCCGGAGTTCGAGCTCAAGGATTTGCCTCCTCATCTCGAATACGCATACTTGGAAAAAAATGATAAATTACCGGTTATAATATCAAAAGGCCTTAAAGATGAGGAGAAGACACGACTCTTAGATGTGCTTTGGAAGCATAAAAGTGCGATTGCTTGGCAAATTTCTGACATTAAGGGAATCGACCCTCGATTTTGCACTCATAAGATTCTACTTGAAGAAAATCACAAAGCTTCCGTCCAACAACAACGACGGGTTAATCCACAAATCCATGAAGGGATCAAAAAGGAAGTTATCAAACTTCTTGACGCTGGAATGATTTATCCGATCTCGGATAGTTCATGGGTTAGCCCGGTTCATTGTGTCCCAAAGAAGGGCGGAATCACTGTTGTGAAGAATGATGCGATAATGAATGATGCGATAATGAACTTATACTGACTCGACTTGTGACCAGATGGAGAGTTTGTATCGACTACCGCAAGTTGAATGATGCGACACGTAAAGACCATTTCCCGCTCCCTTTTATGGACCAAATGCTTGAACGTTTAGCGGGAAATGAGTTCTATTGTTTTCTGGATGGCTTTTCTGGGTACTTTCAAATTCCCATTGATCCCCAGGATCAAGAAAAGACCACTTTTATTTGCCCGTATGGAACGTTTGCCTATCGTAGAATGCCCTTTGGCTTATGTAACGCTCCAGGCACGTTTCAACGGTGTATGATAGCCATTTTCTCCGATATGATTGAAAAAACCATGGAAGTTTTCATGGACGATTTCTCCGTCTATGGAAATTCTTTCGACTCTTGCCTCTCCCATTTGGAAAATATGCTAATTCGGTGTGAAAACACTAATTTGGTTCTAAATTAGGAGAAGTGCCACTTCATGGTTAAAAAGGGCATAGTCCTCGGCCATAAGATATCCAAATCTGGGATTGAGGTGGATCGTGCAAATGTAGATGTTATTGCTAAGCTACCTCATCCTATGACCATCAAAGGAATCCGAAGTTTCCTTGGTCATGCTGGCTTTTACCGATGTTTTATTCAAGACTTCTCCAAAATTGCCCGGCCTCTGACCCACCTTTTAGAAAAGGATGCTCCGTTTAACTTCACAAATGAATGCGTCGATGCATTTAATATCTTGAAGAAGAAGTTAACGGAGGCACCAATCTTAGTTGCCCCCAATTGGGACTTACCATTTGAGCTAATGTGTGATGCAAGTGATTATGCTATTGGTGCAGTTCTGGGGCAACGTAAGAATAAATACTTTCAACCGATACACTATGCAAGTAAGACCATGAATGACGCCCAACATCACTACACAACTACCGAAAAGGAAATGTTAGCGGTTGTCTATGCTTTTGAGAAATTTAGGTCTTATTTGCTTCTTAAGAAGTGCATAGTGTATACGGACCACTCAGCCTTAAAGTACTTAATGGCAAAGGAAGATGCTAAGCCACGCTTAATGCGGTGGGTTCTTTTGCTCCAAGAATTTAATGTCGAAATACGAGACAAGAAAGGAGCTGAGAACCTTGCTGCTGATCACCTTTCACGACTTGAGAACCCCCATCAAAGTGTTCTTGAGAACAAGGAAATCAACGATGCATTTCCTCTCGAGACACTTGGGAGTGTGACTAAAATTGACCAAAGTACCCCATGGTTCGCCGATTTTGCGAATTACCATGCGGGGAAATTCATTAGGAAAGGGATGTCGTCCCAGCAAAAGAAGAAATTCTTTAAAGATGTCCAACATTATTTTTGGGACGACCCCTATTTGTTCAAAGTCTGTGCGGATCAAGTGATCTGGCGGTGTGTTCACGGTACGAAAGCCGTTGAAATTCTTATGGCATGCCATAGTGGACCCACGGGGGGACATCATGGTGCCAACTTCACCGCAAAGAAAGTGTTCGATTCCGGCTTCTATTGGCCGACGATATATCGGGATGCCCATGAATTGGTGAAAACATGTGATTCTTGCCAACGTCAAGGGAAAATTTCTCAAAAAGATAAAATGCCGCAAAATGCGATTCAAGTTTGTGAAATTTTTGACGTTTGGGGCATCGATTTCATGGGGCCATTCCCGTCATCTAGAGGAAACAAATACATTCTCGTGGCCATCGATTACTTATCCAAATGGGTTGAAGCGAAGGCGCTCCCCACTAATGACGCCCGAGTTGTTGTTAAGTTCTTGAAAAGTCTCTTTGCCCGATTTGGTGCACCTCGAGCCATCATAAGCGATCGTGGGACCCATTTTTGCAATGACCAATTTGCCAAAGTTATGCTTAAATATGGTGTCACACATAGTCTTTCCACGGCTTATCATCCACAAATGAGTGGTCAAGTGGACGTGTCCAATCGTGGTTTAAAACGAATATTAGAAAGGACAGTAGGAGAGCACCGTGCCTCTTGGGCTGACAAATTAGAAGATGCATTATGGGCTTTCCGGACCGCTTACAAAACTCCCATTGGGTGTACTCCATATAAGCTAGTTTACAGGAAAGCTTGTCATTTGCCCATCGAACTTGAGCACAAGGCCTACTGGGCCTTAAAACATGCAAACTTTGACTTGAAAACCGCGGGTGATCACAGAAAAGTTCAATTGAATGAGTTAGTCGAACTCCGTGATCAAGCTTACGAGAATTCTTTGATATATAAAGAGGAAACAAAAAGAATCCACGATGCCAAGATCAAAGACCGCGTTTTTAACGTTGGTGATCAAGTGCTACTTTTTAACTCTCGTTTAAAGATTTTCTCAGGTAAGCTTAAAACCCGTTGGTCTGGACCATTCACAATAACCCAAGTTTTCCCTTATGGTACAATTGAGTTAGCTCAACCCGATGGTCCCAATTTTAAGGTGAATGGTCACCGTTTAAAACATTACTTTGGAGGGGACGTACCAACCATGGTAGTCCCGGATCTCCAAACTTTTCCCACGGACGATTGAATTCGAGGATCGAGTCAAGCTACGTGACTCGGAAATCAAAAACAAAGCGCTTCGTGGGTGGCAACCCATGCTTATCCAATTTCATCTTCTTATTTTCTATTTTCTAACGAATAACGTGAGGAGGGGATGCCTCTTCTACTCTTGTGTTCCGTGGTTGTTTGTGATGTTTGTTTAGGATTGTCCGCGATTTATGATGATTCTCGTGCTCGTTATCTTCTCTCCGCTCGAGTTTCATTCATCGGTGCTCTTGGAAATCCTATATCCGTGAATCTTATCGACTAACGTTTTCTTTGGCATAATTAATAAACGGCCCTAGAATTTTGTTAGGATTGCCTTAACCCGTAAAACATTGAGGACAATGTTTCATTCTAGTCTGGGGGAGGGTGAATCTTCGATTCGATTTTGACCTTGCATTTTTCACAAATGTCGTGCACTCTTGCAACTTCGTTTTTCCACCAAAAATAAAAAAATTGAAAATTTCAAAAATTTTGAAGAAAAATCAATGAAAAAGTCATGGAAAAGCACAAAAAGATGTGAAAAAGTTGAAAAAGTTGTGCAAAAATATAATAAAGTTTGAATAAGTGTTTTGACACCTTGTTGACTTTCTTGCTGGCGAGAGTAGGAATAAATATTTTGACTTGACCGAGCGTGTTGAGCCCTAGCTTGTTCCCTTAACCAATGATAATCACATAAGCTTGTGCTAGTTTTGTACACCAGGAGCTATAAAATGCGAATTCTTTCTTAAGAATCTGCAAGTTCCCGTACTTGACTTTATACATGCGCAGCTTAAAAGCTTTCGCTAGTCTTTTACATCAGGAGCTAGAAAACGCGAATTCTTCTTCTAGAATTTGCAAGTTTCCGTAACTGACTTTATATATGCGTGGCTGATTATCGGCTAAGTATTCGCTGGTTTCATTACTTGGAATCTTAAATTGCGAAGAGCGAGAAATGATAGAGTTTATTTAGAAGTTAGATGCTAAACGTGGAGTAGTGGTTCTCTTTAGAGCTCATGAGAGGTACTTGTGGCTTTTTACTCCCATCAGATACGTCACCGATATATAATAGATGTTCTAGGTTAATTAGTGGTATTTCGGTTTGAATAATATTTAGTTCTTTGTTTTTTTAAGAGAATTTTTGCTTTAGAAGTTGGGTACATATCAAGGAACATCAAAAATAAGAGCAAAAAGTGAAAAAATCAAAAGTCAAAAGTTGTTATGAGAAAAAGCTCAAGAAAGAAAAAAGTGAAAAGTATGAAAAATGTGAGAAAAGTGAAAAAAGTGAAAAATGAAAAAAGTGAAAGTTGAAAGTTATGTTGAATAAGAGCTTGAATGTAAAATAAGTTTTTGGCGCTTGAGGTGCATGTGGATGATTCTGAATTGGACACATGAGGTGCACGTGTAGTACTCCGCAACTTATATTTATGATATTGTATGTACCAAAATTCCTTGATGTGGACCGAATTTATATTGCAGTGGTTCTTAAGAGAAAATGAATAACTACTTATCGTTTAAACTTAGGTGTCACTATCAGACTAAAAAGTATCGAAATGAGAAAATATGAAGCAATTCATTTCTCAACAAAAATAAAATATTGAGATACAAAACTTAGGACATGGGAGTAAGGAGTTTCCACAAGTAACTTTTATGAGTAGTGTTAGCATCTAATTTGTAGATAAGCTGTGATCTTGTTTGTACGCTTAGTTTGGGGACTTGTGAAAAATCAAGGATGACGATTTTTATCCGTATGGTCACTTCTTAAATAGAAGTGTTTCTACTCGTTGACCCTAATAATTATTGCAAAATAATGAAAGTTCAACAAACCGTCACAAGTATGAAGTATGGAAAGTACAAAAATAGAAAGGGTAAGTGGAATAAAGGAATAAAGGAAAAATTTCGGAAAACGGAGCATTTTCGGGAATAAATGATTTTATTACTTCTTTCGAACCTCCTTGCTACTTTACAAAGTTAGTAGGAAGAGTTTTGAAATTATTTATACCAAAAGCGTGAATTGATCACATTGCGTGAGGACACGACAATATCTTAGTCTGGGGGATTTTGGTATGTGTTAATTCACATACCATTATATAGCCAAATACCGACCCAAATTGACTAATTGAGCTAACAAATGCCAAGGAAACATGTGTTTTTTATGTTGTGAACATGCAGGTACAGATTTATAACAAAAAGACGAATAGTCATGCAAAAACCGGAAAAACGGGCACGAGAGTGGAAGATGGTCAAAAAGTCAAAGATGGGGTCCAAAAGTCAACTTCAGTCCTTCAGATATTCATGATTGGCAGAATTCGTCCCTAAGATTTATTTTGAGAATGTGATGGAATCAGCCCTTGAAGTATTGGCAATTTACAAAATTAGTCTTTGGATTTTATTAATACAAAATCTGAAAATAGAATACACAATTCAAGGCCCAAATTATAAATCCAATCTCAAAACAACAAAAGCTCATTTCCTAATCCAAAGTCCAAGTACTATCCCAAGCCCACCCAATTTTTGGTCAAATAGTCAATGGTCAAATAAATTGGTCAAAGCTTTATTAGAAATACACACGCACCCATTATTCCCCCAATTCCCCTCAACACCCAGAATACCAACGCACTCCATGAACCCTAGTTTACTACCCTGGTTCAATTGACCTCACACCACACCAATTGACCATGATTAGCCTATTATTATTACTTCTAGAAGGTCAATCACGTGACAGAGGCGTGTCAGAGAAATGGTATTTAGATGCTGGGAGGACATTTGGCAAGCTATGATTGGGAAAAACGCATCATTGGATTCTGCTTCTAGATGAATGCTGACAAGTCAGAGAGTGGTGCACATTTGGGGACAGATGGAGGCATTTCATTGGATGAGCCACGTCTAAATTAATCATCCAAGGGTTGTGATTGATTTGAAGAAACACACAATGATCAAAAGGCTATGAATAGAGGGAAAGAAGCACAAGTAGTCATGGATCGCCAACCTGGCATAATCACCTCAACCCCTCACTCCTCTCCTATATATAGAGTTAGTTTTAGCTTATTTTGTGTGTAATTTTTAGCTTAGAGTTATGCTGTCGAAATTTCATTGTAACTAGTTTAGACTTTGTAATCTTCTATTGAATTTTTAATAAAAAGTTTTTAGTTTACTGATTTCAGCATATTCATCGAGTCTTATTATTAATTCTGTTTTAAATCTGTTCTATTCTAGTTTTAACTCAATAGTTATCAGTTTATCTTTTGTTATTATCATTCAAACTATAGTCATTTTCAAAAGAAAAAAAAATCAGAAAAATAATAAAAAAATAAAAAAAAATGTTTCAATTCAGTTGATTAAGGTCTGTGGTAAGCTGTTTTAGCTTATAAATAAGTATATTCAAACTCTTATAGTTTGTTGTATACTTATACTGTTTCATTGAATAAGAGTTGATCAAAGTCAACTAAAGTCAATGAAGATTTGGATCCTGTTTGCAGAGAGGTATTATGGATAAGTATGGTCAGACAGGGAAGGACATGCCTATCTTAAAGATAGGCAAGCTCAGTGAGCTCCCTCTGTTTAGCTGAGGGAGAAGCATTTGGTAAACTTTTGATTTTACTGTTCCATTAGTTCTCTTGTGTTAATTTTAGTGATAGAGTAGTTCTAGTAGTTATATTTGATTGGTTTAGATATTATTGAGTACATGTTAGTAGTTGATGTGATCTGATATTTCATTGATTGAGTTTAGATCTGTTTTAGTTAAGTTTGATTTGAATATCTGAGTAAGTGGATCTGAGTTTAGTTTTGGATTGGGATTGAGTCACTGTTTCGTGAGTATCATTGCTGTATAGTTGCTTAGTTTAGATCTGTGCATTGCTTGATCTCTGATCTGTGTTGCATTGTTGCTCATCTCAGTGATTGTTGTACATCTGTCAATATATTGGATCTGAACTATCTGTGGTTGTGATACATTTGAGATCTGTGTTTCTAGATTCACTTTAGAATCATTGAATTCTATTGGTTTTGCAATTGAGAGTTTAGATTGAGCTGATTTAATAACGGAATTGTATCATTGTTGTCACTATAGGAGTGTTTGGATTATAGTGTTGAGCTGTGGTAAAATCTAGGTTAGTTGGTTTCTCTTGTAACACTAGCTCATAGAGGTTAAAAATAGACAGAAGATTGCATAAAATCAGTAAGTTCATTTAGCTATAGTCAAAATTAGATTAAATCATAGTTTACTGATTGAGTAGTTAATTTCAGTTAGTGAGATTAAATCAGCAGTTGAAAATTAGAGTAAATTAGCTTAATCTAGAGTTATAGTAGCTAATTACAACAGTTAGGAATAGATTTAATAATTAGAAAGTGGAATTAGTCAAAGTTCAGTGCTCATTAAATAGTCAACTTATTAGTTGGTATTTTCTTATTTCTTGTGTTGACAGGACCTGATCTAGGTCACTTTTAGAGTAGAAATTGTTGGATTTAGATAAGTCTTTGGCTATTTCTGAGTTCTCATTTATATAGAGAAGCTTTTGCCCCCACTTGCTTATAATTTGGAATCATTCTGAAGTGCTTATTGAGCTTATTTTCAGACCTGTTTGAGACAGGATTAGTGTATTCATTTTAGGCCTGCTTTTGCAATTTTGTGCTTGTTTCTGTGAATTTTGAATGTTCCTGAGTTGTTTCTGAGTGTGATTTGAATTGTTCTAGTTATTGGTACCTTCTCTTGCTTCTGATTCAGATTGTGCTTATATAGCTTATCATTGAGCTTATTGCATTATTCTTGGTCCTTTGTTGAATTCTGTGATAATATTTGAGCATTTCTTGCATTACTGAGCTTGTTGCATCATTTTTAGACTGAGTTTAAAGTTTCATTGATATTGGGTCACAAGTGCTTAAAAATAAGCACTTGTGATAAGCAGTTTGCCTTGAAAAAGCACTTTTACTGTTCAGCTTGGTTTCAAAAATTTTCTCCGAGTTTCTTTTATTATTTTTGATTTTCTGGAATTTTTCCAGATTTTTCTAAGCTTTTTTACTATTTTTCTCAATTTTTATTTTATTTTATTCATTTTTAAATAGTTTTTAAATACCATAAATCAATAAAAATTCAGAAAAGGTTGTCAAAAATACAAAAATATTTTTAGAAATTCTTTTAGAATATTTTAGAATTTTCAGAATTTAAATTTCATTTTTCCACTTTATTTTTCTATTTTTCTTCATTTTTAATCCATTTAAAATTACAAAAATCAAAATAAATTCATATAAAATAATAGAAAAGTCAAAAAAATATTTTTCTTTTTCTGGAAATTCATTTTATTAGTTTAAGATTTTTAGAAAATATTTTCAAGTTTGTAGGATCATTTTTTAATAAACGTTACGTTTTAAATAACGCGGTTGCATTTCCGTTTTTACGTTTTAAATTTTAGTGCATTATTAGCTTGTACTCTTTGCATATTTCATCTTTGATTGTGAATACTTGAATTCCTTGATTGCTATTTTCACTTTTTTCACTTCTCAATTCACGGTTTCACGAATTCTTGATTCCATTCGCCTTCACTTGGATACGACTCGGGTGATCCGTATTTTTCGCGGATCACTTCGATATAATTCTACTATACTATATATAAGTTGATTTTGACACAATCAAGGATACCGATTCTTCACCGTCAACTTATTCAACTCTCGGTAATCAATACACATTCTAAACGAACCATCCTTCTTCTTAATGAACAAAACAGGTGCTCCCCACGGGGAATGACTAGGTCGAATAAACCCCTTATCTTGGAGCTCTTTCAACTGCGCAGCCAACTCCTGCATCTTCGTAGGTGCCAATCAATAAGGAGCTTTCACTACCGGCGTCGCTCCAGGAATTAGTTCAATACGAAACTCCACATGTCGTATTGGCGGTAATCCGGACAAATCCTCAGGAAAAACGCCCGAAAACTCACACACTATTGGAATATCACCCACTTTGAGTTCTCTAGGCTTCGCACTCATAAGGGATTTCTATTTCCTCTCCTCATTTTCTCCTTGTACTCGCAACACCTCACCATTCTCTAATGGAATTCGTACCACCTTCTCATGGCATATTACTTCAGCCTTATGCCTAGTCAACCAATCCATCCCTATTACCACATCAAAACTACCATGTCCTAAGGGTATTAAGCCAATCTTAAATGTAACACCCTCTAACACGATAACACACTCACGAATAACCTTATCAACTTCTATCTCTCTACCACTAGCTATTTCACTCAAAATACTAGGTCTAAGTTCACTAAACTCAACACCCAATATTCTAGCAAATTCAGTAGTAGCAAAACAGTAATCCGCACCCGTATCAAATAAAGTAGTAGCATAATGACCATTGAGAGTGAAAGTACCAGTAACAACATTCGGGTCTTGACGCGCCTCGCTTGCATTCATGGTTGATAGTGCGTTTTTGAGTGCGTATCAAAAATATACAAGGTAGACGTGAGTGGAATTCACTAATCAACCTTTAGGAAAAGGAAGACTTGCGAAAACTCATGAATACAATATATATGTGATACCGGGTAAGTGATTACCCGGGTCGTGTCCCAACGAGGTGTGAATTGGCAATATCGTGTGAGATTTAGAGATTAAAATGCTTGTAAGGAATGGTTGAGAGATTATTTGGTATTGTTGAATTACGCTAAATTGCAAATAACGTACGAAAAATAAAATAAACGAAACTAAATCATGAATTCAAACAAGGAATGAAAGTTAAAACTTAAAAACTATTTAGAATTCTACGGGAATGAAAATTAGGAAGCTAGGGAACCCTAAATGTAATCTAATTTTAAAAACGCGAAATTTAATTAAAGAAAACGTGAGTGCGCAAAAGAAAACGTAAATTTTAAGCTACGTTAATCCTACGGGCATAAAAATGATTTTCACACTGATGACTCAGTATGTATGCCAAATGCACAAGTTGCAGCCCATCATTAATGTGTCTAAATAAGCTCAAAAGACTAAAATAAGCTTAGAACCTACAAGCTAGGTGACTGGGGTATCCAAAGAGCCAAATAGCTTAAAGTGGGACCCACTGAGAAGCTTAATATGAGCTTATGAAATGGGACCTGTGGGACTGTCTATTGGTGCAGGGCAATGCATGTTCAAATAGGCAACAAAAAGCAATAAATAAGCAACTAGAAAAAAATTATAAAAATCGTCTAAAATAAGATCAATGCATAAGAGCAACTAAACTTCAACACCCTAAAAGCACAAAGGCCAGATCTTAAAACTGAGCTCAGGAAAAATCCCCCAAGTTTTATGAAACTAACACTTTAGGCAATTTTTGACTTTTTTCCATCTTGATTATAGTTGACTATAATTAGTTAAGATTGATCCTAGATTACTGAATGTAATGATTTAAGTCAAAATGAAACTGAAACAAGCTAAATTAACAAATACTAAATCTAAAATGAAAACTTGGTGCTCAAATATTCTAATAGTGACTGCAGCTAAGTTATTTAAAGGGTAATTTGACTTTCTCTCAACCAAGCATTGAACTTTATCACTAACTTAGGCTAAGATTACCCTAGGGAGCATGAATGAACCATAAACCACAACAAAGTACTAATGCACAGTGGTGAAACCCACTGTGCCAAACACTCCTATAGGAGATAACTGATTAGGTTTTTTTTTTTTTTTTTTTTTAACGAGAAGCAATTTTAGGCAAGGGCTTGGACAGGAAAGTGATCTAACATGTTCTATTACAGCTGAATAAGCAATTCCAAACTATAAATAAGCAGATACACATAAGCTAAGACAGAAATATAGACTTGCAATTATATTTAAATAAGACTTAAAATTTAAAAGTATAGGCTGAGATTAATAAGCTTAAGCCAAAACTAATTAATTCAAATCCTACTCCTAAATTCTACTACCTAACTGCCTTATATGAATGGCTACAATAATATTTATACTACAATAAGGTAGGGTTCCTCTCTTTTCCACTTTTGTCTTCATGTGGTGTGTTTGTTGTGTAAGAGGGTGATCAGCTTGTGCTTCTTCAATCTATGGCAGCCCTTGGATTTGTCTTGGTCCTCAAACCAATTAATCTTGACCATTCAATTTCTTTTGGCGCCCAACAGGTCACATGGATTGATGAGGTGGCATGGGAGACATGTGAAGGCTGGGTTGTTTTTGAGGTATTGGTTGAGTGTAGCAGGAAAAGGTGAGGAGGGGGGATGTTTGGCGGGTAAAAAAGAGCAGGGAGGTAGGAGGAGGGGTGTTGCAGGCACACGTGAAGGGGGTGAGGTGGAGGTCAAAGGGGTTTGACTGAGTGAGTATTAAACCAGGGATATGATGAGTTGGGCTTTGTGGGAGTGGGCTGGATTGGTGGGAGTTATAAGGGTGGTGGTTTTTTTTTGGGTTGTAATGTTAAATAAATAACACATAAGGTCCATTTGGTTTAGTGTATTATTAAGCCCAAGGACCAAATTTGACAAAGCTGATTTTTTAGGGACCAATGTTGCCAAATTCCCAAAGTTGTTTCCAAGGACCTTTCTTGCCATCATGTAATTCCATAAGGACCCTTAATGTAATTTTCTCCAATTTTAACACCCGAGGACCATTTTTGCCAATTTCTAAACTTTAGGGACCAAACTTGTACAATTTCTCAAACTTTCACCCAGGGACCAATTATGATAAATTTTGAATTTAAAAGGACTTAGGTTGACTTTTCTTTCAAATTTATTTTACCAGGGACCAATTTTGTCAATTTGTGAAAGTTTAGGGACTGATTTTGACAACTCTTCATATTTTGCTTGTTTTTCGTCTGTTTTCAATCCTTTGTACCTAAAACACATAAAAACATACTCCAAGGATATTTGTGATGTTATTTGACCATTTAGAAGTGTTTTTTATCGTTTTGACTCGAAAAATGGAAGAAAAGATATGTGTAAAATGATACATATCAATGGTAAACGCCTTTCCCTTAGCTGCATTCCTGTTAAATCCTTGTCCTTGTCCTCCTTCAAAAGCCAGTTGATTCCCCGGTTGCCCAAGCGCCCTATTAAGTTTAGGTCACCAATTCCATAGATGATCAGTACTACCACACTCATAACATGCCCTGCGATTAACCCCTGCACCAACCGAGTTGATTGGAGTCGCTTGAGTAATCACAACACGGCAGTCCTTAGCAAAGTGTCCAGGTTTGCCACACCTGAAACACACACTACATGGAATGTTCTCGAGATGATAGTAACCACACTTAACACATCTAGGGGCATTACCCATATATCCCCTCGTCTCATTATTACCCGTCATAGCCATAGAAACTGTTCCCACATAACCTGCTGCCATCATAGGATCCGTTGCTACGAACCCCTTCCCTTTTCTTGCTTTCTTATTGTCACCACTAAAACCAGCTGTCTTAGTAGTGTCAACCTCCTCTCGCTTCTTCTCTCCCGACTTTACCAGTGTTCCACTCCTAACCGCTTCATCTGTCAGTGCCTCAGCCTTTTGAATGGCACTTAGAAGCGTTGCCAGCTCAGTAGCCCTAACCATCGAGAGAATTTGAGGAACCAACCCACGGATATACCTCTCAATACGCTTTGATTCAGGAGTTACTAGATGAAGAACCATTCTAGCTAACTCATGAAACCTATCAGTGTACCCCATATGATTAGCTCCAACCATAGTATGATTCCACAACTCTTCTTCCAATTTCTGCATCTCATTGATTGGGCAAAACTCCTCCACCATTAAGGCTTTGAAGTCCTCTCAAGTCATACCCAAAGCCGCAACTCGTCCTCTAGCCTGAAGTTGCGTGTTCCACCAGGTCAACGCCTTGTTAACCAAAGAACTAACCGCATACATAACTTTTTGGCCCTCACTACATCCACTTATATCAATCAAAGACTCCATTAGAGACCATTCACAAGATTCCACAATTTCCATAATCCTACTCAATCATCTACCTCCCATCACATGGAACACTCTCAATCACATAACAAAATAAACTCAACTCTACCACCATAAGCACATCACCATTGATTCAATGTAACATTGGCTATGTTGGGATCATACTTTTGTATTTTAGTCAAGTCTCGGTCATTACCTTTTGTAATAGGTTGCTTAGTTATTTATTTCAATATGTTTATGTTACTAGGCTTAAGTATGCATGTCCATGGGCCTTGAAAGCCCACGTCTAAGAAGAATGAGGGAGGAAGGGAGTGTTGCCCTACTCCTCCCTTATAAATACTAAGCTTATGTAAACATTATAATTGTTGGTTATTTGATTACCTTAAGGAAACTCTTGTTCTTTCACTTTTCATAGTTCTTATAATCAACCATCTCATATTCTCATCTCATTTCTATCATTATTATACTTGTGTTTACATAAATGGTGACCTAACAAGTGGTATCATTCGCCTAATAGAGATTGAAGTGCTTTTCTTGGTGTTAACGTGGGATTTAGGGTGTTGTTTCATCATCTTTTTGCTTCTTTCTTTGTTTCTTACACTCAAATCTTGAAGCTTGGATAAGTTTTAAGGTTAATATAGTGTTTAGAAGCTTAGATTTTGCATAAAGTTTTGATTTTTTAAGGTTTTTCTACTCAAAATCTTCAATAGTTAATGTTTTCTAAGTATTGGTGAAGTTATTTGATCAAAAGTACCTTATTTCTAAGCATTTTTCTTCAAAAATTTGTGATTTTTCAAGTTTCTGACCATCTTACGCGTAAGTTTAGTGAACAGTACGATTTAAAAGCTGTCAACAGTGTTTTTTTGTCCCTTCTACGCATAACATTGGTCAAAACCCCATTCCTACGCATAACTTTGGTCAAAACCCTCTTTCTACGCATAACTTGGTATACTACGCTTTAATCCTACGCGTAAGCTCCATTCCTACGCTTAAGTTCTACGCTGAAGTTTCATCCTACGCAGAAGTTGCCTTTCTACGCATAAGTTTGATCTTACGCATAAGATTTAATCTTACGCGTAAGTTGCTGGAATCTACGCTTAAGTTTCATCAAAGGTTTCTCTTCGTGCTACGGTGACTCAGTACTTCCCTAGCTTGGATAAGTTAGTGGAATACTTCGACTTCGGATATCTTTCAAGCTTGGATAAGTTTGAAAGATTTGTTTGGTCTTTGAACCTTACGCATAAGAATCTTACGCATAAGCTTAAAACTTACGCATAAGGTACAATCTTACGCATAACTCAATAGTTTACGCATAAGATCAACCTTTACGCGTAACTTTGAAGTCTACGCATAAGTTTCATTTTTACGCGTAAGATTTCAACTTACCCCAGGGTTTTTGAACTTAACCAAAGGAACGTGCATTTCAATCTTCTACAAAGATCCATTATTACACAAGTGTTCTAAGATGTCTCAACCACCACATTACTACTTCTCTAATCCTCAGCAACAACAACATCAGCAGTATCAACAACAACAATACAATCAGCAACAATCATATCAACAACCTTCACAATCACACTTTCATCAACAACAGTTTAATCCACAACCACAATATCTCATGATGCAACAACATCAAATCATTCCTCAACAACAACCATATCAAATGTCACAACAAAACACTCAGTTTTCCTCCAAACAACCTCACTGGTTTGATAGAATGTGTGAAGTTATTACAACTCAACAATCCAGACATGAGGCGGGATCACTTGAAACACCTCCAATGCTAATACCTGGGAACTATGTCCAGTGGTCAAGTCGATTCTTACGATTTCTTGAACTAAAGAAACCTCATGGGAAATTCTTGAAACAAGTGATACTTGAAGGACCATTTGAGTGGCCAACAAGATTTGAAATTGGTGATCCAACTGCTGATCCTCCACGTCCTCATGGAGATAGACCTCTTCCAGAATCTCAACTCACAGAAGAACAGAAATTACATCGTGAAGCTGATGAGTATGCAATGGCTTATATACTTCAAGGTATACCTAATCCAATTTATCGAAGTGTCGATGCTCAGAAAACAGCCAAAGCTATGTGGGAACATGTTCATCTCCTTATGGAAGGTAGTCAATTGAACAAAGATGATATGGAATCCAAACTCTACATGAAATACAGACATCACAATTGAACCAGGAGAGTCATTTGAATCCTACTATCATCGTTTCACAAATGTGGTCAATGATCTGGAACGTCACAAAATCACAGTACCAAGGATCGCAGTGAACTCCAAATTCGTTGGTAGTCTTGGTCCGGATTGGCATAAATATGTGACATTTGTTTGACAAACCAAAAACCTTCATGATGCACCATATGGTTTGTTGTATGATTTTCTGAAACACCATGAACCTGAAGTGGAAAAAGATCGAGCTCTTCGAGGAGGATACTCACCATCACCAACACCAACACCAAATTCTTTGGCACTCGTAGCTCAATCTCCCTATGCTCCACCACCTATGTCAAATCATGCATATGTTCAAGAGCAAAACTACTTCAGTTATCCACAATCTTCTACCTCGAACCAAATGGCCCCTTATGATTCATCTCCACAGAATACTTCTACTCAATTTGTTCCATTAAACAACAATGATGCAGTGTATTACTCCAACTCCAATGAAGATGACGATGATGACTTCAATACGTTGAATCAGGGACTTGCTCTTATTGCTTGTGCTTTTAGCAAATTCTCCAACAAAACAAACAACCGTCAACGTTCATCTTCTAACACAAGGAATCAAGCTGTTGTCAATGATGGAAGGGTGGAAATTCAGAATCGTAACTATGGTCGATCTGGTTCAGGAAGTTCTTCAGGAAATTTTGGGAATGGTCAGAGGATTAATAACAATGGAGGGTTCAGGAACAACTCAGGCTCTTCTCAGCAAAGGTCTGAACCAATTGCAACTAGGAACTCAAACTCAGGGAATGCAGTGTGGTGCTATAACTGTAATGAACAAGGTCATATAGTGACAGCATGTCCTAAACCGAGAACTCGGGGTAGTAAGTTTCACAAGCAAGCATTACTCATGGCTCTTCAAGATGAAAAAGATGGACATTTCCCTGAACAGGATAACAACTTCATGGCAAATGTGAACAATGACGATGACATGGAAGATCTGGAAGCCAATGCAGCTGTGATGCCTATGGCCAACATGCAGGAATTTCAGTTTAATGATTCAGGTCCAGTGTATGACACTGACGGCTTGTCTCAGGTACATGACCTCAATGCATGCCTAATACATGAAATAGCCTCACCTTCTGCTTCTGAATCAAATATGGCGCAAGTTGTTCCATCTGACTCATCTTCATCTTCTCAAACAGATGAACAAATAAGCACAGTTGTCATATTTGATGATGACACAGTTGTTTTATTTAATGATCCTATTGAGAATGATAAACATGATCATATAGAACAACATGAACCAACATTTGATCCAGACCCTGACCTCATATTGTTATGTAAACAACTGAATGCTCAACAATTGCAAATCATAAAATGCAACGAGATAAACAAAGCCTTAAAAGAAAAAAATGCGTCACTTGCAAGAGATATTGAGTGTTATAAAATTCAACTTTCAAATCAGGAAGACAAGATTAAACATGCAAAAAGTTTTGAAAAAGCTTTTCAAGAATCTTACAACAAAGAGCAAGATCTTCAACACAAAATGCAAGATTTAATTGAGTCAAACGGAAAGTTGATTTCTAAACTTGAAAGTGAAAAGTGTGAACTGAAAATGCAAGTTGAACGTCTTCAAAATGTACTTTGAAAAACAGAAACAGAATTGTCCAGTTGCAAAAAGGATTTTTGTGAACATAAAATACGGAAAAGGAAGTATATAGATAACTTACTCGGTGAGATTGTTGATCTTGAAAAACAACTCAAAGAATTTCGTAATATTGTTTACAAAATTGGGGGCTCTGTTACAACAATTCAGAAATTTACTTTAAAACCGAGACCCGATAAAGGATTTGCACTTGGCAATTTCAAATCAATGTTTCTTCACACAGCATTCAAAGAAAATCCTAAGATTTACAGTATGGACCACATGCTTGATAATACGATTGTGCGTGCTGTTGTTTTTTATACTGAGGAAGAGGAAGAACTTGAAGATGAGAGTCGATCAAAAATGAGTTATGTTCAATATTGGACACCATATGATTATTCACAAGCTCCTCATATTTCTAAATCTTTTGTTCCTCAAAAGGAATTACCTGAGAAATCATGGTATGTCACTGAGTCATATGTTTCATCCTCTAATGCGGCCCTTGTCCAAACTGTAGCACAAATAAATGGTCCTTTACCATCATCCGGTGAACTTACACCTTTACCTAAAAATTGTCGTGTCTTAAATTATTACAAAACTTTTATGGAAGACATCAAAATTTTGGAGGAAACAATTGAACGTAATTCAGAAATAAAAATTGAAACTTTTCAATCTGCTTACGAGCGAGAAAAGAGAGATATTTTTCAAAAACAAATGTTGCCAATTCTCAAACACCTTCGTCTCTGTGCTACACGTTGGGAACAGGAACTTCAAAATGAGGTCAAAACTATGATAAACGTTTTCAACTCAACTGAAAATGAGATTTTGGTTCAAAAGCAAAGAAATAGAATTTTAAAAAATGGTGTTGATCGACTCTTGGAACAAATTCTCAATGCTGATATTTATTCTGTTATCATGAATGATCTCTATAAATCTGGTACTTCTATGCTTATGGATGATCTTTGTGTTGATAATAACTTGTTGAATGTGGAAATAGAGACACTTAAACATGATAATAACATGCTGAGAATAAAGAATGATGATGTGACAAAACAATTTTCAAAAGAAATTTGTCTACTTAAACAAAGGCTTGAATGGTGTCAAGCTCAAAGTATTGAAACGGAATTGAAACTTCAAAGTCATAATAATTCAAACTCTTGTCAGCTTTGCAAAAACAATGAGTCTTTAAAAAGTCTGTGTCTTAAATACGAGAAAGAAATTACGGATTTAAAAATTGAAAACGTCGAATGGCAACAAAACCGCGATGACATTAATTACTTCAATGTGAAACTTGAGTCTGAAATTCAGGATAAAAATCACATCATCATTGATTTGAAAGAGAAAATTAAGCTACTTCAAAAAGGAAAGATTGTTGACACCACGGTGATAGCACCAGGATTGTATCAATTAGACAAAACTGCTAAAGGAAATTTTGTTCAAAACACTAATGTTGATAATTCCACTTCCACAGGACTAGTCTCCACTAATAGCGTTAGCAGACCCAAGTGAAAAAGTAACAAGAAGAATAGGCTCTGGAAACGTAAAAGAGGACCACTAGAAGCTCAAGAAGTAGAAGATCAACTTAGGAATTTGAATAAAACTCATGTTGCATCAGATTTAGATTCTAATCTGTCAAATTGTAATCAAAATCTAAATGTAACGAATGATGAACCTTTAAATGTTTTGAATATTAATGCATCTTGTGTGTTTTGTCGTAAAAGCGTATCATCTGGTGATCATACAAAATGTATAGCTAATTCTCTTCTTAATCGTCATAAGAAACGTAGGACACGCATTCCTTCTAGGCCCACTACTGCCTCTAAGTCTATACTAGGAAAGCCGCCTTCTACGGTTTCTAATAAAGTTGAAGTTACCCCCATAAGTGCAGAGAACAAATCTAGGACAAAGCCAATCACTAGTGAATTCACCAAAAAGAAAGCAAAAACTAGTTGGAATTGGCAACGTTGGTTACAATATAAACCAGACTTTAAATGGATTCCTAAATTGCTGAATACATGTGCTTCTAACCAACAGGAACCCGCACTTTCTTTGGGTTCCACCCTTACTTCTGTTCCATCCTTGTCGTCTTCTTGTGATGCAGGTGGTACAGATTGTTCTCTGGATTGTTGATAGTGGATGCACCCGACATATGACAGGCAATCTCAAACTGTTACACAACTTTATTTCAAAGTTCATTGGTACTGTCAGATTCGGGAATGATCATTACGCTTTAATCATGGGATATGGTGACTATGTTAGTGGGAACATTGAAATCAGTCGTGTTTATTATGTGGAAGGCCTTGGACACAACCTTTTCTCTGTTGGTCAATTCTGTGATGGGGATCTAGAAGTTGCATTTCGTGAGAAAACTTGTTTCGTTCATGACTTACAAGGAAACGATCTAATGTCTGGCTTACGTGGTTCTAACCTGTAAACAATATCTATGTCAGATATGATTGCTACATCTCCGATTTGTCTTCTCTCCAAAGCGGAATCGACTAAATCTTGGTTATGGCACAAACGTCTTTCGCACTTGAATTTCAAAACTATGACTGAACTTGCTCGTCACAAACTTGTTGATGGTTTTCCAAGATTCCATTTTACCAAAGATCACTTATGTTCAGCCTGTGAACAAGGAAAAAGTACTCGGGCTCATTTTCCTTCTAAATCTGAGCACAGTACGAATCATGTCTTACAATTGCTTCATATGGATTTATGTGGACCAATGCGTGTTCAAAGTATCAACGGTAAACGCTACATACTTATAATTGTGGATGATTATTCCAGATGGACTTGGGTTTATTTTCTACGAAGTAAAGATCAAGCTCCTTCAATGATCATCACCTTTCTCACTAAAATTCAAGTTCAGTTACGCAACACGATACGAATAGTCAAAACTGACAATGGAACAGAATTTAAAAATCAGACACTTCGGTCATATTATGAGAAAGTGGGAATTGAACACCAAACATCTATTCCTAGAAGCCCAGAACAGAATGGAGTTTTTGAAAGACGCAACAGGACGTTAGTGGAAGCTGCTAGAACCATGTTGATTAATGCTCAATTACCAGATTACTTTTGGGCGGAAGCTGTTTCAACCGCATGTTATACCCAAAACCGTTGCATGATCACAAAACGCCATCGCAAAACACCTTATCAAATTGTTCACAAAAGAAAACCGAACATCAATTACTTTCATGTATTTGGAGCACTTTGTTATCCGAAAAATGATCGTGATGATTTAGGTAAACTTAAAGCAAAGGCTGACATAGGAGTGTTCGTTGGATACTGTGAAAATTCTAAAGGTTTTCGGATATGGAATCGTCGAACAAGAGAAATTCAAGAAACTATTCACGCTAATTTTGATGAACTCACACAAATGGCTTCTGAGCAACACAGCTTAGGAACCGAATTCAACCGTCTTAACTCTCCGGACTCTTCGGCTGAACCATTGCCACTCAACCGCAAAGAATTGGAAACCTTGTTTGCTCCACTGTTTGATGATACAATTGAATACCGTTCTACTGAGGTCTCACCCAATTCCGCTGCTCAACCTAAAAATATTCCAGTACCTGACTCACCTCAACAAACTACAACAACTGTTGAGAAAGACTGTCCTCCAATTGCATCACCATTTACAGCAGAACAAACTGTTTCTAACTCACAACAATCAGCTGAAGATCCTACACCACAATCAGTTCCACAAATTGCAGAGCATGATCCTAATGCGTTCTTTAACCCGTTTGCACCGGCTCCAACATTTCCTGAAGTAGTTGAGTCGTCCACACGCAATTTGGATCCTGCTAACATGCGAGATACTTATCAACTACACCCTTCGACACACAAATGGACTTGAGACCATCCACTAGTTCATATTATTGGCCATCCAGATGCACCTGTAATGACAAGACAACGACTTCACACTGATGGAGAAACTTGTATCTATGCACTCACAGTTTGTCAAGAAGAACCAAAGAACATTAAAGAAGCAATGACTTATGACAACTGGATTGAATCTATGCAAGAGGAATTTCAGCAGTTCATACGATTAGAAGTCTGGGAATTAGTTGAAAGACCTGACGGAGTCTTTGTCATCGGGTTAAAATGGATCTGGAAAAATAAGCTAGATGCAGAAGGCATTGTCATACGTAACAAATCACGCCTGGTAGCGATAGGATACTCCCAACTAGAAGGACTTGATTTTGCAGAATCCTTTGCTCCAGTGGCTAGACATCAAGCTGTTCGGATCTTTTTGGCCTATGCTGCACACAGGAACATGGTTGTTTACCAAATGGATGTGAAAATAGCATTTCTTAATGGAGAACTCCGTGAAGAAGTTTATGTAAGCCAACCAGACGGCTTCGTTGATCCTGAGCGTCCTAATCACATTTACCGACTTAAAAAGGCACTCTACGGACTTAAGCAAGCCCCACGGGCGTGGTATGACAAACTGTCCACTTTCTTGCTGGCCAATAAATTTTCTAAAGGTTCGGTGGATCCAACACTATTTACAAAAACCTACGGGGAGGACTTACTTGTTGTTCAAATCTATGTCGATGACATTATTTTTGCCTCAACAAAAAGAAGTTACTCTAATGATTTTGCAAAATTAATGAAAGATAATTTTGAAATGTCCATGATGGGTGAACTTTCGTTATTTCTAAGACTACAAGTTCATCAATCACCCCGTGGAATTTTTATAAATCAGTCCAAATATGATCTAGAAATTTTAAAGAAACATGGAATGATGACTTGTGATACTTATAATACACCAATGGGCTATACCACAAAACTAGATGCTGACTTACATGGGACACCTGTTGACCCTACCAAATACCGTAGTATGATTGGGTCACTCATGTATCTCACAGCTAGTAGACCTGATATAGTATTTTCTGTCTACATGTGCTCCCGCTATCAGTCCAAACCAACTGAAAAACACCTCAGTGAGGTTAAAAGAATCCTTCGATACATAAAGGGAACCATTAACTTGGGTATCTGGTATCCGAAGGATTCTGGTTTTGAACTAATTGCTTTTTCAGATGTTGACCATGCATGATGTTTAGACACACGCAAAAGTACATCTGGTGGATTACAGTTTCTCGGAGATAAACTTGTGTCATGGCAATCAAAGAAAGAGGACTGCACATCATTGTCGTCAACAGAATCTGAATATGTAGCTATGTCTGCTTGTTGTGCTCAAGTCATCTGGATGAGATCACAACTTAAGGATTATGGCTACCTGTTCAACAAGATTCCGATCTACTGTGATTCCAAAAGTGTCATTGCTATCTCCTGCAACACAGTTCATAACTGCAAATCCAAACACATTGATCTCCGATATCACTTCATCAAAGAGCATGTTGAAAAGGGTACCGTTGAATTATATTTTGTTGGGACTGAGTACCAATTGACGGACTTACTTACCAAATCCTTAGCACCATCAAGGTTTGCTAGTCTAGTTCACCAAATTGGTATGCGATGTTTGACTCCAGATGATCTGGAGAAGTTTCTAAAACACAATTGATCGTCAAACATCAAAACTATCTTTGTAAATATCTTTCCAAAAACAAAATACAAAAATATAAAACCTAACAAAAACACAAAAAGATTTTTGTTCTTTCAAAAAAAAATGCAAGTACGACCACTCTTGTCAACACTATTTTTCATAAACGTCTTCAAATATGATCTAAAAACAAGTGTTGAGGGGGAGGTAAAATATTTTTGTTAATTTTCTTAATAATTACTACGTACTTGCATTTTACCCAAAAAAAATATTTCGTTTTATCTAAAGTGATGCTTCAAAAAGTTTTTCGGGATACTTTCCTTGACCATTATAATAAATTTTAAGTTTTTTTAAAGACTTCGGTCTAAGGTCAAGGGGGAGTAAAATTCCACAAGTTGTTCTAGTCATGGACTTGGTGTAGTTAATGAAAGTTAATATGTGAGTAAATTGGGCACTAGATATGAAAGTTACATGAGGTTAAGAGGCCAAAATTGTCAAATACTGAAACTATCATTAACCTTAGTCAAAACCACTTTGACCTTTGCATTTACTGCACTGCAAAAAACTCATTTACTACTTTCACCAACCTAATCTACGGCTCACAATCAAATTGCAAATCCAATCACTAATCTTCTAATCTGTAAGTGAAATAATGTTTTGATTATGATTCTAAACATTGGTTTTTAATTTCATTAAAATCCTACGGTTAAATCTTTCCAAATCTCTCATATTCGATTTAGGGTTTTGCGTAAAAATGGATTTAGAGATTAAGAGTGTTAGGATGTGTTTTGGTTGATGAGTTTTGATCCTACAATGATAATAAACATGTTTGTGAACTCCAATCATACCCAGAAACTCTATATGATTGATTTTGAATTTAGGGTTCATACATGATTTTTAGGGGTTTCTGATTTTGAGTGTTATGAGTGAAATTGTTGATGGGGATAGTGATTATATATGCTTTAGAACTCAATTTTGTGGTTTAATTGCGTTAAAAACAACTCATGGATCATGTATCATGGATTTAGGGCTCGTAGACACTAGCAGCTATGATCTTTTGAATCTATGGATAATTGTTGTTATAACTTGGTCCACTTGATCCTTAGGTTGTATGTATCACTTGCCATATGCCAATTTTTACCCAGAAACATGTTTGAATCCGATTGTGATTTGGTGTTCATACGATCCTACGCGTTAGTTTGAGTTTTGACATGTTTACGCGTAATATTGTGTGTCTTAAGTGTGTTGGAATGAATATTGATCAGTGATTGTGTTTTACACTTTCAGGAATCAAAAGACATAATTTTTCAAAGGTGATTTTACGTCAAAGACGTTTCTACGCATAAGATACTCATCCTACGCGTAAGATTCGATACGTTTGAAAAACATTGTCTTGGATAAGACAATGTTTACGCATAAGATTTTTCTTACGCATAAGTTTTTCTTACGCATAAGATTTTATCTTATGCATAAGTCAAATTTTACGCATAAGTCTTATCTTACGCATAAGGTTCAATCCTTTGCCTAAACTTCATTCTTACGCATAAGATTAATTCTTACGCATAAGATGAATCCTACGCAAAAGATTGCACTTACGCGTAAAATAGATGTTATGCGTAGCTCTTGTTTTCCTACGCGTAATATGATTTCTTACGCATAAGAAATGTTATGCGTAGGATTTTTCCAATCTTACGCGTAACATTGTCAAAATTCAAGAAATTTGTCTAAGTGTTGTAAAATTTCAAAAGTGTGGGTTAACTCTTGTAATAGTTAACTCATGTTGTGACTAGATTGTTATAAGTTTCTACTAAGTGTTAACTTCTAAAACCACAAGTTTATCATATAACAACAGTTTATACACAAAACACCCACTGATCAATTCAATAATCTGCACAATCATGTAATTGAATGTCTGAGCTAACAAAGTATATCATTGCTATGTTTGTGTTTGTTTATGATCAATTCAGATGGCACAACACAATGACATTCCATATGGACCAGAACCTGAACCAAAACTCTCCTGGGAAGAAACCTTTCCCGAAGATTACACCAGAAAGATAGGCAAGAACAACTTAAGAATCAACTTCAACAAAATCACGTGTGATACGTGGGAATCGCACCAGGTTTTACCTCTCAAGGGATCTTGAGAAGCTTACAACCCCCACCAGGCAGTGTACCTGATCGTTGTAGTATAATATAGTGACAAGTACCGGGGGATTGATCGTTCAGCTAGGAATAGTGTCGCTAGGATTAGAAAACCTAAATACTAGTTCTAAAGGTGAGGGATGATTATTTTTGTATTTTTATATTTTTTAGAAAGCAAGTAAAAATCTCGGGTTTGAAGGATTAGGGCGGAAATAGTTGCTAGTCAACTAATCCAATACTAAGATGCAATCAAAATAAAATACTAAAAATGAAAATAAACTAATTTAACTAAGGTTGTGAGCAATAAGTGGAGAAAATGTGTTTACTTAGATTTCACTACTCCCCAGATATCTTTTACACGTTAATTACTTGTTATAGTTGCGTGGATGACGGATTGTATTCCTTAATATCATTCATGAGGTGGTGCACTTAACTCCCTAATCCTATGAGCTCTTATCTCCTCCTATGCCATGCCCAGCACAACCATAGGGATTATAAACAGTGGCTCATGCATTAAATACAACCAATAAAACCTAGTGCACATCAGTTCATGGTTCCTAAGACGTTCAAGCATGTTACCAATTGGAGATCTGCCAGTTTTCTTAAGCCTAACATCGAATTCATTCATCCAATACAACCATAAACAAGTAATCAACACATAATTAACATCTAGGTTTCATTAGATCCAAGCAAACACAAGATAGATCTAGCCTAGCATGATGTAATTAAGACAAGAACAAGATATAGACAACCAACACATAGACATATTGATTGAATTAAAAGAATACTTATCTCAATTACACATGAAAGGTATCAAGGGCTTAGAACCCTTGAAAAACCTGTAAAATTCGCACCAAGTTCGTACTTAGGGTTTCTCCAAAACTTCTCTCTTTTCAATGTGAAAATTAGAAAACTATATATAGGAAATAGGGTCTGACGGCGTCAAGACCAAATAGGTGACGCCGTCACCTCGCCGCCAAAATACTTCTCGGACTGCCTTGATCTACTTCTGACGCCGTCATGTGTTAGCATTTTCCAGGCCGTCATGCATTATACTCTTGACGCCCTTCCTTGTGACGCCGTCAAATCTGTACTGGGTCGTCATGGAAATTACTCTTGACGCCGTCAGGAATTCCTTCTTGACGCCGTCACCTACTGTTCCCAGCAAGGAAAATTAAGACTTTGGCGTTTTCTTCACTTTTATGCTCCAAAAACGTCCGAATTGCTTCCTTTTCCAGATTTCACTCCCAAAGTACCTAAAATCACAAAAGGAATGATTTAGGGCAATATTTGATCAAATAAATTCAAATTCCAGCTTAAATGACCCCCTAAAAACAGATCATTTTTCGCCTCATCATATACCCTTACACTTGAGATTTGCTTGTCCTCAAGCAAATGCGCTTTTATTCTACTCAAAATACAAGTTAGGGGTCATTTAACACTAATATAAAAGTAATTACAACAAATAATCGTTCCACTAAAGACCAATAGACAAGCACGGAGGTCATACACAAGCACCTCACAAATAGTGTTTAGATACTCACATCTCTCGGGTGTAATAAAGTATAAATTACAATATGGAAACGGAAGATATCTCTCACTGCCTGTCATAGCAAAATAGATTACCATAGGCTTGGGAAAGGATCAAACCTCCACCACATGGCGTAAGCACCTAGGATAAACTATCAAAGAGGTCTTTTAAAGGGTTGTAACGTTAGGTGTAGGGATATGAAATACACGGTTTTGTTGGATAAAGGAAGTTTTACTGGTGGCGAGTTAACAATCTTGGTTAATTACATGTACAATATGGCATTGCTAAGCCAAGACTAGACTCGACTTAAGCTAATAAATGAAAAATAACAAAAACATAAAATGAACATAGAATAAAAATGGATGGTAGTCCGTATGTTTTTCTCTTTTCTTTTTCTATTTTTTTTCTTTTCTTTTTCTTTTCTTTTTCGTGATTTTTTCGATTTTTTTTTTTTTTTTTTTTTTTTTTTTTTTTTTTTTTTTTGCATACACTCTTACCCTACCATCCAAAATAATACATCATAGGGAATGAACATTCCCCTTACACTTGAATCTTTACATACTTTACAATAAACTAATCTATTGACTCGAATCAAGAAAATCAAAACACTTGGAGTACTTTTAAGATTAACATACATACGGGGGTAATAAATGATGTTCTTCCCCATTACTCCATAAAATAAGTACTTTACCCATGAGTCCCAATCGTCCCAAAACAATATGTACAAGGATATGACTCGACTTAGCAACCATGTAATCAATTAGATAGTTAACTTAGGGTTTAACAAATAACAATAATGCACTAAAAATGAGCGCATACACGGAAGGCTAAGGCGATTTGGTTGTACATTTAAGTGGGGTGTAACAAATTCTTCCTTTAAGTAAAATGCTTAAAGTTAGAAACAAAAAGATAGGCTCGGCAGGGTGTACTAGGGGTTTCGTGTACTAAAAATGAGTACAACGCTAAGGTTTGGGAAAAATTAGTTGACTTAACTAGCCAAGTAATATGACTTAAACGGTCAAGTAATTATGATACGGGTTTAACACAAGGGTGATCCTAATGCCTCTTATTATGTAGTAAATCCTACTACACGAATGTAGTCTCACTAGCGGTCTTGGGATGCATCACTAACGCAAGTTCTAGATTCTAAATGCTACCGGTACACTCATAAGCACTAATAGTAAATGCCTTTCCTATCAAATCTAAAGGCGAACCTCACATATTTGGGTGGAAAATTTTTCTGAATGATACGGTTATGTGCTAGTCATACAATCTCCTATCCATGAGACGCTTGCTATGGCTAAAGTTTCACTCCTAAATGTTGTAAAAAAATTTAAATTTGGCGCTAAAATTACACTAACAAGTATTTCTCATAGTTTTATTACACATCTACCATCAAACAAAACAAACTCAAGCGAAAGTGCATATGTAAGGTATCATCTTTTTACCCTCCCCTTACACTTAAGATGAACATTGTCCCCAATGTTCAAGTAAAGAATGTAAAAGTGAAATAAGTAAAAAGAATGAAATCAAATACTCCCCTGATTCGCTCGGTATGGATAATAAGGTGGCCAGGTTAAATCTTCCTCCAAGAAAATGAACAATCAAAGCTTCCCATCCAGAATATAAATCATCTTCTTGTCATACATAACCTGTAAATCCTGAGAAAACAAACAAGACAACCTCGCGTAAAATCGGCGGCATCCTATATAAGTTACTAAATCCTAGAAAACAAAATAAGATATAATGCTTGTGGAATGAAGTTTTGCAGATCTCCTGGAGATTATAAAACTTAATAATTCACAAAAACCATAAGACTCCGTTAGAAAAACAAAACCGGTAAAATTTCCAGATTTTTACACGTGACGCCGTCAAGAGTTAACTCTTGACCCCGTCAGGATTGACCTGCAGAAATTCTTATGTTAAGTTTCCGGAAAATTTCTGGAAAAACTTGGTCCTACTTCCTGGAAAATCCTGCAAAACTACATTATGACTCAATACAAGCATTTGACTCTAAAAAATACGAATATACATGTTCATTTAATATTGTGGAGAATCATGATCGGTTTGTTTCTTAAAAACATATTTGGGGTTTCCCCTTACACTTATCTTTTGCAAAAATACTTTTAGGTGGAGTTAAGACTAGGCTAAAACAACAAAGTAAAGTATTTCCACTATCTAGTTGAGAAACATGATCTACCAACAATAAAAACAAAGCATGCATACGGAAGCAAATAACAAACAAACAAAATAAAATCACACAAAACATGGGTTGCCTCCCAAGAAGCGCTTTTCTTTATTTACGAGTCTTGTAGCTAGACTCAAGGTCATGGGTTACTACGTGATACGGGTGAGTTCCTCATTGAGGACATCTTTGGGATCAAACTTAGGTTTCAACTTCCTATCGGTTTCCTTAGTATGGTATGACCTTTCAAACTTTTCTCCATCCGGATCATACAAAGTCATTCTCATATGCCATGATCCGTCACCTTCTTTAGGTGGCTTGTCCCACTTCCATTTACACTTGTGTCCCTCTCTTTTCCACTTATTCATCTCTATATTAATAGGCATTACGCTCAAGAACTCAATCATCTTCCAAAATACTAAGGGGTCCTCAAAGGGATCTAGCTCTTCATCTCTAGCTATGAGTTGTTCTACCGAATGTGTCTTTTCAATGAAATCTTTCTCTAGATAAAATGGGCATTGAGGTCCTATGAAGTTCCTTTCTATCCAAGGTCCATATCTAGATGGTCTCCTATTCATCTCTACCCAATGCGGTGTCGGTTCATCATCACAATCATAACTATGCTTCTTTACATCGTACACCGACCAAGTATCGCCTTCACCTACCGATATCTTAGACTCCTTACAATCTATCATGGCGCTAGCGGTTGCTAAAAATCCTCTTCCTACCAATAATGGGCATGTAGTGTCACTAACCATGTCTAGGACGTGAAAATCTGCTAATATAGTTAACCTTCCTACGTGAACAACTACATCCTTAATCATTCCAACCGGGTGGGCAATACTCCCATCCGCTAGCCCTATCAATACCTCCGTTTCCTCTAACTTTCCTAGCTTAAGAGCGGTGAATAAGGATAAGGGAATCAAGTTAAGGCTTGACCCTAAATCGGCTAGTGTGTCGAAAGCTTCGGATCTTCCTATCTTACAAGGCAAAACAAATATACCCGGATCACCAAGCTTTTTAGGCAACTTGTTTTGAACGAAGGCGGTCCCATTTTTACCTAGTTTAAACTTCTCATATTTTTCTAGGAGGGCACTATAGTAAGGAGCACGGGCTAAGACATCAATGACGGGGCGTTCAAGGTGAAGTTCTTTGAATTCATCGTCAAGGTCTTGCGTAACAGGTGTTTCAACTATACTTTTGACTGGTTCTATATCGGGTGTTTTACTTGATTGGTCCTTTTGAAGGATTTGGTTTTGTTTGAAACACGTGCTCGTTGATTTAACCGAGTAGTATTGTGGACACGAAGTGGGTGACGAAACTGAAGATATGGAATTAACGTTTAGTTTCGGATTCTTGACCGTGTCGCTTGGGAGTGCTCCCATTTCTCGGTCATTGAGAACTTTCAACAATGCGTCAATTCTGGTGGTCATCTCGCTTTGCTTTTGTTTGAAATCGGCTTCAAACTTAGATATGCGAGCTTCTTGAGATGCCATGAACTTAGACATCAATCCTTCAAGATTGTTGGTACTACCATAGTTGTTAGAAGGATTGTTGTTGAAAGTACGGTTAGAGGGTGGACCGTTTGGTTGGTAACGATTAGGCGGATTGGAAGAATTGGCTTGGTTTTGTTTCCACCTAAGGTTTAGGTGATTTTTCCAAGAGGGGTTGTATGAATCACCATAAGGGTTTGGCTCGGGCTTGAAAGTGTACCACTTATCTCCCGCTTCGTCGGTACGCGTGGATGCGTAGTCCGCAAAAGCTGTTCCGGGGAGTTCCACACAATCACGAGTGTCGTGGGGACCACTACATAATTCGCATGAAGAAGTGATTTTGTTCACTTGGCTTGAAGGCTTAGGAGCTTCGTAAGATTTCATGAGAAACTTGACTTGGTCCTCAAGTTCCATGATCCTACGGTCGGGAGTGCTAGAGTTGTTCAAAGCAAAGATATTGCCTTGACCGTTTTGTTCAAATCACGGGGATCATTCCAACTTTCGTTGTCATAGAGAGCAAGATCTTCTATGAGTTCCCATGATTGTTCCGCACTTAGATCATGTAGCTTACAACCGTCCGATTGGTCAATGGCTCGCCTCGTTGAGAGATCGATATGGTCATAAAAGATTTGGATTTGGAGCCAAAGATCTATGCCATGATGAGGGACTTTTTGGAGTAAGTCCTTGAAACGAGTCCATGCTTCATAAAGAGACTCATTTTGACATTGTTGGAACATCAAGATGTCATTTCTAAGCTTAGTAGTTCTCCCCGGTGGGAAAAATTGAGCAAGGAAACGAGTGGTGAGATCATCCCATGTGGTGATGGATCCCGCAGGTAAACGCTCAAGCCATTGACTAGCTTGATCCCGTAGAGAGAATTGGGATAGGCGTAATCGGGTTGTCTCTCTAGTGGCAACATCTAGGTCTATGGAATCTACGATTTTAAGGAAGTCCTTAAGATGTTGGTTTGGATCTTCTGAACGAAGTCCATGGAATGCACATCCGCTTTGCACCAACCAGATGGTGTCGGATCGCAAGGGAGTCACATTGGCTCCGGTGAGCTCAATGGTGTTTCGGTAGCCTTGGTGGCTAGGTCGGGAATACTCTCCTAAGGTTTGGGGCCTAAGAGGTTCTAGTGGTGGGTTTTGTTGTGGTGGGATGACGGGTTCAAAGATGTTCCCATCGTCCATGATGTCGGGTGGTGAAGAGTTACGAACAAAAACACAAAGAAATAAGATAGACTAAAGAAAACCTAAAAATAAAAAATAAAATCTTACTAGAAAGGAATCTAGCAAGTAGACCTAATAAAAAGAGATTCTAACCTAGACAATAACTATTCCCCAGGCTACGGCGCCAAAAACTTGATACGTGGGAATCGCACCAGGCTTTACCTCTCAAGGGATCTTGAGAAGCTTACAACCCCCACCAGGCAGTGTACCTGATCGTTGTAGTATAGTATAGTGACAAGTACCGGGGAATTGATCGTTCAGCTAGGAATAGTGTCGCTAGGATTAGAAAACCTAAATACTAGTTCTAAAGGTGAGGGATGATTATTTTTGTATTTTTATATTTTTTAGAAAGCAAGTAAAAATCTCGGGTTTGAAGGATTAGGGCGGAATTAGTTGCTAGTCAACTAACCCAATACTAAGATGCAATCAAAATAAAATACTAAAAATGAAAATAAACTAATTTAACTAAGGTTGTGAGCAATAAGTGGAGAAAATGTGTTTACTTACATTTCACTACTCCCTAGATATCTTTTACACGTTAATTACTTGTTATAGTTGCGTGGATGACGGATTGTATTCCTTAATATCATTCATGGGGTGGCGCACTTAACTCCCCAATCCTATGAGCTCTTATCTCCTCCTATGCCATGCCCAGCACAACCATAGGGATTATAAACAGTGGCTCATGCATTAAATACAACCAATAAAACCTAGTGCACATCAGTTCATGTTTCCTAAGACGTTCAAGCATGTTACCAATTGGAGATCTGCCAGTTTTCTTAAGCCTAACATCGAATTCATTCATCCAATACAACCATAAACAAGTAATCAACACATAATTAACATCTAGGTTTCATTAGATCCAAGCAAACACAAGATAGATCTAGCCTAGCATGATGGAATTAAGACAAGAACAAGATATGGACAACCAACACAGACATATTGATTGAATTAAAAGAATACTTATCTCAATTACACATGAAAGGTATCAAGGGCTTAGAACCCTTGAAAAACCTGTAAAATTCGCACCAAGTTCGTACTTAGCGTTTCTCCAAAACTTCTCTCTTTTCAATGTGAAAATTAGAAAACTATATATAGGAAATAGGGTCTGACGGCGTCAAGACCAAATAGGTGACGCCGTCACCTCGCCGCCAAAATACTTCTCGGACTGCCTTGATCTACTTCTGACGCCGTCATGTGTTAGCATTTTCCAGGCCGTCATGCATTATACTCTTGACGCCCTTCCTTGTGACGCCGTCAAATCTGTACTGGGTCGTCATGGAAATTACTCTTGACGCCGTCAGGAATTCCTTCTTGACGTCGTCACCTACTGTTCCCAGCAAGGAAAATTAAGACTTTGGCGTTTTCTTCACTTTTATGCTCCAAAAACGTCCGAATTGCTTCCTTTTCCAGATTTCACTCCCAAAGTACCTAAAATCACAAAAGGAACGATTTAGGGCAATATTTGATCAAATAAATTCAAATTCCGGCTTAAATGACCCCCTAAAAATGGATCATTGTTCGCCTCATCAACGTGCAATGAATCTTCATGCATTGTAGCTGTAGATGCTCTCCTCTATCACCCGAACAAAATCCTGTTCACCAAGTCAGCATCAGTGGCCTGCTTCTACATACACCAATTTTGGCACACACTTCAGCTAGACCTTGGGTAAGAGTCCTTCACTTGCATGCTTCACAATAAACAAGTTACTGTGGACATAGATACTCTTAGGAATGTTCTTGGTTTACCCGAACTCGGCCCAGATGAAGAATACGATCAAGTACCTTATGAGGAAGAGTTGATTGAATGGTTACGGGATATTGGTTACGATGAATCAGAAGAAGTAGTGACCAGACATTCTAAGGTCAACATCAGATTTCTTCCACAACCATGGAGAACATTGTACATCCTGATTGCCAAGTCGTTATCTGGAAGAAACACTGGTCACGAACACCCCAAGCTCCAACACCTCAAACTTTTCTGGGCTGTGGCAAACGTCAAGAAGGTGGATTATGCCAGCATTGTTTGGGAAGACCTTGTGTGGCACATACAACACAAGACCACCAACATTCCATTTGTTCGTTTCACCAAATTACTCATCGAAAGCTTCCTTCGTGAGTATGACGATATTCCACAAAGACTCAATGATGAAGCCAAGCACACTTTCAGAAATGAGGACACTCTCAGACAAATTAAGAGACTTGACACCAGCACTCGTAAACAAGGAAAACCTTTTCCTGCTTGTCTCTTGAATGATAAAGTGAAGCTGTGTAAGAACTACAAGTACTACGTTCAAGCTCTAAAGGAAGACAAAGTTGGGTTCTTGGACAAAGTCGTTCTACCATCGTTCATGCTGAAGAAGGGGAAGAAAGGTAGCAAGTCTGGGAGTTCTAGTAGTTCTACCAAGTCTACACAAAAGAGGGGTACACTCAAAATCAGAATTCCAGTCAAGAAACCAAAATCCATTCCTGAACCCACACAACCACCTTCTCCAAAACCGCCTGACTCAGAAACCGAATCCGATGAAGGTCCAGTTTATAGGGAAGCCTATGCTAATATCAACGAGAAGGTTAATCTTGAAGATATTGATGATAGGGACATGAATTTCGAAGATTGGGACAAAGACATTGATGAATTTGCTGATAATGCTGAATACCCAACAAATCTCAATCAAAGACCGTTAACTGAAGCAGACGCTAAATTGGAAGAAGAAAGGGTAAGGAAAGAGAAGCTGAAGGAACCAATGACTGCTGAACAAGAAGCTGCTCACTCAAACATAGGCCTTTCAGTAGAAGAAGAAAATGAAAGAGCTCTTAAGTTGGGTCTCCTCCACAACAAGATAGATGCATTCCAAGCTGATCAACCTCCACCTCCATTGTTTTCTAAAACAAACGAAGCAGGCGGATCCAGCAGTATCCTTGAATCCACCACAGGAACCAATGCTGCTATGATAGTCTACGAAACCCCCACAGTATCACCTACAAAAGTAGACATGCTTAATGATTCAGCAACAGGAGAAGAGGAAGAAGAGGACCTTATGGATACTGATGCTCCATATCTTTTGACCATGGAAGAAATGGAGATCAGAGAAAGGGCTCAAGAAGAAGAGTTAAAGAGAAAACAACAAGCTGAAGAGGCTAGGCGTGAGGAGCTAGCACAAGCCAAATTGGAAGAAACTATTCGTATGGAAGAAAGCAGAAAGGCTGAAGAGGCAGCCAAACTGGCAGAAGATAAGCTAAGAAAAGAAGAAGAAGCCAAGCTTGCAGAAGATCCTAGGCTTAAGGCAGAAGCAGCCAAATTAGCTGTCACACCCACAATTTACCTGACTTACAGCGGAATGGAATACCTGGGGGTGTCTGTCATAGCACCACAGTTATAGTTACATTGAACGACCTAAAGTGTCGTTTGGAAAAATACTTTGTTTGATCATTGAAATTATTCAGAGTTTACAAAATGAGGTCCCCAAAAGGTGTTGCATGTTTATGAAAACAAGTCCTACTAGATCAAACGTTTACATAAGTGCATGAAATAAGAGTGAGACGCGTCGACTCCGCGACTCCATGAAGGTCCAAATGCATGTCACATGAGCTACCTTATAACCTGAAATACATTGCTAAAACGTCAACATGAATGTTGGTGAATTCCATAGGTTTATAAAATGTAATGATGTACGGCCACCACAAGTATAAGTGCAAGATAAAAATCAAGTAAAATAGTACAATAGACCTTAAGCTCATGACCCCGAAGCTATGACTGATGAAATTATATGCCCCTACCGAATGTTTTACCAGAACACTCCCAAAATGTCAAAATGAAATGCATCCGCTTACTGTTGGTAATAACTACCACGGATGGAGGCGTCACCCTCGATAGATCTATCCACTCACTCTCGCTTAATCGGCAAATTAACGGTCCATGATAATAAATAGGGGACTTTAACAGGTTGGTAAGGCAACTTAAGCAATGTACATATGTTTTGGTACTTGGGCTCGTACTAAAATGGTTGATGCAATGTATTCCCCCGTGGGATTTGAAATCAAAATGTTGAATTGAAAACGGGGCTATGAAAACTCACCTGATATGATGGTACCATGAACATGTAATGAGCTGAAAAACAAGGCGCGCACACTAGCCGCAACCTAATATGAATGATGAACGATCTACTTTAGATCATGAAATGATGTTATGAATGTCCATGCACATGTTTCCTATACCACTCTACTCTTTGAAAAATACTTGTTGTTATCTAAAATATACATTTTCCAAGACTTAGGAAAATAAGGCAACTAGAAAACTAAAACTAGTTGAAATGTATATATATATATATATATATATATATATATATATATATATATATATATATATATATATATATATATATATATATATATATATATGTATATATATATATATATATATTATATATATATATATATATATTGTTGGGAATGTACTTTTATTTTTATTCAAGTCTCGGTCATTACATTTTGTAATAAGATGAGCACAATTACATCAACTAAGAACAAAGAACGATCAATGATTTAGAAGACATCTAAAGCATTGAAAGTCAACGATTAAGACGAAGACGTCAAGCAACCTTGATGACAGACCCTTAGGGGGAGATTGTTGGGAATAGACTTTATTATTTCAAGTGTCGGTCATTAAGTTTTACACTAGGTTGCTTTATATTACATTTATCATATGTTTTATTAAGTTTTATGCTTAGTTTAAAGGTTTGGATAAAGTCTAAGGGCTAAGTATGTAATATTGTCTAAGTGTGGTGAAGCCCTAATCCTTACCTATAAATAGTAATGTATAACCTCATTTGAGGTTGTTGGTTCTCTTAATATTATTATTAGTCTTTCATTTCTTATTTAGAGTTCCTTCCACTCTCTCTCTCTACTTACTTTCTCTCTCTAGATCTCTAAGTGATTATGTTGTAAAATCATGACCTAACAAGTGGTATCATTCGCCAAGGGATAATATAGGTTGATTTAGGTTTGATTTGGTAGTAAAAACTTGGTTTTGTTGTGTATTTGTGGTATACTGTTACTGTTCATCGCCAAACTTGTGACTTAACAATTTTTTTATCGAGTTTGAATTACAATTCTAGCGAGTTAAGTTTTTTTTTGAATCCTAGCGAGTTAGGTTTTTGAATCATTGCGAGTTTGGAATTTTCTATAGAGTTAGGATATTTTCTATCGAGTTTGGAATTTTCTACCTTGCGAGTTTGGAATTTCTATCGAGTTAGGATTAAAACATACCGAGTTTGGACTTCTGTCTATCGAGTTTGGATTTCTTGGTTCTGTCGAGTTAGGAGTCACATTTCAAGTTAGAGTATTTCTATCGAGTTTGGATTTCTTGGTTCTGTCGAGTTAGGAGTCATATTTCGAGTTAGAGTATTTATGTCGAGTTTGGATTTCTTGGTTCTGTCGAGTTATGAGTCATATTTCGAGTTAAGTTCCACTTGGTTCTGTCGAGTTAGGAGTCATATTTCGAGTTTGGATTTCTTACAAAACTTGCGAGTTAGGATTCTCAAGTTCTTACCGAGTTAGGATCTAATCCTATCGAGTTAGGATTTTTTTAAAGATTTTATCGAGTTTGGACTCAAACTTTGGCGAGTTAGCCTTTCTTACCTAATCGTTTATCGAGTTAGGTTCTGTGTGGCAACATTCTAGGGGAAACTCTGCTAAAATTTCATCTACTTATCGAGTTAGACTTCATCTCAAAACTTATCAAGTTTGGCTTATTCCCTTAACTACCGAGTTTGAAGTTATATATAAGGACTTATCGAGTTTGGAAACAAATCTGACCATACCGAGTTTAAAACAAATCTGATAATACCGAGTTTAACAACTTATAAAAACATACTGAGTTTAAAACTAATCAGAACATACCGAGTTTGAAACAACATCTGAACATACCGAGTTTGATATCAAGTTTTTTTCAAATCTAATAACAACCTGTATTTATCTTTAACGATCCAAGTTTTAACATAATCACATCATCTCATCTTATCAAAAAATTTTCCTTCTTATCTTTTTCTTCTTATCTTTTTGGCTGGAAATTTTGAGTAAAATTTATTTTTTACAGTAGACTAAACGTTCAATTTTTACGCGAAATTTAAATTTTGGTATAACGTTGAAAATTTTGGCCCAAAATTCAAATTTTTAGGCCAGTATTCAAATTTTTTCGGTGAAATTTGGCGGCAAAATTTTTGAAACTCAAATTTTTCTTGCAACCTTATAATTGCATTTCATAGTGATTTTCAAATTTTGAGAAAGAAAATTTTTTCAAATAATTTTTGGAGGGAAAATCTGAATTCACTATTTCGACCTTGCGTGTGACATTTTGCTTGATTTTTGCGATTACATCGCAACAATCAAGGGGGAGAGCAATGTCATCTACAACGTCTCAATCACCTTCTTCCAACTACCTTCCTCACCAATATTCTCATCAGCTACAGTATCATCAACAACAAAGTCACAGCTCCCTCATTCGCCATGGTCTGCTCTTTGGCAATGAATCAAGGCCTCCGATGTTGCTACCAGGAACGTATACTGTTTGGAAACGGAGATTTTTACAATGGCTCACAGATCGTCCTGCTGCGGATCTCATGCTTAAATCCATTCAAGATGGTCTATACAAAATGATATTTCTTGCTGACTCAACAGGGATTATCAGAATACAAACTGATGAAGATTTGAATGCAACTGAAATTGCTCAGTACGATGCTGACCAACAGGCTGTATGGTTCATAACAGTGGCACTTCCCAACTCAATTTACATGTATATGGACTTTCAAGCTAGTGCTTATGAAATGTAGAAATATCTTGAAGCTTTGCATCGTACCGAAGAACTTCATCACATCAGAATGAAGCAAATTCTTGAATCTTGTTTAAGAATGAATCCACTGAAGACCATTCTCCCTGCTCCACCATCTCCAGTTGTTGACCATGGATCCTTAAGTTACACTCCAAATGGTCTCTTCTTCATTCCTCCAAATGCACCAGAGCCTATCTTCATTCCACAGTACCATCCTGCAACACTAAATGATCACATGCAATCTCTTCTGCAAAATCTAGTGAAGCTTGGACAAGCATCTACTGATAAAGGCAAATGCATGAAGACTTCAACTTATGATGAAGAAGATCTTATCGGACCAAGCATGGCATTTTTGGCATATACAGAAAATATTGTAGATGTGGAAGATCAAGATTATGATTCAACTCCACTCTTTGATGCTAATGTTGAATACGATGCCACACTTAGTCAAATAGAAGTTGAAGAGGGTAATCTCAATGCTGTTTTGCAAAGTTTCGTGGGAGATATTCCATCTGATGATGAATATGCAGATTTGGAATCTAATACAACAGATTTGGAAGCCGATACAACAGATGTGATGTTAATGGCAAACATGCAGGAATTTCACATGAATAATACAGGCCCAGAGTATGATTCTGATGATTCTGTAGATCCATTTGTGAAATTACACAGAGAGAAACGCATGACATCTTTAAGATTACTTTATTCACACCTTAAGCTTCTCTCAAACAAAGACTTAGCAGAAACTCGTTCCGAGAGTGGGTTCAAATGGGAATTTCCAGGCCTGTTTGGAGAAAAAGTCGATATATTCACTACTTCAATGTTCGACAACGTGAATCAACTTGAAAAGCAACTTGCAACTGAAGAATTTGACGAGACTAAATCCAATGCCGCCTTCAGAGTGCTCAAGAAACAGTTTCAACATTTTATCAGTTATGGCTGTGAAGAAGTAAGCGAGTATTTCTTAAAATACACTCGAATTGAGGCTCAAACCTTCAAAGTTACACTGCTCCAACACCTGGATGCTATCGAAAAGTCAATTATTGAAAGAGTACTTCATAGACTAGAGCATGAAAAAAGGGTTAATAAAAGGAAGTTGCAGATTCAAGAAGAGCAAATTCATAAAGTTGATGAATTGGAAGCTACTCTGGTTGTCATGGAAAGCGATGGGACAGAATCAGAAGAGCAGGATGACAACAGCAGATTGGGGAATGATACAGATGCAGACTGTGTAGAGATCAGACCGTTCTATGACTCAGAACCCAACTTTGACAAAGAACAGATGGATGAGGAAGATGTCATACCCATCTATGACACAGAACCGAACTTTGACAAAGAGCAAATGGTTGAGGTACAATCTACTGTTGATCATATTATGCCTGCAAATGAGAAACAACAATCTGAGCAACCTAACTTCAGTAATGAAGGAGAGGTTGACTAGGATGTTGTACAATGTCTTGACAAACGTTCTGAGTCTGAGTCCTTACCTGTTAATCTAATAACTGAAACATCATACCAGACTCTTGAGTCTGAAAATATTCTTCTCAAAAAGACCATTGCCCAGTGTCATAAAGATTTTTCAAAACTAGAGGCACATTGCATCTCACTTGAACTTCAATTGCAAGACGAATCTCTAAATTCGGGCAACAATGGTCAACTTTTGAATGAACAAAGAAAACGTGTGGATACATTAGTTAAAGAAAATGAGCTTTTAAAAGGTCAAATTCAAGCAAAGGTGTTTGCACATGCTGCATTGAAAAATAAATTAAGAAGACTGACTGGCCAGAGTGTGGATACTAAGTTTGCAAAACCATCAATCTTGGGGAAACAACCTTCTCAAACAAACAGAAAACAATCAGTGGTTCGACAACCAACTGCATTTAAATCTGAACGACCTAAATTTTCAAAACCTCGGTTTGCCTCCCAAGTTGTTGAGATTAACAATTTGACAAAACCAGTCACTCCACATTCTTGGCCTAAGGTAAATGCATCTGTGTCTGCTAAATCTCAACACGTGATTATACCTGGCTCATCTAGGATTAGTTCAACCACAGTGTCTAAAACGAGCATTAAAAGTAAAGAGTCTTATGACACATATGACATGTACAAGAACTTTGATCTAGAAAAGGCTAGGAAAAAGGCGCTACTTCAAAAGGATGGAATTCTAGGTTCAAAACCTCATGTGATGCCTTCCACTGTAGTACAGAACATTACTTGTAGTAGCACACCAAAACCTAAGAGTAATCAACAAACTAATAGGAATTGGATAGCTTCTAAGAGTAGTTGCGTAAATAATCATGTTGTTTGTGCTTTAAAATATCTTCAAAAAGGAAATTCACTTGAAAAGGCTCAATCGACTATGACTGACAAACCCGTTGAACCAAAAGTCATAAGTCAGAAACCTAAGAAGTGGATCAATATAGGACGTAGTTTTTCTCAACGAAGTGATGCTCCCACATTTCATTCAACTGCATCTAAAAGGAAAACATCTCCTAGATCTAACACTAGGTGGGTACCCACGGGTAGAATTTTCAAATCAATTGGTCTTAGGTGGATTCCTACAGGAAAGATTTTAGACATTTGCACCAAAACTAATGTGAACTCCACTATATCTACCCCTGAGACAAGAAGGAAAATCGTCGGAATTGTGTGTTCGAGTGTCAAGAAGATAATTGACACTACATCTTTATGCTTCTAACATCTGGAACCCAGTTTCTCTTGGGGATCCGTGTTCTCTGTTTTTCTTGTCTCTTCTTTCTTTCTTTGCAGATATAACAGGAATGGCTTCGGAACAACTCAGTTTCGGACCCGAGCTTAATACAATGGCTTCTGAGCACAACAGCTTAGGACCCGCATTCAACCGTCTAAACTTTCCGGATTCTTCGGCTGAACCATTGTCTCTCACCCGTAAAGAAGTGGAAACCTTGTTTGCTCCATTGTTTGATGATACGATTGAAAACCGTCTTTCTGAGGTCTCACCAATTTCCGCTGCACATCTTGATCACCATCAAGTACCTGATTCACCTCACAAACAACAATAATTGTTGGGAGAGACGGTCCTCCAATTGCATCTCCAACAACCACAGAACAAACCGGGTCCAACTCACGACAATCAGCTGAAGACTCCATACCTAAATCAGTTCAACAAACCGCAGAGCATGACCCAGAGGCGTTCTTTAAGCGTTCTTTAATCCGTTTGCACCGGCTCAACTCATTCCTGACATTACTGAGTCGTCTACACGCAATTTGGATCCTGCTCACATGCGAGATAATTACCTCCATCAAGGTTTGTTGATTTAATTCACCATAATGGTATGTGATGTTTGACTCCAGATGATTTGCAAAATTTTCTTAAAACCTAAGAAGAGTCAAACATCAAAGTCTTTCTGTAAATACTTTTTCTACAAAAAGAATCTTCTTTCTTTGTGTACAAACTTCAAATCTTCAAAACAATGTTCCTCCATTTGAACCAATTTTGCTTTTCTCTGTCAAAATGGAACATGTTTTGAGGGGGAGAAAACTTTTCACAATATCATGAAGTTTGGACACCTCATTTTTATTCATCAAGGATAAAATGTTTCTTCATTATTCGGATTTAAACTCATTTTCAAAAAGGTTCTACGATCTCTCGAATTAAAAGTGCAAAAAGGTTTCACAAAATATATGCTAATTCGAGGGGGAGAAAAGGAATTTTTTTTCTGCAACGATCCCAAATTAATCTAGTTTGGACTTCAAATGGAAAGGTAATTAACCTTTAATGAGTAAAGATTCACAAATGTCTTAAACTTAGGAAAAAGGATCTTGCATGGAAAATAAAACGGGCTCTAATAAATGTTTCTTTAAATATTCTCAAAAGTATCACACATAATCGATAAACCTCACGATTCAGACTAACGATTTTTTATCCTCGAATGTCCCCGATTGTGAGTTTCTAATTTCCTCATTGTTGTTGTCTAATCGTTCCCTAAATGTTTCAAGTGTTTTCAATGGTCAAAAAAGGCATAATTTGAAACTAGGGTTCATGTAATTATCGATTGGGGCATTTCTTTTTAATGTGTATAGTCTAAATTAATTATTTCATATAACTTTAGAGAACACTAAAGAATGCTCGATTGGTGTGTTTGCTCAATTAGATACAACATAGGATTAGAATCATGTGATTTAGGGTTTAAGATGTCGATGTCTTTGCTGCTATTACTAGGACGTTTGTTTGTTTAATATTCAGGCATTATGATGCTAACAAGTGTGCTTAGACTCAAATCATAACCCCAAACCATAATCATAATTGGAAAATCTCGAGTAAAAGAATGAATTTATCTGTGATCTTGTGTGTTTATTTGAGAATTCTGAGCACTTAGGTTGATTTAGAATGAGTTTTTGATTCATCCGTATACTTGTTTGTGCCTGATGCATTTTCTCTGTGTGCAAATACATGTCATCCCATTGAAAGTCAAAATTTCAACATTCGACAAAATGTTTCTTATGGAACATATTTTGAGGTCAAAGGGCAAAATGTGTTTAAAGGCTAAACTGGCAAATGAATCCAAAATGGTGAGAAACAAATTTTTCCAAACTCTACACTCTTGTTTTACACCGGTAAAGCAAGTGTGAAGACCAAAGCAAAGTTGTTCAAAACCTTTCAAATTTCAAACAACTTTCAACAGTCAAAGAGTTTTGAATTTCAAACATTCTTTATTGTATAATACTTTATTGTGTTTTCTAAAACCTTGAGCAGAATCATCTCTCGAATTTTCAAAAAGTATTTCTTAAATACGATTCAAAATTCTGCTCAAGAAGACTATCTCTCGAATAATATTCATTATTTGAGGGGGAGTGTTTTGTTAAAAAGAAAACTAATTTTGTATTAAAACAATGGCTTGTGCACACATAACAGTGTACAACCCGTACTTGTAATTAAAGGACCCTGAGGTACGCTTCAGTGCCTCAATCCTTAGATAAGGAGCGAAGGCTTCTTACTTTTGAGTAGAATTAATCAAACATTTTCTGATTTTCATAATTCTGCTCAAAAGGCAAGTATTTCACCTCAATGAGTATTCACTTGTTGAGGGGGAGCACTTGAAAAAAAAAATTCATCATTTGAAAACCAAAAGTTCTTGTTGAAATCTCCCCATAAGACTCAAAAAGCATATTTTAATCAAAAGTTTATCAAAAACAACATCTAATATGCTATTTTTGAGGGGGAGAAAAGTGAAAGTGATTAAAATATGAAAGTTAAATGTTGCTTAAAAGTCAAATCTCATGCGAGCTAGAATCAGATTCACCCAGGAATTGACGAAACATAAAAGTTAGTAAATTCGAAAAGACTTTTCCTCGATGGGTAATAACATCAAGTTAGTTACTAGAGCTAGTTGTCACCTAAAAGCTGACAATGGAACTCTTTAACTAGCCACGTAAGCGTGTCTCGAAAAGGATTTGTCTTAGTAGAAATGTACCATTTCGAGAAACTTTCTGTGGACTTGACCAGGCCGGGTAATAACTTCAAGCCAGTCTAACTAGTGATGTAAGCGTGTCTCGAATCGGTCTTGTTCACTGAAAGTGGATCAATTCAAAAAGTGCTCGCTCCTCCCGCATGTGCAAATTTATTAAATAACATATGAGCACATGTGAAGGGGGAGCCCTTCATAAGAAAACATAAAACTCTCAAAGTGTTAAATAAAATGTTTGATAAACACAAACACTTTGAGAGATTTTCAAAGGTTTCAATGGCAATTATAGGATAGTCATGGAGTTATAAGGTGACTAAGGTTAGGAAATAACCGTCCTATGATCCGCTTAAGCCGGAGGGATCTACCCAAGGACATCACCAATAGTTAGAACTAGAAGTCCTTAGGTATGATACGAAAAAAGGAGTAAAAAATGAAAGGAGAAAGAAGGGGTTGAAGAATTAAAAAGAAAAGTAAAGAAAAGGGTGAAAAGAAATAGCCCTCCATGTGATTCAACCTTAGGGCAGACACCAGGTTCAATTCATATGCTACTGGTTGTTGCAAAGACAACGCCGGTATTGAAGATTAAGTCGTCATGGACCCAGTGACGCAATGCACTAAACCTTCTTAACCACTCAAGTTCTCTTAAAAGAGCTTGTTTCATTCTCACGGGGAACCAGTGTAATCTATCGACTTATCTCTTAGAGATAGTTGATATTGAAGCAGGAGACCCCTCCCTAGTCTCCGTATAGGAAACCTAAGTGAGCACTTATCGAGTCTAGAGCCATGAGATACATCAAAGATCTCTTAGGAACACTTAGTATTTCTACAACTGGTGTTCTGCATCAATGGGCACCAGCTGTAAATTATCGAGTCCTTCGCAGATCTGACCAATCTGCCGAGAACGTTTATGAGATAATTGCATAATTATTTCTCTATGATTGAATGGAAACTCCTGTCAGGGTCATCATCTAACAACCTTGGCAGGTCACTTCGGTAACTCCTCGTGAGTTACGCTTAGTGTTTGCGGTGGTTTTCTAACGGTCTACAGTCGTGGAGTGATCCCCAGCGACTCACCCAGTCATTGAGCTACCTAGTAGGTCTCGTAAGCTCCTTCGGGAGTATCTGATATGGGAACGGCCTTGATAAGGGTTAGAAGGAGTCTTCACACTATGCTGTTGACGATCTCTAATTTCTTATCTGTAAGTACCGGTTGTTTATTGCTAACTGTTTACTTTCAGGGACATATCATCTCCATGGAGACTGATTCCGCATGCTCATATATACATCTTGAAGTCAACAAAAGCTCCCTCAAAGATCTAAGCAACACAATGTTCAAAATTAGATTCTACGCCAAAAAGAAGAATCTACAAAGTTTAAGGACTAAAGATCTATGTGAATGAAAGGGAACTATGTGCATGTGAATGTCTAAGTTCAAAGGTGTATGAGCATGTTGGAATGGACGATGACCACCACAAACGCAGAAGTGACGCATGGCAGATAACTTCATAAGATGATCACTACCACATCTATTACGAACAATGAACAATGAAGGAAAAGAACACCCACTCTCTTTTGAAGACGTCTTAAGTTATATGAGTCAAAAGTCAAAGACAAAGAAGAAGACGTCAAGCAACCGTGATGACCGACCCTTAGGGGGAGATTGTTGGGAATGTACTTTTATATTTATTCAAGTCTCGGTCATTACATTTTGTAATAAGATGATCACAACTACATCAACTAAGAACAAAGAACGATGAATGATTTAGAAGACGACTAAAGCATTGAAAGTCAACGATTAAGACGAAGACGTCAAGCAACCTTGATGACCGACCCTTAGGGGGAGATTGTTGGGAATAGACTTTATTATTTCAAGTGTCGGTCATTAAGTTTTACACTAGGTTGCTTTATATTACATTTATCATATGTTTTATTAAGTTTTATGCTTAGTTTAAAGGTTTGGATAAAGTCTAAGGGCTAAGTATGTAATATTGTCTAAGTGTGGCGAAGCCCTAATCCTTACCTATAAATAGTAATGTATAACCTCATTTGAGGTTGTTGGTTCTCTTAATATTATTATTAGTCTTTCATTTCTTATTTAGAGTTCCTTCCACTCTCTCTCTCTACTTACTTTCTCTCTCTAGATCTCTAAGTGATTATGTTGTAAAATCATGACCTAACATATATATATATATATATATATATATATATATATATATATATATATATATATATATATATATATATCGTATGTATCAATGTTAATGTTGAAATCCTCGATTTGAAATCCTTGAAATAACGCCTTGTAGTAATGAAAATATACTTGTATTCACTAATACTTCATTAGTTATGATATTGAGTACTTGGTTAATATTTCTAGAAATCTAGAGTTACTACGTAGTGTTAATATTATTTTTCCAAAAGCTGTCAAAAATAATATAAGTTTTGCCGATATTGAAACGTGAATATCTTTGTCGTTATAAGCCCGTTTTACTTGTTCTTTATATCCACGGTTACGTCTTAGTATGTAGTAATATATTTTGGAAAGCTTGGCTTCTCCGGGTTACGTCTAAAGCCTCGTTTTTTCCGACGAAAAACGTCCAACAGCATGTATTTTCAGAAAATATAGTTTTCGTCAATAAACTTGCAAAAATCATAACTTCTTCGTTATAAACTCTTTTTAATCCGTTCTTTCGCCTACGGATTCGTTTTTGAAAGTATTTTCTAAAAATTTTGCCAAAGTTTACTTTATGTTTACTGATTTTCCTGGATTTACAAAAATGGGACAGAATGTTTATATACTTGTTACAAATCCATTTTTCATGTTCAAAACTAGTTTCTACTTCAACCAAATCTCTTGCAAACACCACAAAGCTATACTAATCCTACCATACACCTTCTTAGGGTGCCATGGGTTTCTAATGATCACTAAACAAGTTAATTTAACAAGGGAGTACCTAAATCAAATTCTAGGGTTTGTATGTTCAAAAAGTCTACAAAAATAAAGTGGTATAGCGCTTGTGCATGAAATTAAGCATGAAAACCATAAGATACAAGTGTTAATTAGATGAAAACATGAAAATAAATTTGATAACTCACTTTGAAATAATAGGTGATTAGATGATGAGAAACCTTGTGTTACTTGTGTTTTTGTTGTAAGATTCTTGATTAGGATGACCAATGGAACAACTTTGTAGCTTTAACTCTTGGAAAATAATCACTTGATCTTGGATTATGGGTTTGGTCATGGGTTTTGAGATGGAAAAGATGAGATGAGAGCTTTTTGATTCTTAGATTTATGTATGTTTATGTTTATGAGGTTTTTGTAGATATACATGATAAGTATAATGTATAATATGGTACATAAATGCCCAAGGTTAAGAAAAATGTAAAAATTGGCCTAGGTGAAGACTTTAGGGGCCGGCCTTGGTGGATGAGGGGGGGGGGGGGGGGGTTGGGGTAGTTTTGATTTAATTAGGATTCTAGTGTAGGATTTAGTGTATATTTGTGTTATTAGTTAAAATCGGGTACCGGGTTTGATAGAAATAAATGTTAACAAAGTTATTCGGGATAAAATAAAGTTGTAAAAATGTTAAAAATATGTTGGGTACAAGTACTGAGTGTTTGGATGATTATTGTTTAGTTTTCACGAAAACCGTCATAATATTTATAAACTTACGTTATAAATAAAATAAATTTCCAGAATACTGGGTAAATGAATATAATAACTTTTATGATGAAATAATGGATATAAAAATATGTCGGGACCATTGTGGGAATATTTAGATATATTCGTCGTGTTCATTAACCGGGTGTTAACGTTTATTTATAAATAATTATAAGGAAAACGTTAAATGTATCAAATATATAAATTTGAAAATCCTAAGAGAGGTATAACATGAAAATGCTGTTATAATGATATACAGACTGTCTCTAGTCCGTATGCAGTGTCCTTACTGATAATGATATGAATTCGCACCTAAACCAATACGGTTATGCGAATTTTAATACCCGTAAACTAAATTTACGATGAAATGAGTAATGCAAGTGAATAGTGAAAACTTTTCCGGCAATGAATAGTGTTCAGTGAATAGTAAAATTCTCAAATGTTTCTCAGAATATCAAATTGACCTCGAAAATGATGAATAGTAAAACGATGAATAGTGTTTTGATGAATAGTGTTTTTCTAAAGTTTGGGAAATGACCTGAAATGGTGAGTTGTGACAGTCTTCCCCTCTAAAAGGAACTTCGTCCCGAAGTTCAGTTTATGTTGGTCTCTGAAGATGTATTGGTGAAAAGGTGATGATATTCGAGAATTCCAGCGAACTCTAACGATAGGAATTCGACTCTGCTTCAACTGTTCGACCTAACCGTCCATGATTTCTACTTGTTCTCCTACAAGGTTTATGTTTGACTTTGGGTTGGATTCCTTTCTAAATGGGATTATGAGTGACTAATCTGAAAAAAATGATAATACATGGTTGTGTAATCCTGTTGTTCTCTAACAAGGCTCAAGTCTGACGGCCACTAGGCCTACTCTGTCTGAAATATTACATGGTCCAGTGTATATCGGGTTTAACTTTCCAAGTTTTCTGAATGATATCATGCCTTTCCTAGGCAGAACTTTCAACATAACTCTGCCTACCAACTTGAAGTTTTAATGGTTTACAACTTATTGAACTTGTAACTGATTCTTGACTTGTAGAAAATTTCTGGTTATTTCATGAATGCCTACTAGACTAGTATGTTGGGCTTTTCCAAATTTCGATCCGTCAATGGATATTGGCACTTCGACCATAGAGTGCCTCAAATGGTGTAGTTTCTATGCTCGCGCGATAACTATGATTGCAACTGAATTTGATTTATGATAACTGGTTAGTCCAACCATTTCTAGAGTCAATCACTCATGCTCTGAGCATACTTTCCTATGTTTGAATTGTTCTCTCGCTTTGACCATCGGTCTGAGGATGATAGGTGATGTTCACATCTAAATGGGTTTCTGAAGGAAATTCTGAAATGATTACTTGAAGTCCACGGTGAATTCGATTTCCTTAACAGGAATAACTGAAATGGGTACAATAAACCTTTGTGACTAATTCCACAACGTTCGGTCCTTCGAACTTGGCGTTATCTGAAAGGGATAGAATATGGGTAACAATTTGATTCCTTGTGTTTTGTTCCAACGGGTGATAAGACATATGTTTTTCTTTGCCTAGTGGGTTTGGTCTCCACTACTGATGTTCGTGATTAATTTGTGATGTCCTTCCTAATTCCTTCATCACATATTCCAAATATTCTTTATTGTCAAGTCACAAATCCTAAATGCATAAGCGATGTTGTAGGGAAATTGGTTCTGGAAATTTGTCTTGCGATTGTGAGTTTTTGGTTGAAATCTCTTTCGGAATAACAAATAAAAAAAATGGAGGAGATGATTTACTGAGTAATATTTTTCTTGATGATTCAAAATTTCAGTAGTTATGAAATAGAAAAATGTTTTCAAACATGTTGTGATTAAGACTGCTTACCAAAGTTTGATGTCTATGTAAATTTCTCATTGTACAATAGTGTTGCTAAAGATTGACCAAAAAGGATCGTACTTGTTCAAAATAGGAATTTCAGAAATCATTTTTCCACAAGGTATGTGATTTATGTAAATGCATCAACTTTATTTAAAAGTGAAAACACTAACAAGGATAAAATGGTAGAATAGGAAATGTTCGCTTAAATGCATAGATGTCTAACATTTAGTTCCTGAGGTTGGATAATGCCTATTGGTGGGTATTAGGCAAAACTATAAGCGTAGATATTTAGACTAACTTAAGTCCTGAAATAGTTTATCGTTGTAATTGGCAAAACGAAGGTATCACTTGATGTTGTGTCGATGAATGTCTATTCTGTTTTCCCATGTAGATGAGGAGATATGTTCTGGTTTGATCTCTTGCTTGGTATGAAGGTGAGGTTATCGGAAATTTCTAGAGACATAATGCCTTAGAGGAATCTACGTCGATATTCTTGTTTCAAACAATTGTCCTTTGTGAAAACTTACTACAGGAAAGTTTATGTATGGATGAGGCCATGTTTAAATGAAATGCTCTACAGTCTCAATTAGAAGCTTGGTTTATTTCTATTGTGTTGTCCTGCGGACATCTATATTGAGTTCAGTCCTGTAGCTCAGTCTAGCTAGTACTTCTAAATGATAGAATTTGACAACTAAGTCCGAGATGATGATTCGGATGGTCTCGCAGTATCTTAGAATTTGTTGTTGAGTTATGAATTCTCTCACTATATACTTCTAGTCCTGGTTAGTAGTTCTGTAATCCTTTCATCGCTTTTATTGTATAGAGGAATCCTGCATGTAATTGATATGGAAATTCTCTCTTAGGGAAGTCAATGGGAAAATCCAACTTAATGGCTAAGTGAGTGACAGGTAGGGTAAGTATCCAGGGATAGTTCAGCAAAAGGGATGTTTATGGAAGAGTTTCTTTGTTTACAAAACTTTTAAATGAAGATTGTTATTAACAATCCTTTGAAAAGGTAATTATTTCCTTCATGGCATAATCCTTCCTGAATTTTACATAGGTGATCAGGCTATGTACAATTGAGGACTAATAATGCGATGTTAGATTTTGTCAAAATATCATAACTTTTCTCAAAAGTTTTAGATGGTGTTCAACGCATTGTTATTAAAAATGGTATCCTGATGTTTTCTTTCAAATAACATGAAAATTGCCTCGCGTAATAATAGTAAATACTTGGTGTAATGACAGAAAATCAATTTATAGAATGGTAATAAAATAGCTTACTTCAGAAATTTTTCTGTAAAACAATTTCCCCATATGATAGTAAAATAGCTTGAATGGTGTATTGGATACGTGGGTGAATCTTGTCGAATGGTAATAGTCTACTAATTCATCAAAAACGAAATCAGCCTAATCCCTGATAAGACAATGCTAAAATGTTGCGAAACGATTGAAGTTTGAGCAATTGGGATAGAAAATGGAGTAAACGATGGTTATGATTATCACAGAGGTAACAAAGGATAGATACTACATTGGATAGAAAAGTGCTTAATACAACTAGGTTATGTCATCGTACCAACGGTAAGTACAAAAGGAAAGATACAACCCTAAAGGGCTCGAACTACGGTTTATATATTGAAACAAAGCTCCTCCTGCTGAAGCATTATTGTTATCCTTGATGTTGCTAATATCCTGACGGTTCTCTTTCAACAGCTCACGCTATTCCTCGAGCGATTCAGTCTTGATTCCAAGTTCCTGATTTTCCTTGTTCCTTAGCTCCGGGTAGTCATTCTTGAAATGCCCTAAGTTTCCACATTTGAAGCAACTCCCTGGGGTCTTCTGATTTGTGAGTTTCCTACAGTCTTCAGTCCGATGACCCTGCTTCTTGCACACTCCACACGTTTTACTGTAATGACCTCGGTGATGTTGATTACACAGGTTGCAGTAAGGTAACTTTCCAATATACCTTCTCTTTGTGTGCGGTTCTGCAGCAAAGGCCCTATTCACTTCTTGTCCCTTGGGTGATTGTTGAGCAGCATTGCAAACTAGATTGTTGTTCCACTTCCTTTTATTGTCACTATTGTTTCCTGATGTCTTGGCGTGAACTATGAGTTCCTTTGCTTCGATCGCCATTTTGATAGCTTCAGACATGGTATCAGGTTCCCATGCAATGACCAACATACGAATTCCATTTGAGAGTCCCACGATGTACCTTTCAAGTTTCTTGCTTTCCGGTTCATCCATTGCAGGACCTAGTCGTGTTAATTCATAAAAATGAGTAGTGTACTCGTCAACATCATTTCCTACCATGGTAAAGTTTAGTGTTTTCTGTTCTTTTGCTCGTAATTCATTTCCTACACAAAATGTTATACTCATCATCCTTCTTAGTTTCTCCTAAGAGTGTGAGTAGGCAGCATCAACTCCCACCATCTTAATATGTTTGGTCCACCATTCCTGGGCATGATCCTGAAAAGTGCATGTGGCGAACTTAACCTTGTTTTCCTTATGACAGTCGCCACATCGAAATATTGTTTCTATTTCTTCAAACCATTTGAGAAATTCCTTTGTGTCTCTAGTTCCGCTAAAGGAGGGAGGATTGCACCCCATAAATTCCACGTGAGTAAGTTCCTTAGTGAGGGCGGTGGCTATGTTCTTGGCAATGACTTGTCCAACAGCAGCTTGCGTCATGCTTGGAGTGGTTTGCTTAAATCTCTCTTCATCAAATCATAAGAGACCATGAGGATATAGTTAATAAAAGTCATCATATTCACAACACATGAATATAATACATGAAAACTTCGGTCCACGTGAACCGATATCACAAATAGCACAACCATTCCTTACATAGTAGAGTCACACTTGATATTTTGGTTTGTACAACAATCAAAAGACAACAAGTTCTTTAGACTATGTCCCACACCTTCTGTGGCTAGGATAATAGTAAAAGCTAGTGAGGATATAAGTCTGATCTAGGGACTTCCTGGTGTCCCTCTGTGTGAAATCAGGTTTGTGGCATCATAAGGTCGAGATAGTCCTGAAGTGGTGTTTAAAGTTGTGTATCTATCAAATCTTAGATAATGTAGGTTCTAAACCATTCCTGAAGAATCTGCGGATGTTCCTGTTGAGTCCGTGATATTGGTATTATCTACTAGATGTTATCTAGTTCATGGCAAGTGGGAATGGAAAAGGAAAATGACAATGGTGATACTAGTGAATGGAATACTATCCTCTTTCGCGCTACCTCGCGACATCTAAGAGGTAAAACTAAAGTGTTGATATAAATAATTGACTAAAAACATTATTCATATCTTCCGATATCTCTATGTTTTGATAATCACAAAACTTAAACTAATCAAATCCAAAGATCATGACGTAAACACGTATTTAGTAATAAATAATCACTTTCACCAACAAATCACTTAAGGTATGAATAAACAAAGTGTTTAGTGCTATGTATGATCAAAGGGGTATTTAATTAACTAATACAAAGTTTATTTAATTATATAATCTTATTATATATTTTTGAAAAACACTTTTGGTAATAAGGAAAAATGTTTTAATCATACTAAATATATGATTTCAAATATTTAACCAAAATCAGTTAGTTTTTCACCAAATAAACTTTCCCCACTAAAAGACAAGTTTTCTGGCCGTTACAGTTGGGCGGCCCCCTTAATTATAAGGGGCGGCCCCCTTAATTTTAAGGGGGCCGGCCATGCTTTAAGGGGGCCGGCCACGCTCCTCTGTCAGAACTTGTTGCCTATAAATACCACCTTAAACCTGGATTTTTTCCCCACCTTTTTGCACAGAAACTTTCTGTTCTAGATCTCTATTTCAATCCTAAAAAATCCTTTGATCATTTCATTTCATAAGCCTTTGTTTCCAAGTGATCCAAAGCCTCATTCTTTCAAGTGCAAAGAGAAGAATACTTCTATTAGAAGTATTACAACTTAGTATCATCTTGCTATCTAAGTTGTTTGTTTACATTTCCTTGTACATCTTTCATACTTTGGTGAATAAGGTGTATGTATTAGTTAACTAGATTTAGTTGAAGAATCTAGAATTGTTGTAAGTGTGAAGTGTGACTTGAAGTGAAGAAGAAGGGTTAGATAGTAGTGGTGATAGGAGATTGTAGCAATAGGAGCTTGTAGTGAAGAAATTAAGGATCTCTAGTGGAGTAGACTAGAAGACATTTGTAGATTGAAGTTGTGAAGACATTAGTGGCTTGAAGGTGTCAAGACATTAGTGCATTGAAGGTGTGAAGACATTAGTGGCTTGAAGGTGTCAAGACATTAGTGCATTGAAGGTGTGAAGACATTAGTGGCTTGAAGGTGTCAAGACACTAGTGCATTGAAGTTGCAAAGATATTAGTGACTTGAAGGTGTCAAGACATTAGTACTTTGAAGGTGTGAAGAGAATAGAAGATCGGTGTATAGAAGATTGGTGTGTAGAAGATTGGTGTGAAGAAAATAGTAGATTGGTGTGAAGATTGGTGTGTAGTTTGGTGTGTAGATTGGTGTGTAGATTGGTGTGAAGATTGGTGTGTAAATTGGTGTGTATATTGGTGTGTACGGTTTTCTCCGCCATAAAGGAGGTCTTTGATCTAGTGAAGAAAACTCTCGAGTAGGTGACTCGGGGAGTGGAGTAGGGCAAGGAAGGTGTCCTTGTAGCCGAACCACTATAAATCCTTTGTGTCTCGGTTTGATCTTTCCATCCCTCACTCTTTGATTTATTACTTACTTGCATTTCATACATAGTCATAATTGATAGTATTGTGCATATGTTGATTTCACATAAAGATCAAACTAAAATCCATTCATAAAACTAATCTTACAAAAACAACCTAGTACATAAAATTATATCTATACACTACTACTACACATATATATGCTTACATAAAATATATGAAATTGTATATTCTTTCCTAACATTATACATAAGCATTGTATATATAAAACCTTTAATAAATCTTGTATTTGTGCTTTTGTAGTTAAGTGTTTTGAAATTGTACATTATACATAAGTAATATTTATACAAAATCATAAATTAACTAGTATATATATTTATGTATTAAAGTGATTTGAAGGTTTCATCTTAGAAACTATCTTTTATAAAATAAGCAAAACGAAAAAGACGTAAAACTATTCAACCCCCCCTTCTAGTTTTCCACAATTGGTACCAGAGCCACGTTTAACAAGATTTTTAAAATATACTGTATTTTAAAACTTGTAACGATCTATGGAATTCGAAAAATATCTAGAAGGAGAATTTACGCAAAAACCACCATTATTTGAAAATGATCATTTTCTTGAATGGAAAAATAAATTTGAAAATTATGTGAAATCAATAGATCTTGATCTTTGGCATATTATTTCAATTGGTGATCTTAAACTAACCAAAATGGATTTTGAAAATCAACATAATAATCTTCAAATAAAAATTGATAAAAATACTAAAGCTAAATTACTTATTGTTGGGAATTATTCTATCAGTTACCACGGCTAGTGAAGAAGTTACAACTGCAAGAAGATTGTACTTGCAGTGGAAACTCATTACCACTGCAAGAACAAATATTACCACTGCTCACTTGTTAGCTGTTAGAGAAACGCGCTTAGATAAACATAGAAAAGATATTGTGTATATCTTATTCTATTAGCATTATACTTATCTTGTACAAGAGGACTCCTTGTTCTATAAAAGGAGATCCTAGAATATAGTTTTGATATACGTTTTCTTAGAGCTTCAAGTTGTAAAACCTAGTGATATCATAGATCACTCGTATTATTATTCTTAATAATATTGGAGCTTAAAGTTTGTTTATACATTGTTCTTGTTCATATACAAACTGTCATACACACAAACAATCTTCTAAGTGCTATTGAGTAGATTCCGCATACTTGATAGTAATACTCAAAGTATCATTATCAACACAAGTTCAAGGTGTTCACGATCCAACAAGTGGTATCAGAGCCAGGCTTTGATACTTTGAATTAGAAGATCCAGAAGAACAGTTTACCTACAAGGAAGATGGCGTTTTCTGACTCAGAGGTACATTCTATAATTAGTTGTGCTAAATCTTGTTCTGCTTTAAAAGAATATGAAAAACTTAAAGTGCAATATGATGAATTAATGCTAGAGTTACATCATACTAATTATAACTTAGCAAATCATAAAAGAGGTCTTGCTGTGCTAGAAGAACAGATTTTGCATTATAGAAAAAATGAATCTAAATTTAATGATGATATTGCTGTATTAAGAAGAGATTTAGATTTTAAGATTGCAGTAAATGAGGCTTTTAGAGAAGAATTGGAGAAAGCTCAAAAGGCTAATGAAAATGTACAAATAACTTGTGATACATTAGCTCATCAGTCTAAGTGCATTGATAAAATTTGGGAAGCACAGGTTGTAAACAAGGCTAAATCTGGTATAGGTTATAAGTCTGTTCCTCCACCATACAGAGGTGTTCCTTCACCTCCTGGTATTGACCTAGCACACACAGGTCTAGAGGAATTTCAAGAACCTCAGATGATATATGGTCAAAAGTCTAGTCCCAAGATAGAAAAGACTGAGGAAACTAAAGAATGCTTTGAAAGTGCTAGTGACACTTCTTTAGTTGATGAAGATGTGTCTAAAGCAAAATCTGAGATTAAGGTAGATGTGAATAATATTCCTAAAGTGGCTAAAATTGAAAACAATAAACCAGTTAGGAATACTGTTAGATATGCAGAGATGTACAGGTCACAACCTAGAGGTAACCAAAGAAATTGGAATAATATGAAATCCCAACAGCTAGGTAGTGATTTTGTGATGTTGAATAAAGCATGTTTTGTATGTGGTAGTTTTGATCATTTGTCTGCATATTGTGAATATAATCCTTGGAAAAAGGTAACTTCAAGGGATACAAGGGTATTTGGGAACAAACAACCTAGAGTGAACAACTATATTTCAAATCACACTCACTCTAATGTTAAAATAATACCTAGATCAGTTGTGTTGAACTCTGGCACAAGACAATTTTGTTCTGCTAGACAAAACAAAACTATGTATCCAAGACCAACTGTTTCAAGAGCAAAGCCAAAATTTTCAAATTACAAGAAAGCTCAAACAGTTAACAAGTCCTTTTTAAATAAAACAGCTAGATCAAATCAAAAATGGGTGCCTAAGGTTTCAACTGCTATGCCAGCAGTTCCCACTGTTAGGCCAAAAGTTCCCACTGATAGGCAAATGAAAGCTGTTAAGGGTAATATGGGAAATGGCATGAAAGTTACAGCACAATGGGTTTGGAGACCAATAACAGGTGACAAAGCATCTATGGTTTTAAAGAAACACACTTATATTGATGCAAGAGGGAGAGTCAAGTCAGTAATGGCTTGGGTTTCCAATGTTTAGTTGTCTGTTATAGTATGTTTTGTTAGTCATATTCATTATTGTTAAAAGGAAAATATTTTGTCTTGTATTTTCTTGGTTTTGGACTAACAAATGCAGGTTGATAAAGCAAATGATTTGGAGCTATCAGATTGCTTGATATGAGAATTGGACTGTATGCTGATATAGAGTTTGGAGTGTGTGACCTGGATACACAACAAATGGTAATTGGTTCACCATGTCTAACCCACACCAAGAACCAACTAGTCCAGAGCAAACGGCTACTGGTAAAGACTTATCAAATCCGTTTATGGTTGATAGTTTACCAAAAACTAGGTTCTCAACTCACCATATATCTTTGTGATCAAGAGTTGGCTAGTCCATAGCAAACGGCTCATGGTAAAGACTTATCAAATCCGTTGATAGCTGATAGTTTGCTAAAAACTATAATTCGAGCATAAAATCTTACATGTTTTACTTCTCATTGCTCTTTGAAAAACTCTTTTGATTTTTACCACTGCAGGTTCATAGTTACCACTGACAGTGTAAACTTTTTCCTTGGCAACACTTCATGTGTCTGATTCTCACGAATTAGATATAGGTTGTGCAGTTTCTATGCCTTATGATGCACCTCTCTCAGAAGGTAATACATCTGGATGTGCTGAAGGTAGTATGTTACCAAAAGGAATTGATGGAACTGTGTACCCCATTCTCTTAACAGGTGGATACTTATTGATGGAAGGATTTCTGAATTTTGTCTGATTATGATGCTTTTTGATGGGGATTCTCCCAAACAGGGGAGGATACAAAATTTTGATTATAATGATCAGATTCAGGGGAGGTTTGTCTTCAGCATGGTTTGCTCTCAGCATGTTAAAGTTAAGAGTTTATGCAGATAATGAAAAGGTTCGAGCTTTGATTCAGAAGATTAAAGATCAATATGCAAGAGTTGATAAAGAATTAAGTAGAACAAGATAAGTGTTTGGAAGAATTCCCATATCCTCAGGTTTATTGTATACTTGAAGAAACTTATTGATTTACAAAGCAATCATAAGTTTAGGGGAGGATTGTTGGGAATTATTCTATCAGTTACCACGGCTAGTGAAGAAGTTACAACTGCAAGAAGATTGTACTTGCAGTGGAAACTCATTACCACTGCAAGAACAAATATTACCACTGCTCACTTGTTAGCTGTTAGAGAAACGCGCTTAGATAAACATAGAAAAGATATTGTGTATATCTTATTCTATTAGCATTATACTTATCTTGTACAAGAGGACTCCTTGTTCTATAAAAGGAGATCCTAGAATATAGTTTTGATATACGTTTTCTTAGAGCTTCAAGTTGTAAAACCTAGTGATATCATAGATCACTCGTATTATTATTCTTAATAATATTGGAGCTTAAAGTTTGTTTATACATTGTTCTTGTTCATATACAAACTGTCATACACACAAACAATCTTCTAAGTGCTATTGAGTAGATTCCGCATACTTGATAGTAATACTCAAAGTATCATTATCAACACAAGTTCAAGGTGTTCACGATCCAACACTTATTTTCAAAACTCTACCAAATGTTGAATATGAAAGATTATTTCCTTGTAAAATGGCAAATGATATTTGGAAATGCCTTTTAAAGTTTCACCAAGAGAAATGTAAAACCAAAGATGATAAACTTGATATTGCACATGAAATTGTTACTCTAGAAAGTTTAATAGATAAATATTTAGTTGAAATAAACACATGTACTACTAGTTCAAATGTGATCATTGAAGGTACCAATAATGAAGAACACATGTGTCAAATCCGAAGAAAGCATGTTAATAAATCATGGTGCAACAAGGACGATAAAGACGATGTAAATACGGAATACGTGAACATCCTAACAAATGTTAATACAAATAGTGATGACAAGGATTACATGCTCCAAGATCCAAGCAATGCTACAAACAAAACATGGAGCGACATGAAGAATGGAGTTGATCACCGTATAGCGAGTGAAGAGTGTACAAGTACAAATAAGGTACAATTCAAAACCAAACATTTTTGCTATGATCAATTTACATTAGAATTTTCAAAAATGGAAAATAGCTTCAAACACTTTTGCAACATTGACTCAAAAATTATTTTTAAAAATGAATCTTCAACATCCGCTGAAAATAACTTTGAAAAAGAAATAATTTTAGAAGACAAAATGTCTAGACTTGAAAGTAATATTGAAATTGATCTTGAATGTAAAAATTGTCAAGACTATAAACATGAAATTAAAATGGAAAAGGAAAAAGCTAAAATATTAGCAAAATTCGAAAATAGTTCTAAATCTTTAAAATATCTACTTAACATTCAAAAGTCATTTTATGATAAAACCGGATTAGGATATACGGCAGATGAGTATTTGACAAATACATCAAAACAAATAAAATTTGTTAAACCTAATGGAAAAATTTAGAACTATTATTATTTACATCCATTGATTATTTCTCTAGTCAAGAAAGTTATTGTTTGTTTGCTAAAACAAACAAATAATGAATTCTTGTACTTCTCGACGACATCCTCTTCATATGCATTTAAGTGCATTGGATGTTCGCTACTAATCAAATCGGACCCATGAGAATCTGGGTACCAAGCTCTCTGTCATGTGTAGGTAATTAACGATCAAAGGAACTACCACTTTTTGGATCGCTCTATTTGCTTTCTTTCATTTGATGACCATTGTCTTTATGGTGTGTTCGTTACTACCTCATGACGAAGGATTCTTGTTCTACCATTCTTAATCTGCACGACTTGTGATGATTGGGGCGACCGATAGTGTTTCTATGATCAAGTCTCCTTGATCCTTTTCGCATTAGGATATTACTTCGCTTCTTCAACTTGCTTTGGGGAAAACCTTCCTGACGTTTTATATTGCTCTCATGATCACTCTTAAAGAAGAGTTGGACCTGAGGTAAGTTTTCTTTTCAAAAACTTGCCTACATTACATTAAGATAAAGTATGCTTCAATTAGTATATTAATATGATTTAATTTATAAGTTGCTATGCTTTTAGATCATGAATACCAATATATGCATACATGACATTAGGATAATTAACTCTCTTGTTGCTATGTCTATTATCATTTGTCTTAGTTTTCATCTATATTGATAATCTTCTATGATTTAAAGTAGAATGCTTGCCATTTATGCTATATGATCTTACTAGTTGCATTAATAGATGTGGTATAATTAAGACTTGCTAGTAACTCAATATTACAATGTGTCTTGTATACATGCATACATTCATATGCCTATATTGTATTCATTGATGATTTTCTTTGTCCCTTCCTATCTCATTGCATTTAGATGTTTAATGTCTACCATATCTCTTTCATATCTTTAGTTGCCAATTAGAGATTTTTATATGTGACAATGGGCTTAATCGATTCTCTTGAAGTGTATCTTTCACTTGAAATTTCTTGATTGTCAAAATCAAAACATCATATTTAAAAAAAAAAAAAAAAAAAAAAAAAAAAAAAAAAAAAAAACTTCTTTCTTTGAATTAAAACCTTTCGAATATCTATTTTATGCTTTTTCAAACAACATGCTTAATCATAAGCTATCATAACATTATTTTGATCTTTATCAAGATAGAAACATTTTTCTTTTTAAAACAAAACAAATTTTGTTTTATTGGGATACTAACTTGAATGTATCTCAAAACATTAAGCTAAGTATTAGTGAATCAAGTAAACTTCATATTTGGTAATCTTCGATAGGTAAATTTAGGAACTCGATTTATTCTAAAAAGGAGAATGACTACTGGAGAATCTATTGACTAGAAATTCAATTTAACCTAACGGTTGAATTGCTTCTATGTGAGAAGTTGGGTGTGTGTAACCCGTAAAAACGGTCGTGTTTAGCCTGAATTGAGCACCACTAGTAATAGTCTCATACTCATTCTCCAACTTGATTAAATTGCACTTCCTATATATACCTAACGCTAATTTATTTATATGAACTTTGCTTCTCATTAGACTCTTTCATTCTCAGATTTATGGGATTAAGTGAAAACTTACTTTCAAACATTGTTGAATAAAACTAAAAACATTTTGTTTAAAACATTGTTATTATCTTCTCATATATGTCATACACTTATGTGAAATTGACATCTACAATTTAATCAAATCATTTCATGAGAATCATGGTTTGCCCATATGGATCTTGTTTGTAACAAGTCTTGAAGTTCATATAATCATATCTTCCCACGTGTTTATCATAAGCAATCTTCAATTTGTTTGCACTAAGCCTACTTACCATTATCTTTATATAGTTGCATGCTTAACTAGTTTGCTTTATTGCTTCCTTAGTTACCATACTTAATTGAAATATTAGAAAATAACATGATTATGAGGAATTTGTTGTTCACTTTTATTATTTCCCTACATTCATGAATAGTATGCTCTATATTGCCTCAAGAGTTGGACTTACTTGAATCCAAATCCAAAAACACAACCTTTTTGAAAATTTTCTGCCAAAAACCCATTTCTGGCATTCTGGGAATCACCAGATGGGCGGCCCCCTTAAATCATAAGGGCGGCCCCCTTAAATTTAAGGGGACCGGCCTCCATTTAAGGGGACCGGCCATCTGATGGTCGGGGATACTGTTTTCTTTATCACTTTTTGACCCATTTCAGCCTATACTTCCCAAAATTCACAAACATATTTTGTCCCATGTTATCCCTCAAAATTTACCTTCCTAAACCACATTTCTCATACACTATAAATACCCTCTTCCCATCATTAATGCCATCACACTCAAACATGTCATCTCCCAACAACCAAAAACCAAAGATTTCAAGAACCGCAAGGATCTCCGTCAAACCCGTTTGGAGGAGGAAACTTGATTCTTGTCATAACTCTTGTGATGTTGTTTCAAGTCAACCAACAACTCAACCTCAAACCCACTCAAATGAGTCATCCCACAACCTATCTTCCACTAATACCCTCATTAATGCTTCCTCTTTTGATGAGCATGCTCAATCCCAAAACAACAATCCAAATATCTCAATCAACACTTCACATATTGCTCATTCAACAAAGACATCATCCACTCATGAAGAAACTCTTCCACCCATATCATGTTTTCATGATTACCCAAGTTCAAACATATCTCCACCACCTAGAGTACCACCACCACTTCCTACAACCTCACATGCTACTCCAATGTTGCATGTGCAAACCTTCACCCAAGACAACTATCATGCTCCACCACCATCACCTTCCTCCGAACACTTGAAGTTCGTTGAGGAGCTAAAAGAGGCACATGAGCTTAGTGCTCTTTTAGCTTTACATCTTGCTCAACGCAATTTGGATCCACCACAATCAAGCTCACCATCATCACCACATAACAAAAACCAACTTGAGAAGCATGTTAACAATTGCCCTTGTTGCATCTTCCTTCAACAACAAACCATTGCTTTGAATGAGCACTTCACTTGGATTGAGTATCTTCTTACTAGATCTCAACAAACCCCATCACTTGAACAACATCACAACCCTCAACCAACAAACTCCACCTCAAATCCACCACCTCCAAGCTATACAAACTCACCAACACTCATGGAACCAAGAGTTTACCTCCACTAAACCACCAAGCATTTGATATGCTTATGTTTTCTCATTTTCAAATAAAACTCCTCAACCATTTTGGGATTCAAGAAAGTTTGATGACACTCCTTGTTGGCACTATAGGATGTTCTATGTTATTTAGAATTCTATTTGTATTACCTTTGTAACAATGATTATGGGTTGACATAATCATTTCTCTATTATTAAATGGTTTAATATATGTTTCTTATTACCTTGTGCCATGATTATTACTTGCTAATATTATGCTATATGTATTTGCTTGTGCCATGCTTGTGCTTCTAATATTTTTCTTGCAAGTATTACTTTCTCGAAACCTTGGTGCCCTCAAACGAGGGGGAGCATACATCAAGGGGGAGTTTTCTACCCGTTTAAACTTCTCTCACGAAGCTTATTCGGCCTAACCTTTTTGATTCTACAAAAAGGGGGAGAAGTGAATGTAAACTTACTAAATACTTGTCTAAATATTAATTTTTGGATTTAATAAGTTTAGGTTTTGTAATCATCAAAAAGGGGGAGATTGTTGATATAAATAATTGACTAAAAACATTATTCATATCTTCCGATATCTCTATGTTTTGATAATCACAAAACTTAAACTAATCAAATCCAAAGATCATGACATAAACACGTATTTAGTAATAAATAATCACTTTCACCAACAAATCACTTAAGGTATGAATAAACAAAGTGTTTAGTGCTATATATGATCAAAGGGGTATTTAATTAACTAATACAAAGTTTATTTAATTATATAATCTTATTATATATTTTTGAAAAACACTTTTGGTAATAAGGAAAAATGTTTTAATCATACTAAATATATGATTTCAAATATTTAACCAAAATCAGTTAGTTTTTCACCAAATAAACTTTCCCCACTAAAAGACAAGTTTTCTGGCCGTTACAGTTGGGCGGCCCCCTTAATTTTAAGGAGGCCGGCCATGCTTTAAGGGGGCCGGCCACGCTCCTCTGTCAGAACTTGTTGCCTATAAATACCACCTTAAACCTGGATTTTTTCCCCACCTTTTTGCACAGAAACTTTCTGTTCTAGATCTCTATTTCAATCCTAAAAAATCCTTTGATCATTTCATTTCATAAGCCTTTGTTTCCAAGTGATCCAAAGCCTCATTCTTTCAAGTGCAAAGAGAAGAATACTTCTATTAGAAGTATTACAACTTAGTATCATCTTGCTATCTAAGTTGTTTGTTTACATTTCCTTGTACATCTTTCATACTTTGGTGAATAAGGTGTATGTATTAGTTAACTAGATTTAGTTGAAGAATCTAGAATTGTTGTAAGTGTGAAGTGTGACTTGAAGTGAAGAAGAAGGGTTAGATAGTAGTGGTGATAGGAGATTGTAGCAATAGGAGCTTGTAGTGAAGAAATTAAGGATCTCTAGTGGAGTAGACTAGAAGACATTTGTAGATTGAAGTTGTGAAGACATTAGTGGCTTGAAGGTGTCAAGACATTAGTGCATTGAAGGTGTGAAGATATTAGTGGCTTGAAGGTGTCAAGACATTAGTGCATTGAAGGTGTGAAGACATTAGTGGCTTGAAGGTGTCAAGACACTAGTGCATTGAAGTTGCAAAGATATTAGTGACTTGAAGGTGTCAAGACATTAGTACTTTGAAGGTGTGAAGAGAATAGAAGATCGGTGTATAGAAGATTGGTGTGTAGAAGATTGGTGTGAAGAAAATAGTAGATTGGTGTGAAGATTGGTGTGTAGTTTGGTGTGTAGATTGGTGTGTAGATTGGTGTGAAGATTGGTGTGTAAATTGGTGTGTATATTGGTGTGTACGGTTTTCTCCGCCATAAAGGAGGTCTTTGATCTAGTGAAGAAAACTCTCGAGTAGGTGACTCGGGGAGTGGAGTAGGGCAAGGAAGGTGTCCTTGTAGCCGAACCACTATAAATCCTTTGTGTCTCGGTTTGATCTTTCCATCCCTCACTCTTTGATTTATTACTTACTTGCATTTCATACATAGTCATAATTGATAGTATTGTGCATATGTTGATTTCACATAAAGATCAAACTAAAATCCATTCATAAAACTAATCTTACAAAAACAACCTAGTACATAAAATTATATCTATACACTACTACTACACATATATATGCTTACATAAAATATATGAAATTGTATATTCTTTCCTAACATTATACATAAGCATTGTATATATAAAACCTTTAATAAATCTTGTATTTGTGCTTTTGTAGTTAAGTGTTTTGAAATTGTACATTATACATAAGTAATATTTATACAAAATCATAAATTAACTAGTATATATATTTATGTATTAAAGTGATTTGAAGGTTTCATCTTAGAAACTATCTTTTATAAAATAAGCAAAACGAAAAAGACGTAAAACTATTCAACCCCCCCTTCTAGTTTTCCACATAAAGTACGCACTGTGGGACGACCAATAGTGTAATAAGTAACTTATGGTGGTGGTAGTACCTGAGTAGTAAGCGCCCTACTAGTGAAGGAAAGAAAACACACTATCTCCCTTGAAATAAGCAATCTAATATGTCCATTAAGATTAAGTCTGAATACTCTACCAAAAGGCATTCTATGTATAGGCTGAATGATAGGAAAACCCTGTTCCTATGGCAAATCAATAGTGCTAATGGTGGTGTAAGTGCAACTGGTGGTATAATGGTAGTGGAAGATGACAAGGCATCTTCAATGTCGGAATCCGATAAAAGGATGTCAGGGTGAGTATCTGAAGACATGTCACTTGTGAACCAGGTCAATAAAATGATATATATATGAATATGAGTATAAATAACTCGCACAGGGTATGCATGAAACAACATGTATCATGATTATGCACTTATGATGAAATGATGAGATGCTATGATGATGCAGTTATAGTCTAGGGTCCAAGATACATCCTAGTTCGCTATAACCTTAGCTCTGATGCCAATCTGTCACACCCCCAATTTACCTGACTTGCAGCGGAATGGAATACCTGGGGGTGTCTGTCATAGCACCACAGTTACAGTTACATTGAAGGACCTAAAGTGTCGTTTGGAAAAATACTTTGTTTGATCATTGAAATTATTCAGAGTTTACAAAATGAGGTCCCCAAAAGGTGTTGCATGTTTATGAAAACAAGTCCTACTAGATCAAACGTTTACATAAGTGCATGAAATAAGAGTGAGACGCGTCGACTCCGCGACTCCATGAAGGTCCAAATGCATGTCACATGAGCTACCTTATAACCTGAAATACATTGCTAAAACGTCAACACGAATGTTGGTGAATTCCATAGGTTTATAAAATGTAATGATGTACGGCCACTACAAGTATAAGTGCAAGATAAAAATAAAGTAAAATAGTACAATAGACCTTAAGCTCATGACCCCGAAGCTATGACTGATGAAATTATATGCCCCTCCCGAATGTTTTACCAGAACACTCCCAAAATGTCAAAATGAAATGCATCCGCTTACTGTTGGTAATAACTACCATGGATGGAGGCGTCACCCTCGATAGATCTATCCACTCACTCTCGCTTAATCGGCAAATTAACGGTCCATGATAATAAATAGGGGACTTTAACAGGTTGGTAAGGCAACTTAAGCAATGTACATATGTTTTGGTACTTGGGCTCGTACTAAAATGGTTGATGCAATGTATTCCTCCGTGGGATTTGAAATCAAAATGTTGAATTAAAAACGGGGCTATGAAAACTCACCTGATATGATGGTACCATGAACATGTAATGAGCTGAAAAACAAGGCGCGCACACTAGCCGCAACCTAATATTAATGATGAACGATCTACTTTAGATCATGAAATGATGTTATGAATGTCCATGCACATGTTTCCTATACCACTCTACTCTTTGAAAAATACTTGTTGTTATCAAAAATATACATTTTCCAAGACTTAGGAAAATAAGGCAACTAGAAAAATAAAACTAGTTGAAATGTGTATATATATATATATATATATATATATATATATATATATATATATATATATATATATATATATATATATATATATATATATATATATATATATATATATATATATATATATCGTATGTATCAATGTTAGTGTTGAAATCCTCGGTTTGAAATCCTTGAAATAACGCCTTGTAGTAATGAAAATATACTTGTATTCACTAATACTTCATTAGTTATGATATTGAGTACTTGGTTAATATTTCTAGAAATCTAGAGTTACTACGTAGTGTTAATATTATTTTTCCAAAAGCTGTCAAAAATAATATAAGTTTTGCCGATATTGAAACGTGAATATCTTTGTCGTTATAAGTCCGTTTTACTTGTTCTTTATATCCACGGTTACGTCTTAGTATGTAGTAATAAATTTTGGAAAGCTTGGCTTCTCCGGGTTACGTCTAAAGCCTTGTTTTGTCCGACGAAAAACGTCCAACAGCATGTATTTTCAGAAAATATAGTTTTCGTCAATAAACTTGCAAAAATCATAACTTCTTCGTTATAAACTCTTTTTAATCCGTTCTTTCGCCTACGGATTCGTTTTTGAAAGTATTTTCTAAAAATTTTGCCAAAGTTTACTTTATTTTATTGATTTTCCTGGATTTACAAAAATGGGACAGAATGTTTATATACTTGTTACAAATCCATTTTTCATGTTCAAAACTAGTTTCTACTTCAACCAAATCTCTTGCAAACACCACAAAGCTATACTAATCCTACCATACACCTTCTTAGGGTGCCATGGGTTTCTAATGATCACTAAACAAGTTAATTTAACAAGGGAGTACCTAAAACAAGTTCTAGGGTTTGTATGTTCAAAAAGTCTACAAAAATAAAGTGGTATAGCTAGCTTGTGCATGAAATTAAGCATGAAAACCATAAGATACAAATGTTAATTAGATGAAAACATGAAAATAAATTTGATAACTCACTTTGAAATAATAGGTGATTAGATGATGAGAAACCTTGTGTTACTTGTGTTTTTGTTGTAAGATTCTTGATTAGGATGACAAATGGAACAACTTTGTAGCTTTAACTCTTGGAAAATAATCACTTGATCTTGGATTATGGGTTTGGTCGTGGGTTTTGAGATGGAAAAGATGAGATGAGAGCTTTTTGATTCTTAGATTTATGTATGTTTATGTTTATGAGGTTTTTGTAGATATACATGATAAGTATAATGTATAATATGGTACATAAATGCCCAAGGTTAAGAAAAATGTAAAAATTGGCCTAGGTGAGGACTTTAGGGGCCGGCCTTGGTGGATGAGGGGGGGGGGGGGGGTTGGGGTAGTTTTGATTTAATTAGGATTCTAGTGTAGGATTCTAGTGTAGGATTTAGTGTATATTTGTGTTATTAGTTAAAATCGGGTACCGGGTTTGATAGAAATAAATGTTAACAAAGTTATTCGGGATAAAATAAAGTTGTAAAAATGTTAAAAATATGTTGGGTACAAGTACTGAGTGTTTGGATGATTATTGTTTAGTTTTCACGAAAACCGTCGTAATATTTATAAACTTACGTTATAAATAAAATAAATTTCCAAAATACTGGGTAAATGAATATAATAACTTTTATGATGAAATAATGGATATAAAAATATGTCGGGACCATTGTGGGAATATTTAGATATATTCGTCGTGTTCATTAACCGGGTGTTAACGTTTATTTATAAATAATTATAAGGAAAACGTTAAATGTATCAAATATATAAATTTGAAAATCCTAAGAGTGGTATAACATGAAAATGCTGTTATAATGATATACAGACTGTCTCTTGTCCGTATGCAGTGTCCTTACTGATAATGAAATGAATTCACACCTAAACCAATACGGTTACGCGAATTTTAATACCCGTAAACTAAATTTACGATGAAATGAGTAATGCAAGTGAATAGTGAAAACTTTTCCGGCAATGAATAGTGTTCAGTGAATAGTAAAATTCTCAAATGTTTCTCAGAATATCAAATTGACCTCGAAAATGATGAATAGTAAAATGATGAATTGTGTTTTGATGAATAGTATTTGATGAATAGTGTTTTTCTAAAGTTTGAGAAATGACCTGAAATGGTGAGTTGTGACATTAGCCGAAGAACAAAAGCTTAAAGCAGAGGCTGACAGGCTGGCTAAAGAACAAAGATTACAGGAGGAGGCTGCCAAAGAAAAGAATGTTGAAGCCAAGGATAAACCCGAATCAGAAAGAGGAGATGATAAGGACGTAACCACCCACATTGAATCTTCACAATCATCACCTCCTGCATCTGAATCTACCCATGACGAATCAATCAAGAAACCCGCAAGTACAAAAGCCTCTGCTGCATCCAAGTTGATAAAGAAAGCTTTTAGAAGAGTTCATGATAAGAAGAAAAGCAAATTGGAAGATCGAGTTGAATCACTTGCAAGTCAAGTTGCTGAATTGACAAAGCTTAACACAAATGTTCAGGAGCTGCAAGTAAAGGTTGACACCTTCTTAGCTAAGGATGTGCAAGAGAACTTGGAAGCCACATTAGCTGCTCAAGCACATCAGTATATGGAACAACACTTAGTTGCTGAGTTGAAAGATTTGCTGGCACCTATGAGAGGTGAACTCACCAAGATTGCAGAACAAGCTGTCAAGAAAATGATCCGATCTACCTCATTTACTCTTCGAGCTGACAAATCAACTTTACCACAACCGGGGTTATCAATGGACGAATTAGAAACCCAGCTCTTAGACAAATTGGCAAGTAAGTTCACATTGTCACTTGAAGAAGCTAAAGTCCTGGAAGCTTTGAATGCCAAGATGTCTAAAGAGACCTGCAGCACCGAGGCCAATAAACTAAAACGTCCAAGAGATGATGAAGATCAGGATCCTAACTCTCAGGCAAAGAAACAAAAGCAAGCCGAAGGACCCTCATCTCAACCAAAAGAACTGGTCATTCCTCCAACTACAACAACATCTACACAACAACCCAAGGCATCTGGTTCTGATCCTAAAGCCCATGACCACTTTGTATACACAGGCGGAGACGAGATTCCTCAGCCCGATGAAGTACTAGAACCGTCATCTACAAAGAAGAAAGAAAGGAAACGAAAACATCATCAGCACAAACCGGACACCTCGTCAAAAGGCACAGAACCTAAGAAACCGTAAACTATTCTCAAATGGCTTGACGAAGACGAAACTGCCGATTACTCCTGGTTTGACAAGATGATTAATTCGCAACCACCACTTGCAGACGATCAAGAACCTCTCGATGGTCGAACAGTGGAATACGCTCAGTTGATTCAACATAAGTTTCATATGAAAAAGATGAATAAGAAAGAGCTACGAAGAATCAAGAATGATGCGTTCAATCTTCTGAAAGATCGGTCTGCTAACTCCATCGAACTTGAGTATCATCTAGAAAATATTGCTCGAGCTATGTCAAGCAATATTGACTGGATCAATCCTAAATCTCACGTCGATCCGGTCACAAGGAAAACCGCACCATACATAACTGACTGGTCGAAACCACTGCCTATGATTGGAAAGCCTAAGGAACCCAAGATCCCTTACAAGTTCTTCTTCAACAACGACTTGGAATTTCTTCAACACGGTAGCAAGATTGAGAAGAAGTACGCCACATCACTTACCTTCCTCCCTGCAGCTAGATACCTCAACAATGCCATCAAAGAAGAAGCCTCTACCTTATTCATCGATAAAGTTGTTGACTATGACCGGAACGCACTCTATGGTATACATCATTGGCCAGATAACCGGGCACAGTATTATCGAAGCAGCAGACTCAATCAGACGATGGGTAATGTGACAAGTGAGTTGAAGATAGTCTCGATTCAGTTCATTTTGACTGTCACTCACTTTGGGTACCCCTTCCTCAGCAAACTAGTACTCAAAAGACTTGATGAAAAAGAGTACGAGATTTCCGTGTCAGACTTTCCACGACTACTCCTCAACGACATAGAAGATATGTACCTACTCAAAGTTCAAGGAAAGCTTTGCAACTTACCCAAACCTATGCAGCTTGCCTTTATCACAGCTCTCTTAATCTTCATCAGACAAATAGTCATCAGAGAAAGAGTAGAAGATCTTCAACTGGGAGTGGAAAGTTATCAGAAGAAGCTGAATCTCACCAAACCTAATCTGTTCAACATCCCCAACCTTCAACATCTATCTCAATACTCCTTGATCAGGCATCCAGCATTTGGGTTCACTTACCGCAGTGTAAACGGTCGAAACTGTTTCATGGCCTATGAAGAAATCCATAAGTTCTGTGATGAAACCCTGAAGTTCGTCAGAGATGGAATCAAAAGAAGATTGGATGACTTAGCACTGGGCAAATCCAAAAGGTGGAATACCGATGAGGCCAGAGAGGCTCGCAGATTCATTACAAGGATTGAGAACCGGTTGAAGCGTAGGGATCAGTTTCGGAGATTGGAAAGCTATGTTGGAGGCAGACCTGGATTTCCGGTGTTGACATTTCAGAGACCAGAATGGTAGCAAATTTGTAAGAACTTGATTTGATTTCTCAATATTATACTTCATAATGGCTTGTGCACACATTACAGTGCACAACCCGAACTTGTGAAGAAAGGACCCTGAGGTATGCATCAGTGCCTCAATCCTAATATAAGGAGCGAAGGCTTCTTACTTTTGAGTAGAATTAATCAAATGTTTATGAATTTTCATAATTCTGCTCAAAAGGACAAGTATTTCACCTCAATAAGACCTAATCACTTGTTGAGGGGGAGCACTTGTCAAAAACAAAATACTTTGTTCTAAAATCAAAGGTTCTTGGTGAATCTCCCCATAAGACTCAAAAAGGCATATTTTAATCTTAAAAGATTGTCAAAAACATCATTTTATATGCTATTTTTGAGGGGGAGAAAATGAAAAAGTGATTAAAATATAAGTAGTCAAAAGGATAAAAGTTGTATCATGTGCGAGCTAGACTCAGAATTGACCCAGGAATTGACGAGACAATAAAAGTTAGTAATATCGAAAAGACTTATCCTCGACGGGTAATAACATCAAGTTAGTTACTAGAGCTAGTTGTCACCTAAAAGCTGACAATGGATCTCTTTAACTAACCACGTAAGCGTGTCTCAAAAAGGATTTGTCTTAGTAGAAATGTACCTTCTCGAGAAACTTTCTGTGGACTTGACCAGGCCGGGTAATAACTTCAAGCTAGTCTAACTAGTGATGTAAGCGTGTCTCGAATCGGTCTTGTTCACTGAAAGTGGATCAATTCAAAATGCTTGCTCCTCCCGCATGTGCAAATTTATTAAATACTCATGAGCACATGTGAAAGGGGAGCCCTTCAAAAAGTGTACACAAAACTCTCAAAGTGTTAACCAAAATATTTGATTATCACAAACACTTTGAGAGATTTTCAATCAAAGGTTTCTTGGCTACTGTCGGTTTATCAAAGGAGTTATAAGGTGATTAAGATAGGAATAACCGTCCTATGATCCGCCAGAGCCGGAGGGATCTACCCAGGGACATCTCCCATAGTTAGAATTAGAAGTCCTTAGGTATGATACGAAAAAAGGAGAAAAGAATGAAAGGGAAAGAAGGAGTTGAAGAATTAAAAAGAAAAGTAAAGAAAAGGGTGAAAACAAATAGCCCTCCATATGTTCAACCTTAGGGCAGACACCGGGTTCAATACGTATGCTACTGGTTGTTGCAAAAGACAACACCGGTATTGAAGATAAAGTCATCATGGACCCAGTGACGCAATGCACTAAACCTTCTTAACCACTCAAGTTCTCTTAAAAGAACTTGTTTCATTCTTACGGGGAACCAGTGTAATCTATCAACTTATCTCTTAGAGATGGTTGATATTGAAGCAGGAGACCCCTCCCTAGTCTCCGCATAAGAAACCTAAGTGTGCACTTATAGAGTCTAGAGCCTTGAGATACATCAAAGATCTCTTAGGAACACTTAGTATTTCTACAACTGGTGTTCTACATCAATGGACACCAGCTGTAAATTATCGAGTCCTTCGCAGATCTTAGCAATCTGCCGAGAACGTTTATGAGAGGATTACTAATGTATTTCTCAATGATTGAACGGAAACTCCTGCCAAGGTCAACATCAAGCAGCCCTGACAGCAGGTCACTTCGGTAACCCACAAGAGTTACGATTAGTGTTTGCGGTGGTTCCATAGCGGTCTATAGTCGTGGAGTGATCCCCAGCGACTCACCCAGTCATTGAGCTACTTAGTAGGTCTCGTAAGCTCCTTCGGGAGTATCTGATATGGGAACGGCCTTGATAAGGATTAGAAGGAGTCTTCACACTATGCTGTTGACGAACTCTAATTCCTTATCTGTAAGTACCGGTTATTTATTGCTAACTGTTTACTTGCAGGTACCTCACTTCCGTGATGGTAGATTCCAACATGCTCATACATACATCTTGATGCAAATGACAGCTCCCCCAAAGATCTTAGCACCACAAAGTTCAAAGAAAGATTCTATGCCAATAAGAAGAATCTACAAAGTATAAAGACTAAAGATCTAAGAGTATGTAAAAGGAACTTCATGCACGTGAAAGTCTAAGTCCAAAGATGTATGAGTATGTTGGAATGGCGGACAACCACCACAGACGCAGGAGTGACGAATGACAGACTACTTCATAACACAATCACTACATCATCATCAAAGAACAAAGACATAGAGCAAAGTGCATTTATTATACAACAATTTTGAAGACGTCTAAAGTTTTACATGTCACAAGTCAACGACAAAGATGAAGACGTCAAGCAACCGTGATGACCGACCCTTAGGGGGAGATTGTTGGGATCATACTTTTGTATTTTAGTCAAGTCTCGGTCATTACCTTTTGTAATAGGTTGCTTAGTTATTTATTTCAATATGTTTATGTTACTAGGCTTAAGTATGCATGTCCATGGGCCTTGAAAGCCCACGTCTAAGAAGAATGAGGGAGGAAGGGAGTGTTGCCCTACTCCTCCCTTATAAAGAGGTGTGCTACACCCACCTACACTTTACAAAAATTTTCCCACTCGCTGACGTGGCGGAGTGTTGATTGGTTGGTTTTCTGTGGCCCACAGAAAACCAACCAATCAACACTCCGCCACGTCAGCGTGTGGGAAAATTTTTGTAAATTGTAGGTGGATCTAGTATTTTTCCCTTATAAATACTAAGCTTATGTAAACATTATAATTGTTGGTTATTTGATTACCTTAAGGAAACTCTTGTTCTTTCACTTTTCATAGTTCTTATAATCAACCATCTCTTATTCTCATCTCATTTCTATCATTATTATACTTGTGTTTACATAAATGGTGACCTAACAGGCTATAAGTCCACATATGTCGTGATACATTTATAATTGTGTTGGCCACCCACAATTTTAGATGTATCCTTCCACATGTGTACTTACTTCCAACGCCACACCTAACAATAGCAACGTCTTATAACAAATAACACACAATCAATACTAACCAAATTATACTCCCATCATACACAGAATATACACCAAAATATTCAAACTCGCCCAAGGCTTCTCATTAAAACACGGGATAAATCCCAAAATCCGAAGGAATTCACATTCCAACATACAATCAACGTCAAAATGACTCAACAAAACAATAAAACATTAAAAACATAACATTGAAAACGAGTCGTACGCAGTTCGAGTTCTATCTAAGACCTAAAACGGTGTACGCGCAGTGGACTCCAAATCCGAATCCACTTCCTCCTCCTCGCTCAACCATCCATTCTTATTTCCATGATTCTGTGGTAGAGGATGTCTTGCAAAACATCTCCACGATTTCTTAACTCTTCATCTATCCTATCCACAAAATCATACAACCCTCGGGGTCTAGCCCAAACTACCCCATCATCTTCTAGAAACTGAGGACACCTACACGGGTACTTGGTGGTGAAGCCTTCTTTATCAGCTACCTTTGTCTCATACCTCTCCACCATTTCCCCATTCACATTCTCGAGTGTCAGCTTCTCTTCAATCACTGATAAGGCGAAAAATGGTCCGTTTTTAGGGGGTCATTTAAGCCGGAATTCGAATTTATTTGATCAAATAATGCCCTAAATCGTTCCTTTTGTGATTTTAGGTACTTTTGGAGTGAATTCTGGAAAAAGAAGCATTTTGGACGTTTTTTGAGCATAAAAGTGAAGAAAACGGCAAAGTCTTAATTTTCCTTGCTGGGAACAGTACCTGACGGCGTCAAGAGCAATTTGATGACGGCGTCAAGAGCAAAAATGGTGACGGTCCAGTGAAAATGTGACGGCGTCAAAGCATGGCCATCAAGAGTAAAAGTGGTGACGGCCCAGAACAACATTACACATGACGGCGTCAGATCTGGATCTAGGCAATCCGATTTTATTTTTGGCGGCGGGTTGACGGCGTCAGAAGTTTCTTCTTGACGCCGTCACCTTAGAAAATCTATATATAGTCTTTGTAATTTTCATTCAAAGTGGAGGACAATATTAGGGACGACTTGAATAAACCCTAGCTCGACTTTTACAGTATTTTCAAGGGTTTTCACCCCTTGGAACCCTTCATGTTCAATTAAGATAAGTATTCTTTCAATTCATTCAATATGTCTATGTGTTGTTTGAATATATCTTACGCTTGTCTTGATTTTAACATGCTAGGCTAGATCTCTTGTGTGGTTGCTTAGATGTAATGAAACCTAGATGTTGATTATAGGTTGATTGCTTGTTTATAGTTGTAATGGATGAATGATTTCGATGTTAGGCTTAAGAAAACTGGCAGACTTCCATAGTGTAACTTGCTTGAACGTATTAAGAAACATAAACCAATGCGTACTAAGGTTTTTATGGTTGTATTTAATGCATGAGCGAATTCTAGTGATCCCATGTTAGGGGCTTCTTGCAGGCTCGACATAGGTGTGAAGTAGGAGCTTATAGAGTTGGGGAAGTATGTACGCCACCCCACGAATGGTATTAAGGAATATAACCCGTCATCCACGCATCTATAACAAACTATCAACCTGTAAAAGATATCTAGGGAGTAATGAAATCTAAGTAAACACAATTTTCCCATTTATTGTTCACACCACTAGTTTAATTAGTTTTATTTTCATTTTTGTTATTTTATTTTGATTGCATCTTAGTTATTGGGTTAGTTGACTAGCAACTAATTCCGCCTACTCCTCTAAAACCCGAGATTTTTACTTGCTTTCATAAAATATAAAAATACAAAAAGAATCATCCCTCACCTCTAGACCTAGTTCTTAGGCTTTCTAATCCTAGCGACACTATTCCTGAGTTGAACGATCAATCCCCCGGTACTTGTCACTATACTATACTACAACGATCAGGTACACTGCCTGGTAGGGGTTGTAAGCTTCTCGAGATCCCTCGAGAGGTAAAGCATGGTGCAATTCCCACGCATCAATCACACATGGTACCATGCTAGCGGGTAGGGCTGTAAACGAATTGAACATTCAGTGAACATTTCATGAACCGTTCGGTAAAAAGTTCGTTTATGTTCGTTCGTTTATTAAATGAACGAACATGAACAATATTTTACGTTCGTTTATTTAAATGAACGAACATGAACAAAACTCTCGCTCGTTCATTTATGTTCGTGAACGTCCGATTAGGTGTTCGTTAATGTTCGTTTATATTTATTTATCTATTTATGTTAATATATCATATCTTTTAATTTTTTAATTTTAAAAATTGGTTTGTTTAAACAAAACAACACTTATAAAATAATAAATTGTGAAAAATTCAATAAAGTTTATGTTTGTTTGTCTATTTTCATTTATGTTCGATCGTTTATGTTCGTTTAGCGTTCGTTTAGTGTCTTAATGAACGAACATAAACGAACATGAACAATTCATTTTCTTAATGAACGAACATGAACAAGAAAATTCGTCCGTTTAAGCGTCCGTGTCCATTTATTTGTCCGGTTAAAATTAAATGGACGAACATGAATAGGGCTCCATTCGTGTTCGTCCGGTTCGTTTACAGCCCTACTAGCGGGGACCAATATCCTCCTGTTGGTTCTCTTCATCTTCCCAACTCTCTTACGTCCCTTAGCGACTACTATGGTCCAACGAAGTGTCTTTCGCACAGGAGGTGCCATTCTATAAATGACACACACACGATGCTAAGTACAGGGTTCGATAGACGTTCAAAAACTCGATACAATAACTCATAAGTTAGGAAAATAGACATGTAAAAGTATAACACTTACACATAGATCCTAAATGCAACTATATGAGGGACTCCTAAGCTATAGTCTAGGTTAAATCACCTAATTCTCTATAACCAAGGCTCTGATACCAATCTGTCACACCCCGCCACGGCGAAAACGTGCGGGTGTAACTTCATGGATATCATCACAACACCTGGTGTCTACATAGAGAACAACTACCTGCACATAAATAGAGCAATGTACCAACACACAGTGTTGTAACAATACCCCAAGATAAAATAAATAACCAAAACAAAATCCAAAAGGTATCTTCAATAGATGTGAAAGTACCAAACGGAAAACATAAATGTATCAAAACCAAATTCAAATAAAGTCAAATCCCAAAACATAATAAAGTCTCCATATGCAACTAAGTCTCGCCTAATTGCTGCCCTCAACTTTGGCCTTAGAATGCTCACCTGAAAATGATGCTTAAAATGTCAACATAGCGTTTGGTGAGATTCATAGGTTTAAGACTCAAGTACACTAGGCAACCAAAATCACTGTGATTATAAAATATAGCTGGACAAATAATTACAGTTATCATATAAGCTACATGTATTCACAAGGCAACATCACACATAAGGCAACCATCGGGCGGAACGTGCCCACCGATCCAAATTCACAACATACCGGGCCGGAACGTGACCCCCGCTCCAAAAAAATGGGTAAATTAATACCCTCCGATCGGACCACACAAAATAAAAGTGAGTAGGGATGCTACTCTCCAATTAGGTTGTATGCACGAGCAACAGGGTAAGCACCCTCCCAATTGGACCACACAGAATCACACATCATATAATTACCGTTCACATATAGCATAAATACGATAACATTAAAAGTCCGAGCTCTTTAACACACAAACACATAATCACAGTAATTCAAATCATTTAAGACAAGCATCATTCCCGTCCCAAGTTTAAAACAAGTTAAAAAGTGAGACTATGAACTCACCTTAAACTCCGCAGCTTCCACAAAACAATCCACAATCTATAGCACACAAACATAATCCACATTACACAAGGTCAAGCTAAAAGCTAAAACCCATGTAATACACATATGATAGATGTCTAAGACTCATATGACCCACCATGGATATCCTAGTCATCATACTAACCACTACCATAACCTAAAACTCACTAAATCACTTGCACTCTTAAAATCAGAAAACGCAGAATTTTTTGGTACATTCGCCCACATAAAATCACGGCAAATAAAGCTCAACAACATACACCAAAAATTTACCATGGTCTCTCATAAGCATAGAAGCTAACACCAGACGGCCATGGACCAAAAACACACACAAATACTCAAAAGAAAATCAAACTTGTCAACTACTCAAATTCGGATCTGAACGCACACCAAAAAGTTTTAATTAACATAAAATACTTCCACAAGTTTTTATCGCGAATCAATTTCGTAGTAGTCTAATATAACCTAATACTTAACTATTCCAGAAGGCCTAGTCAAAATACCATTTTTACAACGACAAAACACCCTCAAATTTTTACCCAAAATCTGTCCCGGTTTGACAGCTTTGACACCTTAACAAAGAAAGATCAAAAGACCAACTTCCCGACCTTGAAATCAATCGTGGCTGGACTTTTTAGAAAGCTCTTTCATTAATCTTCAATTTAGACCTAAAATTCGTGACTTAACTCTTCACCATCTGTTATTTACACTCACATCTTTACAGCCATAAATTTCTGTCCAAACCGTAACACGTAATCTAATGCGTTTTACACTCAATTCCCTTAACCAATTACCATATTATTAACATCTAAACATCCTAACATGTTTTACTTCATTAATTTACAGAAGTATATAAACCCTATATTCCATCATAATAATTATTACATGAATCATAACAATAATTAGTTAATTACACATAAGGGTTAAGGATTTTACCTTGATTCTTGAATATTGCTTGCAAACTATGAAACTCTAATTTTTTCTTCTTGTTTCCTCCTTGTGTCAACTTCAAATTGCAGGAAAAGGGGTAGGGAGGTTTTAATTTTGTATTTATAATTTATATTGGATAACCCTTAAGGCTTAGAGTTGTATTTGGTATCAAATTTGGTTTCCTTTTTCCCCCTAATCCATATATTCGGCCGCCCCCTTAATTATATATATTTTTTTTTATTAAATTTATTTATTACACTCAAAACCTCATACTTTTCATATTTTATGTATTCCCATAACAAAACCTAACGTCTTTCGCGATAAATCTTAATTTTACGACAAACCGGAAAATATTTATTTTCAAAATAAAGTTTCCAAAAATAGAATTTCACACACTCCATAAACATTTCTCACAAAAACAACATTCCCGTAACTTACTAACACTCAAATACTTGAACGAAGACTCGTTACGCAAACCCTCAAAACACCAAATATACACAAGCCATTTCTACACCACATGGGTGATCAAAATGAACTTTCCCAAAATCAACATCATCAAAAATCACAATAACAACCACAACGCGAAGGGATTTAGTGCTAACTCAAATACTAATCACACTATAACACACAATAACACACATATACCCATATAACTACTCAAACCACACCAAACAAAGTTAGATAAACTCAAGGCTAAAAGTCTAACTAACCTGCTAAAATCACGGTTGTTACACGACAAACCCTCTTGAATCACAAAGTGAGCTAAATTTTGACGAAGCGCCCTCTCGTCATATACAAAAATACTCCCATCTTGTCCCATAACACTTTGTCCCGATCCCGAAGCGCCTTTTGTTGCTTTACAATAATTATTCGCGTGCTTCTTCAACGTAGAGTTCCCATCGGAATTGATAAAAGTGTTACAAGCTTTACAACGAGCCTTTTTTGAATTATCCGAAAACCTAACCAAGTCGAAATGACACCAAATTTCTTGGTTTCGGGTTGTTTTTTCAATCCCAACTTCAAACGGTTGGTTTGTAGAACCTTGAGGTTGAGAAGCGGTATTGTTTGATGATATTGGTTGAGATTGAGAAGCTTGGTTTCTTCTAGACATTTTTGCAAGTTTGTGAGCAATTTTTAAGTGTTTTTCTTGAATTTGATTGTTGTGATTCAACCAAAATCATGGATGGTATTTATAGGAATGTTTAGGAGGTTAATTTGGTTTTTTTTTTGATGTTTGTTACCGTTTCTAAACGGCTAGAAAAAGCCTAACGTTCCAAAAAAACGGCCATATTTGCCCACTGTGAAAGAAATGCAGAAAAAGATGATATAGCCGTTGGATCCGGTTCGGAACCGGTTCCCAAGAACCGGATCTCGAACCGATTTGAAATTATCCGGATAGGAACCGGATCGAGCAGTAGAATCTTGGAACCGGATAGGAACCACCGGATTTTCTAGGAACCGGACCGGTTCTTGAAGGAACCGGTGTTGACCGGATTCGGATTCGGATTTTTTTTCGGTTCCGGTTCAGGAACCGGGTAGGATGGCCACGGCTAGGTGTCATCATGTTTGGCACGTGGTCATCTGGCTTTTCTGCAGGGGTGACATTATTATCGTAATATCGTGTCTATGGCTGTTGTGCAACCGGGTTTCTTTGTAGCCTTTGCGGAATTCGGATACTTCTGTTACAGATCTGAGCCTAATCATTTATTGCATCACAATTAGGTGTGTCCGGGATTATGTTTGCAAAACTGAAACATGCCTTTGGAAAATGGACTTATTTAAAAAAAAAAAAAAAAAAAAAAAAAAAACTGTGTTTTTTCCCTCCAAAAACAACCATAATGACTTTTTCACTAATGGTTCGCCAACCGTATACATGACTTAAAATATTTTTTCCGGAAATTACCTTTTCTGATCAGCTTAATGATAATGGCAATGATGATAGCAAGTTTGATTACGACGCGCATCAGAGCATGTCACTTATAGTTGCTTCTGCTTTTTTGTTCGAAATGCAGGAAAAAAAAAGTGCTTATCAGCTTATGAGACAGGATCCTTTTGAGGTAGAGGGGATGTTTGGATTAGCTTATTTTAAGCGCCACAGTAGCCTGTTATTTTGACCAAGCAGTGTGCTTGAAAAAAAAAAAAAAAAAAAAAAAGGATATAGAAAAAGAAGATACCAAAAGATTGTTCGTTCTTAATTTTCGGGTGCTTCTTCGGATTGATCATTTTAAAGGCTGTGTAGGAACTTATTGGAAAAACGGTTAAAGTTGTTAGTTTCTGGATGGATCAAATTAAAACCCATTGTCATGTTACTGCAAGTCCCAAACTCTCTTTCACTTGAATAATCTGCATTTTTTTTGCCTATGGGAATTGTACTGTCTTTGCTAAAGGCTACTGCATAACTTTCTAATGTCGCGTTTACAATTTCTTTGAAGCTTTGTCGTTAAACCGTAAGGCCGTAGGTCATGTGTTCTTTTCCTCTTAAGAAATTGTTGAGTGCTTTTAGTTTAAATCTCTATGGGTTATGATTTCAAAATAAAATCCACCTGTGCGACTATAGTAGTCATCTAAATGATTTTGGGTTTCCTTTTTAGTGCAAATATGATATTAAAAAGTTTGATGGATCAGGCTGCTGCAGGATTGATTGTCGTTGAGGCAACAACGATGCTGCAGAATGATACAAAGAATTGCAGGTGTCCAAAATTGCTTACATCCAAATCAAGTGAAACATGGTTTCGGTAAAAATGTTGTTACTCATACTGATCTTTTCCTTTTGACATAGTTTATTTTTGTTTTTATGTAGAATGATGTATTGTCTTCAGCATCCATCAAGGAAGATGCTTCTTATGCCAGTGGAGCCATTAGAACCGAATAAATCATAATATGTTTGTTCCGAGGTACGTTTTATGACCCTATGACAGTCACTTTCCTCGAGTAAAACATTTCTCTTTTGTGGTAAAAGTTCTTTGCTCCATTTGTGTGATTTTTTTGATAAATTCATTGAGTCCTCCCTTTTTTATAAATGTATGATCCAATGAACAAACTTTGAGAGCTTGCTTAATCATAGAAAAGTTGAGGGGTCTTCAAAGATATATCATCAAATCATACACATGATTCTAGAACTTAATCATCCTTCAATGATGCATTCTTACTATGACGATCTGTTCAAGCGAATTCAAACATAATAAATGATACGACTCTTGATAGTATTTAGATGTTCACAACTTGAGGGGTCCTGATTTGGGCGGTTATTAGTTTTGTTATTCGTCAGAAAATCAAAAAATCTATTCGACATGGCTGTGATTGTGGAAATTTACATTTTTTGGTGCTTATACGTCCAAATAAACTTTGTAGTTTGTACCAACGGATCCTTTTTACTTCATTATGCATATCCGTGTATTTTTATGTCTTTAACAAGACTTTTTCCTTGCATTGCAGAACTCATGGCACATAAAATATCAGGGGATGTTGAAGCCGATGGTAGGGAACGTTCTGATTTCCCAATCGTCTGCGATTCATGCTTAGGTGAGAATCTTTACATTCGAACAGTAATATTCTAATCAATATATGACTGGAATAGTTTTTCCGTTTAATTGCTGTTAGGTCTATAAAAATATAGCACCTTATTATATGGGCTTATTTGAAGATTGGAAAACTTACGGCTTATTTAAATACACAAACTCAACTTTAATTGTTGTTAGATCTATTTGAATGTAGCCGATGTTTGGTTTAGCTTATTATTCGGGCCTATGAGCTTATATGAAAATTGGAAAAAGCTTATGTCTTATTTACATCCATTATCTCAACTTGATACGCTCATAACCACTAAAAGTAGGCTTATAAGATTTCCCAATTGAAATAACCCCATAAGTCTGAAAAATAAGTTAATCCAAACACCCCCATAGTCTTTTTCATGGTGATTGCTTACTAAAACTATTTATGTGATTATTTGTGTATATAATATCCTTTTTGAAATAGATTTATTCGAAACATTTTATTTCATTCACAAAATTATCATCAGGGTGTTTGAGATTGCTTATGGAATCTGCTTATTCGTCAATCTCTTATAAAGGAAAAGGCTTTTCACACTTTTATCTGAATGTGATTACGTTTTTTGCAGCAAAAAAGTTTGGCTGCGACAAAATGCTATCAAGACCTATCCCATGTAGACCCACAGTTAGTTTAATCGAAGTGTTTGAATTAGCAAGACCTGCATGGATTGCTGTTGTGTAACCAGCTGGGACAGAACCTATGATTACCAAATTTTCAACACCTTCCCCTGCTGCGAAAATGGCAAACCCTATAGGTTAATGGGTCAAAAATGAGATTTTTTTTTTGGCAAAGAATTACGTTTATTTTCCTTATTATGTATTGTTTCTACTGCCCCAAGTGGCTCCTTCTTACTGCAGCCTACATATGATAAACTATTAATGGAACTTTGTTACAGGAATCAACGGATGAGCCAACGAAGTTGGCTACAAAACTACATGTGGTAAGTCACCTTTGTGAGTGTACTTGCATTTGATTTTCTTTGCAGTAATTATGAGGCATAGCTTCTGTGGTAGGGCATGAACATGCAAGATCACAACACAAATATCTATACCCTACCTTACTGATAGAGTGTAAAAAAGCTTAAAAATGAATATGAAGAATGTGTGAGTTTGTGCTGTATTTATAAGCAGGGTGAATGTGTGTGTATGTATGTGTGATGAATGAACGTGTATGATAAAATTGGAAAGCAAATAAATTGGAATGATAATGAAATTGTATGTTACAGGCTAAGGTGTAAGGAAATGGTCTGCTGTTTAAGGCAGCATTGGTTAGCAAACATGTACTGATGTACATAAAAAAAAACATTATATGTTTATGATGAATAATAAGTAAGATTCAAGAAAGGATATACTGATTGATATCATACAAAATGTGAGTTCAGTGGTTAACATTGAATGTTATAATTTGCTTCAAAATTTGCCCAAAAAAAGGCAGAACAAAATGATATTGCCACATGAATATGTTTACAAACTCAACATTAACAAAATACGGTCTCAAATAACCCCAAATACAAACATAAATGTTCACACATACTAACACCATACCGACATACAAAGTTTTTTACATGTACATCTTTTCATCCATATATATTGCACCTACACTTTCATCTAAATAAACATTAACAAAATTGTTCCATTCCTCAGCACAACGCTCCTGTGGCAACGAGCGGGCCCAACGGCTAGTTTAAACTATAAGACAATATATAGTTACATATAGTTTATCCTCATCATAAAACTCAAAACATAAATAAATCGATCCAAAAATTACAAGATCAATGTTTTCTGCCTTGTTACCAACATAAGACATCATGGACAAAACTGTAGATATAACCAGCCAAGTTTCACACATTACAAAAGTAACATAACTCAGTAGGCTTTGTCATCAGTCATAGATGTATAAGCATATCAACCACCTGGCTCATTGAGGGTCTTGCCTCCCTATCTTCCTCAGCACATTGTAGTGCAATTTTAACCAAATTTTCTGTTGTGCTCCGATCATATTCACTGCTTATTGAAGGATCCACGATCTTATCAACCCAAGATTCTGTTAGGCTTCCATCAAACTCAAGAATCTTATCTCTCACCCAATTAACTAGTCCATGCTCAGTCTTACAATTTTCGTCATCTGCTTGATGCATGCATGAGGGACTCCTTCCTGTTATCATCTCCAACATTACCACCCCATAGCTAAATACATCAACTTTTGAAGTGATTGGATAGTTAAGCACCCATTCAGGAGCCATGTAACCTCGTGTCCCTCGCATCATGGAGAAGTTCCATTGGTCACTATCACATCTATCAAACAGTTTGGAAAGACCGAAGTCAGCAACCTTAGGAATGTAATTAGCATCCAACAATATGTTATGGGGTTTCACATCACAATGTAGAACCCACTCCAAGCAGTCTTCATGTAAATAAGCAAGTCCTTTAGCAGTACCCGTTGCGATATTAAACCTTGTTGCCCAATCTAGTTTACCAAATCCCAAATTGTTAGCCAAAGATCCATTCTTCATATACTCGTATACAATAAGCCTATGCTTCCCTTCTGCACAATAGCCCCACATCTCTATGAGGTTCATATGGTTCACCCTCCCAATCGTGCTTACCTCAGCTTGAAATTCAGCTTCCCCTTGGTTATTAGTGTTCTTGAGCCTCTTGATTGCGGCAATCCTGTTGTCTGATAGCCTGCCTTTATACACAACACAAGCACCACCTCTCCCGATCTCTTCACTGAAATTATGAGATGCCTTTTTCAGCTCACTATATGTAAACTTTCTGAAACCTGTTGCAACTGGATGAAAATGTTGCCCGGTTATAGATGAGTGTTTACTCGTACAGTACCAAAAACTTACAATGCAAATAATCTCAACAAACCCAATCAAGCATCCAAATACTAGAACGAGTTCAAGTTGCTTGTGATCATGTTTATCATCATAAGACCTTATTATCGGCATCACCACTTGGCGTGGACAGATTAAGCTTGATTGACTTGTGAATTTATCATTATAGGATGGCACCAAACTCTTTGGTACTTTTATAAACACTGAATTGTCTACCTCCATTCGATCTTTTATCTCCATTCGATACCCATTTTGCAAGGAACTCTTAGTGAAGCAAGCAAATCCTAACTTATCATCTCTCCATACGTATTGGAAACCCGTGCATGTGCTATCCTGCAAGCACTCCTTCTTGCAAGAAGCAACAGTTCTATTTCTGAGCAGCTGAATGTCGTAGCCATAGAATTCTGTATTATGTAGTTGAATGAAATCACAGTCATTTTGTGCGCATGGCTTGAATTCATGCTCACACCCATAACTCCAATCTTCGGAATTTACCATCTTATACCCATGTAAGCAACTGCATTTCCTAAACTTTTTTGGAGAACAAGTACAGAGACTGTTTGGTCCACAAGTGCCATGGATCCTGCAAGAATGAGACACCGCTTGCCATTGAACTTCCCATTTCATTCCAATTTCATGCTGAACCAGACTGTATAGTCTTAGATTACCGTCTGTATCAATCTTCATTATTCTTTGGCGAACTGTTCCATAATCAGCCGATACAAATTTGAAACCATCTGACGAGTTGAACTGACCAATAGAATCAAGGATTGCTATTCGTCTATCATTATATTGATATCTTCCAACTACATATGGTAGAAACCCGGGATCAGGCCAGTATAAAGAAGTTGTTTCTCGAGCATCATAAAGTAGTCGAAGAATACTATCATAATCGAAAAAGAGCCTATAGAAACCAGAAGAGTAATTAGAAGGACTTCTTGAAGAAACAAGTTTTGTGTTTTTAGTGAAGGGTTGATTTGGAAGAAGTGTATCTGTTGGATGATCAAAGCTTTGCCAAATAGGTTGTCCTAATACATGGAGCACAAGGTTACCTGTAACATCAATCCGTAAATAGCTATTAGTATTCGCTTAAGCTTAAGTAAAGTAGCTAACTATAATTTATGTTACAAATTACTTTCTGATTTAAACTAATCATATCCTCTTATCTTTTCAATGTATTCACACAAGTGACACAAACACCCACACTTAATATTTGACGAATAGTTAATATGGGTACAAGCAAATGATGGCAAACATACAACTGATCGATGTAAGCACAACTCAATCAATGATTCTCGGCCATCTCCTGTGAGTATTCTATAGTGATTTTACTAAAACTAGGATATGTGCTTTATTGACCAAGGTCGTTAAACATGGATGGAGATCATTTAATGAAAATATATAAATTGGCTCGTGACACTTTAATAAGGAGATCTCAAATACAGTACATTATTTGAATATCATGAACATTAAGCATATCCACATCTAGTATTTTTCTTATATAAATCACATGAGCTTGCTATGCCGTCTTGGCTTAAGCATTAAACTATGTCGGAAATTTGTGCGGCATGTTGTAAACTTATGTATTCCGCTGTGTTTATAAAAAGAAGGGTTGTCATAATATTACCTGTGTTATTGAGTTGTAATTGCACTAAAGGAGAGGTTGACTTTGTATTAGTTGACCAAATAACTCTTCTACCCGCATCTACCAGAACAAGATTTCCATCTTCCTTTAAGGACAGTTTTGAATGCTTTCCATTTACAGGTTCATCTCGGCTAGCCATCCAAACCACGGTTCGACTGCCAGTTGTGGCTACTTGCTCCGAAAACCATACTGCAAAACCATAAGCATTCTCTCCAACTCGAAGAAAACCGGCTGTGAAAAGCCCGTTTGACGAAATCAGAATGTCATTTTTGTTTTCAACGTTGAGAGATGACCCTCTACTTAACGCATAACAAGAAGTTGGTAACTGGGATAATATTGTTATGGCGGCAACAAAAACAAGAAACTTGACAGACATGTTATATTTGCTAAATTAGGTGGAATGTGCAGAAGCAACAATTGCTAACTAAAGCAGCAACAATGTTAGCCTTATATAAATTGAAAAATATATGTAGTTATGTACAAACAATAAAGCATCTACAATGAAATGCATGAATACTGATAGAAGACTTGTAGTCAATTCTCAACAACTATCAAGTCCTTCTTTTTATAGATTTATTTTGAACTTTTACAAAGAGAGTCAAAAAAGTGTTTATTTTATTTAAATGTATTCGATATTTCTGTTTAATATAATACGTAAAGTTACAGAGTAGTGACAAGACAGCAATGCTACAAAATGTCGGGACTATATATGTCGATCCTAGCACACCATTTTAGGGGGTCAAACAAGGCTTCCGTGTACACCATGAGATCAGCTGTGGTGTCTCCACACCACAAAACAATAAATAGAATAATAACTAATTAAGAACAATAAACAAGAAAAAGAAGACTTATGAGAACAAAACATGACACATGAATATATGGTGGTTTCCACGATTGTTCATGGTCAGTCCACTCTTCAAACTAGAGAGAATATATTAATTTGTGGTACATATTATATTACAAAGAGAAGGAGAAATCTATTTATAAGGTTTCCTACTTCTAATGTGGGACAACTTTAAACCAACTAACCACTCGCCTTGTAGTTTGATGCTTGTTGCGTTTGATCTGGCTGCACAAACCCAACAACCTCCCATTTAGAGACTGTTCAAACCGTCTCAACAAGCTCCAGTAGTTAATCATCTTCCCTTTAACCGTGTCATCTGATGACGTATAGTCTATATATGGGCCATGAGCCCAAATGATAAACATTACTCGGCCCAAACCCACCACGAGTGGGCTATCATAACGAATGACTCGGGCCATAATAATAACGGCTTGGGCTCACGAAGCCCAAAGCCCAACCAAACTAACCGGGCATGCGATAAGGATCTTCTATCTATGGAATAGATATCCTTACCCCGGATAAGCACTACGCGTGCGAAACGTAAGGAGCACGAACCCTACAAGGATTCTGCGCCTATATAAAGAATGACATCTCTCATTCAAAGGTACGATATACAAACCCTAACTCTCTACGAGAACCTTAAATCGATTACTTACTCTCACGCCGGAGTCTAATCGGGGGAGACAATCCCTCGATAAGCCTAACGGTGTTGTTTATTTTCTTAGTGCGCAGGTAACAAGTACTAAGAAGCGAATTGGTACGAGAGCAAGAGCCAATAATCAGGAACGCCCAACTTTTGTATCAACAAGTGGCGCCATCCGTGGGACCCTACTAAGAACTAAGAACTAGAATGACAAAGCATAAGAATTCAAGCCAGCAGACTCCGCAGTCAGAAAAACGTGACCATCAGAGGAAGAATCAACAAGATCCGACCTCCAGACAGGTTGCTGGGACAACCAGCGCACCTGGTCACCAAGAGGCAGGGACAACCCAACCTCTTCCAGTGGTAGAACTACCTATAAGGACTACCCAAGTCACCCCAGTGGTCCCAGGCGTTGAGGAACTCCAGCGCACCCTCTTCACTACCCCTCATCAAACTGTACCCACAGTGAACAACACTGTGCCACCAAGCGCTCCTAACCGAGATAGGGTGCCTAATACTGAGGCAGAAATTCTTGCAACAACTGAGGACGCACCCGATCTAACTTTGGAAAACTTTGTATCCCAAAATTATGAAACCCTAACCGCCCTCATGCAGGAAGAAGCAAGGAGAAGGGCAAGTACGAGCCTACAAGTTCGACTCAATTTTGGTCCTGAACGCGAACCATCACCACTGCGCCACCCACGAGGAAGACGCGCAGAACGTACCACTATCCATGATAGGCTGGGTACGATATCTGATTCACAATACTCAGAAGACAGCGAGAGGCGCACTAATGTTCACTCCAGACTTGGCAGTCGGGGAGTACAAGACCGATTAGGGCCTCAACATTCGCCAAGCCAAGGATCTTCCAAACCTGGGAGTAGGAGGATTCAAGACAGATTGGGGAAAAGAAGATCCCCAAGTAGAGATCCCTCAAGCTCTTCTTCTGAAAGAAGCCAGCGCAAGCGCCAAAAAAGAGATTACCTTTCTTCCAGTGATTCCTCGGACAACGAGGATAAAGAAACAGGACACTGGAAGTCAAGAGGAAGACGTCGCGAAGAAGAGAATGAAGATATGTCTCTCCCATGGCGTCGCCAGAAAGTTGATGCGTTTACACGGCGCATCAGCGATTACTCAGACCGCAAACGCAGGCGCATGCCCACTAATGTGAAAACATATGATGGAACGGGTGATCCGGATGATCATCTAAAAGTTTTCGAATCAGCCGCTACTATCGAAAACTGGCCACAGCCTGTGTGGTGTCACATGTTTAATTCTACGTTAGTAGGGAACGCGCGCACGTGGTTTAGCAAACTCCCACGTAGGAGCATCGGAGGGTTCGAGGAATTACGGAAAGCATTCCGTCTCAACTTTACCCAGAGAAAGAAGTGCGCCAAAAACCCTGTTGAGCTAGCAAGAGTGAAACAGCGCCAAGGGGAATCAACCAGCGCTTTTATGGAACGTTTCAAGGATGAGTGCATACAAGTCAAAGCATGTCCTGAAATTCTAAAAATTTCAGGGTTCATGAATGGAATTAATAACCCAGAACTCATCCGAAAACTAAACGACAAAGTTCCACAGACTTTCGATGAGCTAACAAAGCGCACTAGATCCTTTATACAAGGAGAAGCAGCTGCTGCGGACAGCAAAAAGGGTTATTCGAACTATAGGCAGCAAGAGCAGCCTCGGAGACAATCCAATGATCAGAATAACAACCGCAGCAGGAATTACCGCAGTGGAAGGGACAATGACAAATATACCCCCCTTATAAAAACCCCGAGGGAAATATTTGTAACAGAAGGCGCAAACTTCCCAAAACCGCCACCAATGCGCACCGCAGAGGAAAAGCGCATAGGGAACGGATACTGCGAGTACCACGGCCAAAAAGGCCATACAACTAACGAGTGCGTCCAGCTAAGACAACTGATTGAAAAATTAGTAAGAGAAGGCAGAATGGACCACCTCGTAAAAAACATCAAAGAGGGAAAAGATAAATAGAGAAACGGGAGTAAGAAAGAACCCCCCAAGGAAAAAGCTGATACTGTATCATATACATGATACAGTCATGGCAGCGCAAGATAAAGCAAAAAGTCAGCCAAAAATTCTCTCCAGAAAAAGAGATATCTTTCCCTACTCTAGCTGCGGATAACGCAGTCGTGGAGCCTCTAACTATTGAAATACATACGGGAGGACATGATATCCACCGCATGTACATTGACGGAGGAGCATCCGCAGATATCCTGTATGATCACTGTTTCAAAAGACTGCGACCTGAAATCCAAAGTCAATTGATACCAGCAACAACGTCATTAACAGGATTCACAGGAGAAAAGATCTGGCCCATGGGGCAGTTACGCTTGCTGGTGGTCGTAGGAGATGAACAACACTCAACCGCAACATGGATAAACTTTATGGTAATAAAATCCCCCTCACCATACAATGGTATCATTGGGAGACCGGGAATATCATCCATGCGCGCTGTACCATCCACAGCGCACGGAATGCTTAAGTTTCCAGTGGAAGGAGGAGTCGTCACTCTCTATAACACAACAGTACCACCAAGAGAATGCAATGCGGTAACAACAGAAGCAGAGATTATTCCAGAACAGCGCACAGAGAAAACGCCAAATCTAAAAGTCGCTATTCATCCCGATTACCTGGAACAACAAGTTTCGATTGGGGATCTTTATCTGACAAAGGTAAAGCAGCCGTATGCGCACTCTTGCAGAAGAACCTAGACATCTTTGCATGGGAACCAAAACATATGACGGGAGTACCGCGCTCTATCACAGAGCATAAGCTACAAATCCGACAAGGATATCCTCCAATACGACAAAAGAAGCGCGGCCAGGCCCCAGATCGTGCAAAGGCTATTCTGGAAGAAGTACATAAGCTCGTAGACGCAGGCATCATGCGCGAGGTATACTACCATGACTGGCTTTCTAACCCAGTCATGGTAAAGAAGAGCGATGGCAGTTGGAGAATGTGCGTGGACTTCACGGACCTCAACAAAGCATGTCCACAGGACTGCTATCCACTGCCAGAGATAGCCTGGAAGGTAGAATCCCTGTGCGGATACCCTTTCAAATGCTTCCTAGATGCATATAAAGGGTATCATCAAATCCAGATGGCAGTTGAAGATGAAGAAAAAACAGCTTTCCACACCAGTCAAGGAGTGTACTGCTACACAAAAATGCCTTTTGGCATGAAGAACGCAGGCGCGACATACCAACGACTGGTGGACACAGCTTTCGAAAAACAAGTAGGCCGCAACTTGGAAGTCTACGTTGACCACCTTGTCATCAAAAGCCACACAGAGGATGAATTGGTGCGCGACATCGAGGAGACATTCAGAACATTGGGGCGAATAAACATGAAGTTAAATCCCAAGAAGTGCACCTTTGGCGCAACTGAGGGCATGTTCCTTGGATACTTGATAGAACCCGATGGAATCAAGCCTTGTCCAGAAAAAACAAAGGCTGTTATTGATCTCCCCTCACCGCGCACACTCAAAGAAGTCCAGTCATTGAATGGAAAGTTAGCAGGGCTAAACCGTTTTTTATCTAAGTCAGCAGACAAATCCCTTCCTCTCTTTAAAACACTCACGAAGTGTACTAAAAAGGGAGACTTTCGCTGGACCAAAGAAGCGGAGGAAGCTTTCCAACAACTTAAACACCATCTGGCATCTCTTCCCAAACTTGTCGCACCGCGACCAGGGGAAGAACTAATCATGTACTTATCGGCAACCCACGGAGCAGTTAGCGCAGTACTATTGACAGATAGGAACTCCGTCCAGACACCCATATACTTTGTAAGCAAAGCACTGAAGAAAACAGAGACTAACTACAGTGCTATGGAAAAGCTGGTCTTAGCTCTAGTATTCGCAGCCAAAAGGCTGTGCAGATACTTTCAAGCGCACCCAATAGCTGTAATCACTGATCAGCCAATCAAACAAGTTATCACTAAGCCTGACGCATCAGGACGCTTACAGAAGTGGAGTGTACTGTTAAGTGAGTATAACATCTCATACAGACCGCGCACTGCAATCAAAGGACAAGTATTAGCCGATTTCATCGTGGAGAAGCCAGATAGCGACAGCCCAACATCTGCAACTAAAACAGATCTACAGGAACCCTGGATTCTGTTCACAGATGGGTCCTCATGTGTAGATGGATCAGGCGCAGGCCTTATTCTTACAAATCCAGAAGGTATGGAATTCACCTATGCGCTACGCTTTGAATTCACAGCCACAAACAATGAGGCAGAATACGAAGCCCTACTAGCCGGACTACGCATCGCAATCCAAATGGGTGTACGCAACCTGGAAGGAAACGTAGATTCGCGGCTAGTCGCTAACCACGTGCTAGGCGAATATGAAGCCAAGGATGAACACATGATCCAATACCTGGAAAAGACAAAATCCTTGATCAAAAACTTTGACAGGTTCACAATAAAACAGGTGCCTAGATGAGATAACAGGAAGGCGGACGCACTCAGCAAGATCGCATCCACAAGCTTCGCGCACCTCTCAAAACAGGTATTGGTAGAAACCCTAAAAAACAAGTCAATCTTGGAAATGGAGATATCCACAGTGATAGAAGAACAAGATCCTACATGGATGACACCTATCATTGAATTCATTAGCAAGGGAACTCTACCCCAAGATCATAAGGACGCTCGAAGAGTACGGCGCACAGCGCAACGATTTGAACTACGAGACAACGTACTCTATCGAAGCTCTTTCTTGCAGCCATGGCTCAGATGTGTTGGACCTCTTCAAGCAGACTACGTACTCCGAGAAATCCACGCTGGATCATGTAGTATGCACTCAGGGCCGCGATCCGTGGTGGCAAGCGCTCTAAGGTCAGGGTATTATTAGCCAACAATGCATCGCGACGCACGCGATCTGATAAGAAAATGCAGCAATTGCCAAGTACATAGGCCAATCCCACGCCGACCACAACAAGAGCTAACACCAATTACCTCACCATGGCCATTTTACAAATGGGATATTGACATCGCAGGACCCTTCCCTGTAGCAGCGGGAGGAGTAAAGTTCCTCATCGTAGCCATAGACTACTTTACGAAGTGGATTGAAGCAAAGGTGGTGGTGAACATCACAGGAAACCAAGTCAAACGCTTTGTCTGGGACAACATTGTCTGTCGCTTCGGACTACCGGGTGCGATTATATCAGACAACGGAAAACAATTCTGTGATAACCCATTCAAAGATTGGTGTGCACAATTGAACATCACATAACACTTCGCTTCAGTAAAACACCCACAAACCAATGGCCTAGTCGAGCGCGCAAACCGCAGTCTAGGGGAAGGAATAAAAGCGCGCCTGGACAGACACAAAGGAAGGTGGGTAGATGAGCTCTCGCATGTCTTGTGGGCGCATCGCACGACAATCAAAACCAGTACTGGCGACATGCCATTCTCCCTCGTCTATGGAACAGAAGCCGTCATACCAGCGGAGATAGGAATGCCAACTATACGAACAGCAGAGGTCAACGTCACAACAAATGACGAAGAACGGCGCATAGACTTGGACTTACTGGAAGAAAGGCGCGAACGCGCAGCTATACGCGAAGCAAAGGCTAAGGCAAAAATGAAGAAGTATTATGATGCAAAGGTCAAACACACTTCATTCAGACCAGGAGACTTTGTTTACGGCGCCAATGATGCGAGCCACGCAGAAGACACAGGCAAGCTCGGACCAAAATGGGAAGGACCTTACGAGGTCACAGACGCGCTCGGCGACGACGCATACAGGCTGCGCGATATGGAAGGTCACGACCTAGCGCGCACTTGGAACATCTGCAATCTAAGAAGATGCTACTTTTAGGCTACAACCATTACACAGTCACATTTGCACCCTACGAGGTGCCCAATAAGTGTTTGTTTTTCTTTTCTTTTCTAGGAATTGTATTTTTATTTTTTCAAAAAACTTGCAAGTATCAATAAAATGTTATGGTTTCTAGCTAACTCCATAGCGTATTTTACTTTATTGCATACATACTAATATATGTCAATATCGTTATCTTATATTTTTACTGCCTACATGGCGTGCATGCACCAATTAAAGACCCACGAAGGCATAAAGGATGAGTTAACCTACTAATTCACTCGTTGAGTAAGAGGGTTGCAAACCCATCAACATTGGATCACGCATCCTTGCTAAGCGCCTTACTTTTGAGACGTCGAGGTAAGTTTTACATGCACATCCCACGACGGGTGCGCATATACTAAGTACACCGTACAAGCTTAGCAAATAACGAGCCAAGACACTTGGTCAAATACTAAAACTTCGCAAACAATGCAAGTACATTTAAAAAAAAACAAAAAACAAAAAACAAAAAAAAAAGTCACGCACTTAACGAGCCAAGACACTTGGCCAAATAATAAAACTTCGCAAACAATGCAAGTATAATTCTTAAAGTCACGCACTTAAAACACTTGGTTAAATAATTTGGCAAACAATGCAAGTATATTTTAAGTCACGAACTTAAACAACGAAAAGGTATCTTATTCAACATTTATTCACAAAAATTACAAGGAAAGATACATAAATATACAAAAAGCCTACACGCTATGGCAATGCTCAGGACTATCTTGCGGAGCAGAAGACCTCCCCGCTTCCTGAAGCTTTCTAAGAAGCAAAGCATCATTGGGAGATACAGTGGGAACACTCACGGGCACACCATCAGACCTGGGGATGTGCGCAGCACCAATGCCACACATCACTGCCTTACCCTTGATGCCCTTCTTCTGAGCAGCCCTCTGCTTGTGACGCTCCATAACCTCTTTCAAGGAAATCTCCCTTTTAAGAGCAAAGGGTTTGAGGATGTCGCGAGGCTGTGCGAACACAGGAATCTGCAGCTGCGACACATCAGGCTTCAGAAAGTAATCTGATTGCCCTTCCCCATTCTCTCCAAGGTGGCGCTTCATGTCAACCCCGCCATAAGTACATCTATGGGGTCGTCTTGGTCGCGCTCCAACCTCCCAATGTGCGGCAGCTCGAGGACCTTCAACCCCGCCATAGCCTGCATCAACTCATCATAAGCAGTAGCACTATACCCAGGGACTTCCGCCAAGTCCTTCTTCAGCAGCTTGGCTTCATGGAGATCCTCCATAGCCTGCGATCTCCCACGCGCCATCGCACAGTGCACCACCTTCCCAAAAGCGTCCAACACCTCTTGGGACTCCAGCGTGCCCATAGCTGCCAGGCGCAGCCCATGGCTAATCAACCACCTACATCAACAAAGACAATTTGTGTAAGTAAAAAGCATGGCAACAAAATTATTATGAAGAATAAGAGTATAAAAGGAATACCTGCGCTCAGCAATGTTCGACATCAAATGAGGATATAATTCCTCGTCATACTCAATGCTCAGGCCACGCAGCTTGTCCTCCTGCGCCTGGATGATCTTCATCATATCCTCCTTAAACTTGGCAATGCTAGCAAAGTGCTCCACCTTCTTCTCCTCCAAGAAGCGCACGGCCCAAGTCAAGTCAGACTTATAATGATGCAGTTCTCCACGCGCCTTCTCCACCTCAGCTATGGCGGACAACTTCTCATGGGTAATCTTCTCCGTATACACCCGCGAGGCCTCCAACTCCACCTGCGCATCAGCCAACTGCGCACGGAGCTTCGCTAGCTCCTCATCCTTTTGGGCAAGAGTACTGCTCTCCCCGACATACTTCTCCCTCAACTGAGCCACCAACTCAGCCTGGCGTGCAGCAGTCACAGCTAGCTCATCCATCAACTACTGCGCCTCTCCACCCTCATCAACCTTGGCTTTCCCCTCCCTGTGTTTCATTCTGTGGAGAGGAAACCTCGTCAACAAAGACCCCATCATTCTTCGCAGCATTATACCTACAAGCGATAAAGACAACAGTTAGTAAATATTGCGACAAGTAATATTCGAGAAACATAAAGATGCAGACACTTACAGAGACGGAGAGACCTCAGCATCCTTTTTATCCGCGCCAGGAGCGGATGTCTTCTCCTCCACAGATGACTCCGCATCCCTAATGACATAGCGTCGTCTCTTCCTGGTACCACTGGTCCCAGCCTCTCCCTTGCGCTTAATGTTCTGCGCCACTTCTTCCTTCAGCACCTCCTCGGGCTTTAGGATCTCCACGCTGTCAGACGACTCAGCGCGCGCCACTTCCTCCTCTTGCACCACCTCCTCTGGCGCCACGCTCTGCACAGGCGTCACCTGGAGCGGTGGTGTATTCTCCGGGACAATCTCCGGCAGCACGGTCAATCGACCCTCGGTCGCCTCCAGTATTGGCTGCTCACCTTCTCTCAGGGGGCGCACGCCTATGGTCACCTGCTTCGGCTTCTCCAGCTTAACGACGGCAAACAGATCCATTTCTGCGCACATAAACAAAACAACAAAGAAGAAAGGATTAGTTAAGTAAAGATGCGCATACAAAAAAGACTTACAGAATTTGAAGTAGAAGGGACGAACACCCACCCCGGCCGTCCTCACTAATAAAAGTTGGCACCTCGTCCGCAGCGCCGTAATAATTGCGACTCAACCCCATGTGAACCAAAAACGCCTCCGGATAAGGGTTAATGGACAGGCGGTTGGCATCAAGAGTCTGCGCATCAGCCAGCCTATAGGAACCGGGTGCGGGGCACCCATCCCTTGGCAATGTATCCTGAGTATAAAACTCATAGGGCGATGGAAAGACTACATCATCAACCCAGAAAAAATACTCCCTCCAATTTTTTAGGGAGTCTACCTTATCAGTGTAGCACTGAAGCGCCCACGGGCGCTTCGCAAAAGACACCCACCCATTTGACCACGTCGTGTGGTAAAAGTAGCGGAATAAGGAAATGGTCGGTTCTATCGCAAGTAAACGGCAGTTTACTTCAAAATTCGACACCTTAGCCCTACCTATACAGTGCAGCTGTGAGATGTGGAGGCAATAGTGGTTGAGCAAATCGCTCAGAAAGATAGATATTGGTACGTGGTAATTCACGTACTCAAAGAATTTTATGTATAGCCCTATTTTCCCTTCGGGGAAATCAGCTATACACGCGTCCACATCTGGAGCCTCTGGACGGACATCCAGAGGCACGAAGTAGTCAGACGTAAATTGCGTAACATCCTCAACAGTCATCGCAGAGCGAAAGTCCTCTAACTGGGCAACCATCTTCATTAATTTACGAGTAAAACGCACAAAAATTACCTACGAAAATGAGTATTTTCTTTGCAAAAAGCTTTCAAGAAAAGTGAACAATGGTGAGTGTGTGTTTTACTGTGTGATCGTAAAAAATGGGGCGGTGACTCTTATATAGGGAGTAAAAAACCCTAGATTATCCCCACGTGGATCCCACTCACAAAAACGTGTGGCTGGAACTGAACTGGTACATGCACTTTTTCCCGATTTACGAGGGCCATGTGGACACTACCCCCAATTTTCGAGGTATCCGTTTGAAATACCTATGACTAGGTGCATTGCACTTTAAAATGGGCGGTAATATTTCCATGTTCTCCCGCCACGCTTACCGCTGTTAACATTAGTCTAGTATCCGCGGCTACGAGCCGCGCACACTAAACTGGGGGGACATGATGACGTATAGTCTATATATGGACCATGAGCCCAAATGATAAACATTACTCGGCCCAAACCCACCACGAGTGGGCTATCATAATGAATGAATCGGGCCATAATAATAACGGCTTGGGCTCACGAAGCCCAAAGCCCAACCAAACTAACCGGGCATGCGATAAGGATCTTCTATCTATGGAATAGATATCCTTACCCCGGATAAGCACTACGCGTGCGAAACGTAAGGAGCACGAACCCTACAAGGATTCTGCGCCTATATAAGGAATGACATCTCTCATTCAAAGGTACGATATACAAACCCTAACTCTCTACGAGAACCTTAAATCGATTACTTACTCTCACGCCGGAGTCTAATCGGGGGAGACAATCCCTCGATAAGCCTAACGGTGTTGTTTATTTTCTTAGTGCGCAGGTAACAAGTACTAAGAAGTGAATTGGTACGAAAGCAAGAGCCAATAATCAGGAACGCCCAACTTTTGTATCAACATCATCTGTTCTAACCTCTCCGTGCCGCCGGATTAACCTCCAAAACACACATCCTGATTTAGATTGAACCATTGTATTTCAATACAAGGTATTCTGAACACACTATTAAACTGGGTATAGCTCCATTCTTCCTAGTTTGGCACAACATCCTCAGTTCTCGAGAAGGCCAGTTGAAGTTTCGACCAGGTCCAGTCAATCTGTTGCTTCCAGAACCACAAGATATCTTGTAAGAGTCAGCTGCGCTGACTCTTCATGTATGATCCTACTTCCAACACAACATCGATATCATCAGCCCATCCGTACATAATTTCAAAACAACACGTACACTCGATCAATTTTCCTTCCAGCAATAAGAAAACCCGCTAGCAGTGCATCATAGATGTCATCTTCAAAGTGAACCTGTGAGAACGCCTTCACCACTTTGAACACCCACTCCTTTAGTATTTTAACTCTGCTTTCACCGAACCTGAACCACAAGAAACATTTGATCTTTTTCCAAGAACACGTCTTCTCTAACTCATTGTGCTCCCACTGTACGAATAGTTCAATAACAACAGCTCTCTAAGAAGACTCTGGTAAATATCTTGCCATTGGAGAGTATATTTCAGAAGTCATGAACGCTTTAGTGTATTCCCGCAAAACTGTCTCTTAAACTCCTACAGGTACCCAAGCTCACACTAGCTTCAACAATTCCACCGAATCTTGAACATTTACTAGTTTTTGGACTCTCAACAATATAAGAAAGCTCATTAGGACTTAATGTATTATTAATCGTTTGACCAAAACATGAAAGTTTACCATCGGTTCCTCCAAAAGATCCACCTGTCGGTTTCCTATATGCTCGTCGAGTGCCCTATTGGTTATGTAGGATTTGTAAGTGTTCCCAGGTTAGGATTAAGGTAATCAATAGCACCGGATATTCACTTGAAATCGTGTTATCACTTTCCAATAGAAACTATTCGACCGGGTTACACGAATATCTCTATGGGATAAGACCAAGTCATGTTCTTGTTTTAGGCATAAATCAAGCACAGAAACGTATTCAAGTGTTTAGGGTTTGTGTTGTATCATCTCCATGCAGAATGTTATGACCTCTATTTATAATAGAGAATACTCAAACCCTACTCCATCGAATTATGTTTAATTAATGGCCCATTAATTATATCATAATACTTTCCATAATAGTAGGAATCAGTGGTTAAAAACGAGCAGCAGAATAATATTCTGATGCCAGCAGCACAATCACACTAGCAGCAGAATCCCACTATCAGCAGAATCCACTATCAGCAGAGTCCACCAGCAGCAGATTCATACTAACAGCAGAATCAATACTAGCAGCAGAATCACATCAGCAGAAACAGATTCACACTAGCATAACCACTATTGAGTCAGGGGATTCAGTGACTAAATGGGTGTACACTCCGTACCTCCAAACCCATTACCAGGTGTGAATTAATCCCTCAAGTGCACTAAATTTTCCAACAATCCTCCCCAAATTTAGTTCACTTCCTTTGCATGAAAAATAAACACAAAACAAAATATATGCATGAATGAAAATATCTTGAAGATTGAATTCTTATCTTAGTACATTACACATTCAAATATTCGAGAATCAGGGTGTTCCAAAGAATTGAACCCTTCAACCCATTTGAATACCTGAAGATAAAATACACATACATTTTCAAACACTTAAATAACCTTGACACTATACAAGCCATGTGTCCATATCCAATTCATAAATGTTGTAAAAGCTAAAAATTCAAAGCTTCCTGAAGCGGCAAAAATTTAACATTTACATAGGTGGTTCCTCTTTATTCATGCTCCTGCCTAACACATTTTCAAAGAAAATAACCATTGAGAAGTAAAGACTTCATCCTCCTTTTCCAGCAGGTTCTGAGCACAACCTTGGGATGACAATAAACATGTGCTCCAGACCACTAAATGTTCAGCTTTCCACATTGAACTCAGCTCCTAAGTTTCCTGAGGAGGGAGTTGGGTGTCTTAGCATTCAGTGACTAAGCTGGACTTTAAACCCATCCCTTTAGCAAACTTCAAAACCAAGTCTCTAGCCAAACCCTTCATCAAATGATCAGCTAAATTATGTTGAGATCTAACAAACTCTATAGATACCACCCCATTCATGATAAGTTCACGAATCATGCTATGCCTGACACCTAAATGTCTAGACTTCCCATTGTACATCTGGCTATAAGCCTTTGCCAATGTAGCAGCACTATCACATCGGATAGAAATAGGTGCTATAGGTTTAGGCAACAATGGAATCTCAAGAAGCAAGTTTTTCAACCATTCAGCTTCTTTGCCAGCAGCTGCTAAAGCCACAAATTCAGATTCCATGGTTGAACTGATGATGCAAATTTGTTTCTTGGATGCCCAAGAAATTGCACCTCCACCAAGTAGGAATACCCAGCCACTAGTAGACGAATTGTCTTCAGTGTTACTAATCGAACTTGCATCCGTGTATCCTTCCAATAACAAGTATATGAGAGACTATAATCCATAGTTCTCTTCAAATACTTAAAAAAAAACCCTCTGAACTGCTTGCCAGTGAAGAGCACTAGGATTACTAGTATACCTGCTCAGTTTACCCACAGCAAAAGCAATGTCAGGTCTTGTACAAGTCATGGCATACATCAAGCAGCCAATCACCCTAGAATACTCAAGTTGAGATATAGCTTTGCCAGTATTAGGCATTAGCTTCTCACTTGTATCTATAGGAGTACTCACTGGAGTACACTCAAAGTAATTAAATTTCTTCAACACCTTCTCAATGTAATGAGACTGAGATATAGAAATTTTGTTACTTTCATGTTTAATCCTAATGCCAAGGATAACATCAACCTCCCCCATATCCTTCATAGAGAACTTTGATGACATAAATGCCTTTGTTAGGTTAACTTGATTTTGGTCAGTGCCAAAGATCAACATGTCATCAACATATAGACAAATAATGACTCCTTTACCAGATTTATCAAATTTTCTATATACACATTTGTGAGCCTGGTTATTTAACTTAACCACTAGACAAAACCACTTCATCAAGTTGTAATGTTGATAAATTCTTTGATTCTTCAATAGCCGTCACTTTAGCTCGCCATTTTGGGTGAAGAGCCCTAAGAAACTTCCTAACAAAATTCTTACTAGAAAAATTCTCATCAAGTGCTTTTAAACTTGTGATGATAGTGTTAAACCTAGCAAAAGCATTATCAATCGATTCCTCTTCCGGAATCGTGAATTGCTCATATTGTTGAACAATTAGATCTATTTTGTTATCTTTGACTTGACTATTGCCTTGGTGAGTTATTAGTAAAGAGTTCCAAATTTCTTTTGTGGTTTCACACATAAAGATCCTTTCGTATTCTTTAGGTGGTAGCGCATTGTAAATAACCATTTTTGCTTCATCATTTTTAGCAAGTTTCTTTTTAAATCATCGTTTTGTTTTTCAAAAGGTACGATTTCATCTTTCTTTGTTTTGGGGTTATTTTGAATAGGTAAAAAATCACTGTTAGTAATAACATGCCAAAGATCTAGATCTTTTGATTTCAAATAAGTTTCAAATCGATTTTTCCAATATAAAAATCCATCACTTTCAAATAGTGGTGGTCTTTGCATAGATTGACCTTCTAAATATTTTTCAGATTCCATAGATCGTTACAAGTTTTAAATTACAATATATTTTAAAGATCTTGCTAGACGTGGCTCCTGATACCAATTGTGGAAAACTAGAAGGGGGTTGAATAGTTTTACATTCTTTTTAAGTTTATTTTAGAAAAAATTTAGTTGCTTATAAAAATTTGATTCAATCTTATGTGAATTCAATTGTTAACAAGAATGAGCAAATCTAAGTAAATACAATCTAATAATGTAAGCGAAGTAATGAAATGGAATAAAAGATAGAGATGGAGAGATCAAACCACAGCATGCGAATTTATAGTGGTTCAGCTAAAAGGACACCTTCCTTGCCCTACTCCACTCTCCGAGTACCACACTCGAGAGATTTCTTCACTATGTCAACAAACTCCTTATGGCGGAGAAACCTTACACACCTTGGCTTACACCGATTAACGACACTAAGCTAAATGTCGAGTTCTAATCCTAGCTAGAACTAATCTCACAACTTCACAACTTCTTAGGGTTTTTACTTTGATCACCGAATTCACCAAGAGAGAGATAAAGGGAATCTGGGTTGTTTTAAGAGACTTTCTATAGCATGATTCCTTTAAATCACATGTGGTTTTGTTTTGTCATGTTTGGTTATCAAATTGTAGAAATTACACGTGATTATTACTTATTTAGTTTACAAGGTCAATCAAATGTGATTATGTTTAGTCCTATTTGGTTCTGAAAAGGTGAAAATAACATGTGATTTACTCCTTATTGTTGTTGGTACAATCACATGTGATTCCTTTTTGTCATGTTTGGTTCTTAAAAGGTGGGAATCACATGTGGTTTACTTTTATTGTAACATTTGATTCTGTTTGTGAGGGTGTTATGGTTTAAGGTAAGAATGCGGCCAAATATAAAGCAATATATAAAGATAAAGGGAAAGAACACGTAGATATATAAAAAATATTGGCAAAGTGTAAGGTAAAATTTTGTTATCTTATATTTTGTTTTAAATCATGTTGAATTTATTTTCACAAATCGTGATAATGAACAGTTTTGAGATAAGACATCTTAAGATGATGGGCATAGGATTAACATCATCTAATTATTGAGAATGAAACGAAACAATTATGAAGAAAATAAATTAGAACAAGCGCTAAACTGATAAATAAGGAAACTTTTTTGGTATATGTTTATCTACATATTTTGAGTAGGAAGTAAGGTAAGGATAGGTGTTGTTGTATTGAAAAGGGCTTGTCCGTTAATCAAAAGGAGAACACGACAACATGAATGATTGATCCTTGAAAATATTTGATTGAAATTGATTTTTCATCTTATTAGAATCTTTGTTATGTTTTGAAACGATTAAAAAAATTTAATTGGTTGTTACTTGAATAGAAACCTCATATAAATGTTGATTTTCATATTATTATTAGTAAGTTGTGTTCTGTTTAAAGTATATAGTTATAGTAGTTAAAGAAAAGCTACAAAATAAAGCACACATAATTTAAGTGCGAATCACATCTAAGTTGGTTCGAAACAACATGTGATTTGTGTTAAATCTATGGGCTAATGGTCTGAAAAGGAATCTAACTTGCCACCTTTTTCTTTTGTAGGCACTCAACTTTTAATTTTCCTATTAAATTAAAAAAAAAAAAAAAAAAAAAAAAAAAAAAAAAAAAAAAAAAAAAACTCTTTTAATTTTCCTATTGTGACCATACTACAGGATCACTATGACATGACATGTGTTAATCAATTAAGGGTCTGTTAAGTGAGGCCAATTTCATGATTTTACCCTCTTTACACATCTCAATGACAAGGCACCATTTCCATTCACATATCACAAACACCCAGAATTTTCAGGAAAAAAAATTATTCCCTAAATCATATATCTCCATCTTCATCATTTTCACACACAGTAACACATACCAAACCCTAACCATGGCGATCGGCCATATCCTCAACCTCAACCGCCGTTCTCACCACACCTTATCCACCACTAGATCCGCTGCCACTGCCGCCGTAACTAACTCACCGGAAACCATCACCACCACCACCTAACCATATGATCTACGGCATCTCCAAAAAGGTCAATCAAAAGCTTTCAAAACTCCCAAACCCTAACCCTACGTACCTAATCCACAACTCACCATTCCTCGATACACCTTACCAAATGGCCTACGTGTTGCAACGAAAGCGAATACGGCCTACATGTCCCAACTATTAGAAAAAAGACCATCCTTTTTTACCACATTATTGTTAATTCTATTTCAGGGAAGATTAAAATAGATCTTTATTTAAATATGTATACTAATTTCCCCTAATAATGAATCATTTTCCTACTTTAAACTTATACCCACTAACAACAAAGCTCTTCGGTATTCAGAAAGTGTAAATATCGCATCAGTGTGTTGCTTAAGACCACCTGAGCTCATTGCGATTGAAGGAATTCATCTGAGGGCTGAATATAGAATTGGGTTGAATATAAGTTGTTGATGAGGCGAAAAATGATCCGTTTTTAGGGGGTCATTTAAGCTGGAATTTGAATTTATTTGATCAAATATTGCCCTAAATCGTTCCTTTTGTGATTTTAGGTACTTTGGGAGTGAAATCTGGAAAAGGAAGCAATTCGGACGTTTTTGGAGCATAAAAGTCAAGAAAACGCCAAAGTCTTAATTTTCCTTGCTGGGAACAGTAGGTGACGGCGTCAAGAAGGAATTCATGACGGCGTCAAGAGTAATTTTCATGACGACCCAGTACAGATTTGACGGCGTCACGAAGTAGAGCGTCAAGAAGAAAATGCATGACGGCCTGGAAATGCATAACACATGACGGCGTCAAAAGTAGATCAAGGCAGTCCGAGAAATATTTTGGCGGCGAGGTGACGGCGTCACCTATTTGGTCTTGACGCCGTCAGACCCTATTTCCTATATATAGATTTCTAATTTTCACATTAAAAAGAGAGAAGTTTTGGAGAAACCCTAAGTACGAACTTGGTGCAAATTTTACAGGTTTTTCAATGGTTCTAAGCCCTTGATACCTTTCATGTGTAATTGAGATAAGTATTCTTTTAATTCAATCAATATGTCTATGTGTTGGTTGTCTATATCTTGTTCTTGTCTTAATTCCATCATGCTATGCTAGATCTATCTTGTGTTTGCTTGGATCTAATGAAACCTAGATGTTAATTATGTGTTGATTACTTGTTTATGGTTGTTTTGGATGAATGAATTCGATGTTAGGCTTAAGAAAACTGGCAGATCTCCAATTGGTAACATGCTTGAACGTCTTAGGAAACATGAACTGATGTGCACTAGGTTTTATTGGTTGTATTTAATGCATGAGCCACTGTTTATAATCCCTATGGTTGTGCTGGGCATGGCATAGGAGGAGATAAGAGCTCATAGGATTGGGGAGTTAAGTGCGCCACCCCATGAATGGTATTAAGGAATACAATCCGTCATCCACGCAACTATAACAAGTAATTAACGTGTAAAAGATATCTAGGGAGTAGTGAAATCTAAGTAAACACATTTTCTCCACTTATTGCTCACAACCTTAGTTAATTTAGTTTATTTTCATTTTTAGTATTTCATTTGATTGCATCTTAGTATTGGGTTAGTTGACTAGCAACTAATTCCGCCCAAATCCTTCAAACCCGAGAATTTTACTTGCTTTCTAAAAAAATATAAAAATACAAAAATAATCATCTCTCATCTTTAGAACTAGTATTTAGGTTTTCTAATCCTAGCGACACTATTCCTAGCTGAACGATCAATCCCCCGGTACTTGTCCCTATACTATACTACAACGATCAGGTACACTGCCTGGTGGGGGTTGTAAGCTTCACAAGATCCCTTGAGAGGTAAAGCCTGGTGCGATTCCCACGTATCAAGTTTTTGGCGCCACAGCCTGGGGAATAGTTATTGTCTAGGTTAGAATCTCTTTTTATTAGGTCTACTTGCTAGATTCCTTTCTAGTAAGATTTTATCTTTATTTTTAGGTTTTCTTTAGTCTATCTTATTTCTTCGTGTTTTTGTTCGTAATTTTTCACCACCCGACATCATGGATGATGGGAACATCTTTGAACCCGTCATCCCACCACAACAAAACCCACCACTAGAACCTCTTAGGCCCCGAACCTTAGGAGAGTATTCCCGACCTAGCCACCAAGGCTACCGAAACACCATTGAGCTCACCAGAGCCAATGTGACTCCCTTGCGATCCGACACCATCCGGTTGGTGCAAAGCGGATGTGCATTCCATGGACTTCGTTCCGAAGATCCAAACCAACATCTTAAGGACTTCCTTAAAATCGTAGATTCCATAGACCTAGATGTTGCAACTAGAGAGACTACCCGATTACGCCTATTCCAATTCTCTCTACGGGATCAAGCTAGTCAGTGGCTTGAGCGTTTACCCGCGGGATCCATCACCACATGGGATGGTCTCACCACTCGTTTCCTTGCTCAATTTTTCCCACCGGGGAGAACTACTAAGCTTAGAAATGACATCTTGATGTTCCAACAACGTCAAAATGAATCTCTTTATGAAGCATGGACTCGTTTCAAGGACTTACTCCAAAAAGTCCCTCATCATGGCATTGATCTTTGGCTCCAAGTCTAAATCTTTTATGACCATATCGATCTCTCCACGAGGCGAGCCATTGACCAATCGGCCGGTGGTAAGCTACGTGATCTAAGTGCGGAACAATCATGGGAACTCATAGAAGATCTTGCTCTCTATGACAACGAAAGTTGGAATGATCCCCGTGATTTGAACAAAACGGTCAAGGCAATATCTTTGCCTTCGAACAACTCTAGCACTCCCGACCGTAGGATCATGGAACTTGAGGACCAAGTCAAGTTTCTCATGAAAACTTACGAAGCTCCTAAGCCTTCAAGCCAAGTGAACAAAATCACTTCTTCATGCGAATTATGTAGTGGTCCCCATGACACTCGTGATTGTGTGGAACTCCCCGGAATAGCTTTTGCGGACTACACATCCTCGCGTACCGACGAAGCGGGAGATAAGTGGTACACTTTCAAGCCCGAGCCAAACCCTTACGGTGATTCATACAACCCCTCTTGAAAAAATCACCCAAACCTTAGGTGGAAACAAAACCAACCCAATTCTTCCAATCCGCCTAATCGTTACCAATCAAACAGTCCACCCTCCAACCGTACTTTCAACAACAATCCTTCTAACAATTATGGTAGTACTAACAATCTTGAAGGATTGATGTCTAAGTTCATGGCATCTCAAGAAGCTCGCATATCTAAGTTTGAAGCCGATTTCAAACAAAAGCAAAGCGAGATGACCACCAGAATTGACGCATTGTTGAAAGTTCTCAATGACCAAGAAATGGGAGCACTCCCAAGTGACACGGTCAAGAATCCAAAACTAAACGTTAATTCCATATCTTCAGTTTCGTCACCCACTTCGTGTCCACAATACTACTCGGTTATAGAACCGGTCACTGATGTCTTAGCGCGTGCTCCTTACTATAGTGCCCTCCTAGAAAAATATGAGAAGTTTAAACTAGGTAAAAATGGGACCGCCTTCGTTCAAAACAAGTTGCCTAAAAAGCTTGATGATCCGGGTATATTTGTTTTGCCTTGTAAGATAGGAAGATCCGAAGCTTTCGACACACTAGCCGATTTAGGGTCAAGCCTTAACTTGATTCCCTTATCCTTATTCACCGCTCTTAAGGTAGGAAAGTTAGAGGAAACGGAGGTATTGATAGGGCTAGCAGATGGGAGTATTGCCCACCCGGTTGGAATGATTAAGGATGTAGTTGTTCACGTAGGAAGGTTAACTATATTAGCGGATTTTCACGTCCTAGACATGGTTAGTGACACTACATGCCCATTATTGGTAGGGAGAGGATTTTTAGCAACCGCTAGCGCCATGATAGATTGTAAGGAGTCTAAGATAGCGGTAGGTGAAGGCGATACTTGGTCGGTGTACGATGTAAAGAAGCATAGTTATGATTGTGATGATGAACCGACACCGCATTGGGTAGAGATGAATAGGAGACCATCTAGATATGGACCTTGGATAGAAAGGAACTTCATAGGACCTCAATGCCCATTTTATCTAGAGAAAGATTTCGTTGAAAAGACACATTCGATAGAACAACTCATAGCTAGAGATGAAGAGCTAGATCCCTTTGAGGACCCCTTGGTATTTAGGAAGATGATCGAGTTCTTGAGCGTAATGCCTATTAATATAGAGATGAATAAGTGGAAAAGAGAGGGAGACAAGTGTAAATGGAGGTGGGACAAGCCACCTAAAGAAGGTGATGGATCATGGCATATGAGGATGACCTTGTATGATCCGGATGGAGAAAAGTTTGAAAGGTCATACCATACTAAGGAAACCGATAGGAAATTGAAACCTAAGTTTGATCCCAAAGATGTCCTCAATGAGGAACTCACCCGTATCACGTAGTAACCCATGACCTTGAGTCTAGCTACAAGACTCGTAAATAAAGAAAAGCGCTTCTTGGGAGGCAACCCATGTTTTGTGTGATTTTATTTTGTTTATTTGTTATTTGCTTCCGTATGCATGCTTTATTTTTATTGTTGGTTGATCATGTTTCTCAACTAAATAGTGGAAATACTTTACTTTGTTGTTTTGGCCTAGTCTTAACTCCACCTAAAAGTATTTTTTGCAAAAGATAAGTGTAAGGGGAAACCCCAAATATGTTTTTAAGAAACAAACCGATCATGATTCTCCATAATATTAAATGAACATGTATATTCGTATTTGTTAGAGTCAAATGCTTGTATTGACTCATAATGAAGTTTTGCAGGATTTTCCAGGAAGTAGGACCAAGTTTTTCCAGAAATTTTCCGGAAACTTAACATAAGAATTTCTGCAGGTCAATCCTGACGGCGTCAAGTGTAAAAATCTGGAAATTTTACCGGTTTTGTTTTTCTAACGGAATCTTATGGTTTTTGTGAATTATTAAGTTTTATAATCTCCAGTAGATCTGCAAACTTCATTCCACAAGCATTATATCTTATCTTGTTTTCTAGGATTTAGTAACTTATATAGGATGCCGCCGATTTTATGTGAGGTTGCCTTGTTTGTTTTCTCAGAATTTACAGGTTATGTTTGACAAGAAGATGATTATTATTCTGGAAGGGAAGCTTTGATTGTTCGTTTTCTTGGAGGAAGATTTAACCTGACCACCTTATTATCCATACCGAGCGAATCAGGGGAGTATTTGATTTCATTCTTCTTACTTATTTCACTTTTACATTCTTTACTTGAACATTGGGGACAATGTTCATCTTAAGTGTAAGGGGAGGGTAAAAAGATGATACCTTACATATGCACTTTCGCTTGAGTTTGTTTTGTTTAATGGTAGATGTGTAATAAAACTATGAGAAATACTTGTTAGTGTTATTTTAGCGCCAAATTTAAAATTTTTTACAACATTTAGGAGTGAAACTTTAGCCATAGCAAGCGTCTCATGGATAGGAGATTGTATGACTAGCACATAACCGTATATTCAGAAAAATTTACCACCCAAATATATGAGGTTCGCCTTTAGATTTGATAGGAAAAGCATTCACTATTAGTGCTTATGAGTGTACCGGTAGCATTTAGATTCTAGAACTTGCGTTAGTGATGCATCCCGAGACCGCTAGTGAGACTATATTCGTGTGGTAGGATTTACTACATGATAAGAGGCATTAGGATCACCCTTGTGTTAAACCCGTATCATAATTACTTGACCATTTAAGTCATATTACTTGGCTAGTTAAGTCAACTAATTTTTCCCACACCATTAGCGTTGTACTCATTTTTAGTACACGAAACCCCTAGTACACCCCTCCGAGCCTATCTTTTCGTTTCTAACTTTAAGCATTTTACTTAAAGGAAGAATTTGTTACACCCCACTTAAATGTACACCCAAATCTCCTTAGCCTTCCGTGTATGCGCTCATCTTTAGTGCATTATTGTTATTTGTTAAACCCTAAGTTAACTATCTAATTGATTACATGGTTGCTAAGTCGAGTCATATCTTTGTACATATTGTTTTGGGACGATTGGGACTCATGGGTAAAGTACTTATTTTATGGAGTAATGGGGAAGAACATCATATATTACCCCTATAGGTACGTTAATCTTAAAAGTACTCCAAGTGTTTTGATTATCTTAATTCGAGTCATTAGATTAGTTTATTGTAAAGTATGTAAAAATTCAAGTGTAAGGGGAATGTTCATCCCCTATGATGTATTATTTTGGATGGTAAGGTAAGAGTGTAAGTAAAAAAAAAATGGACTACCATCCCTTTTTATTCTATGTTCATTTTATATTTTTGTTATTTTTCATTTATTAGCTTAAGTCGAGTCTAGTCTTGGCTTAGCAACGCCATATTGTACATGTAATTGACCAAGATTGTTAACTCGCCACCAGTAAAAACTTCCTTTATCCAACAAAACCGTGTATTTCATATCCCTACACCTAACGTTACAACCCTTTAAAGGACCTCTTTGATAGTTTATCCTAGGTGCTTACGCCATGTGGTGGAGGTTTGATCCTTTCCCAAGCCTATGGTAATCTATTTTGCTATGACAGGTAGTGAGAGATATCTTCTGTTTCCATATTGTAATTTATACTTTATTACACCCGAGAGATGTGAGTATCTAAACACTATTTGTGAGGTGCTAGTGTATGACCTCCGTGCTTGTCTATTGCTCTTTAGTGGAACGATTATTTGTTGTAATTACTTTTATATTAGTGTTAAATGACCCCTAACTTGTATTTTGAGTAGAATAAAAGCGCATTTGCTTGAGGACAAGCAAATCTCAAGTGTAAGGGTATATGATGAGGCAAAAAATGATCCGTTTTTAGGGGGTCATTTAAGCCGGAATTTGAATTTATTTGATCAAATATTGCCCTAAATCGTTCCTTTTGTGATTTTAGGTACTTTGGGAGTGAAATCTGGAAAAGGAAGCAATTCGGACGTTTTTGGAGCATAAAAGTGAAGAAAACACCAAAGTCTTAATTTTCCTTGCTGGGAACAGTAGGTGACGGCGTCAAGAAGGAATTCATGACGGCGTCAAGAGTAATTTTCATGACGACCCAGTACAGATTTGACGGCATCACGAAGTAGAGCGTCAAGAAGAAAATGCATGACGGCCTGGAAATGCATAACACATGACGGCGTCAAAAGTAGATCAAGGCAGTCCGAGAAATATTTTGGCGGCGAGGTGACGGCGTCACCTATTTGGTCTTGACGCCGTCAGACCCTATTTCCTATATATAGTTTTCTAATTTTCACATTAAAAAGAGAGAAGTTTTGGAGAAACCCTAAGTACGAACTTGGTGCGAATTTTACAGGTTTTTCAATGGTTCTAAGCCCTTGATACCTTTCATGTGTAATTGAGATAAGTATTCTTTTAATTCAATCAATATGTCTATGTGTTGGTTGTCTATATCTTGTTCTTGTCTTAATTCCATCATGCTAGGCTAGATCTATCTTGTGTTTGCTTGGATCTAATGAAACCTAGATGTTAATTATGTGTTGATTACTTGTTTATGGTTGTTTTGGATGAATGAATTCGATGTTAGGCTTAAGAAAACTGGCAGATCTCCAATTGGTAACATGCTTGAACGTCTTAGGAAACATGAACTGATGTGCACTAGGTTTTATTGGTTGTATTTAATGCATGAGCCACTGTTTATAATCCCTATGGTTGTGCTGGGCATGGCATAGGAGGAGATAAGAGCTCATAGGATTGGGGAGTTAAGTGCGCCACCCCATGAATGGTATTAAGGAATACAATCCGTCATCCACGCAACTATAACAAGTAATTAACGTGTAAAAGATATCTAGGGAGTAGTGAAATCTAAGTAAACACATTTTCTCCACTTATTGCTCACAACCTTAGTTAATTTAGTTTATTTTCATTTTTAGTATTTTATTTGATTGCATCTTAGTATTGGGTTAGTTGACTAGCAACTAATTCCGCCCAAATCCTTCAAACCCGAGAATTTTACTTGCTTTCTAAAAAAATATAAAAATACAAAAATAATCATCTCTCATCTTTAGAACTAGTATTTAGGTTTTCTAATCCTAGCGATACTATTCCTAGCTGAACGATCAATCCCCCGGTACTTGTCACTATACTATACTACAACGATCAGGTACACTGCCTGGTGGGGGTTGTAAGCTTCTCAAGATCCCTTGAGAGGTAAAGCCTGGAGCGATTCCCACGTATCAGTTGTTTGAAGGAATTCATGGAAATGTTAACCTCATGTTTATCATTTCCGGATCTTGTGACCTATGGGTGTGTTATTGATGCATATTTGGGTAGCTAGAAAACTCGAGAGAAATTTGGACTTCGCTTTTAATCCTTTGAGGAAAATGAATGCGAAAGATTCACCTGTTGTATTAACGGATCAGATTGTGTTTGACGTTTTGGGAAATTGAATGTGAAAGATTAAACTGTTGAAAGGTTTGAAAGTTCATCCCAAATCACATGTTGTTTTAGCATAACATATTATTTGCAATATCGAGGATTGCGGCCTTACAAAAGGTTTTACTTCTCAAGGGATCTTGAGAAACTTTGCAATCCTCCAGGCAGTGTACCTGTTCGTTGTAGTGTAGTATCTGTATGTCCGGGGGATTGATCGTTCTCTAGGGAATAGTGTCGTTAAGTTGAAGTGTATGTCAATTTAAGCCTAAGGGTGAGGGATGATTCTTTTTGTATTTTTATGTTTTATACGGTTTGAAGGAGTGGGCGGAATTAGTTGCTAGCCAACTAACCCAAAACTAATAACTAAACTAATAACAAAATTAAATAACAAGATAATAAAAATGGCGAACTACTAATGAGAAGACAAACGTGTTTACTTAGACTTAATTACCCCTAGTTATCTTTTATTGATTCGTTGAATGTCACAGTGCAGTTGTTTTAGTTGAAGCGTTGTGTTCCTTAATATCAGTCGTGGGGGTGTGCGACCTTCCCCAACTCTATGAATATCAATTTCTCCTATGAATGCGCGTTAAGCGCCCTAATCATAGAATCACTAACATCTATTCATGCATTAAATACAACGAGAAAAACCGTAGTGTACATACGATTATACATTTTCTAAGACGTTTAAGCTAGTTACAAAAAGGAGGTCAGCCAGTTTTCTTAGCCTAATGTGAATCAATCAACTAAACAATAGACAACTCATCAATAATCAATAACTAGGTTTCATTAGATCTAAGCAAACACTGATAAACTTAAGCTAACAGGTTAAAAGGAAGAAAAGATAAACAAGTAATCAAACAACACATAGACATATTGAATGATTAAAAGAAAACTTAACTTCAATTGAACATGGAAGAAAAGAGGGTATCAAAACCCTAAAAATCTTCTGAAATTCGTACTAGGGTTTTGTCTCCAAGGTTGCACACTAATGAATAAAAAATCGAAAAGTATATATAGATTTACAAGGCTGATGGCGTCAGGTTATAAACGCTGACGCCGTCAGGTCGCCGTTTTTAGGGTTTCTTCTTGTGCAAGATAACCTTCAGACGTCGTCACTCTTTAACTCTTCTGGGCCGTCTCTCTTTAAGCAAACACCAGACGACCTACTTGGAAATACACTTGACGCCGTTAGGTGTAAATTCTTCAAAAGTTCACTGGAGCGTCATGTGTAATATTTCCAAGCTTCATTATCTTCAAGTGATGGCGTCACCTATTAAGGTGTAACGCCGTCAGCTGAAATTCCTGACTGGTTTTCCATGACTTTGGTGTTTTCTTCACTTTTGAGCCCAAAAATGTTCAAAATGCTCCAATTTCCAGAAATCACGTCCCAAGTACCTAAAATGAGAAAAGAAACTATTTGAGGCAATATTTGATCATATATTCACGATTTAAGGCTTAAATGACCCCTTAAAAACGTACCAAATAAATCCTTATCACAATATCAGACTCATCATCGATAAGGGTCTGATTTAATGGTATGTGTTAAGTGATTCGAGGGCCTTATTTGGATTGTCTTTGTAATAGAAAGATGTAGGCAAGAAAAGGATTATTGGGTATGTGTTAAATCTGACATCTGTGTTCTTGAAAGAAAATGATTATCGGATATGCGTACTTGTGTTCTTGAAATGGTAAAAGAGGAAGATAAAAAAGAAATGGAGAAATGGTCAAAGAGAAATATCTATTCAGTGAATCTGTGTACTTGTGTTCTATGTTGGTCAAAGAGGAAGAATTAGCAAGGGCATAATAGTCATTTTACTCTTTTATTTACATCTATATTAAACAATAACGGAAAAAATATAATTAAGTTTTGCCACGTCAGACTAATCCACTAACGATGCATACAAAGAAAAATTAAGAGAGTTTTTGAATTGCATAGGAAATTAAAAGTTGAGTGCCTACAAAAGAAAAAAAAATATGACAAGTTAGATGCATTTTCAGACCATTAGCCCTAAATCTATTTAAACAAAATACTTGCATACTTGCATGTTTATGACATGTATGATTGATACCAAATAATCTTGTTGGAGAAATATATGTGACTTTGAAAACAAACGAACTAATTTCAAAATTAAAAGTTTTCAATCCTTTAATAATATCCTACTTGCGTTGACTCTATATTCAAGCGCCATCTCTTGATGTTCTTTATCTAAAATAAATACTTCTTTGCAATATCCTCAACATATTGCCTCTTCTCTTTAGCATGCACTTTAATCTCATAAATTTTTAGTGCATATCTCACCCTCAAAATGGTAAAAAAAAAATTGTTCTTGTAGTCGAGTACTTTTTGAAGTTCAACACTCTTTGTTCAATAACACTACTTTCAGAACTCTTTGATGTAAACCATCATCTTCATCTTGTATAATTGTATCTCATTTATCATATTTATAATAATCAACATTTTCTACACATGTATCTTTGATATGACCTAAATAGTAACAACAAAAACATAAATAAATTAAAATCACAACAATAATCACATTATATATCAAACAACCAGTAGCGTTGCCAGAATTTCACTTATGTGTAAGTTTAGATGTACCATAAAACAATAATACAACCGGTCATCATTTATATGGTAAACATATTAGCAAATAGTTGTAATGTAAATTTGTCTTTGGTTGGGCCAAAATGACATGAATTTGTCTAATTTGTAATATGCTAATACAAATAATAATAAAATATATAATATTAGAAATCTTCATACCAAGTCATCCATATAGCTACCATCTTGCAAACAACAATAATACATGCTCACTGGGCGTACAGTAAGGTGCAATTAATGAATATAAAGTTTCATGTTAAACAAAAAAATATACGGAGTATTCAGTGAACATTAATTAAACTCTAAAATTATCATGCTTAAATAAAAATGTGATATTAATTAACTTATACTTTTCATATATAAAGAGCTAGACATGTACCCAGTGGGTACATATTAGCAAAACTCTGTAATACAAAAAATAATAATCAGTAACTAAGTTCAATAATCAATAATTAAATCAAATGAAATACTCTGTACTAATTAAGGGGCCGTTTGGTTTGTTGCTATGAATCATAATGGGTATCGGTTTTGGAATAGATTGAAAGAAAATATGATAGATATTGTATATAAAAGTATTAAATGTTGTTTGTTTTTAAATTGTTAAATATTAGATTTTAAGTATATATATTATTATAAAATTTGAAAAAGGTTATAAATAAAATCAAAATATGGTTTAGAAATTTACTCGTATGAACCATATGCACAAAAGTCAACATAAATAGGAGAATTGTCATAAATCCTGAAATCCATGAGATGCATTTGGGTATGATCAAAGACCACATCTAAGGGAATTCATCACTGTTTTATAACTGAAAACATAAAATAAACAATTTATTTCACTTGAAAACCATTCCTTGAAACCGATATACGCATAACAAACAACCCCTAACATAATCGATAACAATCACATCAACAATAATACACAATAATTCATAATAAATCACACATGATTCTACTTTTTTAACGATTATAATAACACAATCAACTGTAAATAATACTTATAAATATCTCAACTAAACTTCACAAACAACAATAACTTGTAACTAAATCAAAATACACCACATAAACCCTATATATCTTAAAACACTAATCAACAACTTCAATAACCCTAATACAAATAAACATTATATCATTTTTTTAATACCATAAACGAGATTCTCATAGTAATTGGATCATATTTGTGACAAATCAAGTTGAATAGAATACGAATCGGGCCTCAATAAGATGTGAATGGCAAGATTTCACTTCTCAATCCAATAACTTGAATGTGCTTGTGATGGTTAAATTAGGGAAACGTTACGGTCTCGTTAGGATGAGAGAGTTTGGATGTGTGTGTGTGTGTGTGTGTGTGTGTGTGTGTGATTTTATTTTATTATTATCATTACTATTAGACAAAAATACATCGTTGCTCCCTGAACTTTCCACAAAACATCGCATGGCACCATAACTTTTAAAAAACGTCGCCAGGCGTCCAAACCTTGTGTATTTCAGGCCGATTGCGTCCCTTGACCAGTTTCGGCTCGGTTAACACACGTTTTTTGTTATAATATGATGGGCATAATAGTCCAATCATGTTTTAACCAATCCTACAAACCTGAGTTAACCCAACATTTAACGTTAGGGACGATTCATGAAGTTTACTTTGCAACTTGAGCTTATCTTCTCTGATACGCTAGCTCATTTTGCGCGCGAATCAATAAACCCACACACCAAAACCCCTATGCCCACCATAATTACATAGACCTATTGAAAAACCAAATCCAAACAAAAAAAACCTCATTTACTGAAAATCCAAGACGAAATCCAAGCCTTCATTTTTCATAACTCACCATGTTTTTTGGACGGAATGTTATGAATGACATGCCGGATAATGTTATCACCAATATTTTAAACCGTTTGCCACTCAAAGAGGCGGTGACGACATCCAGTTTTGCGAAAAACTGGAGGTTTAAGTGGACGTTGCTCACCGATGTCATACTTGATGAGGGTTTCTTTTATTTTTTGACAAATAAGTTTGAAGGGATGCATGTTACTAGATTGCTGCTTCAGCTCAAAGGTGCCATAAGAAGGTTTGTCTTCTCTGTAGAGTTGAAACATCTGGAACTTCATTGGTGTACGTTACCTAGTTTGGTATCCTTTGAAGGTTTCCCAAATCTATTGACCTTAGAATTGTTATCCGTCAAATTTCTGACCGGTACAATTTGGGACTTTATTGCTGGTTGTCCCTTACTTGAGTCTCTTAAAATCAATCGTACTGATACAAAAGAGATGAGACTATTAGATATTGCACAACTTGGGAATCTAAAGAAGTTGTATTTGTCATTCGGTCTTTTGAACCAGGTCACCACAATCACAACTTACAATATATATCAACTTAGAAATCTTCCCAAACTTGAGTCCTTTACATTGGATTTTTAGGAGTGCAAAGTAAGACCAATTTGATTTTCACACTTCAAATGCAATCTTTAAAAATTCTAAAAATTCTACCTGTTATAGTTATTGGCAGAAGGTAGCTCATGGATGAATGTACCTGTGGCATTTGTATCCCTCAAGAATCTAAATCTATCCGGAGTCGATTTTGGGAACAATGCAATGGTAGCATTCATCACTCAAATGATTCGTGGAGCTCCAAGATTGCAAATGCTAGAAACCAGAGTAAGTGGAATGCAATATGTATTATGCTTCACATCAACCTAAATTGCCATGGTTGTGCATCTCAATACTATCTCAATTTGCAGGCTTCATTCGAAAGTGATATACCTTTGGAAAGTTATTCATTACATTTAGGAAGCAACAGAATCAGGTCGGGCCAGCTCGAGAGTGTGGTGTTTCGATCTTTTCCTATATCAGTTAATGAATTAACAATAATAAAGTTTGTATTTTCTTGTTCCCCCTTACTGAAGAAACTTTATATCAAGCTTTGCACTCTGAATCATGATCACGCTGAAAATGTGGTGATGAATTGGGAGTTGGCTAGGGAGCTGTTGGAACTCCACCGAGCTTCCCCCACAGCCATAGTGGAATTCTTCTAGTTTTTTTATGTTTATTCTATGGTTTTTTTAATGTTTAGCTTGTACCCTATGACAATTAACAACGTATTTTGTTGTTCCTGCTTCATTTTATGGTTTGTTTAATGTTTAGCTTGTTAATTACCCTAAATGGTGTTGTTTGAAATATTGTGGGTGTGTTGTGGATACGGCAATTTGACTTTTGAAAGTCAAAGTTACATATAGCACTTCAACTTGGGATTAGAAAGTGCATGTTGAAACTATCATATATATACAACAATATGGTTTAAGTATACATATATTGCATCATACTTGCAAAATTGTGTATGGATAAACCTATATGGTTTATCCTACACATATAGTTACAAAACATTTGTCTAAGCATTGTCAAGTTGATTTGTGCCCACAAATCCACCATACATACGAACTACAAAATATGTTTACATAATATCATTCATCCAACTTTAAAGCTCCTTCAGCACACATCAAAATGTAAAACTCTTTGTGACCTGTTAGTTTCATCACCTAGAAAGAAGCAGACCATTGAACCTTGACCAAAATGTGCTTCTGCCCTCAATTGCCTGATACTAGATAATGAAACAATAGCCACTTGCCTCCTGACCTTCCCTTGACCAACTTCAAGTATCCTCTCACGAACTTCGAACTCTTCATGTAGAATGCCCTTTCTTCTTGGTCATGGGCTGTGTGGTGTTCCCAATTACACATCCAATTCATCCGAGGGGCTTCAAAATCTGAATTTAATATTACATATAATCAAATAACTTACACTGCTGTGAGATACTTGGAGTAGTTAAAGTTGTAGGACCGATAATACTAGCGATTTATGTGGTTCGGGGGGTTGGGGAAGCTCAAAGTAAAAGAAAGACATGGTATTTATTAGATTAAGAAAGGGGAAGATGTGTGTGTTTTTCTAGAGAGAGAGAGGAGAAAACCACACACACCTAAAGATACAAAGAGACATCGAACCTTCTTAGTTGTGACTAGGAAGGTATTTATACAAAGAACTAACCTAACTTACCACTATTGACTAAACTAGTCCTTGTACATAGAAACTATTGCAATTCCCGACTATAACATAACTTTAAAGGCTAACAATCTCTCCCCAAAGTGATGTTATACGGGAATTGCTTACAACATTCCCTACAAGTAAAATTAAATACAAAACATAAGTGCAGCAGCTCCGAGAGTGGTCTTCAAACTTCATTACTTCATTCAGCTTCCTGAATCTTCTCAGCTGCCATCTCTTTACTTGCAAAAGAACAATGTGAGCAAATTTAATTAGGAATTAAATCTGGCTTTACACTCTCCCCTAATTAGTGCTTTCCCCCAAACTGACAACCTTTCTGATGAATGCCCTAAATCTGAAGAAGTCTTTTGATAATTAAATGCAAACCGTCTTTAGTCTTCAAACACGCAGTGGAAAATGTAGAACAGACTGTAGACTCGACCTTCTTCAAGATTGTCCATTCGGGAGAAATGAAATATCAACATCTTCATCTCACCAAATGCATCCAGTTATCTTACAAGTGAACAATCAGCCCGTAACATACACATGAAATGATAACACCAAAGTAACAAGTTGAAACGCTGATAATCTTGAATTTGTTGCCCGAAATTGGTGAAGGTGGATAAGGTAGAAGTACGTAGAAATAGTTGAGAGGATAAGGATATAGAATCAACCAATCTCCGACACAAATCGTTTCATAAATCATTAAACCCGATCACGTGAACTTGTTGTGCGTCCTCGATGTACACATTTCTCTCCCCTGATGGTTGCAATTTATCGGAATCAGCATAACGATGTGTATGTGAAGCATTAACTGGAAGCACTTTGTCATTAATCATATCAGCCCATGAGAAGATGTCGATAAACCCAATCTACTAATAATACCATTTAAAAAACTAAAACATACCCTAGTCAGTTGGTTGGTGACAAAGGGCATTCATGGCTATGTTGGTGTTGTATGTCTCCATTGTTGTGATGGCCCCTCCATCATGGTCAAACAACATGACATTATACTCCTCCCCCGAGACAACATGAGTAAACACCATTTTTTGACTAGGTGACATATTCAAGTCTCGGGCCAGTTTCTCCCAACCACATCCCCACAGGGCCGTGTGGACATATCGATCATACCAATCTTGTGTAACCTCCAGCTCTACTTGGTAATCAGTGGTGTTACTAGTAACCATGACCGACTCTCTAGCTGCTAGACCATGCAGATATGCTAGAAAATCTTCTGGCATTGGCTAGATAAGATGAGATGTGTCTGTCACATCAACCATACATCTCCAAAACTGATCATGGACTGGTTCATAATTATGCAACTCCTCCCCATACTCATTGTAGGTAGCCACATAAAACACATCCTCACCCTCATCTATAAAATGTAAGTAAGCAACATCCGAACAGGTGATGTTGTGCATCGCAAAATCATTCCACCTTGCTCCCTCAACAACACACACTAATTTTGATACTCTTCTTACACTAACTCTCCATCTAGTCCCCGCATAGTTAACTAAGTAAATATAACGATTCCCATGATAGGATCCTCCTAACACGAAATCATGATGCAGTTCCTATATATCAATATTAAGTTTTAAGCATTGTCAATTTCTTACAACTACTTTGTTAGAGATATAACAGTTAATTCGTATATGGTGTTAACTTACAAACTCATCCAAAACCTCTTCAGGATTGTCCAAAGCGCAAATAAATTGATTCCCATACATACCTTCTGCATTAACGATTAACATTATCACAAATAACGTTTTAATTAAACATAAATCAGTAAATATTGTTACCTCGTATGTGTGTTGTTTGATTTTGCAAGGCTTGCAAGTTCCGATTGTTTGTGGGTGTGTGATTAGATGGAATTCGATAAGATAGAATATGGGTACTTTGTTGAGGGTTGTGTTGGGTTGAGGTTGTATGTGACAATGTGTGTGGTACATGATCGGGTTTTACTCAACTGTCAATGGTTGGGTGTTGGTTTATTGATTCCCGCGAAAACATTAATATGCGTATCAGAGAAGATACGGTAAAGTTACATAGTTAATGTGTGACTACACTGATGGTCCCTCAACTTGTATGTCTGGTTTAGCTTGGGTTAACTAATAGTTATAACGTGATTGGACTATTATGCCCCTTATATTATAACAAAAAACGTGCGCTGACCGAGCCGAAACTGGTCAAGGGACGCAATCGGCCTGAAATACACAAGATTTGGACGCCTGGCGACGTTTTTTAAAAGTTAGGGTGCCATGCGATATTTTGTGGAAAGTTCAGGGACCAACGATGTATTTTTGTCTTACTATTATTATTATTTTGTAACTGATTGTGTTTGTGACTGGTGAGGAAGTTAGGTGGGTAGGTGAAATGATAGGGATGAGCATGGTTCTGGAACCGGTGGATCCGAGAACCGATTTTTTTGAAAAGTGGAACCGAGAACTGAACCAAATATAGTTTTTGGTTCCGGTTCTGGTTCAGGTTCTTTTGGATCTACCCGTATAGGAACCGCTTTTCTATTAAACTAATAAAAAACACAAAAAAAAATAAACTTTTTAAAAACCTGCAACCATTTACATTTAAGCAAATAACAATTAACAACTAAACTATAAACTCGAATAGTCAATCATTCTATAGTTACTTTCACTTGTTCATATTTTTAACAAAACAATAATACATAACAATCCAGAAAACAAAATAAAATAACTTAAAACTTTGTTCATATCTGTTAGGCAAAGTATTAATAAAACTAAAAGTGTTATGTGATGATCATGTGGCTACATGATGATGATAGATAATAAATAATGTATTAATAAAAGTGCTAGCAAATTTTAGCATGATGAACATGTAAAAGCTAATCGAATGCAAATAAAAATAAAATATAAACGTACTCCCATTATTTTGATAATAATGAATGATTTTGAAATATTATTAGGTTTAGATTGATCATTGATTTGTGGATGTTTCAGTGAATTAAATATTAGGGTTGAGAGTGTTTGGCTTGATGGCTAGTAGTTTATTATTATTATTATTATTATTATTATTATTATTATTATTATTATTATTATTATTATTATTATTATTATTATACGTAGGATTTGATTAATATTTTGATAAGAAGTAAAAAAAATTACATATTTTTATAATTATTGGATCTTTGGTTCCGGAACCTAGAACCGGTGGAACCGATCCGAACCGACCCAAGAACCGAAAAATCTCAAAATCAAGAACTGGAACTGGAACCATTGGTTCTGGTTCCGGTTCGGTTCTTCATGGTTCCGGTCCGGTTCTTGGTCCGGTTCCAGTTCTTTTGCTCATCCCTAGGTGAAAAGACTATAATACCTCTTCGTTGTTATCATTTTTGTTCAACTAATTTTTAATTTAAAATCAGATTTAATCAAAATTTCTGAATCAAACCATATATCTCTACTATATCTAAAATTTTAACATTTTTTTTCTTCATAAAATTAAAAACTTAAAAACTGAGTAAACTTCAATTATTGGTATACTTAAGATTAAAAATGACAATAACATTCATTACTAAATTAATAGTTTAAACATTTTTTAATTCTTCAACTCTTATCATTTTTCGGTTTTAAGTGATAGATTTTTTTATTCTTGCAGTGACTACAGAACTTTTAAGTGTTACATAAAGGTCACACCTAAATCAAAAATTCATAAGTATAATTATTTGCCGCAATAAGGGGGTGGCAACGTATCTCGGCAAAGCTCGGCATCAACACTGCCATCTGCTCGGCATGATTCTTTTGGCAATGAAATCGGTATGTTTTACCGATTCGGTAAAACTCACACATTAAATGTTTATGACCGTTTGAACCTTAAATGTAGTTAAATATAATTATGAGTTAAAAAAATAATAAAAAAAAAGTTTAGGCATGACATTGCCACTAAAAATGAAACATTAGGCATGTTTAGGCATGAAATGTGTTGTCTTCTCTTTATTGGTCAATCTAAATAAAACTTGATAAACCCTTAGGCAACAATTTCACCCCTAACAATATTGTAATGTAAAAAGAAGTAAAAATAAAATTAAAAAAGAAACCATAGCTGAAAATGAGCACCAAGTACAAAACAAAGAGACAAACGGTGGTTGTTAATGGCGGTTATGTTAAAAGTTACGTATAAATATTAATTAGTAAATGTCTAGTATCGAACCCGAGACCTCGGGATTGCACACTTTACAAACAAGAATAATGTAAATAAATATATATATGTTAAATGTATCGTATATATATATTTATAAACACTTAAGGGACTAAATAATCATTAATATTAAACGTAAGTATTAATTATTATTAAGGGATAAGAGAACGAGGACTAGAGTGTAACTTGGGAGTCAAGAAGGATCTAGAAACACCCCAAGGGTGCCTAGGCCGGTCGAAGCCCACACCATGGGTCGATCCACCCTTGCTTGTGCTCCAAGGAATCACCTAGTATATATACAAGGCCAAGGATTAGGGTTTCACATCTCTTGTGCACACACACAAAACCCTAAAGTTTTCTTCTCCTTGTTTCTTCTCTTGGTCGATCGATCCTTACTCCCATAAGGGTTTTAGGATCGAAATTTTCATAAGCAAATTAAGTGTTTTGTTTACTTGCATCAAACCTTTATTCGTTGGTAGTTTGTGTGTACAAGAACGAGGTAATTACTTACTTTAGTAATTATCAAGAGATCGATAAACAAAACGGTAAGGGGTTTATCATTGATCTAATTGTACAAGAATCAAGGTTTATTTGAAGTGCATCGGGTATGTTTTCTATTTATGTTTTAGTTAATCTTTATACGTGTTATTACTTGATCCTAGCTTCCGCAATATGTGTACTTTGATTGTCAAACTCTAACAGTGGCATCACGAGCCATGGATAACATGTAATTGATTACTAAAACGTAATAAAAATCGGATCTTTAATTGTTTTAGATACATGTTTTTCTAGGGTTTTCTTTAAATTTTTTTTAAAAATTTTTGTAACCCTAACCCTAATTTTAAGGGGGGGGTCGATTTCCACTATAAAACCCTAATTAGGGTTTGTGGTTTTCTTGATTATATAATAATCATATAGAAACCCTAGGTCTAAACCGGTTTTTTGTGGACATACTTGTGACCTATGTGCTAATTGTTAGGTTAATCCGTGACGAAACATGCATGTTAGTCATGGATCTTGTTTGTTTATTTATGTCACATGTTTTAAATAGATCTAAAATTGGGGAAGACTCCATATATATTAAAATCAATTTATATGCTATGTGGTGTGTATATTATCTTTGGCCTACGCAATTGATTCGTCAATGTATGTGGCTCCACTTCCATTAAGAAGGGAAGGCCTTAGGTGATTACATGCATAATTATACCTAGAATTGATTTTATTAGGATCTTTTAATATGGTTTGCATGTGGCTAATTGTTTCAGGTTTTATTATTAGTTGTTTATTTTCTTTAAATTACTTGTTTTATTGTTTTCTTAATTGTTTGACTTGATGTAAGCAATAAAAAGGGTGATTTTCATAAAAGAAAATAATATGGACTAATAATTTTGAAACCCTAAAGTGATAAAGTAAGAATCTTGCAAGGTCTTATTGACAATCGTGGTCCGATTCGCACGGTAATCAGCTCCCAGTCGAGACTAGCAAAATTCAAACTTTATTACTATTTTGAGATTGAATCCATAAACTTTTGCTTGAATGATGTTTTGTGCAAATATGTTTTTAAAATTAAGTCTTTTAAGATGATATTCATAACCGTGATTTGAAGGCTTAGAAAAGAGCCTTAGAGTCTGCCTTGGTTATCACAATCTTGAATATGTCTTAAACGAATTACTTTTAAAATCATATGTTGTAGAAAGTCATCTTAGGGTTTTGGCATAAACCTCAAGTAAAACTTTGTGTATTAATTTCACGAATTGGATATAAAAAGTTTTTATGAAAACTTATGTTATAAAGATGAGTGCATGCATCTTTGTACATATTTTGATTGACATATCAAAAATAAATACCCTTTATAATTCAAGTTACATGCCATCTACCTATAAGAAACACTTGGAATTTTAATTTAGTAAACGTGAGACCTAGGCTAAATTACTATAACAAGGTAAAATTCTTTTAACGCGTGAGACCATAATTGTAATTTTACAGTTTCTAAGGTAGACGACTTAATTAAGTTGTGCGTGAGACCTAGAACTTAAGGCATGAGATGGGATGAAACATGCTTACAAGGCAAATTGATGAATCAATTTGATGTAATTCCCATAATGATCTAGGAATTGGAAATCTTGTTTGCCAATTATTGTTCGACAGATTACTATCTTTTGTACTTTCACCACTAGCAGATCAACTGATGTGGTGGAACTATGTAAAGTTAGATCCTAGGTTTTCAAGAAAATTTTGGTGGTTATATGAATATAACTAATGGGTATTTTATTTTCTTGAAGATATTTATTATCGAAAATACTAATGTTTGAACTTTTATCTGTAGATATGGCTCAACCCGATACCCCATCTGTGATTTCTGCTTTCAAGAGTCATCTTGAGAGAGAGAAACTGACTGGAAAGAATTTCAATGATTGGTACCGCTCACTTAGAATTGTCTTGAGGTCGACCGGTAAAATGGACTATTTGACCGAAGAATGCCCAGCTGAGCCTGCTGCTTCTGAACCAGAAGCAGTCAAGGCGGCATGGAGGGTGGAACATGCTAAGTTCAATGAGGTTGCTTGTTTAATGCTCACTAGCATGAGTGCTCAATTGCAAAAGAAGTTTGAGTACTTTTTCCCAAAAGATATGCTTGATGTTCTTAGGCAATCTTATGAGAAACCACCAGCAGTTGAATTGTATGATGAATTGGACAAGCTACATAACTGCAAGCATGGTGATGGTAAACCAGTTGAAGATTATGTGACTGAGATGAAGGAATCTTTTGATCAGCTTCACAGAATTGGATTTGGTTACCCTGACAATGTGCAAGTGCACTTGATCAACAGGTCCCTTAACAAGGACTTTGCTGGTTTTGTGCAGAACTTCAATATGCACTGCTCGGGGAAGACAGTATCTGAATTACTCGCATTGCTTATTGAGTATGAGAAAAGTCTACCAGCCAAGGTCAAGAATCCTACCCCGCAAGTGTTGGCAATTCATGGTGGGAGAATCCAGAAGAAATCGCATGTGAACAAAGGCAAAGGGAAGGTTAACAAAGGCAAGCAGGTCATGGCCTATCAACCTGAACCCAAGATGAAGCAACATCAGCCTAAGCAGAAAAAGGTGAATCCACCAAACAAGAAGGATCAGGCATGTCACCATTGTCATGAAAAGGGCCATTGGAAGCGCAATTGTCCTCTCTATATTCATGACTTGCGACTCAAGAAGCAGGGGAATGAAGCTGGTAACCCCAGTTCATCAGGTGCGTTCTTTATGATTGAATTATTCACTCTTACTCCTAAATTGAATTCATGGGTATATGATACGGGATGTGGCATTCATATTTGCAATACCTTGCAGGGGTTTAGAGTTGAGAGAAAGCTGGCCTATGGACAACAATTCTTGCACGTTGGTAACGGAGCGCATGCAGGAGTTGAAGCTATAGGAGTTTATGATTTAGTGTTGCCTTCGGGCTTAGTACTATCTTTAAATAATTGTCATTATGCACCGTCAATTGTTAGAGGTGTAATTTCATTTTCATGTTTGTTGAACCTTGGTTTTGAGCATACTATTTCTAGCAATGGAATTTCGGTTTCTTTAAATGGTGTTTTTTATTTTAATGCTATTGCTGTGAATGGTGTCTTTGAAATTGATATGAATGATAATGATAAAGCTTTTGTTAAAAAATAATTCAATGTATAGCATCAACAATAAGAGAATCAAGAAAGGTCTGGATTCATCTTATCTTTGGCATTGTCGACTTGCTCACATTAGCAAAGATCGCATGAAAAAGCTGCAACATGATGGGCTTTTAGAAAAGATCAATGATGAATCATTTGATAAATGCGAATCTTGCATTGCTGGGAAAATGACTAAGAAACCCTTTAAAAATAGGATTGAAAGGGCGAATGATCTACTTGGTCTTATTCACACAGATGTGTGTGGACCACTTAGACATGTGTCAAGGAGAGGTGCTAGCTACTTCTTAACATTTACGGATGACTACAGCCGTTATGGTTATGTTTATTTACTTAAACATAAACATGAGGTGTTTGAGACATTCAAAGTGTTTAAAGCAGAAGTAGAGTTGCAACTAGGAAAGAAGATTAAAGCTCTTCGATCCGATAGAGGTGGTGAATACCTGAGTCAAGAGTTTATAGATTACTTAGCAAAGGAGGGAATTGTCCAGCACCTTACTTCTCCATATACTCCACAACAAAATGGTGTATCTGAAAGAAGGAATCGTACATTGCAAGATATGATACGATCTATGTTTAATCTAACAACTCTTCCTTACTCGTTTTGGGATTATGCCTTGGAATCTGCAGTTCGCATTTTAAATATGGTTCCAACAAAGAAGGTTGATAAGACTCCATATGAAGTATGGACTGGGAAAGTTCCTAACTTGTCTTATCTAAAGGTCTGGGGTTGTGAGGCGTATGTTAAACGTGACTCAGCAGACAAACTCCAACAAAGATCTGTAAAGTGCATCTTCGTAGGTTACCCTAAGGAAACTATGGGTTACTACTTTTATTACCCAGCTGAAAACAAGGTTTTTGTTGCAAGGTATGGAGACTTCTTAGAAAAGGAGCTCATATCTCAAGAATTCAGTGGGAGAGTATATGATCTGGAAGACGATCATGAAGATGTGACACCTTCTGAAAACACTAGCCAACTTCCTGAAGAACCTGAAAGTTTAGGTCCTCCACCAGAAGTTGAAGTGATTCCCGTTCGCAGATCTTCAAGATCTGTGAAGGCTCCTACACGTCTATGTTTAAACATGGAGTGTGATGACAACTTGATAGGGGATCTTGATGAACCTACAAGTTATAAAGCTGCTATGAATAGTCCAGAAAAGGAAAAATGGCAGGGAGCTATGAATGGGGAAATGCAATCCATGAAAGATAATGAAGTCTGGGAAGAAGTAGACCTACCTCCGGGTGCCAAGCTAGTTGGGAGTAAATGGCTCTACAAGAAGAAGACTGATATGGATGGCATTGTACACACCTATAAGGCCCGTTTGGTAGCTAAAGGCTATACTCAAACTTTAGGTGTTGACTATGAGGAGACCTTTTCTCCTGTAGCTGACATAAGGGCAATTAGGATTCTTATAGCCATAGCCGCTTACTATGACTATGAGATTTGGCAAATGGATGTCAAAACCGCCTTCTTAAATGGTCGCCTAGATGAAGACATCTATATGGCGCAGCCTGAGGGGTTTGTAAATCCAGAATTCCCAGATCGTGTATGCAAGCTTAAGAGATCCATTTATGGATTAAAGCAAGCATCACGACAATGGAATAAAAGATTTGATAGTGAAATTAAGAAGTATGGATTCACTCAAAATCTTGATGAGCCATGTGTATATCACAAAGCTAGTGGGAGTAATGTAATTTTCCTTATATTATATGTCGATGACATATTGATCATGGGGAATGACATTCCAAGTTTACAAAAGGTTAAGGAATATCTTGGAAGTTGTTTTTCTATGAAAGATCTAGGGGAAGCTGCATTTATTCTGGGAATCAAGATATATAGAGATAGATCTCAGCGATTAATTGGATTAAGCCAAAGTGCTTACATTGATAAAATATTGAAGAGATTCAGTATGCAAAATTCCAAGAAAGGATATTTGCCGATGCAAGAGCAACATGGCTTGAGCAACAAAGTTTGTGCTTCAACACCCGAAGAGGTGCAACGCATGAAGAGAGTCCCTTATGCTTCGGCTGTGGGATCTATAATGTATGCGGTAAAAAGCACAAGGCCTGATGTTGCGTTTGCTCAGAATTTAACCAGTCGATATCAGCAGAACCCAGGTGAAAAACACTGGACTGCTGTTAAGAATATTCTTAAGTACCTTAGGGCTACTAAAGAGATGTTCTTAGTATATGGGGGTACTCCATCTGCAGAGCTTGATGTAACAGGTTACTGCGATGCTTCTTGGAAAGGTGATAAAGATGATACGAAGTCTCAGACGGGTTATGTCTTTGTCATTAATGGAGGAGCTGTTGATTGGAGGAGCAAAAAGCAGAGTGTACTGGCGATGTCTGCTACAGAAAGTGAGTATATAGCTGCTTCAGAAGCTGCAATGGAAGCTGTTTGGATTAGGAAGTTTGTTTCAGGGCTTGGGGTTATGCCTTCGATTCAGCGACCTATAAAAATGTATTGTGACAACTCAGCCGCAATTACATTTGCCAATGAACCTGGAATCATGAGAGGCACCAGACATTTCCCGATTAAGCACCACTATGTCAGAGAACAAGTTGAGATAGGTGAAATCGAAATGCTCAAAGTTCACACAGATGAAAACTTAGCTGATCAATTTACAAAGCCTTTACCTGGCACCAAGCTTTACAAGCATGCTGAAGGAATAGGACTTAAATTAGCTGATAGTTTCATGCCCATTTGTGATTAGTATTTGGATAAAGGATGTAATGTACAATTATTAATATTTACTGAAATAAAATATTGGTTATGTTTATTTATTCATTGTCTTATTAATAATATATCCTATATTTGCATGTTTAAGATCCGTGAATAATTTATTATTCTAAATAGTCCGTTGTCGATTAATGATATGGGAATATCATTAAACTAAGACAATTTTGAGTATTGGTTTAGGATATACTTGAAAGTATATTGATGCGTAGTCATACCAATTTCACATGATATTCAATGAATTGAGTATTGGACTTATCCCAACAATATGATTTAAATTTATTGTGAGAATCATATTTAATAGTTATCCTCAGACTTGAGATACCAGATAAGTGTCATGGATGTAGTGCATTTTGTGGAGCAATCTACCGCTTACCGTAATTGGAAGTCATAAGGGTTGTTTTCAGAATGTTGCAAAGTTCATGGGTTATTCTTGTAGTCAAGAGAGAATTCGCTCCTTCTGATTTGTTCAGAAGTTTAATACTGCTGGGCCCCTCGTAGGGTTGACAAAATGTTTGCGTGGCCACGCCCAAAGTCTATCTGGAATACGTTCAGATGTTTTGGTAATTTTGTTCAATCATAAAGAGACGAGAAACAGAATTTAATAAAGAACCTCACATCTTTATTAATGTAGTATTAGAGGCGAAAGGATAATAATAATGATGAATCATTAAAGGTTTTCCAGGAAACCTAGCTCAGGTCGAACTAGGGGCATTGGAGTGTTGCAAGACGCTAACCATTGTCATTTTACTATTAATAGATATACGAGTGGGAGCTGTTAAAAGTTACGTATAAATATTAATTAGTAAATGTCTAGTATCGAACCCGAGACCTCGGGATTGCACACTTTACAAACAAGAATAATGTAAATAAATATATATATGTTAAATGTATCGTATATATATATTTATAAACACTTAAGGGACTAAATAATCATTAATATTAAACGTAAGTATTAATTATTATTAAGGGATAAGAGAACGAGGACTAGAGTGTAACTTGGGAGTCAAGAAGGATCTAGAAACACCCCAAGGGTGCCTAGGCCGGTCGAAGCCCACACCATGGGTCGATCCACCCTTGCTTGTGCTCCAAGGAATCACCTAGTATATATACAAGGCCAAGGATTAGGGTTTCACATCTCTTGTGCACACACACAAAACCCTAAAGTTTTCTTCTCCTTGTTTCTTCTCTTGGTCGATCGATCCTTACTCCCATAAGGGTTTTAGGATCGAAATTTTCATAAGCAAATTAAGTGTTTTGTTTACTTGCATCAAACCTTTATTCGTTGGTAGTTTGTGTGTACAAGAACGAGGTAATTACTTACTTTAGTAATTATCAAGAGATCGATAAACAAAACGGTAAGGGGTTTATCATTGATCTAATTGTACAAGAATCAAGGTTTATTTGAAGTGCATCGGGTATGTTTTCTATTTATGTTTTAGTTAATCTTTATACGTGTTATTACTTGATCCTAGCTTCCGCAATATGTGTACTTTGATTGTCAAACTCTAACAGGTTAAGAGGACAGTTAACATCACTTGTCACTTCTTTTCATTATTCACACCTTCAAAACCCTAACCCTAACTCTATCTCTTCACTTCTAATTTCCTTTCAAGGTAAACAATTCACTCTTTTAATCCTACTGATTCTCTTCATCTTATTATTATTTAACTTTCCTTTTCACTGATTACTTGATTCTGTTGCATTGTTGATTTTGTGTGATGATTGATTAGTGGGAAACTGTTATATAGTTACGCGTAAATCGCACAAAAATGTATTATACTTTAGCTCAATTTTAATTTCAGGTATTCAACCTTTTTTTTTTTTTTTTTTTTTTTTTTTTTTTTTTTTTTTAATTTTTTTGGGTTCAATTTAAGGTATGGAAATTAAAATTTGTGCAATGTAAGGTTTTTTGACTTTTTGAAAGAGGTTATGGGTCATAATTTTAGTTATGATCAAAAAATTGTCATGAGGCTTATTTCAAACTTGAATTATGTTTGGCGAAATTAATTAGCCGGAGCGGAAGCCTATATTATAAGCGAGTTTATATTTAATTAGCTGGAGCCGGAGCTTATTGTTGTAAAATGACATAAAAATACATGAAATTAAATTCACATATATTTCAAGCTTTTGTGTGTTCATCCATTATATTTTCAAGGGGATTTAAGTAATTTTCCTAATTATAAACTCTACTCAATTCTAAAAGCTTATTTCAATTAGCTTGAGCTTATAGATGCTTATAGCTTATAAAAGCTTTAAGCTTTCATAAGCTTGTGTGCCAAACAATTATTTTATAAGCTAGGTTATTTTAAAAGCTCAAGCTCTTATAAGCTCCAATGAGCTGGTTGCCAAACACACCCTAAGGATATACCGGTGGGCTTAGTGTTTATCCACTGTAGCAAAATGCAGCAAGTAGTTTTGAAGAAGTAAAATACGCAATTTGTTTGTATGTAAAGGGTGATGCCAAGTAAAACATGAATTGGAGAAATTAGATACGGAGGGCTGTGCGAAACACTTCGCTACTTACGGGTGTTTGGATGCGTGTTTTTCAAACTGACTATGCGATATTACATAAACTTAAATCATATAATCAGCTGTTATAAAATGTATTGCATGCAATAGTGGTTGAATGTGCTTTTGCAGCGTGATGTTTTAATAATTGGATAATCGACTGTTAGAGTGTTTAGCAAACTGTGTTCATGCATGGATTTAATCGATAAAGTACTAAAACGGATTATTCTTATATATTGATGTAGTATTCTAAATCTAAATACGAGAACTTAAATGTATAATTACTGAACTGATTACAGTGACTTGAAGTTAGGCTGTACCTGCAGTTGAAGTCTGGTTAAGCCCTTGCTATTGCCATGGAAACTCGTGGAGGTTTTGGCTTCAGTAATATAAGCCAAACCGCGAGGAAGAAGAGAAGTGATCGGCGTCCTCGAAATGACATTCAGCCAGAAATTGGGAACTCGTCATTGTCATCTTCTCCACCTTCAAACAATGCTGAAATGGGCCCAAATGTTGGATCTGAATTTAGAACTCAGGAAAGTAGTGATACCCCGATAAGTGATAGTCATAATTCTGGGTCATTGGAAGTAGATTCAGATGCGAAGGGAAGTGATAATGTAGTGAAGAAAGTAAAACTTAAAGTGGGGGGTGTAACCCGTACTTTACATGCAAATCCTTCATCTGATGCTGGTGCCTCAAAACCTCCACAACACTCCGGTAGCAGACGTTTAAAGCTGAAACTAATTTCTCAGGTTGGTCAGGCTACTGCTTTTGTATTCATTCGATGTCTGAAATTATATGATTTATCATATATTCTGGTTTTTGGGATTCATTTATAATTAGCCTTCAAATTTAGGTACTGACCACATGTGTTATAACTTTCACCAAGGCTGAATTTTGTGGGTCTAGGTAAATTGTATGCTTTGGTCTAGATTGATAATGTGGTAGTAGGTGTCAGAGTTTATATAGTTTTTGATAGCATATTTTATCTAAACGCATCAGTAAGCTTTTGAATTCTCAGAGGAATGCTTATCAATTTTATCAGGTCTCTCAATTTGTGCTAATTACGTGAAGTCCCTATAAAAGGAATTATTAAGGTGCTACTATGACTTCAGTGCATAACTAGCGGTGAATTATATCACACTTAAACTATAAAAGGAATTATTAAGGTGCTACTATACTCTATTTCAATAAGAATGTTTAAAACGAAGTATGTTATAGACATGTTTGTATCTCATACCGCAACAGATGGACCTTAGCTTTTCGGTTATGCACAGTAGCTATTAGCTAGTTTCAATTTAACTGGTCATAGTCATGGTTCTTTTCTTCAAATATAATTACAGACCACCTAACGTATCACAAAGCAATGCACTGATCAAATGCTTCTCCCGAGCATTTTCTTCTACCTGGTGACATTATATGCTGGTGACATCATCTAATCAAAGTAACAAAGTAAATAATTCAAAGATTTGTCAAACTTTTTGAACAGGAGAATCAAAAACAGGAAAATTCCGGTGCTCAAGACATGGGTAGTGGCTTGCGCGGGATCCCATGGAAGGAGTTTTCTAGAAGTGGTTTTTTTGTTGGGAAGGCTGATTCAGTTAATAAGAGTAAGCATGTGCCTAAGAAACGCTTATTAGATGATAATGACGATGATGGTGATGAAGATGATGAAGAAGATGACGCTGAGTTGCGTTACCTTGCAAAGATGAGAATGAAACCATTTAGAGGTGATGATGAAGATGAAGGTGGGAGCAGGAAACAACGGAAGATTTCAAGTGTTCTTAAGATGGAGAGAAGGAAAACGCCTAGAACAGGGAGAGAATCTGAACTTACTGACTACACAGGAGAGGACTCTGGTAGAGAAATGACGGTCACCACACGCCGCCAAGCCCTTCAGTCCGGCAGAGACATCACTGATGCCGCAGGAAGTGTAGTTGAGTTCCCCCATGGTTTACCACCTGCACCGCCTAGAAGTAAGAATAAGTATCTTCGTTTTGCCTGCTTGCTAGGCATTTTTTAACACTACCCCAATAAATTTAGTAATTTACTGTGTTTAGGTTTCTGTTTTGGAACTGATTATTTAAGGGCCAAATAGTCAATTCCCAGATGATTATGGTAATTAAACTTTCTTATTAACTTTTTTAACCTAATTTGAGAAACCTGTATTTATATTTCACAAACAGTCTTTTACTTTCTTAAAAAATGTTCCTTGGTTTTCTTATTTGTTAAAATTTAAGTAATCATACTCTGATTAGTACACATTCAAACAGCAGAAGCACTTTCAGTCACTATTTTCAGAAATAATTTTATCACAGCTGATTACTAGTTTGATTATTTAATGTTTACACAATCACTTTTAGAACAAACTTTTCTTAATGAGACATCATCAATGCATCTGTGTATTGTTTGGTTTATAGAGCAAAAAGATAAACTATCTGAAGTAGAGCATCAGCTTAAAAGGGCTGAGGCTGCTCAACGTCGAAGAATACAGGCTGCAAAGGCAGCAAAAGAGTCGGAGGTTTGTCTTTTGCTATAGTATTTTTGTTTACCGTTCACTTATTGTTTCTTAACTGATTACTTGCTAATGTATAATCAGAACTTTCACCATTGTTTTATTTTCTTTGATTCTTTACAGGCTGAGGCTATTAGAAAAATATTGGGTCAGGATTCTAGCAGAAAGAAGCGAGAGAATAAAATGAAGCAGAAACAAGAGGAGTTGGCGCAGGTTTGCCTAGCATTACCATTTCATGCTCGGGTGTCCTTGCAACTCTTCTATTTTATTTTTAATGTACTTTTACTGGTGTAGGAGAGGAATTTAAATGCTGCCACGCTAACATCAAACACTGTTAGATGGGTAATTCGTCCTACTGGAACGGTTGTGACATTTTCTGAGGATATTGGTTTGCCACACATTCTTGAATCCAGACCTTGCAGGTATTTCCCTTCTATTTTTTCCCATTTGGATGAAACGGAATATTTTAGTTTGGCATAATGTCTTGATCTAATCATGTATCTTTGTTCAATGCTCCTTTTTCTTTGGTAAAGGTCCCAGTTTCAACCCATATAATTGGGTTGAATTTTGGTTATATTTCAACTACAGCGAGTGTAACAGGTTAATAAGCAATAAGATTCACTTTTAAAGAACTGGTCAAATTGGTCCTCGAGTCAAAAGGGTTGAAACTAGATACTCATTTGTAGTGTATGCAAATGCAATAAACCTCCTAATTTGCTTTATTTAGAAGTAAACATATTTTAATTGTAATATTTGTGTCCTTATTTAGCACGTTAATTCTTTCTTAACTTTAGAATAAATGATAAATACAATGTTTGCGGGTTAACTCTACCCATTTTGACCCTCAATAATATTTCCCATGCCCTGTTTTGATGCATTACCAACCCGCCCATTTTGCCACCACTAATGGCCAAGTTTATTTTCATTTTGCCAGTTACCCTCCTCCACGTGAGAAATGTGCTGGTCCATCTTGTTCAAACCCATTCAAGTACAGAGATTCGAGGTCGAAACGCCCGTTGTGCAGCTTGCAGTGCTACAAGGCGATACAAGAAGAAATGCAGCCCGGAGCTATTTATTGATGTGATGTGGAGCCCAACCTGGTTTTGGCTATTGTTTGAGATTACTTTGTAATGATAATAACAGCAATCTCATGAATGTTTCCACTTGTCTAATGCAACCTTCAAAATCATTTAAGAAATGAATGCTGCACTCAGGCATTACTGGTCTGAGAGGCTGAAACCAGTCTATATATTCTGGCGTCGGACGCAGTTGATATATCATTTCTGGATTGTAAATTTCAGCTGTAGGATTGTTGCTAACTATTGCAAAACATATCTTTGTGTCAATGTAGTTGTTCCTAATCCTGCTTATCATCAGTTATTGTGTTCTTAAGAGGATTTCTAGCTGGCAGGTCGTTAAATGGTCGAAATTTCATGGTGTGTGTATCATCTTTGACCTTTACTATTATGAAGAACCTTATGTTAAATACAGACAAGCATGTATATGTTTAGTTTAAAATCATTCTTAACGAGCATCAATAGTTTTTTATCATTAGGGCTGTTTGGATTAGCTTGTTTAGTCAGCTTATGGGCTAATTTGGTCTTGAAAAAAAAAAAAAAAATCAATAAGCTCGCTTTTTAGAGCTTATAAACACAAGGTTATCGGCTAAGCCAACCGATAAGCAAAAGTTGATATGGTCATAAGCTCAAGTAACTGCCTTTGTTGGCTTTTTCAAACTCAAATAAAGCTAAATAAGCTAACTCATACACCTAAGTTACCAAGAACAAGTAACTCTAGACGTATATTTTATACTAGTGAAGTAGGATAAATGGGATTACACGCAACTAATTACAAGACTGGCAGACGCCCACTTAGAAATCAACACGTGTATAATTAAAAATATATTATATTTTAAGTTGAGCAACACTGGTCACTCGGTTGAGCAAAAGTAGAGTTGTTTAATTTGAATTGTCTGAGCTGATGTCAATTCGGTCACACAAAAGTGGGTGGTCGCCTCAGTCGAGCAATCTATTTTATACTCTCTAAATATACATTTTTTTAAACATTGATTCGACATAGACAAACGTCAAATTTTTAATGGATCGCACAATTTTTTTGAAGAATAATTTATCATTAACAAAATTAAGAACCGCACATATCACTCCTCGAAAGCGAGGTGAGTTCATAATGAAAAGAAACATCCCACATAATACATTGATTCGAAGAAAAAACAAATTGAGCTGTCCAATGAGCAACTTTATTGTTAGTTCTATGACCCATGAGAAGGAAAGATGCATGTTCTTCAACCATGTGCGAATATCTTCAATAAGAGAACCTAAGAACCAAGGCGGGATATCGCACAATTAGGTGGATGGAATTCATTGCCTATTTGGACATTCTCAATTTTAGTTACACCTTTTGTATCTACATCTTACAAAGATAATTTTTTTAGTAAATTAAAATTTCATTAACAAAAAAAATACACTAAAAATTTAGGGAAATGATTTGCACACTCAATTTTTTGATCGGGACACTTTTGTTTATGCATTATATTGTTGTACTATAAATAAACTGTGCTTTAACTGCTTGTATATATGAATGTGCCAATCAATACTTAGGGGGTTGGCAATGGGTGCGGGGAGGCACGACACGGGAGACTTCCCCTGCGGGAACACCGCCACCGTACTACCGCACGGTGGGGGAGATTTGCGGGAAACTTTACCGCATGGAGAGAAGCAAAAAAAAAAATGAACGTTGGAGCCTTTAATTTAGTGAGTGAAGGGTGAGGGGTGTGATGCCAACAAAAAATGGGTGAGTGATGGAAAAAGTGGGACAATGATGTGGCATAATGTGAATGGTTATAAATGATTGAAGGGATTTGGGGTGAGGGGTGTGTTGGCAACCCCTTAATGTGTGCGAATCACCTCCCAAAAATTTAGCCAAATTCCAAAATTTTATAACAAAACTTTCAGTCCATGCTTAACTAATTTCGGATTAAAACGTAAAGCCATTCACAATTCGGATAGCAACCCAATATAGGCCCATTTAAGTCCACCCTAATTTCTAGCCTCCAGGAGTTATAAGTATCTAGTTACCTTAAATTTTTTCATTGTTAACCCTAACATCACATACCACCAGTCACCATCTTAAACATATCATCTTACTGCACCATTCACACTCCAAAAATCGGAACTGTTCTTTCTGCTGTAGTGATAAACAGGTATTAATTTTAACAATTTAATACTCTGTTTATAAATACTTTTCTTTTAAGCAAGTTGTGTTTTTACAAGTATTATTGTTCATTTGCATTACTAGTACTTTATTGATTATGTCTAAGGTTTGTGAATTATAATCAGATGCTTAGTTTTGGGTAGATAATGTTATCTAGACTTGCATTAACATGTGACTCTCTACTTTAAAAAATTTGATTATTTGGATCTTACATAATTAAAAATTAATAGGATTACTATTAGTTAGCTGAAAATTTGTAATTTATTTTGTGGACTTCAAGTCACAATAAACAGTTTAAACTCACATTTATATAGTCTTAAGAGCATATCGTATTTATAAATGTAAGAGCCACGGCAAAAATACATATAACTATTTAGGTAAATTTACTGATGTGAGATATATTGTAGCTTTTCACGGAGGAAATGAAATCATATTGAAGATAGAAGACAATGGATGTGGACTATGATTATAGGCCGCTTGATGTTTCTTCCAAGGGCGGCAAGAACTATGGTTATAGGCGGCTTAGTTAGGTGTTGTTTCATAATGTCCCTCTTCATACAATCTAAGTAAGCTTCGACTAAAGAAGACACGTTTAGCAACACAAGCTCCCATAAGTATAGCTTGAACTTGGATTGTTAACGACAAAATATAAGGAGCTTTGATTTTGATAATATATGCGTTATTATCGATATCATCAAGATTTTGATGATAAAGCATGTATTATTAAGAACAATGCTCCTTATATGTTGTCACTAACAATTCAGGTTCATGTGATACTTATGGAAGCTTTTGTTGCTTAACGTCTCTTCTTTAGTCAAAGCTTACTTAGATTATATTGAGGTTGGGTATTATGAAACAAGGCTTAATAAGACACAAGGGATGCTTAAAGGAGTTAAACAAGATATGCTTAAAGGATTTATACTAAGCCTTCGCCATGTCAATGTGCTTACAATTGGAGATGCGTTTTAAGGTGAAATTTATTCTTTTTTATAGTTTGTGACTTCGCAAGTTTTACGAGCATTTGTTCTACTTTTGTATATTGTTAAATAAAAATATTACTAGCTTACTTGTTTGAAGTGAAAGGTTTGTACTTATGCGATCTTTTGATGTGTGTTTTTAAGGTTATTAGGTGCTTTCATAATTGCTTGGTTGCAAGTTATATCTTCTGTTCTTTTCTAATTACTATTTATTTTGTTGGTAGGTTGAGGTTCGATCTCATTTGGAAGCTGAAGGTTTCAGTTTTCCACATACCAGAAGTATCTTGATATTCTTTCATCTGTACTCTTCTAGTGTATATCCCTTTGAATGAAGAGATTGGGACAAGCACTTGTTGATGATGCATTGGTGCTATAAGTGAAGAGTTTCGGAGCGGCACTTTGAATTTGTGTTTAGGCTAGACATGGTTTACTGCATTTCAGTTGCATCCCCACCTATAAAATACAACTTTGTTATTCCCAAGTGAACTTGGTTTGCTAATTTTCAGTTTTGGCTAGTTAAAAGTCTTCTTGAATCATTAGCCATTTAACAAAAGCTGCTAAATCTCAAGTCCATGATCATTCAATAGAAATTATTTAATATCTTATCTTATTTTGTCATTACTGTAAGTATCAAGGCTGCCCTTTCTTGGCAAGCGCATTTGGTTGATCAGTTGTGCCCGTTGTCACCCTTTTATGATTCTTGGTTATCACTTGTCATTTACTCGTTTGAACCGGATTAGGCTGGGATGCAGTTATACTTGGTAAAATTGAGTTCTATCTATATTCTATAAGCTCAAACAAACAAACACATTCCTACTGTTTTACCATTCCAAATCAGCTCAAGCATTCCAACTGTTTCCGAAAGGTATTCCATCTTTGTAGCCAAAAAGAATTCCATCTTGCTAGCAAAAAGGCATTCTAACCTTGTTATCATTGAGCCAATATTTCAGCAATGAAGTTTTTTAATTGGATTGTAATCCTTGTGCTACAGGTTTAAATAGTTATGGTCTTATGGATTCGAGGGTGTTTAGTCAAGTACCCTGGTCAACTGGTTTTTTCAGACACATACACAGTGTTTTATCTTGGGGTGTTATTTCACAAGGAGGAGAATATTGTGAATTTATGTGAATGTCCTATAATGTGCTAGTTAATTTAACTGGCTTTCCTCCCTAAGCTCATCTATCATCATTAGAGCTGGCAATTTCGACACGAAAACACGACACGACACGACACGAAGTTAACAGGTTTCGTGTTTGGCTTATCGTGTTTCGTGTCGTGTTCGTGTTTGTGTAAGATGACACGATAAGATAACGTGTCGTGTTCGTGTCAAGACCTCGTGTAACCTGTTAAGACACGATAAGACCTGTTAAAACCCGTTAAAGACCTGTTAAAGACCTGTTAAGATTTCGTGTTTTAGCGTGTCAAGACCTGTTAAGACCTCTTATCGTGTCTTATCGTGTCGTGTTCGTGTGACCTGTTAATTTTCGTGTTCGTGTGACCTGTTAATTTTCGTGTTCGTGTTTTAAGATCTGACACGATTAGCTTATCGTGTCGTGTTCGTGTCAGGGCTTAACAGATCCGTGTCTTATCGTGTTCGTGTCGTGTCGGACCTGTTATGCCAGCTCTAATCATCATTCACCAGAAACTCTCATCTCAATTTAGAGCTTTTATGTTAAGAGGAGAGGTGTCAAAAAAGCCGACCTGGACCCAATTATTCGGGTCAGAAATCTAATTAGTTCTATTTGGGTTAACCCGAATAAATCGAATGCTAAATAATTCGGGTGTCGGGTCAACCCGGTTGACTTGGATAAGGACTTTTTTTAATCTTTTTATATATAATTTTAATAACCTTATCCTTGTAAACTTATAACATTAGCCAATTTTTTTATCAGTTTACTCATATTTTGGTTGACCCGAACCTAATAGACCCGATACGATTGAACCCGAATAGACACGAACACGACTACCCGAAATCTTAATAGGGTAGGGTTCGGGAATGCTTTTAGCCTCAACTCGAATTGATCCGACCTGAGTAACCCGAACACAGCTAACACGCCTATGTTAGAGTACTTATTCCTTCCGACAGGGTGAAGACAAAGTTTGGTTGGCCTAAACAATCAAACAAGTAAAAAAAAATAATAATAAATAAATAAATTACTGCATATACGAAGAGAACGTGTGAAACATTTGATTGTAGCCCCTAAACCCAATTTTATCAAATTCTATTAGTATTATCGATATAATAGTTTTTTGTAACCATATTTCATGCAACAGATATTCATAATTTTGTTTACAACAACTTGTCGAGTGAACTATAGACTCGTCGAGTAGGCAAGATATTTCAATATCTACATTTTACTTCATGATAAAACACACAGCCACATATCACGTTTGGTAGAGAGAAGGGCGTGTTTAGTAATGAAAAACTTCTTTGTTTTCAAGAAAGATTTTTTCTGAAAAACCTAAAAAAGATAGAAAACGCGTTTAAATTAGGTTTTTTCTAAAAGTTTTCTTAGAAAGATGGAAAACATGTTTTCTAAGTTTATAACTAAGTTTCGAAAACTCGTTTTATGAGTTCTCCATAAGTTTCCCATTTTAGAAAACTCCATCTAAACATGTTTTTAAGTGTTTTCTAAAGAAAGAATAGCTCTTCCATTCTCAAAAAAGCTAAAAAATGAAAACTAAAAAATCTTTTCCATTACTAAACGCAACCATGATGAAATGAAGTTTAAAAGATAGCGAAGCTTAAAAATAAAAATGAAAAAAGGTTTTACAAGTGTAAGAAAGTAAAAGGGTCAAAAATGGGATTAAACGAAATATAGAGACGAAAATGATATTTATTTGCTGCTGTTAAACCCCTTTGATTGACATCGGAATACGAAGAAGAAGAATCGAGAAAAAACCCCACCCCTTTGTTTGTACAACAAGACTCAATAACTTACACAGGGTTTCAAACTGATGGTAAAATCCTTTCACTTGTCTTTTTTTTACTTCACATTCTAATTCGTGCTCTGAAATTATTATTCCAGGAATTCAAACTGTTTCGAGTGAATCACCTGTAACTGCATATAATTATAGAGTAAAAAAAAAAACAAAGTAAATTTTGTTTCCAGTGATATATGAGTGTTTCGTTTTACAAACTCATTATCTGATTACTGATATGACCTTATTTAATTTTGGCTTATATTTTATATTCCGGCTTATTTTAATACTTATGGCCTTATATAAGCTTATTGTATATGATAACAAGCTCAAATACGCTCATAAGCCCAATTATTATGGTTTGAATTTGGCAGAATGACAGTTGTACCCTTTGACCAATAGATGATACTTCTTTTGAGTTTATTAAGCCTATGGAGCGATAGGAAACAGTGAGAGGTGTAATGATACTTTAAATTAGGGGTGATGTGGAAGAACTTAATCAATTATGCGTATGGTTTTTTTACTAGTTCACGGAGGCTAAAGTAACATTTAGACCAAGGGAGTACAAGGGTTTACTATACACACATGTGTAGTGTACATGGACGGTTTTCGTTTTCATGCTGTTTGGAGACTTTACAATGTTTTTTGTCGATTGTTCATTTGGCTGGTTGAGCTTAGTCATGATTTAAATGTTATTAACTAAGATACGACAGTTAGGTTTTATAATCTCTTGTCTCCACAATGTTTCAACATGAATGATACTTGTAATATTTTGCTTGTCTTACCAGGATTTCGAAGGATTTTTGAATAACTTGCAGGATTGGGAACTTTCACTTAAGGATAAAGACAAGAAGCTGAAATCACAATCTGATACGGAGAAGATGGTAACTTGAACTATCTTTAGTATTTTATCCTTGGTTAATTGGCATATTGTTTATGATGGTGTTCGACACATTACAGTAGGGGGTAGTTTTTTTATTCTTAATATCTATGCATTTCGTATTTTGAAGTATGTATGGAGATCTTATTATTAGTTCAGCCTCACGTATGATGGTAGGCTTTTGCATTTTCATGGCTTTATAGTGTACTATTGATGTTTTTGTTGTAGTAAAAGAAATGCTCATTTAATACCGTTACGTTCCACTTCGTAGACATTGGTTAGGCTTTCTTTGTATTTGATTTCTATTGTCGCCTTGTCTTACAGCCTTTTGTTCCACGAATCATGAGTAAAATATGACTATTATTTGTGGTAGTTCGAACGTGTATTTTTCTGGAAAGAATATATCTACCAGTTGCACCATCTTAGTAGCTTTGGGGTTTACGAATAGCCTCTGTTGAATATTTTTCATCACTTATTGGTTATCATTTGAATTGTATTAGGGCCTACCTTCAAAGCTGAAAACTGCTGATAGTGATTCATCCATGCTTGGAGTTAATGGAAGTTCACGTGCAACAAAACAGTCAGGAAGTGGAAATTCGCAGGTAAGCGGATTTGGTTTATATTACTATGTTTTGCGAGTAAATAAAGTTTAAAGTATATCTGTATATTTTTATTTCAGAAAATTGGAGTAGTTGGTGTCGATCGAAGAAATATGGGCAAATCTACGTCTGTTCACTCAAGTGTTTCTAGAGAAGAGGATTATCTTAAAAAATATGATGCAGCTAGCCATTTATCAAGTGGTTTCATGGCAGATAACAGTTCTGTAGATGCGAATTCAGAGAAAGAGCTGGTAAGGATTGTATTTATGGGGATTTTCCTTCTCAGTTTTATGATGATTTTGACATGGCAGAATATTGTTCTGTATCTCGACTATATTTGACAATGGTCCATGGACTATTCCTCAACCTGCAGTTTTAGTCATTCTATATCTAGTTTGAAGAGAGGTGATTATCACTTCCAACCCACATGATGTACTTTTACCTTGTTATTAGTTTGTTGACCAACTTAGTTATACGGTGGAAAAGCCTGTTCTGAACAACATGGCCTATGCTTGAAATGGACGTGGCAATGGTTTTGCAATTTCTCAAAATCCGTGCATAGGAGGTAGTGGTGGAATGCATGGTGTCACCGTTTGTGATAAATTTAGGCATACACTTTTGCAGGGTAGGGCATGTATAACCCATATAAGAGTCCCATTACACAAAAACATAGAAATTTTGACCTTAATCACAAAGACATGGAGAGATTATTGGGCAAGCATATTGTTAGCAGTATCACTGATTTAACAGGTATATCAGGTTGGACTAAAGCATGAAATCCCTTTTCTCTAGAGTGCAAAATAAGACAGAATGACTGAAACTGCAGCAAGCGGAATATTGCAGGTGTGATCATTGTAATTTATCTATTGTTTTTCTCCAACTGAATCTCTTTATATCATTTTACAGGGTAATGAGTTTTTCAAGAAGAGAAAATATAAAGAAGCAGTTGACTGCTATTCCAGGAGTCTTGCACTTTCACCGAGTGCAGTAGCTTATGCAAACAGGGCCATGGCTTATCTAAAACTTAAAAGGCATGTTTTTGGTCCTTACTCTTTTATGTTCTTAATATATCATTTATATTTGATATTTGATATTTGATGTTACTAGAATTATAAGTATAGGTGATAATAATGGAGCCTTTTAAGTCATTAAGTTAACAATCACGTAACCTAGCCTAACAATAGTGGATTTGGAGATTTCTGCTGTATTTAAATTAGCTGTTAAAATTCACGAGGACTTAATTCAATACTTGCTGAGACATCTAAAGTACACTTGAGGATTTCATTTGTTCACTGTGGCTATAATAGCAAATTGTCAACATTTAGCTGGTGGTGATCATCATGAAATAATACCAACCATTCCAACTCCACAAGAATAAATAGATGTATCTAATTTTCATATTATCCATGACACTGAAATCATTAAAACCATATGTGAGCGGACATCTTTTTTTATATATATTTTATATCCTTATTTCAATTCATTAGATTCCAGGAAGCTGAGGATGACTGTACCGAAGCCTTAAATTTAGATGATCGGTACATTAAAGCTTACTCAAGACGCTCAACGGCTAGAAAAGAACTTGGTAAACTTAAAGATTCCAAGGAAGGTATGCTAGCACTTTGGATATTCTGACGTATGGTTTCACTCATAATAACACACCTATATAACATTTCATAAGTTCAATCATATTGAGTATTAGCCAACTGCAGATGCAGATTTTGCTTTGAGGTTGGAGCCACAGAATCAAGAGATTAAAAAGCAGTACGCAGAGGCAAAATCTTTGTATGATAAGGTATTGATTCTAGCACTATTCGAGAACCTTTTATTTAATGTCCTTCAACTTCTATGTGCTTTAATGTTTGCTTTCTGATTCGACCTCACCTGTTATCTGTAAGTAATGTGTGTTTAAATTTGCAGGAACTACTTAAGAAGGCATCTGCATCAATAAAAGGACCAACACAAGGGGTGCAAAAAGAATTGAAGATAGAAAATGGTTCAGGATCTGTACCAAAGATTTCCGAAATGCCGAGAGTCAGTACAACTAAAACAGAGAGCCCAGAGGTAATTCAATAAACGTGGACTTCCTATCTGTTTGCTTGTTGTAAAGGTCCCAATTGGTATGTGTGCACGTGTATGTGCATAGATACACACACATTGTGTGTGTGTCTTCTTGTTCCACTCCATCCCAAATTAACGTAGTTCAATACTTTGTGGACACTGAAAGTCTTTTTTTGCTTTACACAACTCAGTTTGTCGCAACTTCTCAGACAAATCGCAAAGATGGCAAGAAAAATGTAAAAGAAGCAGTTCAACAGCTTGCTGCTCGTGCAGCTTCTCTTGCCACTGCTGAAGCTGCAAAAAACATTGCACCTCCAACTTCAGCTTATCAGTTTGAGGTTTCGTGGCGAGGATTTTCTGGGGATCGTACCCTACAGTCTCATCTCTTAAAGGTATTCGTCTGATTTTAAGTATTGTATATATATATATATATATATATATATATATATATATATATATATATATATATATATATATATATATATATATATATATATATATATATAGGATTATAGAAGTAAATGTATAGATGAAAAAATAGATGTTTTTTAAACCTGCTACATCGTGCTGATCTACTTCACTTGTTTCATTAAAAAAATCACCCATCCTCCTACCTGACTTCTATTTGGGAGTATGTGTTGCTTATGAACTCCAAAGTTAGCATAGACATTAGCTAGAAAAATTATGTCAGGATAGATTCTTGTCCAAATTGGCAAGTGTTTGGTCGTGCTTCTGAAATTTTTGTGAAATTAAAATCAAAAGTAGATAATTAACAGGATGTGCTTTTGCTGTTGCAGTTGTAATAGTCAGATTACCAGTTATATAGGTGGTTAACAATTTTTGTTATCTGATGAACTAGTAGTCGCAATTATCAAAACAGACGGTATTGGTGAAAAATGGTGAAAAATAAGACACCTCTTTGAAGAAGGAGTAGAAGTTTTAAAAGTGTTCTGAAAGAAGGGGTGAATAAGTAATTATATACTACTAATGGATTGCTAGTTTATTGACAACTGGTATGAAACTTATTATATAGTCACTTAACTAATTAGCTTAATTTGTTTACCTAAACACTATGAACTAATCTTATACAACCTGACGTTGGAGTAATCAAATAACCAGATACAAAATGCACATCGAAACACCCCCTTAAAATATGTATCTGCTTTGGGGTTTAAACCGGGGCCCAGAAGTGATCATCTTAAAGATGTCAGCATGTATTGAAGCTATTGTTTGTCTTATTTTTTAACTGAGAAATATGCGAATGTGGCAAATTATTATTTTTCAATCAAGAAGATCTCAATTCTCAAATAGTGTTCTGAGGAAAATATATTCTTAAATTATTGGATCTTTATATTGGTAAAGGTTTTGACGTTTAACTGATAACTCCGAATATCCACTGTGACAGTTTTGTATCTTTATATTGTGCTTAACTTTTTGTTTTCTCTCTTTCTTGTCCCCAAGTAGGCCACAGATCCTGTTGCGCTACCGCAGATTTTTAAGAATGCCTTGTCCGCTCCTCTCTTAATTGATATTGTTCGGTGCATTGCCAGCTTTTTCAGGCAAGTAACTACTTTACAATTGATTCTATAAAACGAAATTCCTATATTTTTCTGAACTAAACTAAAATCCTCTTTTTTTGGTATTTGACAGTGACGAAACCGACCTGGCGATAAAGTATCTAGAAAACCTGGCCAAGGTGTCGAGATTCAATATGATTATCATGTGTCTTCCATCTGCAGACAAATTTGGTATGTTGCCGCATCGATTTCTTAGTACTTGATATAAATGACTGATATAAATGACCGAGTGATACAAAGTTTTAAATTACAGCATGGCCGAATAATTAAAAGTTCATTTCCATCACGGCTCGGATAATGTGATTGAAAGTATGTGTTTGCTACGATAGTACACTACCATTAGTTGTAAAATCAATAGGGATCAGCTTCCATCTTGTTAAATGGAAAGTACGTAATTTGGGTGACACAAGACGCCCTCTAAAGACTTGCATATGATTTATTCAGAGTACTATATTTAAAAATCATACTCCGTATATCACTAGAATAGCCACCTTTTTTTTTCGAGTGGCGTGACTCAAATCACTAGACTGGTAGGTACATTGAATATCACATGTGGCTAAACACATTCATTTTGGCGTGCATTGGAATTCATTCTTGTTTGTTGGGACTAAACATTTGCTTTGAGTTTCACTTTTTATCGTCTATCTGTACAAAATTTAATATAACAAGGAACTTATAATGACATTTGTTTATGATGGATAGATCTCCAAAGGATTTGGGATGAAGTGTTCTGCAACAAGGAAGTCGCACCAGATTACGTTGAGACTCTTCAACAGCTACGCCCAAGATACTGCAGTAAATAAACAGTAGAGGTATCTTCTCCAGTAGATTCATGGATCATTGTTGTTAAACACAAGTCTTTATCGAGATATTTAAAGTATTATTGGGATATTATTCATGCCATTCTGCTACATGCGATTATGCATGCATTGGTCGTGTGTTTGACATCCAGTTTATACATCTATCATTGCATAAACTAGGTTATGTGAGTCGTATGTTGATGCTAGTTTGAACATGCATGCTCTTCTTTTGGCCAAAGTGTGTAAACACAAGATCATGAAGTTCATTCTTCATTGCTGCGGGTGTCGTTTTAGAAAGGACTAATTGCGTTATAATGTGAACCAACTCCCCTCAAATTTCTAATTTAGGTAAGATGGTTTTCAATTCTTTCTTCTTAGATATACTTTCAACGTTTGCTCTTTCTTCTAGTAGAGTATTATTATTGAAAATATATGGTTTAGGAAGTTTGTTGCCTAATTTGTGCACACAAAAAGAATTTTGTGTCGAGTCAAAAACTTTTTTAAACAATTATCCCATTTATCTAAACAATAACGAAAATGTTCATCTTTGTTAACCAGCAATAACTAAACATTGCATATTTGCATCTGTCAAGTATTCTAGGCCTCATAGTACACTAATAATGGGCTTATGGCTCATTCAAAGTGGGCCGACAAAGACAAGATCGATGCTGTTGTTAAAATCCTTAGCCTGATACGATATCTCGATTTATATTGTACCAAAATTGATTTCGAAAATGATATAAAATTCTACACTCTGTTGATGCTCAAATTGCTAAAGACATAAGCTTCTACAAGTTAGTAACATAGTAATAATTTGGGGTTTAAATTTTGGAGACAAAACGTTGTAACACATATACACTGATGACATTCAAACATACATGTAGAAAACTCGAGAAGTTAAGAACTAACCGATCAATCATTCTGTTATCAGGGCAAAAGTTTTCATATTCAAGACCAGTCTTGCTAAAATTATTTTCTACATTGTCCATTTCACTTTTATACTTTTTTTGTTGTCTATAACAAATGTTGTTTTTACCAAAGGGTGTTTCTGCCTTTTACAGTGAACATTTGTTTACTTAGAAAATGTTGTACGAGTAGTTGTTTTTATCATAAAATAAAACCCATTTTAATTTGATTTCGGTCATATTTCTTGTGTATTTTAGAGCATTGGGTACAGTGTGGTGCCGTGGCAAAGTGCTGTCATTTCACCACTTTTTATTATAACATGCATTAGAATCTATCATACCATAAAACATCCCTTAATATAAAAATGGTGTCACAGGTCCACACATAACTCAATAAAACAAATAGAAAAAATAAAAATAATAATCACAACGTTAGCTGGTAGTGACGATGCGACACAAACAACGCGAAAGCTCGGTGTGGTGTGTGGCGCCATCGTGTCAGCTGGTCGAAAATGCAAGGCTCCAATAAGCACTGTACCAAGTTAAAAGCTACAGTACTAATTATTAAGAAGAACTAAAGTTTCAATAATAGTTAAAGGGCCATTATTATAAATTTATAACTTCCATTTGATTTGGCATAAGACCCGCCAACTAAACCAACAGTCTTCCTCAATCTAAGCCTAAATACAAACTCTCTTTTTCAACCAGAGCATAATCGGCACAGTTGCTTGTTGAAAGGATTCTTGGCTTGCTTCAATTTGGTAATTTCGACCTCTCGTTGTCATCAGTTTCTTTCTCGATATACTCGATATATGGTTTTTGTTATTTTTCGTTTAATTAAAGACTCCATAATTTAGCATCTTGGTTAATCTGATTAGTATTAGTCTCAATTTTCCTCACGTAGGTTAATTTCTAAATATTTGATATGGTATTACGACGTTGTCTATAATCCATTAATGTAAAATTTTGTTTGAATCAACCTTGTGGATCTTATCATTAGGTAAAGCAATACAATAGATTGGATATTTTGGTTGGTGATTAATCCTTTCTAAATCTTGTAAAGTACGATTAGGTAGTCACTTTTCGTGACCTAGCGTAATATATCACTGTGTGGTTTTGTTATGCGGATTAGTTAGTTTTAAAACTTTAATGACCGATCAATGATTGAGTTTTAGTATTCGATCAGTTTTAGTACTCATATGTTTAGGGGCTAGAAGATTTAAGTAATACTCCGTAAGCAGAGGCAGACCGAGGGGGGTTCACGGGAACCCAATAAATTTTCTCCAAGTAAAATTTAGCTAAAAATCATGAATTTTTCCAAAATGAACCCGATAACTTTGTAAATCATTTATATTTTTTTCTGAAATAAACATAATTTTTTCCGAAGTGAACCTGGTCACTCTAAGTCTTGGGTCCGCTCCTGTCCGTAAGTTTTATAGTTGCCAATGACAAGGAAAAGATATCCTCGTAAATTCTTTTATTCTTGACATTATTGGTGCTTACGTCTGACGTTAACATATATGATATAAATTATGTGATGATAAATATAAGGCTTTAATCAATTCTTAGATTATATTATGTATTAAGCAGACACATGAATTGAATACGTACATTAGCTCTTTTGGTCATCTATATATATAGTCAGTTTTAGGAGTATAGCATTCCTAGTTGTGCATTATACAATTCTTTAGTCTCCGCCAGGAACGCTTTCAATCTGTAAATCCCAAAATGTTGATTTTTTGTGCACAGATACTACAAAAATGGCTGGAGCTCCACCAGGGACTGCAAAAATGATTCTCAAAGAAATAGGTATAGCTGCGGTGTTAGGTTTCATTTGTGCTGGTGCATGGAAACACTTTTACCATAACGAGCTGACTAAAAAGACTAACTCGTTCTACAACATGCTCGATAAAGATGAGATCACCGTCGTTCTTTCAGAAGAGTAACTATATACTGCTTTATCCATGTAACGCTCGAGTGATTACTTCTAATAAATAACATTTTTATTTGTTTGCATCTTTTAGCTCGTAGACAATTGAAAGCTGTAAATAAAAATGCTGCCTTGTATTGGTCGCTAGCATATGATAATGTCTTGATAGATCTGATTATGTTTTTGTTTGAAAATCTATATCAATTAGAATGTTAACCAAACTTGAAAAATTGCTTGAACGTCTAATATAGCATTAAAAGTATCTTAAGTGGTATTCTTACAGCCTATTATTTCAGCTACAAAATAATCGGGTTTTATGCCATATTTAGCCAAAATTTAAACTATTTTAGTTTTCATTGTTAATGAAGGACGCATACATAACCTATTTGTCTGCAAAAATGATTTTTAAACTTTTGACACTAGTTAGTGTGTGTATATGTAACATATACTAGCATTGTACCCGCGCAAAGCGGCAGGGCGAGTAATATATTTGGGCTTAATATTTTTTCTTTTTTTGTGGACGTCGTTTTGTGGTCAAGAACTTACTATTAACAAGATTTGATCATGTTCTAAGTGAAGATGGTGCACTTGCATTGATTCAAAACTATGGCATTGGATAAATCCTACAAGGCTATCGTATTGTGAACAATTCCATGAGACTGAATTTTCTTGTAACACAATGGTAAAGAAATGTGAAGATTTTAGTGGTTCTCCTCCTCAAGGGATTGTTAACTGTCTGATACTAATTGGTGGTTATCAATGCCATAATTTTGAAAGACAAGTGCATCACCTTCGATAGAACATGATTAAATCCATGTAATAGTAAATTCTTGACCTTAGCTTGCATTTTTGAGACTACATGCATGTAACATTAACAGCACCATGAGTTGATACTGAGCTAAAGCTTCTGTAACAAAGTTAGCCATATCAATAACGTAATTAGGAGATTAAATGTATGAAGGAGAACCTAAAGAGACTAACCAAACACACCACATCAATATTGCTACATCAACTTGTGAAGATAAAGCTGAACAGATATCATACAGAGCTTCACCAAACAAGATGTGTACTCTATTGTATAGCAGTTTAGTAAAATGCAATGTAATGTAGCATAGAAGTTAGTTTAGCATAGTTTGACTTTCACTAGTCAAACTTAGTGTGATCAAAGTAGTATAAATACTGTATCATTGACTCAATGTCACAATAATAATCATTTTCACCAAATTACTCTTTATCATTTCCTTATATGGTATCAGAGCAACCACCACCCACTGTGGTGGTGTAACTGAATCCGTCACCTGTAACAGAATTTAACCACCATAAACCACCACAACAGGTTTTCCCGCCAAAACTTCAAACATAACCACCATTATTTCTGCCATAAAACCATCACTCAACCACCATTATCCACCATTATCAATCATCCATAACACACAAATTCATTCAATTCATCACACTATTCATCAAGAATCATCAAAAAACACACAAATTCAATCAATTCCTGACAAAATCAGTCAAGAATCAACAAAAACACTCTCATACTCAATTTTCCAATCACCATAACCAAATTCAGTTACAAATCAGTTAAAGAATCAGTTACTTAAAGAAACAACAATGGTGATCGGTTCCACTAAAACAGTCAACTCATTACCAGTCAATGATGTCAATTCACCTCATCACCCACTGTATTTTCACCCAAATGACCATCCAGGGTTAATCTTGATATCAAAGAAGCTTACTGGTTCAGAGAATTACAGGTCATGGAAAAGATCTATGGTCATAGCTTTGAATGCAAGGAATAAACTGAGTATTGTTACTGGTGAGTATCCTGAACTTGCACTTGATTCAGCAATTCATTCACTATGGGATAGAGCCAATGATATGATAATTTCATGGTTACTCAACACTGTTTCTGAGCAAATTGGTAACAACTTAAGTTTTGTGAATTCTGCTTGTGATTTGTGGAAAGAATTAGGTGAACACTATGCACAATTAGATGGTCATAGGATTAACCAAATCACTAATGACATCATACAGTTGAAACAGTTAAACACTACTCTAGAGGTTTATTATCACAAATTGAAAGGTTATTGGGATGAGTTAGATGCATTGGAAGCACCCTATGCATGTACTTGTAGATGTGACTGTGAGAATGGGAGAACTAATGGTGAAAGAGATCAAAGAAAAAGGCTAATTCAGTTTCTAATGGAGCTAGATGAAAGCTATGCAAACATTAGGGGACAAATCTTACTCATGCAACCCTTACCTCAAGTTTCTAAAGCCTATAGTATGTTGAGATAGGAAGAAAAGCAAAGAGAGGCACTTAAAGTTCCTATCTTGCCAATGCCAACTGATTTGAACACCTTTAACAACATCAAAACCTCTTATCAATCACAAAGAAACAATAGGCCAAACAATAGTCAAAGTCAAACTTCCTCTGCTCAACCCACTAGAAGAAACACATTCAGATCAGGTGTCATTTGCAGTTATTGTCACAAGGAAGGCCATGAGAAGCATGAGTGTTATAAGGTTGTTGGCTACCCCATTGGGCATCCCTTACATATCAAATACATACCATTGAATAAGAGGAATCAATATATGGGCAAGTCAGTCAACATGATCACTGGTGACACAATTTCAGCTGATGATTCATGTGGTACTGACAACACAACCACCAGTGATCCTAGCTGCTCTACTTCCATCAATGATGCTTATGTGAACTCTAGAATGGATCAACTCCAAAATCAACTCAATCAGGTTCTCCTCATGATGCAGAATAATCAAAAAGAGTTCACTTCCTCTGATCCACCAATGACATGTACTTAATCATTCATTGCTTCATTCAAGTCTAGTCCTATAGGCCCTATAGATGTTTGGATAGTTGATAGTGGTGCTACAGATCATATATGCATAACCTTGTCACTCATGCACAATGTGCACAAATGTAAAACACCAAATTTTGTTAATCTACCAAATGGGCAACAAGTCAAAGTTACCATGATTGGATCAGTCACACTTAAACAAAACCTCACTTTACACAATGCTTTCTACATCCAAACTTTTTCATTCAACTTAATCTCAATAACTAGACTCACATGTTCAACACATTCAAGCATCACATTTACTCATAAAACATGCATCTTTCAGGCCCATAATGGAGCTGTCACTTGTGGCAATCTCTATGGTGGTCTATACATCCTCAATTCATCTCCCAAACCCTCAGTTGCAGCTGCTGTATCAACAACAACAAGCACCAACAATCTCACCTCCTTATGGCATGCAAGGCTTGGTCATCCTTCTTTTCAAATCCTGAAGAAAATCAAAGAAATTTCTTCTTCTATTCATGTAAATACAAACAATAAATGCAGTGTCTGTCCTGTATCAAAACAACAAGTTTTACCTTTCCCTTCTAGTGATTCTCATGCAAAATCTTGTTGAACTATAGACCTTGATAGATCTACTTGAGCACTCTAGAATCGTTAGTAATGTCACTGTAATCAATAACACACTAATAGACAATCCCTGCAACTTGTATTAATAAAGCGGAAACAAAACACAAGTTTGATACTAAGAATTCTTGATCCTCTATGGATCTTTTAATTATCATAAGAGTTTTCTAAAAGTTATTCAATACATAAACCGTGTGTTCCTTTTATACTCAAGGAACCCTAAACCGTTTCTCAAGAAACGTATCTTCTAAAAGTTCTAAAAGATATGCATTATCACTTCCTAAATAAACTCATGCATATCCAAACTACATTACATAAAACACGGAAATACTACATCCGCAGAAACTAATAAAGCTGAACTATGTCTTCAGCAGATACACTGCTTCAGCAGAAACCAACTCTTCAGCAGGATCCTTTCGGCAGAAACAGCAGCAGAATTCTTTCTACACAGAATTCCCAACAATCCTCCCCTAATCTTGAATTTGACCTAGTTAAGTTCAAGATTCTTGATAGATCTTTAAAGTAACATACCAAGAGGATTGTAACAGAGCACCAGCAAAGAATTATCATCAGCAGAATCTCTATGATCAGCATATACTTGAAAGCTCCATTCTTTGCAGCAACAAATGACTTAATGTACATCAAAACAATTTAGTTTCATACTATTCTCATCACTTCCAGGTGTGTTAACTCCTGTGAGAGGTGAATCATTGAAAATAATGGATTTGATGTCTCTTTACCAATAGCCATCACTACTGGAGTAGCCAAGTGTTCAAAGGTACACTGATAACCACATGATTTTTAGCAAATCATCAACTATAAACGGATTTGAGATGTCTTTACCTGTAGCCGTTTGCTCAGGACTAGTCAATTATCTTGATGAAAATCATCTTGGTTAACTGATTACCAAATATGGTTTTCCACTGCCTTTACCACAAGCCATATACATGTGGGCTAGCCAATTATTCAGAATCCATAAAGGAAAAATCCATGGTCAATTGACAACCATTTCAACTACTCAGCAACAAAGCATTGGTGAGTTGACAACCCTATGGTTTTGAGCAAACCATTACAGCTATCAACAGATTTGATGTGTCTTTACCAAAGCTGTACCCTTTGGACTAGCCAACTTTATGATGGAATAGTCAACATCAGGTAAGTTGATAACCAAACCTGCAAACAAAAACTATATAACAATATGTTAGTTTTTTTTTTTTCTTTTTTTTTTTTTTTTTTTTTTTTTTTTTTTTTAATACTAAGAATAAAAAATATACAACATAATGTCCCTACTCAACTGCTGCTCTGGAAGTCTTAATCCTTTGTTTGAAAACCTTCACCAAAGATTCAGCAAACAATCTTGTATTACCAGCTGGATCAGGAGGAATTTCCAACTTCTGTTGCAACATTTTCTCCATCAAAGATACCTTCAGAGGATATTTATGAATAATATCCATGATAATCCTCAGACCAGTGGTAGTTTCCAGCAAATGTACATAAGACATAGGATAGAACTTCCAACTCTGAACTTTCCATTTCTGATTATGCTTCCATATATCATAACTTGCACCAGTAGGAGTAGAAGAATCAAACAATACTTGAAGATCACCCAACAAATACAATCCATAACCTTCAGGAGTATGAGTGGCATAAAACTTAGTAACCAACTCATGTAGAGTGACCAAATCCTGATAACTTACAAGATGAAGAATCTGCTGAAGAAAAACAAAAGATATGGATGACTTATCCAATCTATGAATGATATTAAGTTGACCATCTTGACTCACCTCCCAACTCACTAGAACCACTCTAGTTCCTTCTGGCCAATCATCAGATGATCCTTCCCTTATAAATGTAGCATCAGGATCATTTACATTAATTAGACTATGTAATGATCCTACTCTAGCCATTCTCTTTCCTCTTCTACCAGGAACATAAATAGCATCATGAACTGCTGCATCAGCAGAATTACCTTCTGCAGCTTCAGTATCCACTGATGGAGTATCCATTTGGTCATCAGCAGAATCTTCAGAAGATTCAAGTGCAGCAGAGGCATATTGTTCATCCATAGCTTTTCTGACTTGTTTGTTCCTAGCAGCTTGAATTTCAACTTCTCTTGTCTTCAGATCATGAAATCTAGCAAGTGCAGCCCTTTGTTCAGCTTCTTGATCTTCAGTCAACTTTCTAGCAGTCTCCTCACCTAATCTTTCCAGCTCCAATTGTCTCCTAGTTCTCTTCTTAGTTGGAGCATCTGATGTTGTTACTTTGGCTTTACCTTTATCCATAGAAACATCAACACCAGTAGAAGTAGCAGGTAAAAATACTTGTGCAGCAGCTATATGAACATTCTTAGAAGAATCCTCATCAACATTTAAAAGTGGAATTTTCTTTGAAGCATCCATTCCAGCTTTAGCATTCCTAGATTTGATTCTATTATAAATCTCAACTAGGTTGTTAAAAGGAAGTCCCCATACATATTTCTTAGACCAAGTAGAATTATATACTGAGCTGCTCTGATTTTTCACATATGTTCTCATATACTCTGTTTGCTGTGCTTGAGTCATGGGTTTTTCCCTTTTTGCTTTAGCCTTTAATTCATCAGCTGCCTTCTTCCTCATCTTTAACATTTTCACAATCTCAGATTCAAAATCTTGTTCCTCTACTTTCTTTCCAAAAAGATCAGCAGTTACATTAGTATTAGCAAGCATCTGTTTTCCAATAGACTGCCAGTCTGACTCATCAAACTCTAGAACTGCTGCATCCAATTCCCTTTGTCTTGCAATGGGTAAGGTAGACACATATCTTTGAGTCTCTGAATCTAATTCTGCATCAAACTTATCTTGTACTTCCTTAGCAAGATTTGCACTCTTCATATAATTTTCCCATTCTTGCAATACTTTAATTCCAATTAGACCCAATTCACCATTCAACCCATGTCTTCACACCCAGAAACCTCAGATTCAAATTCCTCTTCTTCATCATCAGAAGAGGATATACCACCATATCCTCGGGGACTTGAAGGTTCTGACTTTACAAGAGCATTGGAGGATCGATGTGCTGCACAAGAAAGACAATGGAATGCTCACTTGAAAGGTGAAACAAGCAATGCACCCATTCCTGCTGAAAGAGAGCTTGTCTCTCCCTTCATCTATACCTCTGATGAAGACACTTCAGAGGAAGAACCTGAAGATCCACCCTTTCTTCCTCCTTCCACTCCTGAGAGATCCCTACCAAGATCAAATACTAGGGATCCATCTCTTCCAACATCACAGAATGTGGTGTTGGATCTTCCTGCTCCAGGACCTGGTCTTCCACACCAAGAACATATTGGACAGATCAAGAGGTCTGAGATCATACGTAAGGGAAAGGAGAAGGAGAAGTAGGTGACTGAGGAATGTAACCATGGATCAAGGTTCTTGAGTATTTTCTTGACCTTAATTCATGAGCATCTTCTCATTCTTCCTTCTCTTCTTTTTACATTTTCATCTTCAGCTTCTTCATTGTACTTGTCATAGCCTCAAGTATTTTGTAATAAATGATAGAAGCTAGTAGTACTGAATTAGCCAATAGTTTAGAAATGGTCATTGTATCTCAATTGCAACATTGAATGTAAGCTGTAACTTGTTTCTATGAATGAATGAAAAGATCTTATTTGAATTAATCCAATGTGTAAGACCTTCAGCATGATTTAATTGATCAGTAGAAACCAGGTTCAGCATATAGACCACATTCCTTTGACTTTAGCTCTTGGTGACATTAATCATGGAACTTTCATTCTCAGAACATCTGCAAATACACCAAACAAGCAAATACACAAAACAACTTGCACAACTATTAGAGGGTTAGTGTTAAAAACTTGTTAAAGCTCAGAAAGTATACAACATATACAAATAATCCAAAGTTTACAGTCATCATCCTCCCCTGAGGCATATGCCTCCCCTGAGGCTTATGCCTCCCCTTAAACTTTGCAGTTAAGGGTTTAACATGCCAATATGGACCACCAAATATTGAAACCTTGGTCCATCAAATGCCTTGGTTAATAAATCTGCCACATTTTCATCTGTGTGAATTTTGACCACTTTAACCAAATGTTTCTCATAAGCATCTCTTATAAAATGATGTCTGATTTCAATATGTTTTGTTCTATTATGAAAAACTGGATTTTTAACAATGCATATGGTACTTTGATTGTCAATGAAAATGGTAGTATTCATGAAGTTATACCCATAATCCAGTAATTGATTCTGAATCCATAGAACCTGACCACAACAATTGGCAGCAGCAACATACTCTGCTTCAGTAGTAGAGGTAGCAACAATGGTCTGTTTCTTGCATTGCCAAGAAATCAGTCTTCTACCAAGAAATTGACAACCTCCAGTTGTGGATCTTCTATCCAAATTGGCACCAGCATAGTCACTATCACTATAAGCTGCTAGCTGAAATGGAGACTCTTTGGGATACCAAAGACCTAATTGTGGTTGGCCTTTAAGATACTTAAAAATCTTCTTGACAGCATTCATATGAGAGGTAAGTGGAGTGACTTGATGTCTTGAACATGCACTCACAGCAAATGTGATATCAGGTCGTGAAGCAGTCAAGTACATCAAAGAACCAATCATAGACCTGTATAAATGAACATTCACAGGAAGATCAGGATTAAGATTGTTCTTTGGTTTAGGAGCCTCATATGGAGTTGTGGCAGTCCTGACATTTTCCATAGCAAACTTGGACAACATATCTTTTACATATTTCTCCTGATGTATAAAAATACCATCAGGTTTCTGCTGAACTTGCAAACCCAGAAAGAAAGTGAGCTCTCCCATGGCACTCATCTGAAATTCTCCCTTCATTAAATCCTCAAACTCTCTACACCAGGCTTCTTTGGTAGAACCAAAGATAATATCATCCACATACACCTGCACAAGAATAATATCCCTAGAATCTTTCTTGAGAAACAAGGTCTTGTCAATGGCACCTCTTCTGTATCCATTCTGCAGCAGAAATGTGGAGAGTCTAGCATACCAAGCTCTGGGAGCTTGATGCAGTCCATAGAGAGCTTTGACAACTTTGTAGACATACTCAGGATGATCAGGGTCTTCAAATCCTTTGGGCTGAGTCACATAAACCTCCTCTTCAATCTCTCCATACAAGAAAGCACCTTTTACATCCATCTGATAAACCATAAAGCCCATATAAGAGGCATAGGCCAAAAATATCCGTATGGTTTCAACTCTGGCCACTGGTGCAAAGACCTCATCATAGTCAATGCCTTCCTCTTGTCTAAAACCTTGAGCCACTAGTCTTGCTTTGTTCTTCACCACAATACCCCTGGCATCTCTTTTATTCTTCAGAATCCATTTTGTCCCAATGGCATACTTACCATCAGGAAGAGGAACTAAAATCCAAACCTGCTGATTCTTAAATTGCAGCATCTCCTCTTGCATTGCCTCAAGCCAACTTGAATCAGCCAGTGCTTGAGGAACACTAGTTGGTTCAATTTGAGAAAGAAAGCATGCAAACAAACAATGTTTGAAGTCTGTGTGATTGTTCCTCTTTTGATTGTAGACATAAGAGATAAAAGCAACTTCTCCATATTTGGTATTCTTGACAGTGCTTCTAGTTCGAACAGGGTCTTTAGGATCACCAATAATCTTGGATAGGGGATGAGCATTGTGAATCCGTTTGGTAGCTGTAGGTGGAACATCAATGGTGGCATCAATGTTGGTGAGTGTAGGCTCAAACTCAGTGTCATAAGAGGCTGAGTTAAACAAACCAGGCATTGGTTGATAATTTCCAAGGTCAGAAGGACTAGGAAATCTGGTAAAAGGCTTATCAAAATCGGTAGAGACTTCAGTAGGATCAGCAGAAAGAACTTCAGCAGAATCAGCATCTTTTACATTGTCAGTGGGAAGAGGTGTGCCTTCAGCAGTATCCTTGTTTCCACTGACTGCTTGTGCTGACTGATGTAGGATAGCCTCAGTCTCTTGTGTAACCTTATCATTGAGTTTCTGAGCTTCCTTTGTAGCAGCATGTTCCTGCTTCTGCAATCTTGCTAGATCTTCTGCATATTGTGACTCATCATCTGGCTCAGCAGCAGAGTGATTACCTACAAAATGGTTAGGTGGAAAAGATGGTACAACAAAAGTATTCTCTTCTGGCTCAGACTCACATTCTGAGTCATCATCCATGAAACCTGCAGGGTTAGAACTTGAATCTTTGGTACCTGCATCAGGATTAGAAGCATGCCTAGTATAACCCAAATAGTCAGTCAAATAGTCCAGGTCAAAATACCAAGAATGGCCTTGACCCTGAATATTAGGCTGATCTTCAAGAAATCTCAGATTAAGGGTCTCTTCAATCCTTTTGGCATTCAGATTATAAACCCTATAGGCCTTGCTATGAGCTGAGTACCCAACTATATAACCTTCATCAGCTTTCCCATCAAATTTGCCCAGTATATCAGCAGTATTCAGAATAGTCACTTTGCATCCAAAAGGCTTAAGGTAACTGATGTGTGGAACTTTCCCAGTGAGAAGTTCATAAGGTGTCTTAACATGAAGTCTAGTGATGGATACCCTGTTCAAGACATGACATGCAGTACCTACTGCTTCAGTCCAAAACATGGTGGGTAGTTTGGAGTCTGCAAGCATTGATCTTGCTGCCTCAATGAGGGTTCTATTTTTCCTTTCAGCAACCCCATTTTGTTGTGGAGTTCTTGGAGTACTATAGTCCCTTCTAATCCCTTTAGACTTACAGAATTCTATGAATACAACATTTTTGAATTCTGTACCATTGTTACACCTGATTCCCTTAACCTTTTTATTCAGCTGGTTCTCAACTAAGATAATGAATTCTTTCAGAATTGGAGTTGTTTCATCCTTAGTTTTGAGAAAGAACACCCAGCAAAACCTGCTATAATCATCTGTAATAACCAGGCAGAAGTACTTGTGATCAATACTTCTAATGGGGGTTGGACCAAAGAGATCCATGTGCAGCAACTGAAGAGGTTCTGAAATGGAGCTCACTGCTTGGACTGTTTTGTAGGAGGCTCTGTGTTGCTTTCCCTTGTTGCAAGCAATACAGTTGTGTTCATTGGTGAAGAGTTTAGAAGGAAGGCCCTGAACAAGACCAAGTTTTGATAACATGTTGATGGTCTTGTAATTCACATGTGCCATTCTTCTATGCCATTTATTAGATTCATCCAGGGAAGCTTTGGCAACCAAACATGTTAGATCACCTTCAGGTTGAACATCATTCAGATTGAATGTGTATAAGTTGAAGGTTCTAGGAACTCTCAGCAATACAGTTGTGTCTTCTGGGAGTTTGAAGTCCTTGGAAAGTACAAGACACTCATCTTCAGAAAATAAAACCTTATGCTTAGAGTCACAAATTTGTGATACTGAGATAAGATTAAAATTCCCTAGTTCCTCCACATAGTAAACATTTTCAAAGTCTAACAAGGGAGTTTTTATGGTTCCTTTCCCTGTTATTTTGCCATCTCCACCACCAAAGGTTACAGTTCCACCTCCTTCAATGGGCTCAAAATCATGCATCTTATCCTTGTTCCCAGACATACTTCTAGAACAACCACTATCAAAGATGCCAACTTCAGTACTTTTCAAAGGATGTGCCTACAACAACAACAACATTTACAATATTAGTACACATTGGAGACTCAAGTCATTGCTGACTTGAGTCTGCCTTGTGGATCATTAGTAACAGGCCATGTAGATGTTTTAGATCCACCATTGTTCTTGGGCCTGTAATACATATTAGGTCCCTTCTTAGTCCAAGAACAACCTGCTGAGGGCTTCACAGCAGTATTCCATTTCCCACCACCATTATTCAATGAGTCAAAGTGATTAGGCCAATAATCATTATAAAAGAAAGAACTAGTAGGTCTGACATATGGTCTAGTACTGGTTTTTCTCCAGGAAAAATGAGTTTCAGCAGAATTAGGTTTCTGCTGATGTGGAACAAAAGATGGTATGTCGTGAACATTCTTCCACAATTGCCTAGATTTTCTTTGACTAACACCTGCACCCATTCTTTGCTCATGATATGTACAATCCTTAATCAAGTGATATTTACTTCCACACACAAAACACTTCTTCTGTTTAGAAGATTTATTCAAACCAAAAGAATTTCCATAACATGAAAAAGTATTCAAATCATCATGACAAACAGAATTGTTTTTAACAAAGCCAAAAGTATTATTATGCAAAGAATTGAAAAACAAGTCTTCAGTAGAAATTGTCTTGTGATCAGCAGCAACTCTAGAAGGCTTGTGGGGAGTCTTGGGTGATATCTTTGGTGTGGTCTTGGGCATGGTCTTGGGCAGGTCAGACTTCTCACTTGAATCACAGCTGGCAAATGAGGTAGACCCTTCATCAGAAGACTTGTCACTGTCACAACAAGAGACAAAGTCAGTAGATTTAACACTAGGGTCTGGCAATTCAGTTGACTTTTTGCCATAGAGATGGTGTGATCCATCAAAGTCACTAGGTTTGGATAGGTCAATAGGCATATGTTCCCCTCTTATAGGTCCAGGGACAGCATGTAAGTGACCTTCTTTGACAAAGTTAGCTAAACCTGCAGGTGTGGATTTACCTAGGTCATTCTTAGCCTCTAAACCAACATATTTTTGAAATCCCAAACCTATTTTAGAGTTCACAGCTTGACTACCATAAAGTTCCCTCGCAAGATTATCACCTGACATTTGCCATTGTTTACCTCTAGCTATCTCTTTGTCTAATTTAACTTGTAAATTTTGGTTTTCATTTTCCAAATTAAACTTCTCTTTTTCAGTACGTTTTAATTCTATCTTAGCAATTTCTAAATCACTTTCTAGAACTCTTATTTTTTCATCATATTTAACTTGATTCTTTTGAAACCATACTTTTTGTTTCTCTAGAGTTTTTAAAGCCAATTTATAAGACTCTACCTCTATATAACATTCATTGTACTTAGGTTTCAATTCATCAAATTCCTTTTTAAGTTCATTGTATCTTACACTACATCCAAACACACAATCGTGTACCTGAGAGATTCCCATCAAGGAGACTTGCTCCTTCTTGTCTTCTGAAGGTGTAAATGCCAGTAGATTCACTTGTGAAGAAGTAGCAGCTTCCTCTCCAGCAGGTTCATGATCACCCCAATCAATTTGGTGATCCAGAGTCACCATGGCCTTTGAAGGTACAGCCTTGATATTCCCTGCTTCCAATGGATAAGAAACATATCTAACTTCATCTCCAGCCTTTCTATCTTTGCATTCCCTTGAAAAATGTCCCACTTGACCACAAGTATAGCATTTAACCTTCCTTCTATCAAACCTTGCAGCTTCTTTGCCATTAAAACCAAACTTTCTTCCAGACTTGGCTTCAAACCTTCTGATGTTCATTGAGATCATTGCAAGCTCCCATTTCAAGTGCATCTCCTCCATTTCCAATGGATCTACCTGTTCAAAGTCCTCATAAGCAATAAACTGCTGAGGTTCATATTCAGCCACAAATGAATGAATAAGATCCTCCAACACATTACTTGATCTTGATTTAGGAGTAGATTGATTATGAGTTTGAGAAGATGCTCCAGATGTATATGAACTTGAAGCTTGATGCACAGGTTTTGTAGAAGCACCAAAAAATGCAGAATGAGTAGATGGACGAATAGGACTTCTAACATCAGGCTCAAGTGATTTGAGCTTGTTGTAGAGATCATCAAAGGAGATTAAGTCCAAGCCACCCTTTGTTTTGATAGCAATACTGACTTGCAACCAGGATGGTGGCAAAGATCTCAGAAACTTAGCATTGCAGTCCTCATTGTCAGGTCTAGCCTTCAACTGATTAAGTTGACTCAAGATCCGATGAAACCTGTCATAACCTTTATGAATTCCCTCTTCTTCAGATATCTGAAATTCTTGGAATTTCTGCTTCAGCAAAGACTTCTGCAACCTTCTTGATTCCTCATTCCCACCAAATCTTGCTTTTATAGCCATCCAAATATCCTTTGCATCCTCCATAAAATGGAAGTCACCCATATGGTCATCTGGTATTGCTTGTAGCAAAATAGTTCTGACTTTACTTTCCCTCTGCACAGCCAGAATCTCTTCAGCAGTTTTGGGAGCTACAATTGTCACAACTCCATCAGCATCAGTAACATGCTTCTTTAAGCTATTTCCCTTCTTAACAATCTCCCATAGATTCCAATCTACATTTGTGATCCAGTTCTGCATTTTCATGGACCACAAGTGATATTCTTCAGCATTCTTCAAGTATGGAAACTTAGCATTACTGTTAGAGAGGCTGAGTTGTTGAAGAGAAGTGGTGTTAATGTTTTGGGTTGTATCAGTATCATCATCAGATCCAGGCATGGTTGTTGATTTGTTTGAGAAGGTGTAAGATTTGTTTTTCTTAGTATGGCAGAGACTCTCTCGAGGCTCTGATACCACTTGTTGAACTATAGACCTTGATAGATCTACTTGAGCACTCTAGAATCGTTAGTAATGTCACTGTAATCAATAACACACTAATAGACAATCCCTGCAACTTGTATTAATAAAGCGGAAACAAAACACAAGTTTGATACTAAGAATTCTTGATCCTCTATGGATCTTTTAATTATCATAAGAGTTTTCTAAAAGTTATTCAATACATAAACCGTGTGTTCCTTTTATACTCAAGGAACCCTAAACCGTTTCTCAAGAAACGTATCTTCTAAAAGTTCTAAAAGATATGCATTATCACTTCCTAAATAAACTCATACATATCCAAACTACATTACATAAAACACGGAAATACTACATCCGCAGAAACTAATAAAGCTGAACTATGTCTTCAGCAGATACACTGCTTCAGCAGAAACCAACTCTTCAGCAGGATCCTTTCGGCAGAAACAGCAGCAGAATTCTTTCTACACAGAATTCCCAACAAATCTTCTTTTGAGCTTGTACATACTGATGTATGGGGTCCATAGAGACACTCTACTGTGAATAAATGTACATATTTCTTAACAATTGTTGATTACTCCAGAGCAACTTGGACATATCTACCTCCTAGTAAACATCACGTGTCATCCACTTTCAAAGCTTTTCATGCTTATGTTCTAAATCATTTTAATACAAAAGTCAAAACAGTAAGAAGTGATAATGGCTCTGAATTTCTAAACCATGAACTCCAAACATTCTTTCAATCATCTGGTATTGTCCATCAAACATCTTGTCCCTATGCACCCTAGCAAAATGCCAGGGTGGAAAGGAAACACAAACATCTTCTCCAAATGGCCAGAGCTATCTACTTTCAAGCTAAATTTCCAATTCACTTATAGGGGTGATGAGGCGAAAAATGATCCGTTTTTAGGGGGTCATTTAAGCCCGGAATTGAATTTATTTGATCAAATATTGCCCTAAATCGTTCCTTTTGTGATTTTAGGTACTTTTGGAGTGAATTCTGAAAAAGGAAGCATTTTGGACATTTTTGGAGCATAAAAGTGAAGAAAACGGCAAAGTCTTAATTTTCCTTGCTGGGAACAGTACCTAACGGCATCACCAAGTTCTTAATGACGGCGTCAAGAGAAAAACAAGAGGTGAAGAGGATGGAGTCCATGACGGTCCAGAATTTTTTTACACTAGGGCATGACGGCGTCACCATAGGCCGTCATGGTCCCTTTACACGTGACGGCCCAGAGGAAAATTGCTCTTGACGGCGTCAGATCTGGATCTAGGCAATCCGATATTATTATGGGCGGCGAGTTGACGGCGTCAGAATTTTCTTCTTGACGCCGTCACATTGGAAAATCTATATATAGTTTTGTAATTTTCATTCATAAAAGGAGAGGACAATTTTAGGGATAACTTGGAGAAATCCTAGCATGATTTTATTAGTATTTTCAAGGGTTTCTACCCTTTGAAACCTTTCATGTTCAATTGAGATAAGTACCCTTTCAATTCATTCAATATGTCTATGTGTTGTTTGAATATATCTTACGCTTGTCTTGATTTTAACATGCTAGGCTAGATCTCTTGTGTGTTTGCTTAGATGTAGTGAAACCTAGATGTTGATTATGGGTTGATTGCTTGTTTATAGTTGTTACGGATGAATGATTTTGATGTTAGGCTTAAGAAAACTGGCAGACTTCCATAGTGTAACTTGCTTGAACATCTTAAGAAACATGAACCAATGCGTACTAGGTTTTTATGGTTGTATTTAATGCATGAGCGAATTCTAATGATCCCATGTTAGGAGCTTCTTGCAGGCTCGACATAGGAGTGAAGTAGGAGCTTATAGAGTTGGGGAAGTACGTACGCCACCCCACGATTGGTATTAAGGAATATAACCCGTCATCCACGCAACTGTAACAAACTATCAACCTGTAAAAGATATCTGGGGAGTAATGAGATCTAAGTAAACACAATTTTCCCATTTATTGTTCACACCACTAGTTTAATTAGCTTTATTTTCATTTTTGTTATTTTATTTTGATTGCATCTTAGTTATTGGGTTAGTTGATTAGCAACTAATTCCGCCCACTCTTCCAAAACCCGAGATTTTAATTGCTTTTATAAAAATATAAAAATACAAAAAGAATCATCCCTCACCTCTAGACCTAGTTTTTAGGCTTTCTAATCCTAGCGACACTATTCCTGAGTTGAACGATCAATCCCCCGGTACTTGTCACTATACTATACTACAACGATCAGGTACACTGCCTGGTGGGGGTTGTAAGCTTCTTGAGATCCCTCGAGAGGTAAAGCCTGGTGCAATTCCCACGCATCAAGTTTTTGGCGCCGTTGCCGGGGAATAGTTATTGTCTAGGTTAGGATTTCTTTTTATTAGGTCTACTTGCTAGATTCCTTTCTAGTAAGATTTTATTTTTATTTTTAGGTTTTCTTTAGTCTATCTTATTCCTTTGTTTCCTTTGTTCGTAAACTATATCGGTGGATAACAATAACATTGATCGTTTGATTCCTGTTATTCGTGTTTTTCGTCGTAGGATTTTCCAAATGCCCGCCCCAATCCCTTTAGTGGAAAATGAGAACCCACCTAACCTATCGCCTAACCACCACTTTGACAATAATTCTGAAATGGAAGAGTCTGACCACGATGATGACCATAGGGCTAGTCCTTTTTACTATTCAGAATCCGATGAGGATCTTGATGATGGTGATGTGATTAATGAGGATAGGATGGAAGATGAAGTGAACCCTCTTAGGTATGTCGACCCTAGAACAAGGATTGAAAGTGATAGCTCATTCAATATGCAATTTCCTTGTAAGATTGGATTTAGAAGCTTTGATGCCTACCTTAACTCATCTCTCCCAATGAACATAATCTCGCGTAGTGAATATAATAAAATCATGGTAGATGAGTTAGAATACAAAGGAGATAATATTATTGCTAGGGCAATGTCACTACATGTGTTTGTAGGAAGCTTTGTTTATCTTGTTGAGTTCATGGTTATGGAGAATCTAGGAGAATTTATCGATAGTAAGTTAACCCAAGTTGTGTTTGGAAAACCTTTCAAGAGGTTGACAACCTTGATGAAAAACTTATGGAAGGGTTAATTACATTCTCGAATGGGGATGAAGATTTTGTTTACCAAATGCCCCGTGCACACCCTAGGTTCAAGGATTTTTCCATGGAAAAGTGTAGTAGGTATCCGCCCCTAGAAATGCTAAGTGAGAATGATAAAAGAAAAAGGGCTTAGATATCCTCATGAAAAAAATAAAAGGTACTATCGTGGATGTTTAGAGTTAAGTGATGATTATAAGAAAGATGAGGCGACTATTAGATGGCTCACCCTTGGTTATGTGAGCATAAGCGACACATGGTAGCCCATGACTTTGAGTCTAGCTACAAGACTCGTAAATAAAGAAAAGCGCTTCTTGGGAGGCAACCCATGATTTGTGTGATTTTTATTTGTTTGATTGTTATTTGTTTCCGTATGCATGATTTATTTTTATTGTTGGTAGATCATGTTTCAAAATTAAAATGGTGAAAATACTTTATTTTGTCGTTTGGCTTAGTCTTAACTTCATCCAAAGGTATTTCGCAAAAGATAAGTGTAAGGGGAAACCCCAAATATGTTTTTAAGAAACAAAATTGATCAAGATTCTCCACAATATTAAATGGACATGTATATTCGTATTTGTTAGAGTCAAATGCTTGTATCGAGTCATAATGATATTTTACAGGATTTTCCAAGAAGTAGGACATAAGTTTTCCATAAATTTTCTGGAAACTTAACGTAAGGATTTCTGCAGATCACTTCTGACGGCGTCAGGAATTAACTCCTGACGACGTCATGTGTAAAATTCTGGAAATTTTGCTAGTTTTGTTTTTCTAACGGAGTCTTAAAGTTTTTGTTAAATCTTTAGTTTTATAAACTCCAGGAAATCTGCAAACATTCATTCCACAAGCATTATATCCCTTTAATTCCTAGAAAGCAATTTAAGATATATATGTTATTTTTCTAGGATTTGTTAGTATATATAGATTGCCGCCGATTTTACGCGAGGTTGCTTTGTTTGTTTTCTCAAGTTTAACAGGTTATGTATGACAAGAAGATGATTTATATTCTGGAAGGGAAGCTTTGATTGTTCATTTTCTTGGAGGAAGATCTAACCTTGTTAACACACTATCCACACCGAACGAATCAGGGGAGTATCTGATTTCATTCTTTTACCTATTTCACTTTTACATTCTTTAATTGAACATTGGGGACAATGTTCATCCTAAGTGTAAGGGGAGGGTAAATGATGATACCTTATAGGATACACTTTCACTTGAGTTTGTTTGTTTGATGGTAGGTGTGTAATAAAACTAAGAGAAATACTTGTTAGTGTAATTTTAGCGCCAAATTTAAAATTTTTTTACAACATTTAGGAGTGAAACTTTAGCCTTAACAAGCGTCTCATGGATAGGAGTCGTATGACTAGCACGAAACCGTATCATTCTGAAAAATTTTCCACCCAAATATGTGAGGTTCGCCTTTAGATTTGATAGAAAAAACATTTACTATTAGTGCTTATGAGTGTACCGGTAGCATTTAGATTCTAGAACTTGCGTTAGTGATGCATCCCGAGACCGCTAGTGAGACTACATTCGTGTAGTAGGATTTACTACATGATAAGAGGCATTAGGATCACCCTTGTGTTAAACCCGTATCATAATTACTTGACCATTTAAGTCATATTACTTGGCTAGTTAAGTCAATTAATTTTTCCTACACCCTTAGCGTTGTACTCATTTTTAGTACACGAAACCCCTAGTACACCCCTCCGAGTCTATCTTTTCGTTTCTAACTTTAAGCATCTTACTTAAAGGAAGAATTTGTTACACCCCACTTAAATGTACACCCAAATCGCCTTAGCCTTCCGTGTATGCATTCATCTTTAGTGCATTATTGTTATATGTTTAAACCCTTAGTTAATTATCTAATTGATTACATGGTTGCTAAGTCGAGTCATATCCTTTTACATATTGTTTTGGGACGATTGGGACTCATGGGTAAAGTACTAATGTTATGGAGTAATGGGGAAGAACATCTTATATTACCCCCATATGTGCATTAATCTTAAAAGTACTCAAAGTGTTTTGATTATCTTGATTCGAGTCATTTGATTAGTTTATTGTAAAGTATGTAAAATTCAAGTGTAAGGGGAATGTTCATTCCCTATGATGTATTATTTTGGATGGTAGGATAAGAGTGTATGAAAAAAAAAATCGAAAAAATTAAGAAAAAAAAAAAGAAGAAGAAAAGAGAAAAAAACATACGGACTACCATCCCATTTCATTCTATGTTTATTTTATGTTTTTGTTATTTATCATTTATTAGCTTAAGTCGAGTCTAGTCTTGGCTTAGCAACGCCATATTGTACATGTAATTAACCAAGATGATTAACTCGCCACCAGTAAAGATTGCCTATATCCAACACAACCGTGTATTCTGATGCGTGGGAATCGCAACAGGCTTTACCTCTCGAGGGATCTCGAGAAGCTTACAACCCCCACCAGGCAGTGTACCTGATCGTTGTAGTATAGTATAGTGACAAGTACCGGGGGATTGATCGTTCAGCTTAGGAATAGTGTCGCTAGGATTAGAAAACCTAATTACTAGTTCTAAAGGTGAGGGATGATTATTTTTGTATTTTTATATTTTATGGAAAGCAAGTAAAAATCTCGGGTTTTGGAAGAGTTGGCGGAATTAGTTGCTATTCAACTAACCCAAAACTAAGATGCAATCAAAATAAAATACTAAAAATGAAAATAAACTAATTATACTAAGGTTGTGAGCAGTAATTGGAGAAAATGTGTTTACTTAGATTTCACTACTCCCTAGATATCTTTTACACGTTAATTACTTGTTATAATTGTATGGATGACGGATTGTATTCCTTAATACCATTCATGGGGTGGCATACATAACTCCCCAATTCTATGAGCTCTTATCTCCTCCTACACCATGACCCAGCACAACTATAGGGATTGTAAACAGTGGCTCATGCATTAAATACAACCAATAAAGACCTAGTACGCCTCGGTTCATGTTTCTTAAGACGTTCAAGCATGTTACCATTTGGAGATCTGCCAGTTTTCTTAAGCCTAACATATAAAATCATTCATCCAAGACAAGAATAAACAAGTAATCAACACATAATCAATATCTAGGTTTCATTAGATCTAAGCAAACACAAAAGAGATCTAGCCTAGCATGATAGAATTGAGACAAGAACAAGATATAGACAACCAACACATAGACATATTGATTGAATTAGAAGAGCACTTATCTCAATTACAATGCAAGGTATCAAGGGTTTGGAACCCTTGAAAAACCTGTAAAAGTTGCACCAAATTCGTCTTTAGGGTTTCTCCAAAACTTCTCTCTTCTAATGTAAAAAACTAGAAAACTATATATAGGAAAATCGAGGTGACGGCGTCAAGAACAAGGGTGTGACGCCTTCATCTCGCCGCCAAATACTTCCTCGGACGGCCTTGATCTACTTCTGACACCCTATGTGACGCCGTCATCAACTATGGTATTTTATTCTTGGGACTTTGACGCCGTCATGCGTTTACTCTTGACGCCTTCATGACTTTCGGATTTTTATTATTGAGGTTTGACGCCATCAGGGAATTACTCTTGACGCCGTCACATACTGTTCCCAGCATGGAAAATAGAGACTTTGCCGTTTTCTTCACTTTTATGCTCCAAAAACGTCCAAAATGGCTTCTTTTCCAGAATTCACTCTCCAAATACCTAAAATCACAAAAGGAACGATTTAGGGAAATATTTGATCAAATAAAGTCAGATTCGGGCTTAAATGACCCCCTAAAAACGGATCATTTTTCGCCTCATCATATACCCTTACACTTGAGATTTGTTTGTCCTCAAGCAAATGCGCTTTTATTCTACTCAAAAGACAAGTTAGGGGTCATTTAACACTAATATAAAAGTAATTACAACAAATAATCGTTCCACTAAAGACCAATAGACAAGCACGGAGGTCATACACTAGCACCTCACAAATAGTGTTTAGATACTCACATCTCTCGGGTGTAATAAAGTAATATAACATTATGGAAATGGAAGATATCTCTCACTACCTGTCATAGCAAAATAGATTACCATAGGCTTGGGAAAGGATCAAACCTCCACCACATGGCGTAAGCACCTAGGATAAACTATCAAAGAGGTCTTTTTAAAGGGTTGTAACGTTAGGTATAGGGATATGAATTAAACGGTTTTGTTGGATAAAGGAAGTTTTACTGGTGGCGAGTTAACAATCTTGGTTAATTACATGTACAAGATGGCGTTGCTAAGCCAAGACTAGACTCGACTTAAGCTAATAAATGAAAAATAACAAAAAACATAAAATGAACATAGAATGAAAACGGGATGGTAGTCCGTATGTTTTTCTCTTTTTTTTTTTTTTTTTTTTTTTTTTTTTTTTTTTGCATACACTCTTACCCTACCATCCAAAATAATACATCATAGGGAATGAACGTTCCCCTTACACTTGAATCTTTACATACTTTACATTTAAACTAAACTAATGACTCGAATCAAGAAAATCAAAACACTTGGAGCACTTTTAAGATTGACGTACATATGGGGGTAATAAATGATGTTCTTCCCCATTACTTCATAAAATAAGTACTTACCCATGAGTCCCAATCGTCCCAAAACAATATGTACAAGGATATGACTCGACTTAGCAACCATGTAATCAATTAGAAAGTTAACTTAGGGTTTAACAAATAACAATAATGCACTAAAAATGAGCGCATACACGGAAGGCTAAGGCGATTTGGGTGTACATTTAAGTGGGGTGTAACAAATTCTTCCTTTAAGTAAGATGCTTAAAGTTAGAAACTAAAAGATAGGCTCGGAGGGGTGTACTAGGGGTATCGTGTACTAAAAATGAGTACAACGCTAAGGGTGTGGGAAAAATTAGTTGACTTAACTAGCCAAGTAATATGACTTAAATGGTCAAGTAATTATAATACGGGTTTAACACAAGGGTAATCCTAATGCCTCTTATCATGTAGTAAATCCTACTACACGAATGTAGTCTCACTAGCGGTCTCGGGATGCATCACTAACGCAAGTTCTAGAATCTAAATGCTACCGGTACACTCATAAGCACTAATAATGAATGCTTTTCCTATCAAATCTAAAGGCGAACCTCACATATTTGGGTGGAAAATTTTTCTGAATATACGGTTATTTGCTAGTCATACAATCTCCTATCCATGAGACGCTTGCTATGGCTAAAGTTTCACTCCTAAATGTTGTAAAAAATTTTAAATTTGGCGCAAAAATTACACTAACAAGTATTTCTCATAGTTTTATTACACATCTACTATCAAACGAAACAAACTCAAGCGAAAGTGCATATGTAAGGTATCATCTTTTTTACCCTCCCCGTACACTTAAGATGAACATTGTCCCCAATGTTCAAGTAAAGAATGTAAAAGTGAAAAAGTAAAGAGAATGAAATCAAATACTCCCCTGATTCGCTCGGTATGGATTATAGGTTGGCCAGGTTAGATCTTCCTCCAAGAAAACGAACAATCAAAGCTTCCCTTCCAGAATATAAATCATCTTCTTGTCGAACATAACCTGTAAATCCTAACAAAATAGACAAGACAACCTCGCGTAAAATCGGCGGCATCCTATATAAGTTACTAAATCCTAGAAAACAAAGTAAGATATAATGCTTGTGGAATGAAGTTTGCAGATTTCCTGGAGATTATAAAACTTAATAATTCACAAAAACCATAAGACTCCGTTAGAAAAACAAAACCGGTAAAATTTCCAGATTTTAACTCCTGACGGCGTCAAGAGTAAAACTCTGACGCCGTCAGAATAGACCTTCAGAAATTCTTATGTTAAGTTTCCGGAAAATTTCTGGAAAAACTTGGTCCTACTTCCTGGAAAATCCTGCAAAACTTCATTATGACTCAATACAAGCATTTGACTCTAACAAATACGAATATACATGTTCATTTAATATTGTGGAGAATCATGATCGGTTTGTTTTTTGAAAACATATTTGGGGTTTCCCCTTACACTTATCTTTTGCAAAAAATACTTTTAGGTTGGAGTTAAGACTAGGCCAAACAACATAGTAAAGTATTTCTACATTTTAATTGAGAAACATGATCAACCAACAATAAAAATAAAACATGCATACGGAAGCAAATAACAAACAAACAAAATAAACAATCAAACAAACAAACAAAATAAAGCTTGGGTTGCCTCCTAATAAGCGCTTGTTTTTGTTCGAGTCACGAGCCTGACTCTACCCTTATTTCACGGATAAAGGTGAGGTTTTCCCTACACTTAGGATTAAGTGTGGGTGGTAGTAGCGATACACACCTTCTCGGTGGAAGTATGCCACGTGAGGAAAGAGTGGTGGATGAATTATATGCTCAAAGGGTTGTGCCCCTATCATCATAACCTTACCTAATTCAATCGGGTTAATGGGTGGATTAAGATTTTCTCCTAGAAAGGGATCATTATCAATCAATTCCAAGAGACTCCTAGTTGGGAATCCGTCTTGACCTAATAAACCCGGTTTAAACCCATAATGTGTTTTGTGATCAATCATGAATGGGTGATGTAAGCATGTAAGGTTATGTTCCACTCCTATATTGGCTTCCTCTCTACAAGGCTTAGAGTCCACTACCTTTATCCTAAGACTACCCGGACTACATGGGTTGATGGGTGGGTCGGCTCCTCTTTTGTCTCCTAGATGTATATCTAAGGATGGAAAGTTGTGTGAAGATTGAGGTCCCGGTTCATCAACACTAGGTAATTCCCTAGAACTAAGAGTAAGATTATCACTACAAGTATTCAAACCTATATCCTCTAGTGGTGTTTGGTACAAGGGTTCTACCTCTATTGGGGCTCCTATAGTCTCTTCTACTTCTTCCGGGTAAGTCACGGGCGGTGTGTGTGCCTCAAATGATGGTAGGATTTGTGGGGTACTTGGTGGGCTTACGTTACTTACCTCATCCTCCATTTTATCTAGATTACCTATGTGTTTGCTTTGTACTATGGCTTTAGGTGACATCCACACAGGTATCCCTAAGTAATCATCCCCAGATAAACTTCCTGTTTGCTCCATCAAACTTGTTTTTGATTGATTTGTGATGTTGTTTGTTGGGTTGTCTACTCTATAATAATATTGGGCACAGTTTTCTATGGTATCCCATGCTTCTTCAGCATTTAATTCCCTAGGGCCCCCATTGGCAAAATCATCGATGCACATTTGGTCACATCGGTTGACACGATAGTAAAAGGTTTCGGTTAGGGATGCTAAAGAGAAAGTATGATGAGGGAATTTTCGAAGTAAAATTTTAAAACGAGTCCATGCATCATATATGGGTTCATCTCGATATTGTTTGAAATTCGAGATGTCAATAGGGTAGAATGGTCTTTGTGGTTGGTGGTATGGTGGATTCGCGTACTCCATAATGGTGAACGGAAGAGTCAATGGAAATTACGAACAAACACACAAAGAAAAAGATAGACTAACGAAGACCTAAAAATAAAAAATAAAATCTTACTAGAAAGGAATCTAGCAAGTAGACCTAATAAAAAGAAATCCTAACCTAGACAATAACTATTCCCCGGCAGCGGCGCCAAAAACTTGATGCGTGGGAATCGCAACAGGCTTTACCTCTCGAGGGATCTCGAGAAGCTTACAACCCCCACCAGGCAGTGTACTCGATCGTTGTAGTATAGTATAGTGACAAGTACCGGGGGATTGATCGTTCAGCTTAGGAATAGTGTCGCTAGGATTAGAAAACCTAATTACTAGTTCTAAAGGTGAGGGATGATTATTTTTGTATTTTTATATTTTATGGAAAGCAAGTAAAAATCTCGGGTTTTGGAAGAGTTGGCGGAATTAGTTGCTATTCAACTAACCCAAAACTAAGATGCAATCAAAATAAAATACTAAAAATGAAAATAAACTAATTATACTAAGGTTGTGAGCAGTAATTGGAGAAAATGTGTTTACTTAGATTTCACTACTCCCTAGATATCTTTTACACGTTAATTACTTGTTATAATTGTATGGATGACGGATTGTATTCCTTAATACCATTCATGGGGTGGCATACATAACTCCCCAATTCTATGAGCTCTTATCTCCTCCTACACCATGACCCAGCACAACTATAGGGATTGTAAACAGTGGCTCATGCATTAAATACAACCAATAAAGACCTAGTACGCCTCGGTTCATGTTTCTTAAGACGTTCAAGCATGTTACCATTTGGAGATCTGCCAGTTTTCTTAAGCCTAACATATAAAATCATTCATCCAAGACAAGAATAAACAAGTAATCAACACATAATCAATATCTAGGTTTCATTAGATCTAAGCAAACACAAAAGAGATCTAGCCTAGCATGATAGAATTGAGACAAGAACAAGATATAGACAACCAACACATAGACATATTGATTGAATTAGAAGAGCACTTATCTCAATTACAATGCAAGGTATCAAGGGTTTGGAACCCTTGAAAAACCTGTAAAAGTTGCACCAAATTCGTCTTTAGGGTTTCTCCAAAACTTCTCTCTTCTAATGTAAAAAACTAGAAAACTATATATAGGAAAATCGAGGTGACGGCGTCAAGAACAAGGGTGTGACGCCTTCATCTCGCCGCCAAATACTTCCTCGGACGGCCTTGATCTACTTCTGACACCCTATGTGACGCCGTCATCAACTATGGTATTTTATTCTTGGGACTTTGACGCCGTCATGCGTTTACTCTTGACGCCTTCATGACTTTCGGATTTTTATTATTGAGGTTTGACGCCGTCAGGGAATTACTCTTGACGCCGTCACATACTGTTCCCAGCATGGAAAATAGAGACTTTGCCGTTTTCTTCACTTTTATGCTCCAAAAACGTCCAAAATGGCTTCTTTTCCAGAATTCACTCTCCAAATACCTAAAATCACAAAAGGAACGATTTAGGGAAATATTTGATCAAATAAAGTCAGATTCGGGCTTAAATGACCCCCTAAAAACGGATCATTTTTCGCCTCATCATATACCCTTACACTTGAGATTTGTTTGTCCTCAAGCAAATGCGCTTTTATTCTACTCAAAAGACAAGTTAGGGGTCATTTAACACTAATATAAAAGTAATTACAACAAATAATCGTTCCACTAAAGACCAATAGACAAGCACGGAGGTCATACACTAGCACCTCACAAATAGTGTTTAGATACTCACATCTCTCGGGTGTAATAAAGTAATATAACATTATGGAAATGGAAGATATCTCTCACTACCTGTCATAGCAAAATAGATTACCATAGGCTTGGGAAAGGATCAAACCTCCACCACATGGCGTAAGCACCTAGGATAAACTATCAAAGAGGTCTTTTTAAAGGGTTGTAACGTTAGGTATAGGGATATGAATTAAACGGTTTTGTTGGATAAAGGAAGTTTTACTGGTGGCGAGTTAACAATCTTGGTTAATTACATGTACAAGATGGCGTTGCTAAGCCAAGACTAGACTCGACTTAAGCTAATAAATGAAAAATAACAAAAAACATAAAATGAACATAGAATGAAAACGGGATGGTAGTCCGTATGTTTTTCTCTTTTTTTTTTTTTTTTTTTTTTTTTTTTTTTTTTTGCATACACTCTTACCCTACCATCCAAAATAATACATCATAGGGAATGAACGTTCCCCTTACACTTGAATCTTTACATACTTTACATTTAAACTAAACTAATGACTCGAATCAAGAAAATCAAAACACTTGGAGCACTTTTAAGATTGACGTACATATGGGGGTAATAAATGATGTTCTTCCCCATTACTTCATAAAATAAGTACTTACCCATGAGTCCCAATCGTCCCAAAACAATATGTACAAGGATATGACTCGACTTAGCAACCATGTAATCAATTAGAAAGTTAACTTAGGGTTTAACAAATAACAATAATGCACTAAAAATGAGCGCATACACGGAAGGCTAAGGCGATTTGGGTGTACATTTAAGTGGGGTGTAACAAATTCTTCCTTTAAGTAAGATGCTTAAAGTTAGAAACTAAAAGATAGGCTCGGAGGGGTGTACTAGGGGTATCGTGTACTAAAAATGAGTACAACGCTAAGGGTGTGGGAAAAATTAGTTGACTTAACTAGCCAAGTAATATGACTTAAATGGTCAAGTAATTATAATACGGGTTTAACACAAGGGTAATCCTAATGCCTCTTATCATGTAGTAAATCCTACTACACGAATGTAGTCTCACTAGCGGTCTCGGGATGCATCACTAACGCAAGTTCTAGAATCTAAATGCTACCGGTACACTCATAAGCACTAATAATGAATGCTTTTCCTATCAAATCTAAAGGCGAACCTCACATATTTGGGTGGAAAATTTTTCTGAATATACGGTTATTTGCTAGTCATACAATCTCCTATCCATGAGACGCTTGCTATGGCTAAAGTTTCACTCCTAAATGTTGTAAAAAATTTTAAATTTGGCGCAAAAATTACACTAACAAGTATTTCTCATAGTTTTATTACACATCTACTATCAAACGAAACAAACTCAAGCGAAAGTGCATATGTAAGGTATCATCTTTTTTACCCTCCCCGTACACTTAAGATGAACATTGTCCCCAATGTTCAAGTAAAGAATGTAAAAGTGAAAAAGTAAAGAGAATGAAATCAAATACTCCCCTGATTCGCTCGGTATGGATTATAGGTTGGCCAGGTTAGATCTTCCTCCAAGAAAACGAACAATCAAAGCTTCCCTTCCAGAATATAAATCATCTTCTTGTCGAACATAACCTGTAAATCCTAACAAAATAGACAAGACAACCTCGCGTAAAATCGGCGGCATCCTATATAAGTTACTAAATCCTAGAAAACAAAGTAAGATATAATGCTTGTGGAATGAAGTTTGCAGATTTCCTGGAGATTATAAAACTTAATAATTCACAAAAACCATAAGACTCCGTTAGAAAAACAAAACCGGTAAAATTTCCAGATTTTAACTCCTGACGGCGTCAAGAGTAAAACTCTGACGCCGTCAGAATAGACCTTCAGAAATTCTTATGTTAAGTTTCCGGAAAATTTCTGGAAAAACTTGGTCCTACTTCCTGGAAAATCCTGCAAAACTTCATTATGACTCAATACAAGCATTTGACTCTAACAAATACGAATATACATGTTCATTTAATATTGTGGAGAATCATGATCGGTTTGTTTTTTGAAAACATATTTGGGGTTTCCCCTTACACTTATCTTTTGCAAAAAATACTTTTAGGTTGGAGTTAAGACTAGGCCAAACAACATAGTAAAGTATTTCTACATTTTAATTGAGAAACATGATCAACCAACAATAAAAATAAAACATGCATACGGAAGCAAATAACAAACAAACAAAATAAACAATCAAACAAACAAACAAAATAAAGCTTGGGTTGCCTCCTAATAAGCGCTTGTTTTTGTTCGAGTCACGAGCCTGACTCTACCCTTATTTCACGGATAAAGGTGAGGTTTTCCCTACACTTAGGATTAAGTGTGGGTGGTAGTAGCGATACACACCTTCTCGGTGGAAGTATGCCACGTGAGGAAAGAGTGGTGGATGAATTATATGCTCAAAGGGTTGTGCCCCTATCATCATAACCTTACCTAATTCAATCGGGTTAATGGGTGGATTAAGATTTTCTCCTAGAAAGGGATCATTATCAATCAATTCCAAGAGACTCCTAGTTGGGAATCCGTCTTGACCTAATAAACCCGGTTTAAACCCATAATGTGTTTTGTGATCAATCATGAATGGGTGATGTAAGCATGTAAGGTTATGTTCCACTCCTATATTGGCTTCCTCTCTACAAGGCTTAGAGTCCACTACCTTTATCCTAAGACTACCCGGACTACATGGGTTGATGGGTGGGTCGGCTCCTCTTTTGTCTCCTAGATGTATATCTAAGGATGGAAAGTTGTGTGAAGATTGAGGTCCCGGTTCATCAACACTAGGTAATTCCCTAGAACTAAGAGTAAGATTATCACTACAAGTATTCAAACCTATATCCTCTAGTGGTGTTTGGTACAAGGGTTCTACCTCTATTGGGGCTCCTATAGTCTCTTCTACTTCTTCCGGGTAAGTCACGGGCGGTGTGTGTGCCTCAAATGATGGTAGGATTTGTGGGGTACTTGGTGGGCTTACGTTACTTACCTCATCCTCCATTTTATCTAGATTACCTATGTGTTTGCTTTGTACTATGGCTTTAGGTGACATCCACACAGGTATCCCTATGTAATCATCCCCAGATAAACTTCCTGTTTGCTCCATCAAACTTGTTTTTGATTGATTTGTGATGTTGTTTGTTGGGTTGTCTACTCTATAATAATATTGGGCACAGTTTTCTATGGTATCCCATGCTTCTTCAGCATTTAATTCCCTAGGGCCCCCATTGGCAAAATCATCGATGCACATTTGGTCACATCGGTTGACACGATAGTAAAAGGTTTCGGTTAGGGATGCTAAAGAGAAAGTATGATGAGGGAATTTTCGAAGTAAAATTTTAAAACGAGTCCATGCATCATATATGGGTTCATCTCGATATTGTTTGAAATTCGAGATGTCAATAGGGTAGAATGGTCTTTGTGGTTGGTGGTATGGTGGATTCGCGTACTCCATAATGGTGAACGGAAGAGTCAATGGAAATTACGAACAAACACACAAAGAAAAAGATAGACTAACGAAGACCTAAAAATAAAAAATAAAATCTTACTAGAAAGGAATCTAGCAAGTAGACCTAATAAAAAGAAATCCTAACCTAGACAATAACTATTCCCCGGCAGCGGCGCCAAAAACTTGATGCGTGGGAATCGCAACAGGCTTTACCTCTCGAGGGATCTCGAGAAGCTTACAACCCCCACCAGGCAGTGTACTCGATCGTTGTAGTATAGTATAGTGACAAGTACCGGGGGATTGATCGTTCAGCTTAGGAATAGTGTCGCTAGGATTAGAAAACCTAATTACTAGTTCTAAAGGTGAGGGATGATTATTTTTGTATTTTTATATTTTATGGAAAGCAAGTAAAAATCTCGGGTTTTGGAAGAGTTGGCGGAATTAGTTGCTATTCAACTAACCCAAAACTAAGATGCAATCAAAATAAAATACTAAAAATGAAAATAAACTAATTATACTAAGGTTGTGAGCAGTAATTGGAGAAAATGTGTTTACTTAGATTTCACTACTCCCTAGATATCTTTTACACGTTAATTACTTGTTATAATTGTATGGATGACGGATTGTATTCCTTAATACCATTCATGGGGTGGCATACATAACTCCCCAATTCTATGAGCTCTTATCTCCTCCTACACCATGACCCAGCACAACTATAGGGATTGTAAACAGTGGCTCATGCATTAAATACAACCAATAAAGACCTAGTACGCCTCGGTTCATGTTTCTTAAGACGTTCAAGCATGTTACCATTTGGAGATCTGCCAGTTTTCTTAAGCCTAACATATAAAATCATTCATCCAAGACAAGAATAAACAAGTAATCAACACATAATCAATATCTAGGTTTCATTAGATCTAAGCAAACACAAAAGAGATCTAGCCTAGCATGATAGAATTGAGACAAGAACAAGATATAGACAACCAACACATAGACATATTGATTGAATTAGAAGAGCACTTATCTCAATTACAATGCAAGGTATCAAGGGTTTGGAACCCTTGAAAAACCTGTAAAAGTTGCACCAAATTCGTCTTTAGGGTTTCTCCAAAACTTCTCTCTTCTAATGTAAAAAACTAGAAAACTATATATAGGAAAATCGAGGTGACGGCGTCAAGAACAAGGGTGTGACGCCGTCATCTCGCCGCCAAATACTTCCTCGGACGGCCTTGATCTACTTCTGACGCCCTATGTGACGCCGTCATCAACTACGGTATTTTATTCTTGGGACTTTGACGCCGTCATGCGTTTACTCTTGACGCCTTCATGACTTTCGGATTTTTATTATTGAGGTTTGACGCCGTCAGGGAATTACTGTTGACGCCGTCACATACTGTTCCCAGCATGGAAAATAGAGACTTTGCCGTTTTCTTCACTTTTATGCTCCAAAAACGTCCAAAATGGCTTCTTTTCCAGAATTCACTCTCCAAATACCTAAAATCACAAAAGGAACGATTTAGGGCAATATTTGATCAAATAAAGTCGGATTCGGGCTTAAATGACCCCCTAAAAACGGATCATTTTTCGCCTCATCATATTCCATATCCCTACACCTAACGTTATAACCCTTTAAAAGACCTCTTTGATAGTTTATCCTAGGTGCTTACGCCATGTGGTGGAGGTTTGATCCTTTCCCAATCCTATGGTAATCTATTTTGCTATGACAGGTAGTGAGAGATATTTTCCATTTCCATATTGTGATATATACTTTATTACACCCGAGAGATGTGAGTATCTAAACACTATTTGTGAAGTGCTAGTATATGACCTCCGTGCTTGTCTTTGGTCTTTAGTAGAACGATTATTTGTTTTAATTACTGTTATATTAGTGTTAAATGACCCATAACTTGTATTTTGATTAGAATAAAAGCGCATTTGCTTGAGGACAAGCAAAGCTCAAGTGTAAGGGTATATGATGAGGCGAAAAATGATCCGTTTTTAGGGGGTCATTTAAGCCCGGAATTGAATTTATTTGATCAAATATTGCCCTAAATCGTTCCTTTTGTGATTTTAGGTACTTTTGGAGTGAATTCTGGAAAAGGAAGCATGTTGGACGTTTTTGGAGCATAAAAGTGAAGAAAACGGCAAAGTCTTAATTTTCCTTGCTGGGAACAGTACCTGACGGCGTCACCAAGTTCTTAATGACGACGTCAAGAGGAAAACAAGAGGTGAAGAGGATGGAGTCCATGACGGTCCAGAATGTTTTTACACTAGGGCATGACGGCATCACTATAGGCCGTCATGGTCCCTTTACACGTGACGGTGATGAGTGTGTAAATACTCATCATTTTTATCGTATCTGAACTGCCAAAACATCCAAAAACACTCAGAAATGCATCAAAATACAGAAATTATTCCAGGAATTGTGTTTTATATGTTTTAGATGCAAAATGTTTAAAAACAAATGAAAAACGAACAAAGCTTGCATAATTAGCAGTTTCAGTCCCTCAAGTTTCATAAATTGTCAAAACTAGTCCCTGAAGGTTTAAAATAATAGAAAAGTCAACCCAAGGTTTTTAAAAGTCAAAAATTTTCAAATTTAGTCCTTGGGTGAAAAGTTTGAGAAAATTACACCTTTAGTCCTTGCAGTTTGGAAAAGTACAAAAATGGTCCCTAGAGTTTTGAAATGTAAAAAATTATCAAAAATTGGTCCTTGTACTATTAATTTATGACAGGTGTGATCCCTTGAATAAAGTTTGGAGAATTTCCATTTCAGGCCCCTCAAATACCAACAAATGCAAAATGGTCCTTGGGCTTAATCCACTACAAAACCAAACGGACCCTTCTTTATTATTACTCCAAAATACACCCATTAAATCCAAATCCAATCCAACACCTCCCACAGCCCACTCACCCTTGAACCATCCACTTCAAGCCCACACCACCCTGAATAATATATCCAGGGTCAACCCTTGACCATTTGACCCCTTTGACCACTCCCTCCTTCCACCTAAGAACCCACTCACCTGCAATACTCCAACCAACCATCATCACCCCTAGTCTGTTACTCACCCTGCAACACTCCAACCCCCCCTTGCCACACCAAACAAATGCTACACTCCAAATCAACAACCCTGGCTTCAATTATTCAAAGAAAATGCCAAAGAGAATTTTGGCGGCAAAAGTTTTAAACGGCCAAGATTTAATCTCATCATCCAATGGCCAATGTTACAGCTGGGAAAAGTCCAAAGAACACTGGGGAACCCTAATTTGCAGTATAAATTGAATGAGAGAAGCAGTGGAAGTACTTGGTAGATTTTAGCTTATTTTTCATGTTATGTCGAATTTATTGTAATTTTATTTTCAGCAAAACTTTAGTTGTAACTTGTTTTCTCTTGAATAATATAAATTTCAGTTTGAATGTTCAAGTTTTAGTGCAATTTTCATTTTCATCAAAAATAACAAATAAATATAGTAAAGAAAATATCAAAAAAAAAATTATAATAATAAAATCCAGAAGAAGTAAAAGGAGGATGGATAGCATGGTTTAGTGCTCAGGGGAGCAATAGGTTCATAGTGTGGGTTCTAGTTCTCATTGGTTCTAAGCTGTGGATGGCACTTGTAAGAATTTCTCATGTTTTATCCTATAATCTGTTATGTCAAGCTCATGTACTTAGTTGTTGTTTAAATTTACTTTGTTAATGTTAATAAGTATTAAAATCTATATTAAAATTCAGTTTCATTAGTTAAGTTTGTCTATTGCTGTGAAAGTCATCAAAATCTGTTGCTATTAGGTGTGTTTGGATTAAGCAATTTAACTCAGCCCTTGTTGTTTTCTTTGTAGTCCACTAGTTCAAACATGCTTTTTTAGTGAGAAATAGGTCTTAACAAGCTTTATATACATAGGTTAATATCAAAATAGTCAAGATAGCATCTAATCTCCCTCACAGATCCACTGTATGGAAATTTGATTGCCAATTCATCACTTTAGGTCCTAATCTTGTTGAGATTGCTTATGTTAGTCTTATTATAAGTTAAAACAGCTAATTGAATCATCTGGGTTCATTAAAAAGTCACAAAAGTCAAATTGTTCAAAAATTTCAAAAAGTCAAAGTCTGAGGTTTTGCAAAAATCCAATTCTGGTGTAATTTTTAAGGAATTTTAGGTTTAGTTTCAAACCTTGAAATTTTCAGGGATTAAAGACCCTCAGTTAAGCTTTAGAAATCAGTTGTTGGATTATTTCACAAAATTTTTATGAAGCTTGTGTGGTGGCTCAAAGTGAGCTGCAGGGAGTGCAACCTCCCCTGCACCACAGTTTGACCCATTCTCTCTAAAGCCACACATTGCCCACTTGTTGATCATTTGGCTTGATTTTAGTTGTTTTGGATAGCAACCTAGCTTGTCTTGTTGGTTGCATATCTGTTTTTCCCTTAAGTGCTTATATGTTGGCTTAATTTTGCCTCCCAAAGTACCATTATCCTGTCTGTTTAGGCTGAGGCATCAACAGTCCTTTTGCTTGTTGATATAATTGTCTTTGTTTGATACATTGTTGCTTAGTGATTGATTTTAGCCTATTTAAGTTTGCATGTGCCTGTGTTTATTCCTGGTTTGAGCCCAAGTGCTCATTTGACTTAACTGCTTATTGCAAATAGCTCATTTAGCCCACTTTAGTCCACTGTTGGTCATCATAGCTTGAATACCCATGAACACTTCCTCATTTCAGTTTGTTTGAGTTATTTTGGGATCCAAATAGACTGTGCACCTTAGTTTCTTAGTTGGAAGCCTGTTGGATTAGCTTTTGGTTTGAAAGGCTTTCCTAAAAGCCACACTGAGTCAAGCCCTGATTCAGTGATCAGCAAGCTCAATTCATAAGCCCCCAACTTGTCCCTCATTTAAGCTCATCCTGAGTTTTTGAGCCTTTTGAAAAGCTCATGGTTCCACCTTTCTGTGCATATGCTTTGTGCTCAAATATGAGCTTATTTGTTGCTTATATTGAACCATCAGTCCTTCAACACCTTGATACCTACACTGAGTCATCAGTGTAAGGGTGTTACACTCACAAGCTCACAAAAAAGCTCCCTAGTGATCTTTAGCCTTTGTTTTTGGTATCTTTGGAAAGCCCTTGTACCAGGCTTTAGGATTCCAAGTTTGTTTTAGCCTTGAAAGCTATTTTGCATAGCTTAATAAGGCCTGCTAGTGGCCTGCAGGCCTGGGGGTCTTGGTTATTTTTGGAATTGCTTATCCCTGCTTGAGAGCTTTTCAGAGTATCATTCTTGTTGTTATAGCTTATTCTAGGTTCACTCAACTTGTCCCTAGCTTAATTTAGCTCTGTGCCTTGTAGTATAGCTTATTTGGCAGCTTATTGTACCTATAAAATCTCATTTTGGCCATAAAAGCTTACTGTCAATATCATGAGCTTCCATTGAGCTTATTTTTGAGTTATAAAAGTAATTCCTTAACAAAAGTTGTTCAATTTCGGTAGTTTATTAGATTTGTAAAAGAAAATCAAGAAAAATCAAAAAATACAAAAAGTGATAGCTTCTATTTAAGCCCTTTGGCTTATTTTTTTTGCTTATTTATAAGCAATTCTCATTTTTAAATTTTTCTTAGGTTTCTTATAACTTAAAATAATTTTAGGAATTTTTCCAGATTTTTCTCATTTGATTTAGTACTTTTTATAATTTAATTTAGTTTAAATCAATTAAATAATTAGTTTTAATTAATAATAAATAATTAAAAAGTAGGAAAAATAGGTTTTCTGTTTTAAAATTAGTTTTATAATATTTTAGATTTTTCTAATTTTAATTTTCATTTTTCTAGTTAATTTTCATAATTAATTAATAATTAGTGTAATTTAACTAATTAAAAAGTAATTAATTATATAGTTGTAAAAATAATTTTAATTTTCTAAAAATTTTCTTATGTCATTAGGATTGTAAAAATATAATTTTCACATTCGTAGGACTTTATTTGCTCACGTTTCACTTTTTATTTTGCGCGTTCGCGTTTAATTTAAATTCAAACGCGCGTTTTTAGGTTTAACTTACGTTTTAAGTTATCTGATCATCAGTAATTGTTAGAATAGTGTTTCTAAGTTATTCTCAATCATAATCTCGTAGTATAATCATTCAAATCAAATTCCTGATCCTCCTGTTCAATCACCCGATCACTTTAAAACGTTTTTTAATACAATTGCTTACCTCGCTGGGACATAACGACCCGGGAATACACTGTACTCCTTGGTTAGTTGGTATGAGACGTTTGACTTGGTTGACCAATCACATTGGAACACTTAGTTGACCGTTTAGGACCAACCAGACGGCCCAGAGGAAAATTGCTCTTGACGGCGTCAGATCTGGATCTAGGCAATCCGATATTATTATGGGCGGCGAGTTGACGGAGTCAGAATTTTCTTCTTGACGCCGTCACATTGGAAAATCTATATATAGTTTTGTAATTTTCATTCATAAAAGGAGAGGACAATTTTAGGGATAACTTGGAGAAACCCTAGCATGATTTTATCAGTATTTTCAAGGGTTTCTACCCTTTGAAACCTTTCATGTTCAATTGAGATAAGTACCCTTTCAATTCATTCAATATGTCTATGTGTTGTTTGAATATATCTTACGCTTGTCTTGATTTTAACATGCTAGGCTTGATCTCTTGTATGTTTGCTTAGATGTAGTGAAACCTAGATGTTGATTATGGGTTGATTGCTTGTTTATAGTTGTTACGGATGAATAATTTCGATGTTAGGCTTAAGAAAAGTGGCAGACTTCCATAGTGTAACTTGCTTGAATGTCTTAAGAAACATGAACCAATGCGTACTAGGTTTTTATGGTTGTATTTAATGCATGAGCGAATTCTAATGATCCCATGTTAGGAGCTTCTTGCAGGCTCGACATAGGAGTGAAGTAGGAGCTTATAGAGTTGGGGAAGTACGTACGCCACCCCACGATTGGTATTAAGGAATATAACCCGTCATCCACGCAACTGTAACAAACTATCAACCTGTAAAAGATATCTAGGGAGTAATGAAATCTAAGTAAGCACAATTTTCCCATTTATTGTTCACACCACTAGTTTAATTAGCTTTATTTTTATTTTTGTTATTTTATTTTGATTGCATCTTAGTTATTGGGTTAGTTGATTAGCAACTAATTCCGCCCACTCTTCCAAAACCCGAGATTTTAATTGCTTTTATAAAAATATAAAAATATAAAAATACAAAAAGAATCATCCCTCACCTCTAGACCTAGTTTTTAGGCTTTCTAATCCTAGCGACACTATTCCTGAGTTGAACGATCAATCCCCCGGTACTTGTCACTATACTATACTACAACGATCAGGTACACTGCCTGGTGGGGGTTGTAAGCTTCTCGAGATCCCTCGAGAGGTAAAGCCTGGTGCAATTCCCACGCATCAGGGGGTATTGCATTCTTGCATCCACCTATCTCATAAACAGATTACCAGCAAAGCCAATTGATGACAAAAGTCCTTATGAACTCTTGTATAATAAACCACCAGATCTCACTCACCTCAGAGTCATTGAATGCCAAGCATTTGCACATCAACACACCACAGACAAATTTGCACCCAGAGCCATCACAACTGTTCTAATTGGCTATCCACAAAACCAAAAAGGATATCTTCTATATGACATTTACTCACAGAAAACAATAACAAGTAGAAATGTCACCTTTCATGAAAATGTTTTTCCGTACCACAAACATAACCCATCCCTACAATTGATCCATTTCACTCACCACTTCAATACTCAACTGTATATCCATCCTCATCATAACCAATTCCACATTCCAATCCAACCAATGCAACCAATATACCCTCAGCAGCTGCTACTGAACCAAACACACCAATTGCTACACCTCTTGCTGATCCAATCACACCCAACCATACAAACACACCACTTACTACACCATTTGCTGATCCAAACACACCACATCACACTGCTACACCTATCTCAAACAAAACTAACTCACCCATTTCATCACCTACACCACCACCCCCACCACTACCTCCCAGAATCTCTACTAGAACTAAACACACACCATCCACCCTCAAAGATTTTCTTCACTACAAAATTCCTACCACTAATCTTATCAGAAGCAAATTTCATCACACAAATTACCTAAATTATAGAAACTTACATCCCCACACCAATAGATACATAAATGCATTAGATTCTGTAGCAGAACCACATTCATTTACTCAGGCATCTAAGAATCCTAAATGGACTGAGGCTATAAATAAGAAAATCTATGCCCTTGAGCAGAACGACACATGGATCTTCACTCTTCTCCCACCAGGCAAATTCCCAATAGGCTGCAAATGGGTATATAGAATCAAATACCATGCTGATGGGACAATTGAAAGGTACAAAGCAAGGTTAGTGGCAAAAGGTTTCAATCAAAAGGAGGGTATTGATTACACAGAAACATTTGCCCCAGTGGCAAAGATGGTCACAGTCAAAACCTTACTCACCATTGCAGTTCAAAAAGGATGGCTCATTGAACAACTTGACATCAACAATGCATTCTTGCATGGTTATTTGAATGAGGAAGTTTACATGACAGTTCCCCAAGGTTATCCTGCTAAATTACCACCTGGAACAGTTTGTAAGCTCACTAAGTCACTTTATGGCCTTAAGCAAGCCAATAGACAATGGTTTGAAAAACTCACTACTTATCTCTTATCCTTGGGATTCAAACAGAGCTACACAGACACTTCCTTGTTCACCATCCTTCACAATGGTCAACTTATCTCCCTAGTGATCTATGTAGATGACATCCTAATCACTGGAAGTGATGCAGTCTACATCAAATACATCAAAGCCAAACTCCATGAAACATTTAGCATCAAAGACCTAGGCCCATCAACTACTATCTTGGCATTGAAATTCTCAGGAACAAAGAAGGCCTTTCCATGAGCCAGAGAAAGTATGCCCTGGAATTACTAGCTACTGAGCAAGCTGGTGCAGCCTTTAAAAAGGCTCAGGAAGAACAGATGATTGCTCTGAAAAAGGAAAGGGAAGAGAAGCTGAAAAGGCAAGCTCATATCAGAAAGACCAGGGTTGAAAGATATCATTGGGTGATGAAGGAAAGATTAAAGCCTGAAACCATCACTGACATCAAAATCCACAGGAATACCAAACCCGCAATGGTCACTGTCTTCAGGGGGGCTGATAAAAGAATCATGGACATTCATAACCCATTCAGATTCGCTGACTTTGGGATCACTGAACTTGATGAACTCCGTCCCATCATTGCCAAGAAAAATGGTGCCGTTGTTGATCAACTTCTCAAGTCACTAAGTGAAAGGTATGACAGACTGAGAGCAATGCCTGAAGCCCTCAACATTCCCTCCCTTCTTCCTGCTCCAACAACAGGAACTGCTTCATCAACCACCACCAGGAGAAAAAGAAAGCACATTGAGTCCGAGCCTGAGATCAAGGTCCCAGGATTGGATTGTGACAGATCCGTTCCTGAAGGAATCACCTTTGTGAACAACACCGTGCTTGAACACCCTGAACGAGGTCTATGCCTCACTGATGAATATGGAGAGCTTTCTTTCCAAAGATGGTCTGATATAGACAAGGCAGGGGTCACAGCAATGGTAACATACCTGATGTTAGCTTCTCCTATACAAAGTGGTGCAAACCAAAGGTTCTGTAAGGACCTTCGGGAAAAGATTGAGAAGCATCCTGAGAAACACCTACTGAGATCAAAGAAAGCTAAGATTGAGGGACTTGGCTATCATCTGAACATCTGATCTGCAACAACTATCTTTTTTTTTGTTTGTAATTTGTAGGAAAATGTAATAGCTATGAATAAACTGATGTTTTGTTTTAAAGTTATGTCCTACTTACAATTACAACAAACATTCAGCAAGAGAAGATGTACCCCGACAACTCATGCTGAATCAAGTATCACTTAGGCTATTTGTATGTTCAAATAGGGGGAGATTGTTGGGTCACTGAATTCCCCAAATCTTCTAACAAGGATTTGAACGTAAAATCCCCTAAGTGTAAACAAGTCACTGAGTGAACAGTAACTCAGTGAGTCACCTTCAGGGAGCTAAGACCGAGCCTAAGAAGAAAGGTTCTCCATTCAGTGAGGCAGAACTCAGTGAAGTGTGATCTAAGCCAAGAAGAAGGTGATGGGTTCAGTGAGGATGACAATAACTCACTGAACCCCAATGACTCCTCAACAACTTAATCGTACTGAAGACTGATGACATGAAGACTGAAGTTTTGGCGGGACTGGGCGGGAAAGTCTGAGCTGCTTTATTAAAGTGCTTTATCACTTTAATGTCAGACTTTCCCCAAATGGTTAAAACCAGTCTGTCATCAGAAAGTGCCTTTTGGATCTAACTCAATGAAGGTTCCTTGCCAGAAGAATAATATCTTTCAAGATATTGTTAAGGAAGCTTTAGGTCCAATGTATATTTAGTTGTTCTATACTTGTGTATAAATAGGAAGCAAATGTGAGGAGTAAAAGTTGACAAGTTTGTGCAATTAATGCAAAGCATTCACGAACCACTTTTCTTCTGCAAAGAACAACGCAAGCCCCTGAGATAGCTCAGTGGGTAATTTAAGTTGTCACTCAACATAGTTGAGTTTAGTGAGGAGTCCATACAATACTTGTCAATTCAACCCCAAGTGTTATTCCGCAAACACTTGGGTACGATTCTTTTGATTAACTTCTAATAAAGAATTAAACGTTGGAAAATATTATCTCTTATGTTTACGTTTCTTTATTGTTAATCATTTTCTACATTTGTGTTCAAGTCATATAACTTGGTTACTTTAACTTCTTAGTTACGGTTAACCAAGTAAAAGGGACCAACAAGTGGTATCAGAGCCTCTGATTTGTAAAACTTATACCTGTTTTCAAAACCTAAAGAGTGCTCAAGTTTTTTAAAATCAAGATCCCACTATGACTGACATAGATGTTCCCCAGCTTGTTGATAAAAAGGGTAGTAGTTATTCAGCAACTGCCCCTCGACTTGAAGCTGGCAAATTTAACAAGTGGAAAAAGCGAATGCTTTGCTACTTAACTGGGATGGAACCTTATTATATCAAATTGATTAATGAGGGTCCATATGTCCCAACAACTGCCCAAGGTTTAATCAAACCTGAAGCTCAGTGGACCCCAGATGAAAGGAGGGTGGTCAATCAAGACCAGCGCCTGAAAAGCATCATTATATCATGCCTTCCTGATGATATAATGGAATCAGTGATCAACTGTCCCACTGCCCAGCAGACATGGACTGACCTGGTTCATAGCTATGAAGGGCCTTCTGATACCAAAGAGAATAGAATCATGGACCTGAAGCTTGAATTCAATACCTTCAGGGCCAAGGATTCTGAAAGTCTCTCTGAGACTTATACTCGGTATAAGACCCTCCTGAATGACCTGACCAATGATGGTGTTATACTGTCAAAACATGAAATCAATGTCGGTTTTGTCAACAGTCTCCCTGAGAAGTGGTTAAACTTCTCTCAGGGATTGAGAAATGCAAACCACATTCAGAACCTTGAGCTCCCTGCCATTTATGGGAAGTTTGTCTATGAAGACAATCTTATCACCAGGAGATACCCTGGTAAAGCTCAGGAGACCAAAAAGGCCTTGACAATCACACCCATATCAACTGCTTTCTATTCAAAAGGTGTTGTGCAGGATTTTCAGGATGGATCTGACGATGAGGTTGACCAAAGAACCAGTGAGGAGTATCTTAATGATCTTCAAATTGAATTTCATGAAAGAGCACTCCTTGCTAATTCAAAAAGGTTTTTCAAGAAAAACAAATTTCCTTCTAAAGCAAATGACAATACTGAATGCTTTAAATGTGGCAAAATGGGGCATTTTGCTAAAGATTGTTTTTCAAAAACAACCTCAGAACCATCCTTCAAGTTTTCAGGAAATAACTCTTTTTCAGGCCCCAGCAAATTTCAACCAAAAATGCTTCAGTCCAGTCAAAGATTTGATAAAGTCCCTCAAATTGACTTTGAAGCCAAATACAGAAAGGCAAAAGCTAAACTTGCCCTTCTTGAATCATCCTCAACAGTCTCTCAGCCTCCTCAGGCTCCAAAGCCTACTCAAGCCAAGAACAAAGGGCTTGTTGCTGAAACATATGACTGGGATGAGGTTGAAGTGTCCTCTGATGATGATGAAGTTCACATCAGTGCCCTGATGGCTCTATCAGAAGACAACAAACTTGCTGTGGGGAAAAGTCATGCAAGAAATGGTGAATGGGTCAACATCACAATGAGAAAGGTAAATCTTTTACTTTCTATGGATGATAATGATGATTGGAAATCTTACTTAGATTATATTAATGTTGATCTTAAGTATGTTGAAGAGCAAAGACTTAATTTGTTTTCAAAATTTAACAAAATGAGTTTTGAATTAAATCATTGTAGAGATGAATTACTTGCCTTAAAACAAGCCAAGCTTGAAAGTGTTACACTTCAAATTCAAAACTCTGAACTTGTAAAACAAAATCAAGCTCTTCAGGAAGAACTTAAGAAAGAAAAGGAAATTATTTGGAAATGGACTCAGAAAAACCCCAAACTTTATGAAAAACTGAGTCTCTCACCCAGCCACAATAAGGCTGGTCTGGGTGATGATCAACTCACTGAAGTCTCTGGGGAGAGTAACCATCCTACAACTTTTCTATTAACCAACATACTCTCTAGCAAAGAACTAGCTCCCATACCCAGTGATTGGATTGAAAGAAACAATCCAGATAGTAAATTGCCAAATTTTAACACTAGAAGAATCCTAGAGCCTGAAAGTCAGGCTATCAAGGAGCTGCTAGGAGTCACTGATGAACTTAGTCCTACTGAGTCCATCACTGAGTCTAAGTCTGATTCACCACTCCCTCCACTGAAACATCTTCAGGGAGCAGAACCCAATTCTGATCTTGCACCATTAGTCTTTCAACCACATTCTCCAAAAGAGAAATCAGGGTTAGGAAGGACTATTCTGAAAAGACCTACTCCTGCACCCACTGAACACCAAAAACCTTCAGTAAACACTGAAGTGAAGCCTGAAAGCACTGATTGAAAGGTTGATCAGCTTGCTGAACTTGTCAGGATGCTGAGTGAGAAAATTGAGTCTACTGAGAAAAACTCTGACTCAATATCAACAAAGCCCTCAGTATCCTCAAGTTCTTCCAAAACAAAAACCATACCCAGACCCTCAGGGAGATGTGAGCTGTGCAATTATCCAAATCACAGCACTGATAAATGCTACAGAGTCCTGTTTTGTATGATATGCAAACAAGAGGACCACAGAACTTGTGATCACATCCCCCACACTGCTTCTTTAAAAGCAAGGGGTCTATACAAAACCCAAGGTATCAGTATGCCACTCCTTCCAAACAAAGACTGAAGGCTAAGCCTTTCTCACCATGTCCTCACTGTGGTTTCAATGATCATCTTCCTGATGATTGTATGATGAAAGAATGCTGTGACATCTGTGGAGATCCCTCCCATGAAACCAGGGGGCATGACAAAGTGATTCAGTACAGAAGAAAAAACCAAACCAACACTTCTCAGTCACCTAAGGCATCTACCTCCACAAAATGTAAAACATGTGGAAGCTCAGGTCACACAACTTCAGACCATGATTCACTAACTGAGTTCAAAAAGTCCCTGAGGACTAAGCCCACTAGAAGGTGGGTCAACAAGCAAAACTAACCCAGTTTACTGTTTGTTCAGAAACACATCAAGGATCCTACCTGGCATCTAGACAGTGGATGCTCCAGAAGTATGACTGGTGTGAAAAGCTTTCTGCACAAATATGTGGAAGAACCAGGACCCAAAGTAGTATTTGGTGATAACTCATCAGCTCCCACTGAGGGTTATGGTTCAGTAAACTGCAATGGTATAGTTTTTACAAGAATAGCTTATGTTAATGGTCTGAAGTACAACCTGATAAGTGTTTCCCAACTATGTGATGCCAAATACATAGTTCAGTTTGATGACAAGAAAGGGACCATCTTTAATGCCAATAAGGAAGTTGTGTTGATTGCCCCCAGGAGGGATGATGTATATATCCTTGACATGTCATCCCTGACTCAAAATGGGACTTGTCTATTCTCAAAGGCAAGTGAGACAATCAACTGGCTATGGCATAGGAGACTCTCTCATCTCAACTTCAAAAACATCAACAACCTGGCCAAACAGAACAAAGTTCTGGGCCTTCCATCCCTGGTGTATACCAAAGACAAGCCTTGTTCTGCTTGTGAAAAAGGAAAACACCACAGGGCATCATTCAAAACCAAACAAACCTTTTCCATCAAAAGCTGCCTGCATCTTCTTCATATGGACCTTTTTGGACCTGTCAGTCCAATGTCCATACACCATGAGAAGTACACTCTGGTCATAGTGGATGAATACTTAAGATATACTTGGGTTTACTTCCTGACCAAAAAGAGTCAGGCAGCTGAAACCATCATGTCATTTGTCAGGAACATTGAAAATCAAAATGATGTCAAAGTTAAACAGATCAGAACTGACAATGGCACTGAATTCAAAAACCAAGACCTTGAGTGTTTTTGTGATGAGAAAGGAATTTCTCAAAATTTCACTTCTCCCTATACTCCTGAACAAAATGGAGTAGCTGAAAGGAGAAATAGAACACTCATTGAGGCAGCAAGAACAATGCTGAATGGCTCAGTCCTCTCAAAACATTTTTGGACTGAGGCAGTTAAAACAGCTTGCTACACTCAAAACAGGTCAATCATTGTGAAAAGGCATAATAAGACACCTTATGAGATATTCAAAGGAAGGATTCCTGACATCAGCTATTTTCATGTATTTGGGTGTCCTGTGTTTATACATAATCACAAGGATCACTTAGGAAAATTTGATGCCAAAGCTGATGATGGATACTTCCTGGGATATTCCTTGGTCTCTAAGGCCTTGAGAGTGTTCAACACAAGGAGACAGCAAACTGAGGAAACTTATCACATTACTGTTGATGAGAGCACTAAATCCATCAGGTTCTCAAATTCCTCAGTAGAAGAGATTGGTATTGATGACTCATCAAGATATCCTCCTGATGAGTATCATCCTGAGAACAATTCCTCAACTCAATACCAAGCTGATGCTGATGTCTCCTATTACATCATCCCTCACAACCTACCTCAACCACCCATCAGTGAGTTCATAGAAACTCTGCCTGTCTCAAATGAGACTGACACCACTGAACAAAATGTTCAAGAACCTACTGAACAAATTGTTCCTACAGTTGTCACTGAAGTACATATTGATGAGTTACCTCATGTTCCTGAGTCTGAACCTAATCAGGCTCCTACAAGCTCAAATTCCTATCCCAAACCCCAGGATAGCTGGACTAGATCCAAAATCATTGAGCTTGTGAACATCATTGGTGAACCCACTGAAGGCATGCTCACAAGAAGCAAGGCTGCCAAACTCAAGGCTGCCACTGCCAATATATGTCTTTATGCTGACTATCTCTCAGAAATTGAGCCTAAAAATGTCAAAGAAGCCCTGACTTATGAAAGTTGGGTTCAGGCCATGAGAGATGAATTGGAACAATTTGACAGAAATGATGTCATGACCCTTGTTGAATGCCCCCAGGGTGTTTTAATCATTGGTATGAAATGGGTCTTTAAGAATAAGACTGATGAGAATGGCACAGTCATCAAAAACAAGGCAAGACTGGTTGCCAAAGGATATAATCAGCAGGAAGGTATAGACTATAAGGAAACCTTTGCACCTGTTGCTAGAATGGAAGCCATCAGGATCTTCCTTGCCTATGCAACTTACATGAACTTTAAAGTTTACCAAATGGATGTTAAAAGTGCATTCCTGAATGGTAACATCAAAGAAGATGTTTATGTGCAACAGCCTCCTGGTTTCGAAAGTAGTGAATACCCTAACCATGTCTATAAGCTGAACAAAGCCCTCTATGGACTGAAACAAGCACCCAGGGCATGGTATGAAACTCTTTCAGCCTTCCTGATCCAAAACAAGTTTGTCAGAGGAAGAATTGACAACATACTATTCATCTACAGAACAAAGGATGATGTCATTCTTGTCCAAGTGTATGTTGATGACATCATCTTTGGCTCAACAAGTTACAAACTTTGCAAACAATTTGAAAAACTTATGACCACAAAGTTTGAAATGAGCATGATGGGTGAACTCACATACTTTCTTGGACTACAAATTAAACAAACTGAAAAAGGGATATCCATTTGCCAAAAGAAATACCTCAGGAACCTACTGAAGAAGTATGAGCTCACTGACTGCTCTTCAGTAAAAACTCCTATGGTTCCTCCAAACAACCTTGGCCCTGATCTCACTGGAAAATCAGTGAATCAAACCCAATACAGAGGAATGATTGGCTCCCTGATGTACTTACTTGCCTCAAGGCCTGATATCCAATTCTCAGTCTGCCTGTGTGCAAGATACCAGGCTGACCCAAAAGAATCACATCTCACTGCTGTCAAGAGAATTATCAGGTACCTGAAGGGTACTCCAAACCTTGGTTTGTATTACCCAAAATGTTCAGGATTTGATCTCAAAGGGTACACTGACTCTGACTATGCAGGATGTAACATGGATAGGAAAAGTACTTCAGGATCCTGCCAATTTCTTGGTGGTAAACTTGTGTGTTGGAGTACAAAGAAACAACAATCAGTGGCCATGTCCTCAGCTGAAGCTGAATATATGGCTGCTGCAGGATGTTGTGCAAATATACTATGGATGAAAAGCCAACTGAGTGACTATGGCATTCAGTATAAGATGGTACCTATCTTTTGTGATAATACAAGTGCCATAGCCATATCAAACAATCCAGTGCTTCATCAAAGAACCAAACACATTGACATCATATACCACTTTATCAGGGACCATATATCAAATGGAGAAATTGAACTACATTTCATCCCCACTGAGTATCAGCTAGCTGATATCTTCACAAAACCCTTGGATGAACCCACTTTCACAAGATTGAAAGCTGAATTGGGCATGTTGGACATAGAATCAGGAAACTGATCAAAAATGTTCCAACCTGATGTAAATTCTCTAGGTCCCTGATCACACCCTTCCTGACAACACATTTTTATTGAATGAAAATCATTCAGGGGGCTCAGGATGAAAAATGGCATTGAATACCCTAACTAAATGCTCTAAGTATTTAGTCAGTTAATGTCTCAGGTAGGTAACTGAATCCTATTAAATATAGGAATATATGTCACTTACACAACTGGCATCCACTCCTTGGGCCCCCACATCCCTCTCACCAAACATCACTGAGCATTAAATGCTCCCTCACACACAATAGTTGTGACGATTCTTTCTCTGCAAAAGTGCATTATTTGTAGAGCCTCACAACTGTTCACCCCACGATGTGAGAGAAAATAGGGTAATGGGAATCGTGATATTTAATGCGGATATCAAACCAACATTATTATGCTGTTTCGGTTAAATAAATTAAACCTGTGGTATCCGCAACATCACCACCCAAATCTTTACCCTATAAATACCCCCACAAAAAGGGAAACACACACACGCTTTTATAATCTTAACAAAACTCTTGCAAATTGTTTTCAAAACTGCGTGTTTCCTCACCCATACCCATTTTTAACCAAAACCAGGCTTTTTATCAAATCAAATGGCTTCTTCAAAGGTGATAAAATATGCACCCAATGTGGATTTCCAAATGGAAACCGTAGACCTCACCAAAAATAATGTGGTGGGGAACTTTGCCTACCCTGAAGGGTTCCCTGAATACAGGGAAGTGGTGAAGTTCCTTCAGAACTGCTTTCTGACCACCGCATTCACAAAGACCCCCTCAGTCATCTACCCTGAATATTTGAGGGAATTTTGGTGCACAGCAGTGGTTGAAAGCCCTGATGTGCCCAAAGAGGCCAAAATTAAGTTTACAGTCAAGAATGGAACTAAGTCCCTAACTCTTGACTATAAAACTTTTGCCAAAGCCACTGGGCTTGATTACACACAGACCTTCGTTGTCCCACCATCTGATAAAGATGTGAAGGAGGTCTTACTGACCCTAGGGCCTTATGAAAAACTTCACCCTGAAGTGACACCAGGGGCCCTACTATCCAAAGCCCCAATCATCAAGACCTGGTTCCCAGCCTCCTGGAGGATAATAATGACCTTTGTCATTCAGGTCCTCGGGGGAAATAAATCCTCTACTGAGCAATTGAACAATACTCAAGCAATGATATTGTTCAGTCTCATTGAGGGTAAATTTATTGACCTTGGAGAATTGATCTTCAAGGACCTCATAGCAAAGTTAGGGGGGAAGTCTAGGCAAAAACTTATGTCATACCCTAGATTCATTTCCTGTGCCCTACAAGACTTGCTTGGGTCTGAGTATGCAAAGCCTGATGCAGTAGGTTTTGAGCCTGAAGTGTTACACAAGGCTAATTACTCTCGTGACCCTCTAGAGGTTACACCAGTCACCCTGACCCAATATATGCATACTGCTATCCAGGGTGACAATATTATATCACCAATTCCCTCTCCCACCAAAAAGGTGAAGAGGAAGAAGGGACAGGGGTCCAGGAAGGTGGCTCAACCCAAGTCACTCGACACTGAGACTTCTGACCCTAAGGCTGCCAAAAAGGGGCATGAATTACCGCCCTTGACTGCGGACACCCTGAGTATTATAACCCAGTCACTAGGCCTACAACAAAAGCCAACGGAGGGCACTGAGAAATCCCACTCAGTGTCCTCGGGCATACCCGTTTCCAAAGACTCTACTGTCATAAACAAGATAGTGGAGCCGAAACAAACCAAACCTTCACATCCTGCTAAAGGCTCTGGCAAATCACAACCAGAGTCTCAGGGAGTAAGGGATCCTAAATCCTCGGTGGGGCAGCACTACTCCACTGAGAAGGGGGTCCACAAACAATCACATCCTTCTAAAGGCTCGGGTAGATCAAAACCTAAGCATCAGGGAGTTCATGTCCCTAAACCTTCGACAGGCCAGAACAAGCCTGTTGGAAAGGGGGACTCAACCACTCACCAGCCTGATGAGGACATTCGCAAATCAAAGCTTTTGTCCGAGGGCACAAAAACTCATCCCAAAGACTCAGAGGGAAACATACAACCCGCTGATAGGGACACAACATTCACGACTCCTCAGGATGACACTGAGAAAAACCCATCAGTGTCTGAAGGGGTCACGGAGGACAAAGATTCAGAGGGATATAAACCACCCGCTGATATGGAATCCAAAACCACTCCCGGAGGTGCGCAAAACTTGGGAACTGGCCTTAAAGACCAGGTAGGTAAAACCCAACCTACCGGATTTGAGGGGTCAGGACCTGGCCAAAACGAAGGCAAATCTTCTTATGAAGAGGAGCTGGATAACCTCCAATTGTTGCAGATTACCTCCCTGGCGGATGCTCAGGCATTCCTATTTTCTGATGATGAATTTAACAGTGATGAGGAAGTCTTCACGGCCTGTGATGATATGGAGGATGAGGAGACAGTCCCTGAACCTGTTACTCAGTCTCCTCAAACCTCTAACCATGATGAAGATGAACAACATTCTGAGCCGAATACCTCAGAAGACGCTTCCACTCCTCTCACTGAAAGAGCCTTCCAAAAGTTCATCAAGAAAATGACTAATGTTTTGTACAGGGGGGTCACTGAAGAGGTGTTTGACATGCATGCTGAGCAAGCAGTTCACTATCACCTCCTCAAAGATGCTGTTGAAGACTACAATGAGGATGTCAGGGAGCAAAATTCCACTGTCTCTCACTCCCTGACACAAATGGCTTCACACATCAATCAATTTTTGGAATCCCTTAAGGAGCTGGCTACAGGGGTTAAGTCAGTTCAAGAATCAGTCAAGGATGATCCTGAGCTCAACAAGAAAATTCTTCAGGCATCAAAGGCGTATCAGGTCAACTCGGCGGCTCTTACTGAGTTACTTGGCTTGATAAGGGATTCAAATGTTCAGAATCTCAGCTCCACGGTGGAGTCCCTCAAGTCTTCCGTCAATCAGTTGGAAGCATCAGTGACAACTCAATCCCTGAAGTCCACATCTCTGGCATGGACAATGGGATCCAGGATGACTGCCCTTGAAACCTCTCAGGCTTCACTTGACTCCAAGGTATCTCTCATTCATCAGGATACTGCGGAGATCAAGTCCATGGTGACGGAAATGTTTCAAGCCTTCAAGGGTACTTCTACTTCATCTTCAGCAACTCCAACACTTGCCATCACTGCAGCTCCGGCAATTGTTGAGGGGGAGAATGTTCCTGAAACCCCTGTTACTGATGAACAAGAAGCTGGACAGCCCTCTCACACTGAGGGGGAGCTTGTCACTGTAGCCACACCAATCACACAAGTTCCACCACAAGAGGAACCAGTCTCCTCCACTCTCTTTCAGGACAGAGGAAAAAATATTGCTACCACCTCTGAACCCACTACTGTGCTCCAGCCTGCCTTCACAATGGTCAGAACTGACCCTGATGAACCTATCAGGGTCCCGTTTGCAATCAATGGAAAAATATATCAACTCACCAATGACCAAATACAAGCCCATATGGAAAGAGTTGAATACTTGGCAAAGGTAGCTGAAGAAGAGAGGTTGAGCAAGCCTGAACTGATACAGGTTGTTAATGAGGAGGCTGAAAAGATTGGTCTGGATACTGAGGCACTAGCTACTGAGCAAGCTGGTGCAGCCTTTAAAAAGTCTCAGGAAGAACAGATGATTGCTCTGAAAAAGGAAAGGGAAGAGAAGCTGAAAAGGCAAGCTCATATCAGAAAGACCAGGGTTGAAAGATATCATTGGGTGATGAAGGAAAGATTAAAGCCTGAAACCATCACTGACATCAAAATCCACAGGAATACCAAACCCGCAATGGTCACTGTCTTCAGGGGGGCTGATAAAAGAATCATGGACATTCATAACCCATTTAGATTCGCTGACTTTGGGATCACTGAACTTGATGAACTCCGTCCCATCATTGCCAAGAAAAATGGTGCCGTTGTTGATCAACTTCTCAAGTCACTGAGTGAAAGGTATGACAGACTGAGAGCAATGCCTGAAGCCCTCAACATTCCCTCCCTTCTTCCTGCTCCAACAACAGGAACTGCTTCATCAACCACCACCAGGAGAAAAAGAAAGCACATTGAGTCCGAGCCTGAGATCAAGGTCCCAGGATTGGATTGTGACAGATCCGTTCCTGAAGGAATCACCTTTGTGAACAACACCGTGCTTGAACACCCTGAACGAGGTCTATGCTTCACTGATGAATATGGAGAGCTTGCTTTCCAAAGATGGTCTGATATAGACAAGGCAGGGGTCACAGCAATGGTAACATACCTGATGTTAGCTTCTCCTATACAAAGTGGTGCAAACCAAAGGTTCTGTAAGGACCTTCGGGAAAAGATTGAGAAGCATCCTGAGAAACACCTACTGAGATCAAAGAAAGCTAAGATTGAGGGACTTGGCTATCATCTGAACATCTGATCTGCAACAACTATCTTTTTTTTTTGTTTGTAATTTGTAGGAAAATGTAATAGCTATGAATAAACTGATGTTTTGTTTTAAAGTTATGTCCTACTTACAATTACAACAAACATTCAGCAAGAGAAGATGTACCCTGACAACTCATGTTGAATCAAGTATCACTTAGGCTATTTGTATGTTCAAATAGGGGGAGATTGTTGGGTCACTGAATTCCCTAAATCTTCTAACAAGGATTTGAACGTAAAATCCCCTAAGTGTAAACAAGTCACTGAGTGAACAGTAACTCAGTGAGTCACCTTCAGGGAGCTAAGACCGAGCCTAAGAAGAAAGGTTCTCCATTCAGTGAGTCGGAACTCAGTGAAGTGTGATCTAAGCCAAGAAGAAGGTGATGGGTTCAGTGAGGATGACAATAACTCACTGAACCCCAATGACTCCTCAACAACTTAATCGTACTGAAGACTGATGACATGAAGACTGAAGTTTTGGCGGGACTGGGCGGGAAAGTCTGAGCTGCTTTATTAAAGTGCTTTATCACTTTAATGTCAGACTTTCCCCAAATGGTTAAAACCAGTCTGTCATCAGAAAGTGCCTTTTGGATCTAACTCAATGAAGGTTCCTTGCCAGAAGAATAATATCTTTCAAGATATTGTTAAGGAAGCTTTAGGTCCAATGTATATTTAGTTGTTCTATACTTGTGTATAAATAGGAAGCAAATGTGTGGAGTAAAAGTTGACAAGTTTGTGCAATTAATGCAAAGCATTCACAAACCACTTTTCTTCTCCAAAGAACAACGCAAGCCCCTGAGATAGCTCAGTGGGTAATTTAAGTTGTCACTCAACATAGTTGAGTTTAGTGAGGAGTCCATACAATACTTGTCAATTCAACCCCAAGTGTTATTCCGCAAACACTTGGGTACGATTCTTTTGATTAACTTCTAATAAAGAATTAAACGTTGGAAAATATTATCTCTTATGTTTACGTTTCTTTATTGTTAATCATTTTCTACATTTGTGTTCAAGTCATATAACTTGGTTACTTTAACTTCTTAGTTACGGTTAACCAAGTAAAAGGGACCAACATATGATGTGTGATAATGCATCTTCTATAGCTTTGGCAAACAACCCTGTTCAACATGCAAGAACTAAGCACATAGAGATTGATTGTCACTTTGTTAGAGACAAGATTAAGGCTGGGCTTATACTTCCAAAGTTCATCTCTTCAAAGTACCAACTTGCTGATGTTCTCAAAAAGGGTCTATGCAGAAACTTACACTACAGAGGATTATCCAAGTTGGGCATTTGTGATCCCTACACACTGCCAACTTGGGGGGGGGGGGGGGGGGGGGGGATAAAGAGACTAACCAAACACACTACATCAATATTGCTACATCAACTTGTGAAGATAAAGCTGAACAGAGATCATACAGAACTTCACCAAACAAGATGCGTACTCTATTGTATAGCACTTTAGTAAAATGCAATGTAATGTAGCATAGAAGTTAGTTTAGCATAGTTTGACTTTCACTAGTCAAACTTAGTGTAATCAAAGTAGTATAAATACTGTATCATTGACTCAATGTCACAATAATAATCATTTTCACCAAATTACTCTCTTTTTATCATTTCCTTATAGAACCATGTTTTGTTTTAAGTTTGTGATACTTTTTTTTTTATTCTTTTTTACTTTGGTTTAAGGTTGGTTTCAAAGACTTTTGAAAACATCCGATGGATATCATGTTCAAAATCGTTTAATCAGTGCTGGTTTTTTATTCGGGTTGTCATCTTATTAAGTTCATGAATAATATTATCAACTGTTAAAAATTAACAATCTATAGTATTCGAACAGATTCACAACAATCATATTAAAATAAAAAGCACTTATGATTCAATCACCGAATAGAACCTTAACGACGAAGAGTTAACAATATTTGCAAAGCATGGATTCAGCCCACTCTGAGCCCGATATTGGTTGCATCCTGCCCGGTTAGGACTCAAATATCCATTTTGAGGTTGTACACTTTTTGTATACATTGTGACACTAATAACCTTTTCTGAAAATTTTAAAGGCAAATGTTTTCTTGGAGTGTATTTGACAAATCCCAACTATACATATCATAAGAGGTCTTGAGAGCTACAAGTCAGGATAGAAAAAAAGGTATAGCCTTCGCAAGAAATTAATTAGTGGCTTAGCTTTTCGTGCTTTCCCAAAAGTTTTTTTCATAAGTTGACCTAAGATCGAGCTACGAACACGAGTAGGTAGGCGACTAGGGGGTGGCAGGGCGACTCCTTTTCAATCAATCTCCAGCCGTTTGGCTATTGGTGTGAGCTGTAAGGAGTCTTGATCTCGAGTCAAGCTCGGGCGTCATGCACCCAATCCACTAAAAAGCTTTCTTTGTAAATTTTAGTAAAAACTTGTAAACTAAAGATCAAACACAACGATTTTCATACAACCAACATCCCCTTTTATTTTCTTATAACTGCATATCACCCTAGGTACGGTACTGGGAGATGTTTTGAGTTCAAAACATACAAAGAAAAGAAATAAAATTCACAGAGATCAAAACCTAAATGGTTATACAAACCGAGAGAGAAAACTGATACAACACACACAAGATATCTCCATATAGTCAAGATATATTTTTCACTGTGGCAAGCCAAGTTTCATAACTCAATATATAGGTGGATGCCACCCAAATAGAAAATTAGTTCCATGTAATTTTGAAATAGCATATAATACCTCATAAACGGAATCTATAATTGTGAAATGGCTTAATATCTCTAACTTTGATGCTTTTATACTATCGAGAGTTGTTCAATGACGAAGGTAGCTCTTGAAATTTGAGAATAATCACATCTAAATGGAGTTTTAAGATAAGTTAGTAGGATGGAGTTTTTTCATAATTTATAACTCTAGATGTGATACAAGCTTTACATGGTTGTTTCGTATTTTTATTTTTATTTTTTTTTATGCAAAAAGAATTCGAAATCCACATATGTAACTGATATCAGATTGATAAGTTGGGGGGGAGGGGTTAGTGAACTTTTAAATACTTGGGCCAAGTTTATTTTATATATCTTTAATAATTAATACAAAGCAGATATATAAAATTAACCAATTTAAATTATAACTGTATTGTGGAACCATAATCCAAAAATTGACACACTAAAAGGTATTTAATTTTATTCCTCCAATTATCGATTTCATAGAGACGTTGAACAATTAACAAAATTAGTACATGCATACATATAGATGTTGCTAGCTTATAACAATACCAATCTGATTCGACAATTTATAAAGCGACAGGTTTTATGAAGAAAAATATAGTTGATTTACTCGTCCATTGCCATATCATCAATAATATTCATCTGGATGAGTGGGTTGTTATAGGCCTGAAAATCACAGTACTTGCAAGTAGAAGGCAAGATAGATTCAATTCCTAGCTGATGATGATCATCATCATCATGATTATGATTGATTTCTGCCGGTGTTGGACACTTACGTGCGATCACAACTGAGTTAATAACTTCATCTTGGGGATGCAAGATAGACAAAACCTCAAACCCTTGAAGATCTTCTGGTTCAACAACCGGGTAAAGAAAAGCACGCGCACCATGAGCACTCCTTAGCATCAAGATGGCTTTTGGGGCCATGTACTTAGCCAAATGTTGTATCACTTTAACCTTATCACGTATGTCCATCCCCACAAGTGCTGCCAAGAAAATCACATCATACTCCTTCAACTCATCGGTCACTTCCATTATATCCGCTGAGTGGAAGAACATCCTTTGGGACAAGTCAGGATCAGGGGAAATTAAGCTAGACGCCAAAGAATTTGCCGAATGGTCTATATCATAATTATGAAATGTTGTCTCCTTTAGATGATTAGAAGCCAAGACAATAGAAGTTAGAGGTAAAGGGCCAGACCCCACGAAGGCAACACTCTTAGGGACGAAACTTTGGTCATTTGAGTAATGTCGAGATAGGATGTCGAATTCAAGATGGCTAAGTTTGAGGTAATTGTTGTAGTATGGGAATACATCAAGATGATGAAGAGGGTTAGGAAAAGAGGCTAAGATGGTTGAGAAATGAGCCTCCAAATAACCCTCAGCCTCACCACAAAGTTTAATGAGCTTAGACCTTGTTTCTTGAATGTTATCCGGAAGACTAGCTATTTTGATTGAAGACGGTGGGATGCATGTGAGTACAAGCTCGGTAAAAAGACTATCGACATCCTTAGATGGTTTGAGTGTTTCGAGTTTGGAAATTTTGTCGTAAATTTGGCAAATTTTCTCGACCAAATTGGACTCTTCATGAAGTGAACCCATATTGACACTATAAGGTTGTGAGTACAAGAAAAGATTCTGACCAAGTTGACAAGGCTCAAGTAGTCAGAAGAAAGATGAAAGAATTAGGTTTCTGTGGCATTGTCAAGGGGAGTGTGGCCTATTTATGGGCACAATAGTGGATCCCACAACAATTTGAGAAAAGGGATGAAGCAATTGCTTTCTTTAGTTTTTAATTTTGTGAACAAATCTTTCTTTAGTTGAACATGGTTAAAAAAGTAAGAAACCCATTCTGCATTATTCTTTGTCACTTCATTTCTAGAAATAATTAAAGGTTATTGATTTACCGATTAGGGGCGATATGTACGTATGCATATATAAGTCACCCAAATATTTATAAGTTTATATTAGCACTACTGAATTATCGAAATAACTTTAGCGATAATCCAACTATTGATTTGGTTTCCTTTGTGCCAACTCAGACGATTGTTGATAGAAATTTAATAAAATGTCATCTGAAGATAAAAAATTTCCACTACTGTGAAAACACTAATAAGATTAATGCGTCATGTCTTACAAAATATAATATTGTGACTTGATCTTTACATTATACGAGCATCGGTGACTTAAGATTAATGGACCATACTTGTCGTGTGTAGAACGCGTGTTAGATCTCTAAAGGTACGTTCCTATTTCTAAAAGTAGATATATTCGGATATGAAAAAGAGTTGCATAATCAACATTCGATCTGATATGGATACTATATAAGAATTGACATATGTATTTGACTAATGTATTATTGACATTCGAAGTCTAAGAACATCTTCCAAAATCATAATAAGGTAAATTAAAGCAAAACACTTTGGTTTATCAAACAGATAGATCTAGGCGTAGCTAGTGTTCCTCGGTAGATAAATAAGTAACGGAAGCATTATAAAAGATTGATCAGAATAGTCATATTTTTTTATGTAGATCAAAAAACTTACAAAGTGAATTATATTACAGATTATCTACCTTCGTCATGTTATATATTTAGCCATTTAGGTATATGTAAAGACCCCGTGAGATGTATGTGTATTGAATTGGTTACCGAAGTTAATCTTGTGTTTAACTGTAAAAGTACTAAAACGCATAAGCAAATGATTCTTTTAAAGAATTCAAATGAACTACATAAAGGTATAAACTTCTTGATTACAAAGAAAAGCCAAAACAAGAGTCGCCAAATCAAAGTCAAGATAGTTAGAATAATGATTAGTAAGTACAAACTAAGGCAGTGAATGACTAAAATGAAAGTGATAGGTTTCACTTCGCCTCAAACATCCATATAGTTGTGTGTGCACTTATAATTCGCATAACTTTGGGTTCACACTCAAATTCTTGATTCTAAAAGGATAACAACTTGCATGCCTTGCATTGTTTTTTTTTTAATATTTCTAGTGGTTGATTAAACTAGTCATATTCGTCTACATTAAAATATATCCTTCTTTATCATATTCCTTTTCGCACCTTTGGCTCAAGTTATTTTGGAAATTTAAGAGAAGAAATTTTGGTTAAAAAATTATTCGTTTAACTTGCTAGTCTTGATTACATAATTGACAAAGTAGAAAAGTTAAATCCAGGTTGTGCATCTCTTTAGTTATCTTTTTTGTGATTTTGGAAGAGGTATGATCGTCTCTTTTTGGTTGTGTTTTTCTAGAGAAGTTTTCTTTAACATATGCATTTAAAGTATCAGTTAAAATAATATTAAAGAAACTCGAATTTTCTTTTTAAAATGAAAATTGTAAATTACGTACATACAAACGATAACAAGATTATAAAATTATATACGCAAACGAACACTTTTTTCTTTTTTCTCTATTTATAAACTCTTACATCTCTTGGCGTTTTGAAAAACCGTGTTTGCTTTGATTTAATGTTTCCGAGAAAAGACATACTCTTTGATGATCTCAAAGTTTTCGCCACACATGGATCGTTAGTAGGAATAGATCTTTTAAATCAAAGTGTTTTGATTGGATTTGTAACCAGAAAAATTATTGTAATTTCATATCCTAATCTTTTTACTATCTAGCGCCTTACAAGTTTTAATGAAATCGCCGTTAATAATTAAAATAAATTAAACTCTCACATCTCTCCTGTCTAAAACCTATTGTGAAAATAGAATCATTTAAAGTATCTAACTGAAGATTTATTGTATGACTCAAAGTATCTATTCTGAAGATATATTGTATATGTCCAATATATTATTATATATCGTCAAGATAAAATATTTTAGTTTATCTATTCATATTTAATTAAAATATACTGATCAGATGTTCATCAAATTTTATCTAAAACCATACCATCTTTTGGATTTTTAATAGGAACATGAACCTCAATCCTCATTGGATTGATTGGAATTATAATTTCGTTACTCCTTGTACACATCCGATGTCTCTAGCATCTTGAAAGAGTTTAATTCTGCAATTAAAAAAAAAAAAAAAAAAGGTTTACGTTGTTAAAATTAAACTCACGTTCAGCTTAACATGTTTATTAATAATGGTTTAATCAAGGATAAATCACACGAAAAAGTATAGTCAATTTAAATTTTGGGTTCTCAACTTGATTTTTCTTAATTTAAAGTATCCAAGTTATTTTTTGTGTAATGACATCGATAATTTTTCTGCAAAATTGGTTAATTAATATGACGTAAAGTATTCAATAGTCATTTTGGCTAAAAAATTTAGCCAAAAATTATGGCAGTAATTGTTGGAAAATTTAGTGCACTTGAGGGATTAATTTACACCTGGTAATGGGTTTGGAGGTACGGAGTGTACACCTATTAGGTCCCTGAACACCCTGACTCAATAGTGGTTATGTAAAGATTCTACTGCTAGTATGATCCTACTGCTGGATTCTACTACTAGTGTTATGATCCTACTGCTGGATTCTACTGCTAGTATTATGATTCTACTACTGGATCCTACTGCTGAGTTTTACTGCTGGTAAGCTTGTTTATGCTGGTAAGCTTGTTCCTACTGGTAAGCTTAATGTTTCCGATGGTAACCACTGATTTCTACTATTATGAAAACTATTATGATATAATTAATGGGCCGTTAATTATACATAATTTCATGGACTAGGGTTTGAGTAAACTCTATTATAAATAGAGGTCATAACAGATTTGCATGTACGATACAATATACAAACCCTAAACACTTGAATACAATTCTGTTCTTGATTTGTGCCTAAAACAAGAACATCACTTGGTCTTATCCCATAGAGATATTCGTGTAACCCAGGCATAGGGTTGAATAGTTTCTATTGGAAAGTGTTAGGTGCCCATATTAAGATCACACAAGTAAGAATGAGATATATATAATGAACGGTTGATTAGATGATTTATGAAGAATAAAAGTGCAAGAGTTTCATTAAGATAACCAAAATAACCAACAAATGTAAAGCATACATTAGCATAGTATTAATAGGGCAAGGACTAGGGCAACACCCCTAGAACCTTCCACCCTTTCAACGTGGGCTTTAAGTGCCATTTGGGCTTTCACATTTTGCCCATTAAACTTAAAACATAATGAATAAAACTCCTTAAGCAACCTATTACAAAATGTCATGACCGAGACTTGACTAAATATAAAAGTGTGTTCCCAACAATCCCCTAAGGGTCGGCCATCACGGTTGCTGGACGTCTTCTTCTTTGTCTTTGACTTCAGACTTGTGTAACTTTTGACGCCTTCAAAAATCATTAGATAAAATCGTTCATTGTTCTTTGTTCTTTGTTGATGTGATAGTGATCATATTATGAAGTTGTTTGCCTTTCGTCACTTCTGCGTCTGTGGTGGTTGTCCGCCATTACAACATGCTCATACATCTTTGGACTTTGACTTTCATATGCACGTAGTTCCCATTCTTTCACTTTGATCTTTAGTCTCTTTACTTTGTAGATTCTTCTTTTTGGCGTAGAATCTTTCTTTGAACTTTGTGTTGCTTAGATCTTTGAGGGAGCTTAATTTGACTTCAAGATGTATGTATGAGCATGTGGAATCTGTCGTCATGAAGGTGATGTGTAGCTGCAGGTAAACAGTCAGCAATAAACAACCGGTACTTACAGGTAAGGAATTAGAGATCATCAACAGCATAGTGTGAAGACTCTTTCTAAACCTTACCAAGGCCGTTCCCAATTTGGATACTCCCGAGAGAGCTTACGAGACCTACTAAGTAGATCAACGAATGGGTGAGTCGCTGGGGATCACTCCATGACTGCAGACCGTTTTGGAACCACCGCGAACACTAAGCGTAACCCACAAGAAGTTGCCGAAGTGACCTGCTGTCAGGGCTGTTTGATGTTGACCCTGACAGGAGTTTCCGTTCAATCATTGAGAAATGCATAAGTAAATTCTCTCATAAACGTTCTCGGTAGATTGCTAAGATCTGTGAAGGACTCGATAATTTACTGCTGGTGTCCATTGATGTAGAACACCAGTTGTAGAAATATTAAGTGTTCCTAAGAGATCTTTTATGTAATCTCGCTGCTCTAGACTCGATAAGTGCTTCCTTTGGTCGTCAGAGGCTGGGGCAGAGTCTCCTGTTTCAATATCAACATGGCTCGTAATGAGCGGTCGATAGATTATGCAGGGTTCCCCGTGAGAATGAAACAAGCTCTTTTAAGAGAACTTGAGTGGTTAAGAAGGTTTAGTGCATTGCGTCACTGGGTCCATGACGTCTTTGTCTTCAATACCGGTGTCGCCTTAGCAACAACCAGTAGCATATGAATTGAACCCGGTGTCTGCCCTCAGGTTGAATATATGGAGGGCTATTTCTTTTCACCCTTTTCTTTCACTTTTTTTTTTTTTTTTAATTCTCCAACCCCTTATTTCTCCTTTCATTCTTTACTCTTTTTTCATATCATACCTAAGGACTTCTAATTCTAACTATTGGTGATGTCCTTGGGTAGATCCCTCCAGCTCTGACGGTTCATAGCATGATTTTCCCTAACCTTAGTCACCTTATAACTCCATGACTATCCTATAATTGCCATTAAAACCATTTATTGAAAATCTCTCAAAGTGTTTGTTATTGTAAAACTTGTTTTGTCAACACTTTGAGAGTTTTGGTTTCTTTTGAAGGACTCACCCTTAACATGTGCTCATGAATATTTAAGAAATTGGCACATGCGGGAGGAGTAAGCAATTTTTGAATTGATCCATTCTTAATAGACATATACCCGAGGGACACGTTTATGTTGCTTAGTTAAAGGGATCCATTATCAGCTTTTAGGTGATAACTAGCCCTAGTAACTAACTTGAAGTTGTTAACATTCCTTATTAAGGAAGTTAGACCCGTCAAAGTATACATTTGAGAAAAGCTTCTCGAAACGGTACTTTCTACTTAGACAAGTCCTGTTCGAGACACGTTTACGTCGCTACTTACAGAGATGCATTGTCAGCTTTTAGGTGACAACTAGCTCTAGTAACTAACTTGAAATTATTACCCGTCGAGGACAAGTCTTTTCAATTACTAACTTTTGTTGTTTCGTCAATTCCTGGGTCAATTCTAAGTCTAGCTCGCATAAGATTCAACTTTTAGCATCCTTAAACATTCATATTTTAATCACTTTTTCTTTTATCCCCCTCAAAAATAGCATATAAGATGTTAATTTTTGAAAAACTTTTTGATTAAAATATGTTTTTTGAGTCTTATGGGGAGAAATCAACTAGAACTTTGATTTTAAGAACGATGAGTTTTCAAGTACTCCCCCTTAACAAGTGAACACTTATTGAGGTGAAATACTTGTCTTTTGAGCAGAATTATGAAAAATATAGAAAAATTGATTAATTCTACTCAAAAGTAAAAAGCTTTCACTCTTTATATCAGGATTGAGGCACTGAAGCGTACCTCAGGGTCCTTTCTTTACAAGAATGGGTTGTACACTGTAATGTGTGCACAAGCCATAGTAAATACAAATCATGACACATCAAACACTTACAAGACACTACTAATTATCATTCTGGTCTCTGAAATGTCAGCACAGGGAAGCCCAGTCTTCCTCCAATATAACTTTCCAATCTCCTCATCTGATCCTGGCATTTCAGCCTGTACTCTATCCTTGCCACGAACCCACGAGCTTGTCTGGCTTCATCTGTTGTCCATCTTTTTGTATTGTAGAGTTCTTTGTCATTCAGGTAGCTTTGCATTCCATCTCTGATAAACTTTAATGTTTCATCACAGAACTTATGGATTTCATCGAATGCCATGGAACAGTTGTAGCTGTGAACACTTCTGTAGATGAAACCAAATGCAGGTTGCTTGATCAAGGTGTATTGTGACAGTTTGTTGATGTTAGGGACCTGACAAAGATTGGGTTTGGTGAGATTCAACTTTTTCTGATAGCTTTCAACTCCTAAATTAAGATCTTCAACACGTTCCCGGATGATAATGTTCCTCATATAGATGAGTAGAGCTGTGATGAAAGCTAGCTGCATTTTCTTTGGCAAGTTGCATAATTTCCCTTGAACTTTTAGAAGATACATGTCTTCAATGTCGTTAAGGTGAAGTCTTGGAAAGTCAGCTTCAGAAATCACGTACTCTTGTTCATCTAGTCGTTTGAGAACAATCTTGTTGAGAAAAGATTATCCAAAGTGAGTGATTGTAGATATGTACTGAATGGAGACAATCTTCAATTCACTCATCACTTCTCCCATTGTTTGACTTAATCTGCTGCTTCGATAGTATTGTGCATGGTTCTCGGGCCAGTGATGAATCCCGTAGAGTGCGTTGCGGTCATATTCAACAAGTTTGTCCACGAATAAGTCAGAGGCTTCTTCTTCAATGGCATTGTTGAGGTACCTTGCAGCTGGTATGGAGAAGGTGAGTGATGTGGCATACTTCTTTTCTTTGTTGCTTCCATGTTGCAAAAATTCCAAATCTGTGTTGAAGAAGTATTGGAGTGGAATGCGTTGCTCTTTTGGCTTACCAACCAATGGTAGTGGTTTGGTCCAGTCAGTGTAGTATGGCCCATGCTTTTTTGAGTAATAATCGATGTTGGACTCGGGGTTGATCTAGTCAATTTTGTTTGACATTGCTCGAGCAATGTTTTCCAAGTGATACTCGAGTTCAACATAGTTGGCAGAACGATCATTCAGTAGATTGAATGCAGCGTTTTTAACTCTTCTAAGCTCTTTCTTGCTCAACTCTTTTAAATCGTAGTCCCTTTGTAGGAGTTGCGCACATTCCACTGTTCTATCGTCGAGAGGAAATTCATTTTCTGGCAGTGGAGGTTGAGCTTTAACCAAGTCGTCAAACCAAGTATACTCAGCTGTCTTGTCTGTTTCTAACCATTTGACTACGCGTTTTGGTTTCTTTGGTTCTTGGTCTTTTGTTGACGTGTCCAGTTTGTACTGAGGCTGTTTGTCCTTGATAAGGCGAAAAGTGTACCGCTTTTAGGGGTCATTTAAGCCCTAAGTCGAGATTATTTGATCAATTATTTCCCTAAATCGTTCCTTTTGTCATTTTAGGTACTTTGGAGAAGAAATCTAGAAAAGGAAGCATTTTGGACGTTTTTGGAGCGAAAAGTGAAGAAAACGACAAAGTCTCCAAATCATGCTAAAAACAGTAGCTGACGGCGTCAGGATTTGCATGTGACGCCGCCACTCATGGACAAAGAGGTGGATAATTAAGTTATAAGAGATGCGCCAGAACGTTCTAGAGAATTAACATGTGACGGCGTCACCAAGGCCATCTCGTACAAAATACAAGAGACGGCCAAGAGACAAGTTACAAGGGACGGCGTCAGATCTGGATCTAGGCAATCCGTGGAGTTTTATGGTGGCGAGGTGACGGTGTCAGGATTAAAATGTGACGCCATCAGACTCAAAAATCTATATATAGTTTTCTAATTTTCATTTGTTAAAGAGGATAATTTTGGGATAACTTTAGAGCTAGGTTTTGAAGAAACCCTAAGACGAATTTTACAGGGTTTTTCACCTTTCTATCATCCATGTTTCAATAAAGATAAGTCTTCCAATAATCATTCAATATGTCTATGTGTTGTTTGATTCTATCTTATGCCTGTATTTACTTTAACATGCTAGGCTAGGTTTTCTTTGTGTTTGCTTAGATGTTATGAAACCTAGCTATTGATTATTGGATTGGTTGTTTGTTTAGAATTGTTATGGGTGAATGATATCGATGTTAGGCTTAAGAAAACTGGCAGACTTCCAATTGGTAACATGCTTGAACGTCTTACGAAACATGAATCGGATGTGTACTACGATTAATTGGTTGTATTTAATGCATAAGTAACTACTAAGAAGGCCATAGGAAGAGGTAGAAGCTTATAGAGTTAGGGAAGATCGTACACGGCCCTACGAATAGTATTAAGGAATATAACCCGTCATCCATGCAATTGTAACAAACTAATTAACTAGTAAAAGATAGCTAGGGAGTAGTGAAATCTAAGTAAACACGCTTCTCTCATTATTGTTTTTCTCCACATTTATTTTCGTGTTATTTTATTTTATTGCATTTGTAGTTATTTAGGTTAGTTGACTAGCAACTAATTCCGCCCACTCTTCCAAAACCCGAGATTTTTACTTGCTTTCTAAAAAACCATAAAAATACAAAAATAATCATCTCTCACCTCTAGACCTAGTTTAATTAAGTTTTAATCCTAGCGAACACTATTCCCTGTGGAGAACGATCAATCCCCTGTACTTACCACTACACTATACTATATCGTTCAGGTACACTGCCTGGTGGGGATTGCAAGCTTCTCAAGATCCCTTGAGAAGTAAAACCTTTTGCAAGGTTGAAAAACCACACATCAGCCCTTCTTTTCTTTCCTTTTGGTTGATGATGGTTCAGGTATTTCATCCTGCTGAGTGAAGTCGTCTCCGCCGGTGTACTCAAAATGGTCTTGGGCTTTTGGACCAGATCAAGATGCCGTTGGTTGATGTAAGGAAGTTTTTGTTGTAGTTGGAGGGATGACTGGTTCCTTGTGTTGAGACGATGATCCTCCAACATTCTTTTGCTTCTTTGCCTGACTGTTAGGATCTTGATCGTCTTCATCTCTTTGACGCTTCAGTAGCAAAAGATATTTTGTTGTTTAACTTCGTCTTAACTTCATATAAAGGTATTTTGTTGTTTAACTTCGTCTTAACTTCATATAAAGGTATTTTGCAAAAGATAAGTGTAAGGGAAATCTAAATTTGTTTCTAAGAACGAGATTGGACATGAACCACAACAATATTAAATGAATGTGCATATTAGTATTTGTTAGAGTCAAATGCTTTTATCGAGTCGTAATGATATTTTGCAGGATTTCCAGGAATTAAGGCACGAGTTTTTTTCCAAAAATTTTCCGGAAACTTAACATAAGATTTCTGTCAGAGCACTCTGACGGCGTCAGGGTTATAACCTGACGGCGTTAGGTGTAAAAATCTGAAAATTTTTGCGAGTTTTGTTTTTCTGCCAGAGTCATAAAGTTTTTGTTAATTCTTTAGTTTTATAAACTCCAGGAAATTTGCAAATATTCATTCCACAAGCATTATATCTTAATATGCTTTCCAGGATTTTATTATATATAGTTTGTCACCGATTTTACGCGAGGTTTGCCATGATTGTTTTATCAGGTTTAACAAGTTATATTGGATAAGAAGATGATTTATATTTCTGGAGGGAAGCTTTCAACGTTCATTTTCTTGGAAGAGGATCTAACCTTGTTAATGTATTATCCACACCGAGCGAATCAGGGGAGTATTTGTTTCATTCTTTAACCTTCATTACTCTTAGATCCTTTTTATTGAACATTGGGGACAATGTTCAGCTTAAGTGTAAGGGGAGGGTAAATGTTGATACCTTAGAGAATACAACTGCACTTGATGTTTGTTTTGTTCAATAGTAGGTGTGTAATAAAACTAAGAGAAATACTTGTTAGGGCAATTTTAGCGCAAAATTTAAAATTTTTTACAACATTTAGGAGTGAAGCTTTAATCTTAATAGGCGTCTCATGGATTGGAGTTGTATGACTAGCACAAAAACCGTACCACTCAAAAATTTTCCACTCCAAATATGTGAGGTTCGCCTTTAGATCTTTAGGAAAAAGCATTCATTGTTGGTTCTTATGAGTGTACCGGTAGTACTTAGATTCTAGAACTTGTGATAGTGATGCATCCCGAGACCACATGTGAGACTACATTCGTGTAGTAGGATTTACTACATGATAAGAGGCATTAGGATAACCCTTGTATTAAACCCGTTTCATAATTACTTTACCAATAAAGTCAATATAATTGACTAGAAAAGTCAATTATATTTTCCCACACCTTTGCGTTGTACTCATTTTTAGTACACGATACCCCTAGTACACCCCTCCGAGCCTATCTTTTTTGTTTCTAACTTTAAGCATTTTACTTAAAGGAAGAATTTGTTAAAAATCCACCCTAAATGTACACCCAAATCGCCTTAGCCTTCCGTGTATGCACTTATCTTTAGTGCATTATTGTTATTTGTTTAAATCCTTAGTTAATTGTCTAATTGATTACATGGTTGCTAAGTCGAGTCATATCTTGTACATATTGTTTTGGGATGATTGGGACCAATGGGTAAAGTACTAATGTTATTGAGTATTGGGGAAGACGTCAATTATTACCGCCATATGTGCATTAATCTTAAAAAGTACTCCAAGTGTTTTGATTATCTTGATTCGAGTCATTAGAATAGTTGATTGTAAAGTATGTAAAAATTCAAGTGTAAGGGGAATGTAAATCCTCTATGATGTATCATTTTGGATGGTAGGGTAAAAGTGTATGCCAAAAAAAAAAAAAAAAGAAAAAAAAAAGAAAAGAAAAAGAAAACGGACTACCATCCCGTTTCCTTCTATGTTTATTTTATGTTTTTATTAGTTTTCATTATCTTAAGTCGAGTCGAGTCTTGGCTTAGCAACGCCACATTGTACATGTAATTAACCAAGATGATTAACTCGCCACCAGTAAAGATTGCTTTTATCCAACAAAACTATGTTTATCATATCCCTACACCTCACGTTATAACCCTTTAAAAAGACCTCTTTGATAGTTTATCCTAGGTGCTTACGCCTAGTGGTGGAGGTTTGATCATTTCCCAAGCCTATGGTAATCTATTTGCTATGACAGGTAGTGAGAGATATTTTCCATTTTCATATTGTGATATATACTTTTATTACACCCGAGAGATGTGAGTATCTAAACACTATTTGTGAGGTGCTAGTGTATAATTTCCGTTCTTGTTTTGGTTGAAGTGGAACGATTATTTGTTGTAATTACTTTTATATTAGTGTTAAATGAACCCTAGCTTGTATTTTGATTAGAATAAAAGCGCATTTGCTTGAGGACAAGCAAATATCAAGTGTAAGGGTATTTGATAAGGCGAAAAGTGTACCGCTTTTAGGGGGTCATTTAAGCCCTAAGTCGAGATTATTTGATCAATTATTGCCCTAAATCGTTCCTTTTGTCATTTTAGGTACATTGGAGAAGAAATATGGAAAATGAAGCATTTTAGACGGTTTTGGAGCGAAAAGTGAAGAAAACGACAAAGTCTCCAAATCATGCTGAAAACAGTACCTGACGGCGTCAGGATTTGCATGTGACGCCGTCAATCATGGATAAAGAAGTGGATAATTAAGTTACAAGAGACACGTTAGAACGTTTTGGAGAATTAACACGTGACGGTGTCACCAAGGCCGTCACGTACAAAATACAAGAGACGGCCAAGAGACAAGTTACAAGGGACGACGTCAGATCTGGATCTAGGCAATCCGTGGAGTTTTATGGCGGCGAGGTGACGGCGTTAGGATTAAAACGTGACGCCGTCAGACTCAAAAATCTATATATAGTTTTCTAATTTTCATTTGTTAAAGAGGAGAATTTTGGGAGAACTTTCGGGCTAGGTTTTGAAGAAACCCTAGGACGAATTTTACAGGGTTTTTCACCTTTCTATCATCCATGTTTCAATAAAGATAAGTCTTCCAATAATCATTCAATATGTCTATGTGTTGTTTGATTGTATCTTATGCTTGTCTTTACTTTAACATGCTAGGCTAGGTTTTCTTTGTGTTTGCTTAGATGTAATGAAACCTACCTATTGATTATTGGATTGGTTGTTTGTTTATAAATGTTATGGATGAATGATATCGATGTTAGGCTTAAGAAAACTGGCAGACTTCCAATTGGTAACATGCTTGAACGTCTTATGAAATATGAATTGGATGTGTACTACGATTAATTGGTTGTATTTAATGCTTAAGTAACTACTAAGGAGGCCATGTTAGGAGCTAGTTGTCGGCTCGACATAGGAAGAGGTAGAAGCGTTTAGAGTTAGGGAAGATCGTACATGGCCCTACGAATGGTATTAAGGAATATAACCCGTCATCCATGCAATTGTAACAAACTAATCAACTAGTAACAGATAGGTAGGGAGTAGTAAAATCTAAGTAAACACGTTTCTCTCATTATTGTTTTTCTCCACATTTATTTTCGTGTTATTTTATTTTATTGCATTTTTAGTTATTTGGGTTAGTTGACTAGCAACTAGTTCCGCCCACTCTTCCAAAACCCGAGATTTTTACTTGCTTTCTAAAAAACCATAAAAATAAAAAAAATAATCATCTCTCACCTCTAGACCTAGTTTAATTAAGTTTTAATCCTAACGAGCACTATTCCCTGTGGAGAATGATCAATCCCCCGTACTTACCACTACACTATACTACATCGGTCAGGTACACTGCATGGTGGGGATCGCAAGCTTCTCAAGATCCCTTGAGAAGTAAAACCTTTTGCAAGGTTGCAAAACCACACATCAGTCCTTCTTTTCTTTCCTTTTGGTTGACGATGGTTCACGTATTTCATCCTGCTGAGTGAAGTCTTCTCCGCCGGTGTACTCAAAATGGTCTTGGGCTTTTGGACCAGATCCAGATGTCGTTGGTTGATGTAAGGAAGTTGTTGTTGTAGTTGCAGGGATGACTGGTTCCTTGTGTTGAGACGATGATCCTCCAACATTCTTTTGCTTCTTTGCCTGACTGTTAGGATCTTGATCGTCTTCATCTCTTTGACGCTTCAGTCTGTCAGCTTCTGTACTGCAAGATTCTTTGGACATTGTGGCTTGTAAGGCTTTCCAGAGTTTGATTTCGTCAGGAGTCATGGTTGTTTTTGCAACTAGCGCTCCTGTTAACTGGACTTGCAATTCTTCAAATGAAGCTCTTTTGGTGGTGATGGGACTTTATCAGCTATGAGTGTGAAAGAAGTAGATCTTATCACTTTCTTGACTGCATGCTCAGCTAGTTAGGAGAGTTCATCTCTCATTGGTTTCAGTAGTTCTTTCAATTCATTTGTCAAGTGCTCATCCATGTACTTGTTAGCCTGTGTCGCAAGAGTTACTTCCATATCTTCTTGTACATCTTTGGATAGGAATGAGTTAACCTTGGGTTTCATGTCATGAACATCAGCCATTTGCTTACTTAATTCTGCAACTTGAGTAGCAAGCGATTCAACCTTAACTTCTAGTTCACTTTGTTTCTTTTCACGAACTTTCTGTACCGCCTTCTTTATCAACTTTGAAGCTGCAGTGACTTCTAGTTTGGTAGGTTTCTTGATGGATGTGTCTGAAATGTGTTGTGTTGCTAGAGGTGACGATTGAGAAGATTCAATGAAGGTGGAGGTATCTTTGTCATCTCCTTTTGGTGATTCGGGTTTTTCAGCAGCCACTTCTTCATCTTTTGCCAGCTTATCCGCTTCCTCTTTCATTCTTTGTTCTTTAGCTTGTTTAGCTTCTTCATCAGCTTTCATTCTGGCTTCTTCTTCCAATCTTTGATCTTCTGCTAGTTTAGATGCTTCTTCTTTCAATCTTTGATCTTCTGCTAGTTTAGCTGCTTCTTTAGCTTTTCTGCTCCCTTCCATCCTTATTGATTCATCAAGTTTGGCTTGTTCTTCTTATTTCATTCTCATTTCTTCTTCTAGCATTGCTTCATCAACTTCTTTCTTTCTTTTCAACTCTTCCTCTTGAGCCTTTTCTCTCCTATCAATTTCCTCCATTGTCATGAGATGTAGAAGATCTGTATCCATGTGGTCATCCTCTACATCTTCTTCTTCTTCAGTAGTAGATGTCATCTCTACATCTTCTGGTGATATGTTTGGATTTTCATAGATGATCATAGATTTAGAACCTGCTTCTGTATCAGTTTGAGTAGCAGAAACTGGTTCAGGAATACTACTGGAACCTCCCGCCTCATTGGGTTGTGCAACTGGAGGCGGTGGAGGTTGACCTGCTTGAAAAGAGTTGATTTTGCTGTGGAGGATACCCATCTTGATTACTCTTTCATTTTCTTTTTCCACAGTCAGACCAATGTTTACATGTGCCTCTTCCTATTTTTCTTGCTCTTCTGTCATTGGTTCCTTCAGCTTACTTTTCCTTAACCGTTCTTCTTCTAATCTTGCATCTTCTTCTGTTAGAGGTCTCTTCAGTAGTCTTTCATTTATGGCGGCTGTTGGGTCTTCAGTGGATGCATCATAATAGTCAATGTCTTTATCCCATTCCTCATAAGACTTGTTTTGATCTTCATCCTGAGGAGGGTCTTGAGCATAGGCCTCTTCATTTACTGGTGAACCATCGGACTCGGTTTCAGAATCAGAAGGTTCTGGTGAAGGAGGTTGAGTAGGTTCAGGAACTGATGCAGGAGGTGGAGTTGTTTTCTTGACCGGTATCCTTATCTTCAAACTTCTTGGATGAGGAGGCTTTTTGGATGACTTAGATGAACTTTCTGAACTTCCTGCCTTGCCTCCCTTCATTCCCTTTTTCTGCATTGAAGACGAAAGAGGTACATCGTCCAAGAATCCAACTTTGTTTTCATCTAGAGCTTGGAGGTAGTATCTGTATTTCTTGGAGGCTTTGACTTTATCATTAAGGAGGACATCAGGAAGAGGTAGACCTTGTTTCCTTGTGCTGGTAACAAGTCTTTTTACTTGTCAAAGAGTTGGCTCATTTCTGAATGTGTGTTTATCAGCATCGTCCAGTCTTGGTGGAATGTCATCAAACTCGTGAGGAAGTTTTGAATCAGCAACTTGGTGAAACGAACAAATGGAATCTTTGTTGATTTGTGTTGGATGTGCCAGTCAAAATCTTCCCAGATAATGCTTGCGTAGTCAATGAGTTTGACGTTAACCATTCCCCAAAAGAGTTTAAGATGTGGCAGCTTGGGGTGTTCGTGTCCAACAGCTCTGCCAGATAGTGATTTGGCAATGAGAATGTATAAAGTTCTCCATGGTTGTGGCAGAAAACTAGTGTTGACCTTAAAGTTATTGGTGACAACCCCTTCTGACTCATCGTATCCAATTTCTCGTAGAAATGTAATGAGTTCTTCTTCATCTGGAACTGGATGAAACTGTTCATCTGGACCAAATTCTGGTAATGCAAGAATGGAACATAGAGAATCGATGTCCACAGTGACTTGTCTTTTGTGGAGGATGCAAGTGAACGATTCTTCGTTGAGGTCCAGTTTGATGGTGTGCCAGAATTGGTGAATGTAGAAGTTGGTCACTGATGCAGATCTAGTGAGCAATGTTTTGTATGGATGATAGACGAGAGCATCAACAGCTACTAGGCATGAAGATTCATTGCATGTGATTCTGTTGAAGTTGACCTTGAGATTGTTCTTTCCAATTGACTTGTTGTAGGCCTCGGGGAAAGTTTCTTCCCAGGTGAGCTTTGGTTCAAGTTGTTGTTCTTGTGGAATGTTATCATGTTGAGCCATCTGAATTGATCATAAACACAAACACAGACATTGCAATAATATACTTTGTTAGCACACAAATCAATTACTGGTCTATGTTATTGACATTAGTTGGATTGATCAGTGGGATGTTTGTGTTGAAGGTTATGTTAAGTTTTTCTTGATTATTTGTGAATAAATCAATGAAATTTGAGTACAATCAAAACATAACATGTGTTGAACAACAATATTGTTTATACATATGATTACAACAACACTTAGAAAAATTTTCAAGGAACCTCACAATGTTACGCGTAAGATTATGAAATCTTACGCAAAACATTTTTTAAGCGTAATACAACATCTTAGGCGTAAGATCAAGATTTACGCGTAAACCATTAGCTTAGGCGTAAGATAATTCTTTTGCGTAGGCCAAATCTTATGCGTAAAGAATAATCTTTAGTGTAATACCTAACTTATGCAAAGGAATTTACCTTATGCGAAAGATACAGACTTATGCGTAAGTTATGACTTATGCGTAAGAATTGGACTTAAGCGTAAGACTAACTTTTGCGTAAGAATAATCTTATGCGTAAAACACTGTCTTATCCAAGACAGGTTTTTCCACTGAGTCGAATCTTACGCGTAAGATGAACATCTTTTGCGTAAAAATGTACTGATAGGGTAAATACCTTCAAAAATTAAGTTTCCTTGATTCCTGAAAAGTTTTAACACAAACCACTGATCAATATACCATCCATGATGACCCTTAACACATTACTATGCAAAACTTATGCGTAAACAAGCCATGAACAATCTTAAGCGTAAAACCACAAGAACACTAAATCACGTTAACCATTTAAAGTGTAACTGGTGAAATTTTAAAGATAGGCGAGTGTAACAATCATGTTATTGATCACTTTGGCCAAGTTATAACACAAACGAAACACATAATCAAAGGATTGCAACTGCTAGTGTACATGAACCCTAAATAATCGATTAACCAATCAAAACATGTTACTGAAACAATTAACACACTCACATATGTTCCTAAGCATGTATAAACCGTTTCCCAATCATTTAATTGAATCCAATCATTCTTAATCAAAAATACCCAAATCAACGATTATGAACCCTAATATCAATATATTCATTTTGAGTTTCTGGGTTTAATTGGACTTAGGAAACATGTTTAGAAACATCCTAGGAGCAAAACCCACTAACAAATTTAATAACAAACACCTTCAATCATTTTCCCTTGATTTTATGCAAACCCTGGATCTATTTTAATGATGATAGACATTTCTAACCGTTAGATCTAAAAACAATTGAAAACCATGTATTATAATCTTGTTCTAAACGCATAAACACTTACAGATTAGAGGATTATCGCGTGTATAAGCAGATTGATTAAGGGCCATTGATGATGTTAGGTGAAAATATTAAATGTGAAAGAGAAAAGCATGTGTGGTAACTGTTGAGGTCAAAATGTGTTTTGACTTGTAATTTTGAAACTTTGAGATATTGACACAAAAGGCCCCTTAACCTAAGCATTTTGCATACATGATATATTTTACTCACAAACAAACTTTTGTAAACCAAATGAATTATGGAAAAGAACATCTTCATTAAATTGCTCCCCCTTGACCTTAGACAGATGAAATATTAAATGTGAAACCTTTGTTTTAAGAGTCAAGGAGAGAACAACCCGAATATCCATTTAAGCAACACTTTTAAATTACAACAAAAATATTTTTGGTAAAATGCAAGTACATTGTAAAACTTTTGAATTATTAAAATACATGACTCCCCCTCAACACTTGTTTGGTTAATTTTGAAATTATGTAAAATAAAGTGTTGAAAAGGAAGTAAGTACTTGCATTTTTTATGAAGAAAAAAATGGAAAATCTTTTTGTGTTTTTGTTGGTTATATATATATATTTTTTTATTTTTTTTGAAAATTATTTACAAAGATAGTTTTGATGTTTGACAATCACTTGTGTTTTAAAAACTTTTCCAGATCTTCTGGAGTCAAACATCGCATACCAATTTGGTGGAATAGATCAGCAAACCTTGTTGGAGGTAATGCTTTGGTGAGCAAGTCTGCCAATTGGTATTCAGTTCCCACAAAATATAATTCAACTGTACCCTTTTCGACAAGCTCCTTGATGAAATGATAGCGGAGATCAATGTGTTTGGACTTGCAGTGATGAACGGTGTTGCAGGAAATTGCTATGGCACTTTTGGAGTCACAATAGATAGGAATCCTGTTGAATAGGTAGCCATAGTCCTTAAGCTATGATCTCATCCAGATGACTTGGGCACAACAAGCAGACATAGCTACGTATTCTGATTCTGTCACACCCCCAAAATACCTGAATGGCAGCGGAATGGAATACCTGAGGGTGTAACGGATCATAGCACACAAGCAAGGATATATTGAACGACCTAAAGTGTCGTTTTAAAAATACGTCGTTTGATTCATTCAAATATTCAGAGTTATAAAGACATAGGTCCCAAAAGTTGGAAAAGATTTAAGGAAATAGTTTAGTACAATCAAACAACATTTAAACATAAGTGCAAGAAAGTCCGAATGAGCCGTATCATCCTTGTTACACAAAATGACTCCATGCATGCCATGAGAATATGCCTTAGTTACCTGAGAAATACATTGCGAAAAACGGTCAACATAAAGTTGGTGAATAATCATAGGTTTATAAGTAAATCGTATGTACATATACCACAAGTAATAAGTAAACCGACAAGAATGTCAAAAATGCTACATTGGCTCTTAAGCTCATGACCCCGAAGCTAGACTTAGTAATGGCCCCACCAGAGTGTTTACCAGACACTCTATTCGTTAAGACATGAAATGCATTCGTCCCGTTGGAGCAACCCAACGCGAATGGAGGCGTCACCCTCGATAGATCTATCCACTCACTCTCGCTTAGCAATATAATTAACGGTCCATGATATATAAGGGGACTTAACTTGGTAGTAAGGCAACTTAAGCAATGTATGGAATTTGATATACTTGGGCATGTACAAAAATAATTGTGCAATGTATTCTCCCCCGTGGGATTTGAAATCAAATAAGTAATTAAAACGGGGCTATGAGAACTCACCTCGAAGTGATGGTACAAAGACGGTGCAATGACGTAAAAATAGTCGGGACAATGAGGCGCGAGTATTAGCCGCAACCTAAATGAATAATCGTGATCTAATTTAGGTCAAGCCAAAATGTAATGAATGCACATGCACATGATACCTATACCACTCGTAATTTGGAAATACTAGTTATCGCCATAGTAAAATAGTTTCCATACTTAGGAAAAATTAAAACCAAATATAGCGGTATATAACTTGTCATATTAACTCGTACGAAAATGTTAGCGTTATAATCCTCGTATCGAAAACCTTAAAATAACGTTGTTAAGTCGTATAAATATTCTCTTGGGTCGTACGTACTCATTTGTTAAGAATATAGTCCTTAGTAACGTTTCTAGAAAATATACCATTTAGTACGTAAGTTATTATTTTTATTTGTGACCAAATATATATATATATAGTTTTGGTGATCTTAAAACGCGTATAACTTGGTCGTTTTAGGTTTATTTTCTTCGTTCTTTATATCCACGGATTCGTTTTTGTATGTAGTAATATATTTTTGATAACTCGGCTCCTCTAGGTTACGTTTAATGCCTCTATTTACCCGTCGAAATCTGCCAAACAGCAAGCAGTTTTTATAAAAATAGTTTTCGTCGTTAAATTTGCAAAAATCATATCTCCTTCGTTATAAGCTCGTTTTAATCCGTTCTTTCGCCTAAAGTTTCGTTTTTGAAAGTATTTTCTAAATCCTTGGTCAAAAATTAGCCATCAACCACTGATTTTCCCACGAAATTAAAATAGGGACAGTAGGTATTTCTATAGTTTCAAAAACCATTTTCAAGTCTCTAAACTAGTTCTAACTTCAATCAAACCACTTTCAATCACCACAAAACTAATCTAATCCTACCATACACCTTCTTAGGGTGTCATGGGTTCCTAATCATCATAACCAAGTAGATCTAACAAGGATCTAACCAAAAATCACTTCTAGGGCTTGTAAGTTCCAAAAGTTTGTAAAAATATAGTGGTATAACTATTTTGTGCATGGATCAAAGCATGAAAGCTATAAGATATAAGTAAATACTTGATGAAAACATAAAAATTAACTTGGTAACTTACTTTGAAAGGTGGTGTGATTAGATGATAAAAAACCTAACAATCCTTGAGTTTTTATCTCAAAACTCTAACAAGGACTACTATAAGAACAAGATTACAATATGATCTTTGAAAAATGATGTTTTCTTCCTTCTTGATTACCCTAGGCCGAGCACCCTTGAGAGAAAAGAGAGAAAAATATTTCTTGAGCTAGTTGTAAATGGGATGAAAAAGTCTAGTAAAGTTTTATGTATTATATGTATTATTATTATTATATAAAAAGTTAGTATAAGCATTAATGAATCTTGAGTGAGTTAGTAGCTTTTGTAAGTGATTGGCAAGGGGGGGGGGGGCGGCAAATCAAAGGGGGGGGGATGAATGTGAAGAATTTTGATGTATAATGTATTATGTTGTGTATTATTGTGTTTAGTTGTAGTTTTAAAATGTACCGGGTACCGGGTTAACTAAAAATAAATTTTAATGGAGTTAACCGGGATAAAATAAAGTTATAAAAATTATAAAAATAGGTTGGGAAAAATTATTGGGTGTTTAGATAATTGTAGTTTAATTTCTACGAAAACCGTCGAAATTTTAGTAAACTTAAGTTAATAATTAAAATAAATATCCAAAATACCGGGTAAATTAATATAATAATTTTTATATTATAAAAATGAATATAAAAATATATTGGGATCATAGTTGGGAGTGTTGGACATGTTAGTCACATTTATAGTTCGCGTATTAGTGTTTATTTAAAATAAACATACGTAATTCGTTAATTATATTAAAAATATAATTTGAATACCCTACGAGTGGAATAGTATGCAAGTGCCCTAATAATGATATGCAGACTATTTCTAGTCCGTATGAAATGTCCCTGATAATAATGCATGAATTCGCTCCTGAACTAATACGGTTACGCGAATTTGAACACTCGTAAATTAAATTTACGATGACATGAGTAATGCACGTGAATAGTGGTTTTCTCTCGGAAATGAATAGTGTCAAGTGAATAGTAAAATTTCTGAATGTTTCTCGGAATGTCAAATTGACCTCAAAAACGATGAATAGTAAAACGATGAATAGTGATCGATGAATAGTAATTTGTGAATAGTAGAATGTCGAAGTTTGGAAAAATGACCTGAAATTGTGAGTTGTGACAGTCGCCCATCCAAAAAGGAATTCAGTCCCTGAATTCAGTTAGTGTTGGTCTCGGTAATAGGCTCGGTGAAAAGTTGTGGATACTTGCGTCGCATTTGGTCTTCTCGTTCCCAAGTAAACTCGGGTCCTCTTCGAGAATTCCAGCGAACCTTCACGATCGGAATTCGACTTTGTTTCAACTGTTTGATCTCGCGATCCATTATTTCAACTGGTTCTTCCACAAAGTTAAGCTTGTCATCAAGTTGTATTTCTTCTAATGGTATAATGGCAGACTCGTCCGAAAGACATTTCTTGAGGTTCGAAACATGAAACGTGTTGTGTACGTTGCTAAGTTCTGATGGAAGTTCAAGTTTGTAAGCAACCGGACCAATCCTCTCCAGGATCTTGAATGGCCCAATGTATCTCGGGTTTAATTTCCCGCGTTTTCCAAATCGTATCACGCCCTTCCAAGGCGAGACTTTCAACATGACTTTGTCTCCGACCTGAAATTCCAATGGTTTGCGTCGAATATCTGCGTAGCTTTTCTGTCGACTTCTAGCAGTTTCGAGTCTCTCTCAAATCTGAATTATCTTTTCTGTTGTTTCTTGAACCATCTCTGGGCCAGTACATTGTACTTCACCTACTTCGGCCCAACAAACTGGAGATCGACACTTACGACCATAAAGTGCCTCGAATGGTGCAGCCTTAATGCTCGAATGGTAACTGTTGTTGTAGGAAAACTCGATCAACGGCAAATGGTTAGCCCAACCATTTCCAAAGTCAATCACACATGCTCGTAGCATGTCCTCAAGTGTCTGAATAGTTCTCTCGCTCTGACCATCGGTCTGAGGATGGTAAGCAGTGCTCATGTCTAACTTGGATCCAAAAGAATCTTGTAATGACCGCCAAAAGTTTGAAGTAAAACGACTATCTCTGTCGGAAATGATGGAAACTGGTGCACCGTGTCTTGAGACGATTTCCTTGACATAAAGTCTAGCAAGTTGTTCCATTGAATAAGTCTCTCTAATGGGTATGAAATGAGCTGATTTGGTAAGTCGATCAACGATTACCCAAATAGCATCGAAACCTCCTGACGTCTTAGGAAGTTTAGTGACAAAGTCCATAGTAATACGTTCCCACTTCCATTGTGGAATCTCTGGTTGTTGAAGTAACCCTGACGGTTTCTGGTATTCGGCTTTCACTTAGCACAAGTAAGACATTTGCTGACGTACATAGCTATTTCTGCTTTCATGTTCGGCCACCAATAAAGCTTTTTGAGATCCTGATACATCTTATCAGAACCTGGATGAATAGAGTACTTCGACTTGTGTGATTCATGCATAATCAATTCTCGCACTCCACCATAGAGTGGTATCCAACTTCGGTCCTTGAAGCATAACACTCCATCTGATCTCTTTACAAAGCCATTTTCGCTTTCTGGCATACCATAAAGTTTCTCATGTGGTCGATTTTCTTCTTTGAGAGCCTCAATCTGAGCTTCTAAAATCTTCGATGGTAATGGCGAAATGATAGTCATTCCCAATGACCTAACTCTCAAAGGTTTGAGTCGTTCTTTTCGGCTAAGTGCATCTGCTACAACATTTGCTTTTCCTGGGTGATATCGGATTTCACAATCGTAATCACTCAACAATTCTAGCCAACGACGTTGTCTCATATTAAGTTCCTTCTGATCGAGTATATGCTGTAAGCTCTTGTGGTCGGTAAAAATTACACACTTGGTACCATAAAGATAGTGTCTCCAAATCTTGAGTGCAAAAACTACCGCACCCAACTCCAAGTCGTGCGTAGTGTAATTCTTCTCGTGTGTCTTAAGCTGTCTAGATGCATAAGCTATCACCTTCTCGTTTTGCATTAGCACAGCTCCAAGTCCTTTATGCGAAGCATCGCAATATACCACAAAGTTCTCAATACCTTCTGGTAGTGACAAAATCGGTGCGCTACAAAGCTTCTGTTTCAATAACTGAAATGCGGACTCTTGTTTTTCTCCCCACTCGTACTTTTGATTCTTTTGTGTCAGTTTCGTCAACGACTTCGCTATCTTAGAAAACCCTTCGATAAACCTTCTGTAATATCCGGCAAGTCCTAGGAATTGACGAATTTCCGTAGGAGACTTGGGCGTAGCCCAATCCTTAACTGCCTCGATCTTTGCTGGGTCGACTTGTAAACCTTGGCTATCAATAACATGGCCAAGAAATTGAACTCTTCGTATCCAAAAATCACACTTAGAAAATTTGGCATACAACTGCTCCTTCCTGAGTAGTTCCAGGATTGTTCTGAGGTGTTCTTCGTGATCTTCCTTACTCTTGGAATAAATCAAGATATCGTCAATGAATACGATCACAAACTTATCAAGATACGGTTTGCACACCCTATTCATGAGATCCATAAATACCGCAGGTGCGTTGGTTAATCCGAACGGCATTACTTGAAACTCATAATGACCGTAGCGTGTTCTAAATGCCGTCTTCGGGATATCCTCTTCCCGAACTCTAAGTTGATGGTAACCGGATCTTAAATCAATCTTGGAATAAAAACTAGAACCTTGTAACTGGTCGAACAAGTCGTCGATTCTGGGGAGTGGATAACGGTTCTTCACCGTTAACTTGTTCAGCTCACGATAGTCAATGCACATTCTGAAAGTTCCATCCTTCTTCTTCACAAACAAAACCGGCGCTCCCCAAGGCGAGGAACTCGGTCTAATGAATCCTTCGTCCAAAAGTTCTTGTAGTTGATTCGACAATTCTTGCATCTCCGAAGGTGCAAGTCTATACGGTGCTCGCGCAATTGGTGCAGCTCCTGGCACTAATTCAATTTGAAACTCAACTTGGCGTGTAGGCGGAAGTCCTGGAAATTCTTCCGGAAAAACCTCTTGAAATTCCTTAACAATTGGCACATCTTCAAGTCGTTTCTCATCCGACTTCTTCTCCGTGATGTGAGCCAAGAATGCATAACAACCCTTCTTTATGTACTTCTCGGTTTTAATGCACGATATAATACTGAGTCTAGTTCCACTTCGCTCTCCACGAACAACCAAAGTTTCACCGTTATAAGGAAGGTGAACAACTTTCTCATCACAAATAATTCTCGCTCGATGCCGGGATAACCAATCCATACCGATAACAACGTCGAAACTTCCAAGTTCTATGGGCATAAGGTCTATATTGAATGGATGGTTTAGGAAATTTATGGTGCAACCACGGACAATGGTGTTGGTGTTAACTAAAGACCCATCGGCTAATTCAACGATATAGGAAATGTCTAATGGGGTTGGTTCTATGTTAAGTAAAGGTGCAAATGCAATAGAAACAAAACTTCTATCCGCTCCTGAATCAAATAAAATGGATGAATAACGATTATTAACGAGGAACGTACCCGCAACAACATTCGGGTCTTCTTTGACATCGTCTCCTCCCATAACATAAGCTCTTCCTCGAGCCATTCCATTTTGGTTCCCAGTTCCTTGATTCTTCTTCTTTGGGCACTCATTCCTAAAGTGTCCAAGTTCTCCACAGCCAAAACATGTTACCGGTGGTTTCTGATTGCCACCAAAGTTTGGACTCTTGCAATCTTTGGTGTAGTGACCAGCCTTCTTGCAGTTGCCACATAGATCTGGGCAACGTCCTGGGTTATGATGCTTCTGACACCTTTCACACTTGGGTAGATTACCCTCATACCCTTTCCTTTCAGTTGGTCCTACAGCATAGGCCTTTGCCACTTCTTGCCTCTTAGGTGGCGGCTGAACAGCGTTTCCACCTTGGTTGTTATCAAACCTTCTCTTGTTGTTGTTGTTATTGTTTGGGTTGTTGTTTTGGTTATTGGGATAGTTGCGGTTTCGATTGTTGTTATAGTTGTTGTTGTTTCGAGTGTTGTTGTAGTTGGTGTTGTTTGAACGGTTATTGTTGTTGACAGCAGCTTTCCCTTTGACCACTTGGACCATGAGTTTCTGAGTTATACGAATAGCCTCTTCCATTGATTGAGGGTCAAAAGAAATCACATCTCCTCGAACACTTTCAGGCAATCCACCAACAAAGTTTTCCATCTTTTTCTCATCGTCAGGAACCATAGTTGGACATAGTACAGCCAACTCCTGAAACCTCCTAAAGTAGGTCTCGATGTCATCACCTTTAGTCACAAGCTCATAAAATTCTGTTTCCAACTTTTGCACCTCGGTACGAGGGCAAAACTTCTTAGACATCAGTTTCTTGAATTCCTCCCAAGTGAGCTTGTAAGCATTCTCCATACCAATCGGCTGAGCATACGAATTCCACCAAGACATAGCTTCATCAAGAAGCATACCTGTAGCAAATTTTACCTTGCTGACATCCGGGCATCCGCACATGAGAAATACATTCTCAGTCTTTTCAAACCAGCGGATCAAAGCAACCGCTCCTTCAGTGCCCTTAAACTTGATAGGATCACTAATCTTGAAATCTTTCCATGTACATTCACGCCTAATAGCGGTTGGTTCAACTGCCCCTGTATTAGAAGCAGTCTCAGCAGCCCTAGCAGCAACCTCAGCTCTCTCAATCTCCAGAGCTTCTGCAATACTATCCCTGACCAACTTGCGGATAGCGGCTTGAGTCATAGCGGGTGTTTCTGGTGTAGTCTTACTTTTCCTTGGTGCCATATTTCTGATAAATCACAATGGAAATAACCATGAGAAAAATCATAATAGAAATAGTCATCGAACCAAAGATATACACCCACAACACGTATATATATATACAACCACAACAAATATAAATACAACCACGACATGTACGAGTACAACCACAACCTGTCTAGATACAACCACGACATGTATATATACAACCACAACCTGTATAAATACAACCACGACACGTACGAGTACAACCACAATCTGTCTAGATACAACCACGACATGTATGCATACAACCACAACCTGTTAATAATAAAGAGCAACCACGAAACATCATAAATATAATCACAACACATGAATATAATACATGAAAATTTCGGCCTACATGGACCGATATAATATATAGCACAACATTTCCAACATAGTAGAGTCGCACTTGATATATTTGTTTGTACAACAACCAAAAGACTACAAGTTCTTGAACTATGTCCCACACCCCGGGACTAGGAAAATAATAAAAGCTAATATAATACCAGTCTACGTCTAGGCTCCTCCAGGTGCTCTAGATGGTCCAGGCTCTCCCCTCAAGCGGCGAATCTCACGATCCATCGCAACCACGATCTCCTCAAGATGCTGGACTCGTAACTGAAAAGAAGCATCCCTGTGCTCCAAAATGACCAACCTCTCTCTGATCAATGTCAACTGGTCTACCTGCTCCCACTGGGTCTCCTGTGTCGCCTGAGCTCTATCTCGAATCTCAGGTAACTCATCCCTAAGTAGCTCAATCTGCTCCTGGTGCCTCAACTGTCGTGCCTCGAGTCCATGGTACGACACATCAATACCAACCCTACCCTGAATCAAATCCTCAACCTGCTCCTCGACAGCCTCAAGTCGAGTGGTGATAATCTCATCAACTCTATACCCCAAACTATCAACTTGCTCCTGCTGAGCACCTATCTGATCCTTTAGTGTAGCAGCTGTAGGCCCCCTAGCCGCAGCCGCTCTCGAACACTCACCTATGTGGTATACTGGTGGTGGTGAAAGGTCAGCAGTCTCGGTAATAGGTGAATCTGGGGTGGTAAGCCTTGCACGCTTCCTGAGCGGCAAGAGTGAGGTAGGTATAGGAGTAGTAGTGGGTATGGCTGGTGGTGGTGGTGTAGGCACAGTAGGACTAGGGAGGGTCCTATAAGTAGATGTAGCATAACGAACACTCTTCCTAGCAACCTGGATAGTCTTATCCCTAGGAAACATAAGTCTCGGCTCTGAATGGATAGTAGTAGTAGGAGATGGTATGTCAGTGGGTACAATAGGATGGACATGAAGAGTAGGAGCCGTATCCTCCTCCTCGAAAGGCTCGGTGTCATCATCAGATGCCAAAAGTGGCAACTCAGGTGTAGGAGAAACAAGTGGTGAAACAGCAGTAGAGGACATAGAGCCCTCATCATCAGAGTCTGATATAGAGTAAAGTACGACAGTGTTTGGATTCGAAGACATGACTCTGTGATAATCAAGGTGAAATAAAAATAAATAACTCGTATAATGGCATCACCTAAAAATAAGTAAATATGCACTTATGATGAAATGATGATATGCTATGATGGTGTGGTTATAGTCTAGGGTCCATGATGCATCCTAGTTCGCTATAACCTTAGCTCTGGTACCAATCTGTCACACCCCCAAAATACCTGAATGGCAGCGGAATGGAATACCTGAGGGTGTAACGGATCATAGCACACAAGCAAGGATATATTGAACGACCTAAAGTGTCGTTTTAAAAATACGTCGTTTGATTCATTCAAATATTCAGAGTTATAAAGACATAGGTCCCAAAAGTTGGAAAAGGTTTAAGGAAATAGTTTAGTACAATCAAACGACATTTAAACATAAGTGCAAGAAAGTCCGAATGAGCCGTATCATCCTTGTTACACAAAATGACTCCATGCATGCCATGAGAATATGCCTTAGTTACCTGAGAAATACATTGCGAAAAACGGTCAACATAAAGTTGGTGAATAATCATAGGTTTATAAGTAAATCGTATGTACATATACCACAAGTAATAAGTAAACCGACAAGAATGTCAAAAATGCTACATTGGCTCTTAAGCTCATGACCCCGAAGCTAGACTTAGTAATGGCCCCACCAGAGTGTTTACCAGACACTCTATTCGTTAAGACATGAAATGCATTCGTCCCGTTGGAGCAACCCAACGCGAATGGAGGCGTCACCCTCGATAGATCTATCCACTCACTCTCGCTTAGCAATATAATTAACGGTCCATGATATATAAGGGGACTTAACTTGGTAGTAAGGCAACTTAAGCAATGTATGGAATTTGATATACTTGGGCATGTACAAAAATAATTGTGCAATGTATTCTCCCCCGTGGGATTTGAAATCAAATAAGTAATTAAAACGGGGCTATGAGAACTCACCTCGAAGTGATGGTACAAAGATGGTGCAATGAGGTAAAAGTAGTCGGGACAATGAGGCGCGAGTATTAGCCGCAACCTAAATGAATAATCGTGATCTAATTTAGGTCAAGCCGAAATGTAATGAATGCACATGCACATGATACCTATACCACTCGTAATTTGGAAATACTAGTTATCGCCATAGTAAAATAGTTTCCATACTTAGGAAAAATTAAAACCAAATATAGCGGTATATAACTTGTCATATTAACTCGTACGAAAATGTTAGCGTTATAATCCTCGTATCGAAAACCTTAAAATAACGTTGTTAAGTCGTATAAATATTCTCTTGGGTCGTACGTACTCATTTGTTAAGAATATAGTCCTTAGTAACGTTTCTAGAAAATATACCATTTAGTACGTAAGTTATTATTTTTATTTGTGACCAAATATATATATATATAGTTTTGGTGATCTTAAAACGCGTATAACTTGGTCGTTTTAGGTTCATTTTCTTCGTTCTTTATATCCACGGATTCGTTTTTGTATGTAATAATATATTTTTGATAACTCGGCTCCTCTAGGTTACATTTAATGCCTCTATTTACCCGTCGAAATCTGCCAAACAGCAAGCAGTTTTTATAAAAATAGTTTTCGTCGTTAAATTTGCAAAAATCATATCTCCTTCGTTATAAGCTCGTTTTAATCCGTTCTTTCGCCTAAAGTTTCGTTTTTGAAAGTATTTTCTAAATCCTTGGTCAAAAATTAGCCATCAACCACTGATTTTCCCACGAAATTAAAATAGGGACAGTAGGTATTTCTATAGTTTCAAAAACCATTTTCAAGTCTCTAAACTAGTTCTAACTTCAATCAAACCACTTTCAATCACCACAAAACTAATCTAATCCTACCATACACCTTCTCAGGGTGTCATGGGTTCCTAATCATCATAACCAAGTAGATCTAACAAGGATCTAACCAAAAATCACTTCTAGGGCTTGTAAGTTCCAAAAGTTTGTAAAAATATAGTGGTATAACTATTTTGTGCATGGATCAAAGCATGAAAGCTATAAGATATAAGTAAATACTTGATGAAAACATAAAAATTAACTTGGTAACTTACTTTGAAAGGTGGTGTGATTAGATGATAAAAAACCTAACAATCCTTGAGTTTTTATCTCAAAACTCTAACAAGGACTACTATAAGAACAAGATTACAATATGATCTTTGAAAAATGATGTTTTCTTCCTTCTTGATTACCCTAGGCCGAGCACCCTTGAGAGAAAAGAGAGAAAAATATTTCTTGAGCTAGTTGTAAATGGGATGAAAAAGTCTAGTAAAGTTTTATGTATTATATGTATTATTATTATTATATAAAAAGTTAGTATAAGCATTAATGAATCTTGAGTGAGTTAGTAGCTTTTGTAAGTGATTGGCAAGGGGGGGGGGGGGGGGGGGCGGCAAATCAAAGGGGGGGATGAATGTGAAGACTTTTGATGTATAATGTATTATGTTGTGTATTATTGTGTTTAGTTGTAGTTTTAAAATATACCGGGTACCGGGTTAACTAAAAATAAATTTTAACGGAGTTAACCGGGATAAAATAAAGTTATAAAAATTATAAAAATAGGTTGGGAAAAATTATTGGGTGTTTAGATAATTGTAGTTTAATTTCTACGAAAACCGTCGAAATTTTAGTAAACTTAAGTTAATAATTAAAATAAATATCCAAAATACCGGGTAAATTAATATAATAATTTTTATATTATAAAAATGAATATAAAAATATATTGGGATCATAGTTGGGAGTGTTGGACATGTTAGTCACATTTATAGTTCGCGTATTAGTGTTTATTTAAAATAAACATACGTAATTCGTTAATTATATTAAAAATATAATTTGAATACGCTACGAGTGGAATAGTATGCAAGTGCCCTAATAATGATATGCAGACTATTTCTAGTCCGTATGAAATGTCCCTGATAATAATGCATGAATTCGCTCCTGAACCAATACGGTTACGCGAATTTGAACACTCGTAAATTAAATTTACGATGACATGAGTAATGCACGTGAATAGTGGTTTTCTCTCGGGAATGAATAGTGTCAAGTGAATAGTAAAATTTCTGAATGTTTCTTGGAATGTCAAATTGACCTAAAAAACGATGAATAGTAAAACGATGAATAGTGATCGATGAATAGTAATTTGTGAATAGTAGAATGTCGAAGTTTGGAAAAATGACCTGAAATTGTGGGTTGTGACAGATTCTGTTGATGACAATGATGTGCAGTCCTGCTTCTTTGATTGCCAAGATACAAGCTTATCTCCGAGAAACTGTAATCCACCTGATGTACTTTTGCGTGTGTCTAAACACCCTGCATGGTCAGTGTCTGAAAAAGCAATTAGTTCAAAACCAGAATCCTTCGTATACCAGATTCCCAAGTTAATGGTTCCCTTTATGTATCGAAGGATTCTTTTAGCCTCATTGAGGTGCCTTTCAGTTGGTTTAGACTGATTACGTGAACACATATATACTACAAAGACAATGTTAGGTCTACTAGCTGTGAGATACATGAGTGACCCAATAATACTTCGGTATTTGGTAGGGTCAACTGGAGTCCCATGTATGTCAGCATCTAGTTTTGTAGAAAAAGCCATTGGTGTATTTTGAGTATCACAGCTTGTCATTCCATGTTTCTTTAAAATTTCTAGAGCATATTTGGACTGATTTAGAAAAATTCCATGGGGTGATTGATGAACTTGTAGTCCCAAGAAGAACGTAAGTTCACCCATCATGGACATTTCAAAGTTATCTATCATTAATTTTGCAAAATCAATTGAATACCTTTTGTTTGTTGATGCAAAAATAATGTCATCGACATAGATTTGAACAATTAATAAGTCCACCCCGTATGTTTTAGTAAATAATGTTGGATCCACCGAACCTTTAGAAAAACTATTAGCCAGCAAGAAAGCAGATAATTTGTCATACCACGCCCTTGGGGCTTGCTTGAGTCTGTAAAGAGCCTTTTTGAGTCTGTACACGTGATTGGGACGTTCAGGATCAACAAAGCCTTCTGGTTGACTAACATAAACCACTTCACGGAGTTGACCATTCAGAAATGTTTTTTTCACATCCATTTGATAAACAGCCATATTCCGGTGAGCAGCATATGCAAGAAAAATCCGTACAGCTTCAAGTCTAGCCACTGGAGCAAAAGATTCTTCAAAATTGATTCCTTCTTCTTGAAAGTATCCTTTAGCTACCAAGCGTGATTTGTTTCGTATGACAGTGTGTTAGGTCACCATTTTGTGATTACACAAGATTATGATAAGTAGAAATGAGATGAGGAGAAGTGATGGATGATTACTTCAATATGAGAAATGAAAGAACAAGAGTTTCCTTAGTAATATGAAATAACCAACAACTAAAATGCATACATAAGAGTTCTATTTATAGGCAAGGAATAGGGCAACACTCCCATCCTTCCTATTCATTCCATACGTGTGGGCTTGTGGCCCATTGGGCTTTCACAAGCCTTACAATATTACATAAACTTAACTAATAATAAACTAAGCAACCTAATGTTAATTACAAATGACCGAGACTTGATAAATAGCAAAACTTTGTTCCCAACATAGTGCCTTCTGCATCCAGCTTGTTTTTCCAGATCCACTTTAAACCAATGACAATGACTCCTCCAGGATTTTCAACTAATTCCCAGACTTTTAATCTTTCGAATTGCTGAAGTTCTTCTTGCATGGATTCAATCCAGTTGTCATAAGTCATTGCTTCTTTGATGTTCTTAGGTTCAGCTTGACATACTGTGAGTGCATAGATGCAAGTTTCACCATCTGTGTGGAGTCGTTTTCTTGTCATGATTGGTGCATCTGGATGGCCAATGATTTGTACTAATGGGTGATCTCGAGTCCATTTGTGTGTCGAAGGATGAATTTGATAATTATCTCGCATGTTAGCAGGATCCAAATTGCATTTTAAGGACTCAGCAATACCAGGAATTGTTGAAGCCGGTGCAAACGGGTTAAAGAACGCATTTGGGTCATACTCTGCGGATTATGGAACTGATTGAGGTGTAGAGTCTTCAGCTGATTGTCGTAAGTTGGACATGGTTTGTTCTGCTGTTGTTGGAGATGCAATTGGAGGGTCGTCTTTATCCACCGTGGTTGTAGTTTGTTGAGGTGAATCAGGTACTTGAATATTTTTCAGGTTGTGCAGCGGAAATGGGTAAGACCTCAGAAGGACGGTTTTCAATTGTATCATCGAACAGTGGAGCAAACAAGGTTTCCAATTCTTTGTGAGAGAGTGACAATGGTTCAGCCGAAGAATCCGGAAAGTTTAGACGGTTAGATGTGGGTCCTAAGCTGTTTTGCTCAGAAGCCATTTGTGTGAGTTCATCAAAATTAGCATGAATAGTCTCTTGAATCTCTCTTGTACGACGATTCCATATCCGAAAGCCTTTGGAATTTCCACAGTATCCAACGAACACTCCAATGTTAGCCTTTGCTTTAAGTTTACCTAGATCATCACGGTCATTTACTGGATAGCAAAGAGCTCCAAATACATGTAAGTAATTGATGTTCGGTTTCCTCTTGTGAGCAATCTGATAAGGGGTTTTGTGATGGCGTTTTATGATCATACAACGGTTTTGTGTGTAACATGTAGTTGAGACAGCTTCCGCCCATAAGTAATCTGGTAATTGAGCATTGATTAACATCGTTCTTGCAGCTTCCACTAATGTTCTGTTACGTCTTTCGACTACTCCATTCTGTTCAGGGCTTTTTGCAATTGATGTTTGATGTTCAATTCCTACTTTCTCAAAATACGACCTTAGAGTCTGATTCTTAAATTCTTTTCCATTATCAGTTCTAACCTTTCCAACCGTGTTACTTAACTGAACTTGAATTTTTGTGAGAAAGGTGATGATCATTGAAGGATCTTGATCTTTACTTCGAAGAAAATAAACCCAAGTCCATCTGGAGTAATCATCAATAGTTACTAAGATGTAGCGGTTGCCGTTGATACTTTGAACATGCATTGGGCCACACAAATCCATATGAAGCAATTGTAACACATGATCAGTACTGTGTTCAGTTGTTGAAGGGAAATGAGCACGAGTACTTTTTCCTTGTTCACAAGCAGGGCATGAGTGATCTTTGGCATAACGGAATCTTGGAAGACCATCAACAAGTTTATGACGAGCAAGTTCAGTCATCGTTTTGAAATGCAAGTACGAAAGGCGTTTGTGCCATAACCACGATTTAGTCGATTCAACTTTGGAGAGAAGACAAATCGGAGAAGAGGCAATTATATCAGACATTGAGATTATGTAAAGACTTGTTGCACGTGAGCCATACATTAGATCATTTCCTTGTAAGTCGCGAACAAAACAAGTTTTCTCTCGAAATGCTACTTCCAAATCCCCATTATAGAATTGACCGACTGAAAAGAGGTTGTGACCAAGACCTTCAACATAGTATACTCGGCTAATTTCAATGTTCCCACTGACGTAGTCACCATATCCAATAATTAGAGCGTAATGATCATTCCCGAATCCGACAGTGCCAATGAACTTTGATACAAAGTTTACTAACAGTTTGAGATTGCCTGTCATATGTCGGGTGCATCCGCTATCAACAATCCACAGAACGATTTGAACCACCTGCATCACATGAAGACGATGAAGATGGAACAAAGGTAAGGGTGGAACCCAAAGAAATTGTGGGTTCCGTTTGGTTAGAAACACACATAGTTAGAATTTTTGGAATCCATTTAAAGTTTGGTTTATATTGTAACCAACGTTGCCAATTCCAACTAGTTCTTGCTTTCTTTTTGGTGAATTCACTAACTTTGGGCTTGTTCCTAGAATTGTCCATTTCAACTATGGGAGTAACTTCAACATCATTTGAAACAGTGGTCGGCGGCTTTCCTAAGATTGACTTAGAGGCATTAGTGGGCCTAGAAGGAGTGCCTGATCTATGTTTCTTATGAAGATTCAAAAGAGAATTAGCTACACATTTTGCATGATCACCAGATAATACACTTTTACGACAAACACACACAAGATGCATTAATATTCAAAATATTCATAGGTTCATCATTCGTTACACTGATATTTTTATTACAATTTGCCAGATTAGAATCTAATTCAGATGCAACATGATTTTTATTCAGATTCCTAAGTTGATCTTCTACTTCTTGAGCTGCTAGTGTTCCTCTTCTACGTTGCAAGATCCTATTCTTCTTGTTACTTTTTTGCTTTGGCCTGCTAACGCTATTAGTGGAGACTAGTCCTGTAGAAGTTGAAGGACTAACATTAGTAGTCTGAGTGTAATTACCCTTATCTATTTTGTCTATTTGATACAATCTTGGTGCTATCACAGTGGTGTCAACAAACTTTCCTTTCTCAAGTAGCTGAATTTTCTCTTTTAATTCAATGATGATGTGACTATTATCTTGAATTTGAGACTCAAGTTTTCCATTGCAATAAGCAATGTCATTGTGATTTTGTTGCCAGTCGGCGTTTTCAATTTTTAAATCCGAAATTTCTTTTTCATATTTGAGACATTGATTTTTGAAAAAGTCATTGTCATTGCAAATTTGACAAGTTTTGAAACGTTTTGACTTTGTAAATGCAATTCACGTTCAAGACTTTGAGCTTGACACCATTCAAGCCTTTGTTTGAGTTGACAAATTTCTTTTGAAAGTGTAGTTTGCACATCATCATTGTGTTTCCGAATCATTTCATTTTCATGTTTTAAAGTCTCAATTTCCGTTTTCCACAACTCATTATCAGCAGAGTGAGCATCAACAAACTTAGAAGTACCAGATTCATAAATAGAATTCATGATAACAGACACAATATCAACATTGAGAACTTGTTCCAAGAGTCGATCAACATCATTTTTTAAAGCTCTGTTTCTTTGCTTTTGAACCAAAAATGCATTTTCATTTGTGTTGAAAATATTAATCATTGATTTGACCTCTTTTTGAAGTTCATGTTCCCACCGTTGAGCACAAAGACGCAAATGTTGAACAAATGGCAAAAATTGTTTTTGAAAAATTTCTCTTTTCTCGCTCGTAAGCTGATTGAAAAGTAGCAATTTTTATTTCTGAATTACGTTCAATTGCATCTTCCAAAATTTCAATATCTTCCATAAAAGTTTTAAAATACTCAAGTACATGACAAGGTTTGGGCAAAGGTGTAATTTCACCAGAATATGGTAAAGGACGATTTATTTGTGCCACAGTTTGAACAGGAGCCCCATTGGAGGATAGCACATATGACTCGGTTACATACCATCATTTCTCAGGTATTTATTTTGGAGGAACAAAATATTTCGAAATGTGAGGAGCTTTTGAATAATCATACGGTTTGAAAAATGGTATTTGACTCATTTTTTATCGACTCTCTTCTTCATTTTCTTCTTCTTCCTCAGTATCATGTACAACAACTCGCACAATTGAATTATCAAGCATTTGATCAATACTATAAATTTTAGGATTTTCCTTGAGTGCCTTATAAAGAAAACGGGATTTGTTGTCACCAAGAGCAAAGCCTCCATTAAGTTTTGGCTTCATTTTGAATTTTTGAATTGTTGTGACTAAGCCCCAGTTTTGTAAATGACATTTTGAAATTCCTTTAGTTGGCATTCAAGATCCACAATTTCTCTGTTCAAAGAATCTTCTCTTTTCCTTTTTCTCACTTTGTGTTCATAAAATTTAGTTTTACAAGTTGACAACTTTGTTTGTGTTTTTGAAAGCTCTTTTTGAAGTTGTTCAACTTGTTGTTTGAGTTCACATTTTTCATTTTCTAATTTAGAAACCAATTTATCGTTAGACTCAATTAATTCCTGCATTTTATGTTGAAGATCTTGTTCTTTATTATAATATTCTTGAAACACTACTTCAAAACTTTTTTCTCGTTTTTCTTTGTTTTCAAGATTTGACAGTTGTGCTTTAAAGCACTCAAGATCCTTGGTTAAAATTGCATTTGTTGCTTTTAAAGATTTATTTTTCTCATTGTATTGCTGAATTAAAGCAGTTATATCTTTGAGTTGATTAATCCAGTAAGTAATATCAGAATCTGGATCTGGATTAGGCAAAGAATCATTTTGTTCAACATAATCATGTTTTTCGTCCTCAATTGGATCATCAAATGAAACAACTGTGTTCACTTGATCATTGTCATCATCAAATGTAACAAATGTGTTCATTTGTTCATCTTCTTGAGGAGAGAAAGATGAGTCAGATTGAACAACGTGCTCCTTGTCTGATGCAGATGCAGAGGGTGATGCAATTTCATGTATAAGGCATGTGTTCAAATCATGTACCTGAGACAGACCATCTGTGTCATACACTGGGCCCGAATCATTCACTTGAAGTTCCTGCATGTTGGCCATAAGCATCACATCAACATTAGCCTCCAAATCTTCCAAGTCATCATCGTTGTAGGCATTCACAATAAAGCTGTTTTCCTGCTCAGTGAAAGTTCCGCCAGCTTCATATTTGAGAGCTAAGAGTAATGCTTGCTTATGAAACTTGCTTACCCGAGTTCTTGGTTTAGGACAAGCAGTAGCAATATGACCTTTTCCATTACAGTTGTAGCACCACACTGCATTCCCAGAGTCTGAGTTCCCCGTTTCAACAATTTCAGCCCTTTTCCGAGGAGCACCTGAGTTGTTCCTGAATCCCCCATTGTTGTTAAACCTCTGTCAATTCCCAGAATTTCCCGAATAACCTCCTAAACCTGATCTTCCATAATTATGATTCTGTATCTCAACCTGACCATCTTGAATTACAGCTTGATTCCTTGTGTTAGATGAAGAACGAAGACGGTTATTTGTCTTGTTTGAGAATTTAATGAAGGCACGAGCAATAAGAGCAAGTCCTTGATTCAACGTATTGAAGTCCTCATCTTCATCTTCATTGGAATTTGAGTAGTACATTGTATCACTGCTTTCATATGGAACAAGTTGATTTGAGGCCGATTGCTGTGAAGAATCATATGAGATCATCTGATTTGAAGTTGTATGTTGCGGGTAACTGAAGTAATTCTGTTCTTGAACATAAGCATGATTTGACATTGGAGGTGAAGCAGTGTGAGATTGAGCTACGAGTGCCAAAGAATTCGATGTTGGTGGTGGTGAGTAACCTCCTCGGATAGCTCGATCTTTTTCCACTTCAAATTCATGGTGCTTCAGATAATCATACAACAACCTATATGGAGCATTATGAAGATTCTTTACTTGTCTAACAAATGTCACACACTTTTGCCAATCATGACCAAGACTACTGATAAACTTAGTATTGACTGCAATTCTTGGTAGGTTTACTTCATGTCTTTCCAAATCATTGACTATATTGGTAAAAAGATGATAGTATGATTCAAGTGACTCCCCTGGTTCAATCATGAAGTTTGTGTATTCCATATAAAGTTTTGATTCCATATATTCTTTGTTCAGTTCAGTGCCTTCCATTAGTAGATGAACGTGTTCCCACATTGCTTTTGCAGTTTTCTGAGCATCAACACTTCTGAATATAGCATTTGGGATTCCCTGAAGTATGTAAATCATAGAATACTCATTTGCTTCACGATGAAGTTGTTGTTCTGTAGTAAGTTGAGACTCAGGAACAGGTTTTTCAGTAGGAGGACGTAGAGGATTAGTAGTAGGATCACCTCCTTCAAGTCTGGTTGGCCACTAAAATGGTCCTTCAAGGATCACTTGTTTCATGAATTTTCCATTGGGTAAACTGTAAGAATCGACTTGCCCACTGAACATAATTACCAGGTGTAAGCATTGGGAGTGTGTCAATTGATCGTGCCTCATGTCTTGATTGTTGAGTTGTTATGACTTCACACATCCGATCAAACCAATGAGGTTGTTTGGGTGGATTCTGAATTGGTTGTTGTGACATTTGATACGTTTGTTGTTGCTGAGGAATGAGCTGATGTTGTTGCATCAAAAGATGTTGTTGTTGTTGATAGAACGGTTGGTGATGATATTGTGATGGTTGTTGATACTGTTGATGTGGATGATATTGTTGTTGATGATGATACTGTTGTTGTGGATGATATTGTTGTTGTTGATTTGAGAAGTTATAGTACGGTGGTTGAGACATGTTGAACACTTGTATGATTGATGGATCTTTATAGATGATTGAAATGAAAGTTCCTTTGGTTAAAACCAAAATCTTATGGATAACTTGAAACTTACGCGTAACTTTTAACTTAGGCGTAAACCTTAGGTTATGCGTAAAGAGTAAGGTTAAGCGTAAACTTGAACTTTACGCGTAAGCTTTAGCTCATGCGAAAGATTTAGTTTTTGCGTAAGGTTAAAGAACCAAACAAATCTTTCAAACTTGTCCAAGCTTGAAAGATATCCCGTGTCGAAGTATTCCACTAACTTGTCCATGCTAGGGAAGTACCGAGTCACCGTTGCACGAAGAATAGACCGGTGAACTAACTTATGAGTAGACAGCAGTAAACTTACGCGTAACTTATGTGTTATGCGTAAGATCTTCAACTTAGGCAAAAGATTCCAACTTAAGCGTAAACTCACAATCTTAGGCGTAGAAACTTCAACTTAGGCGTAGATTTAGGGTTTTATGCTTAAGGTTATGTGTAGGACTGGCAACTTAGGCGTAGGTTGAGGGTTTTTTGCTAAACTTTAAGCGTAATAGTACCAAAAAGTAATGTTTCGGCGAAAAACAAGGGTAGTGCTTGTACCTTACGTGTAAACAGGTCAGAATCTTTTAAAAAACACTAGTTTTTGATGAAAAATGATTAGAAAATGGTTCCTTTGATCAAGTAACTTCAAAGATACTTAGAAAACACTAAATAGGAAAGTTTTAGCTAAGAAAAACAAGTTTTCTACCACTAAAGAAGCTACAAAAATCAAGAAACTATAAGAAAAAGTAGTAAAAACTTTAAAAGATCAATACTTTACGCAAAATCTAAGCTTCTAATCAATATATCAACCTTAAAACTTGTCCAAGCTTCAATATTTGAGTGAAAGAAACAAAGAAAAAGGCAAAAAAAAAAAAAGAAGAAAAATACCCTAAATCCCACGTTAACCTTGAAACAAACACTTCAATCTCTATTTGGCGAATGATACCACTTGTTAGGTGCCCATACTAAGATCACACAAGTAAGAATGAGATAGATATAAGGAATGGTTGATTATATGATTTATGAAGAATAAAAGTGCAAGAGTTTCATTAAGATAACCAAAATAACCAACAAATGTAAAGCATACATTAGCATAGTATTAATAGGGCAAGGACTAGGGCAACACCCCTAGAACCTTCCACCCTTTCAACATGGGCTTTAAGAGCCATTTGGGCTTTCACATTTTGCCCATTAAACTTAAAACATAATGAATAAAACTCCTTAAGCAACCTAATACAAAATGTCATGACCGAGACTTGACCAAATATAAAAGTGTGTTCCCAATAGAAAGTGATAACACGATTTCAAGTGAATATCCGGTACTCATTGATTATCTATACCCTGATCTAGGAAACCATAAATAACCAACAATCAATAGAAACTATTAGTGATAATCAATGGATGCTGCTATGAGACAAATGGCTGCTAACTTTTTCAAGTTGGAAAAGTTTGAAGGTGTTGATTTCAGAAGATGGCAAAAGAAGATGCACTTCTTGTTGTCAAGTATGAATGTGGTATATGTCCTAACAACTGAGATTCCTAAAGATCATGGAGATCATGCTTCTGTGGAACAAGTAAGGCTAAGAAGCAAATTGGAGAATGATGATTACATTTGCAGAGGTTTAATTCTCAATGGTATGTCTAATTCTCTATTTGATATTTATTAGAATGTTGAATCTTCTCAAGAACTATGGGATTCCTTGGAAGCCAAATATATGGCTGAGGATGCATCAAGTAAGAAGTTCCTTGTAAGTAATTTTAACAATTACAAAATGGTCGATTCTAGACCTGTTATGGAACAATACAATGAACTTCTTAGTATACTTGGTCGATTCACATAACACAAGATGAACATGGATGAGGCTATTTTAGTCTCTTGTATCATTGATAAATTACCTCCTTCTTGGAAAGATTTTAAGCATATGCTGAAACATAAGAAGGAGGAATTAACTCTTGTTAAGTTGGGTAGTCATTTGCGCATTGAGGAATCACTCAAACCACAAGACATTGACAAGACAAAGAGTAGCAATGCTACTGGTCCATCAGTTGTCAATGTGGTGGAGCATAACAACTCCTACAGGAACAATGACAACAAGGGCAAATGTAAGCATCAAGATAACACCAAATTTGATCTTAACAAGAAACTAAAAGTGACTTGTTGGAAGTGTGGGAAACTTAGACACTTTAGGAAGGATTGTAAAAGTGTTAAAATTGGCAATAAAACCAATGGATCATGCACAAGTGGATCAGGGATTGGTAATACCAATTCTCTAAAAGGTCAGAATATGTTTAGTAAGTCTTTTGAGATTTATTATGTTACATATATATCTAATGTGTACTTTGTGCAGGATGATGTTGCGTGGTGGGTAGACTCTGGAGCAACAATTCATGTGTGTGAAGATAGAAGCTGGTTCAAGACCTACGAGTCACCGAATGATGGTTCTATTCTTCATATGGGAAACGAGTCAACAACCCTGGTGCATGGAAGAGGATGTGTGGATTTAAAGTTTAGTTCTAGAAAGATTATTTCTTTGTTTAATGTTTTACATGTTCCAAATATTAGGAAAATCTTGGTTTCTAGTAGTGTTTTGAATAATTATGGTTATAAACAAGTGACTGAATCTGATAAGTTTATTTTATCTAAACATGGTGTGATTATTGGTTTTGGCTATTTATGTAATCAAATTTTTAGGCTTAATATTGTTAATGATATTGGTAATTCAGCTTTTATTTCAACCTCTAAACTTAATGATTCAAATCTATGGCATGCTAGACTTGGCCATGTACACTTTAAAAGGATGCAAGATATGTCCAAGGATGGATTAATTCCAGCCTTTGCTATGGACACTAAAAAGTGTAAAACTTGTATGATGAACAAAATAACTAAGAAACCTTTTCAAAGTGTAAAATGTAAAACCAAAGTGTTGGAATTAATTCATAGTGACCTATGTGATTTACATGCTACTCCCTCTTTGGGGAATAAGAAATACTTTGCGACTTTTATTGATGATGCTTCTAGGTTTTGTTATGTTTATTTATTACATACTAAGGATAAAGCATTAGATAAATTTAAAATATTTAAAAATGAAGTTGAAATGCAACAAGGGTCCCTAATCAAAATATTTAGGACTAATAGGGGGAGGTGAATACATGGATACTTTGTATTTTCAGTCTGTTGGTATAATCCATGAAGCAACTGCTCCCTATACTCCTCAGCAAAATGGTATTTCTGAAAGGAAAATTAGGGTGCTGACGGAGATGGTTAATTACATGTTGTCCTATTTAGGGCTGAGTCAAGGGTTTTGGGGTGAAGCTATGTTAACAGCTTGCTATTTATTAAATAGGGTTCCCAATAAAAGCAACAAGATAACCCCTTATGAATTCTGGACTAAAAGAAAACCCAACCTGAATTTTCTCAGGGTTTGGGGTTGTAGGGCTATTGTAAGACTCCCTGATCCAATGCTGAAAACTTTGGGTGAAAGAGGTATTGAATGCATCTTTGTTGGATATGCTGAGCATTCCAAGGCATATAGGTTTTATGTTATTGAACCTAGTGAATCTGTTTCAATTAACTCAATAATTGAATCAAGGGATGCAATATTTGATGAGAATAGATTCTCATAATGGAACTAATGACATTGGTGTTTCAGAGATCTCTGATGAGGTTGTGGAACAACACCTAAACCTTAGCTCAGAAGAAGCAAAAAGGTTAGGACTCCAAAGTCATTAAGAACCTGAGTTTCAATTATATTTGATTTAAGGAACAAGGGATGAGGTCTCTGACCAATATTCCTATTGCTTCATTGTTGAGGATGATCCCAAAACATTTGAAGAAGCAATGAAGTCCCAGGATGTTGCTTTCTGGAAAGAAGCAATAAATGATGAGATGGACTCCATCATGGGCAATAACACTTGGGTGTTGGTTGATCTACCACCTGGTTGTAAACCTCTAGGTTGCAAATGGATTTTCAAAAAGAAAATGAAGGTAGATAGAACTGTTGAAAAGTTCAAGGCTAGACTAGTCGTTCAGGGCTTTAAAAAAAAGTCAGGAATAAACTATTTTGATACTTATGCCCTTGTGGCTCGTATCAGTACCATAAGATTGCTAATTGCTTTGGCATCAATTCACAATTTGGTTATTCATCAGATGGATGTGAAGACAGCTTTTTTGAATGGTAACTTAGATGAGGAGGTTTATATGAACCAACCTCAGGGTTTCATCATGCCTGGCAATGAAACCAAGGTGTGTAAATTGATTAAGTCTCTTCATGGACTAAAACAGGCACCTAAACAATGGCATCAAAAATTTGTTGAAGTGGTTTTGTCTAGTGGTTATTTACTTAACCAGCCTGACAAATGTGTATATAGCAAATTTGATGAATCTGGTAAAGGAGTCATCATTTGTCTATATGTTGATGACATGTTGATCTTTTGCACTGACCAAAATCAAGTTGACCTTACAAAGGAATTTTTGTCATCAAAGTTCTCCATGAAGGATATGGGGGAGGCTGATGTTATCCTTGGCATAAGGACTAAACATGAAAGTAATAAAATTTCTATCTCTCAGTCTCATTACATTGAGAAGGTGTTGAGGAAAATTAATTACTTTGATTGTACTTCTGTGAGTACTCCTATGGATACAAGTGACAAGTTAATGTCTAATAATGGCAAAGCTATATCTCAACTTGAGTATTCTAGGTTGATTGGCTGCTTGATGTATGCCATGACTTGTACAAGACCTGATATTGCTTTTACAGTGGGTAAACTGAGCATGTATACTAGTAATCATAGTGCTCATCATTGGCAGGCAATTTAGAGGGTAATGAAGTATTTGAAGAGAACTATGGATTATAGTCTCTCATATACTGGTTATCCTTTTGTATTAGAAGGATTCACTGATGCAAGTTGGATTAGTAACACTGAAGATAATTCATCTACTAGTGCCTGGGTATTCCTACTTGGTGGAGGTGCAATTTCTTGGGCATCCAAGAAGCAATCTTGTATCACCAGTTCAACAATGGAATCTGAATTTGTGGCTTTAGCAGCTGCTGGTAAAGAAGCTGAATGGTTGAGAAACTTGCTTCTTGAGATCCCATTGTGGCCTAAGCCTATAGCACCTATTTCTATCCGTTGTGATAGTGCTACTACATTGGCAAAGGCTTATATCGAGATGTACAAGGGAAAGTCTAGACACTTAGGTGTCAGGCATAGCATGATTCGTGAGCTTATCATGAATGGGGTGGTATCTATAGAGTTTGTTAAATCTCAACAAAACTTAGTTGATCACTTGAAGAAGGGTTTGGCTAGAGACTTAGTTTTGAAGTCTGCTAAAGGGATGGGTTTGAAGTCCAACTTAGTCACTGAATGCTAAGACACCCAATTCCCTCCTAAGGAAACTTGGGAGCTGAGTTCAATGTGGAAAGCTGAACATTTAGTGGACTGGAGCACATGTTTTATATTACATCCCAAGGTTGTGCTCAGAACCTGCTGAAAAGGAGGATGAAGTCTTTACTTCTCAATGGTTAATTTCTTTGAAAAAGTGCTAAGCAGGAGCATGAATAAAGAGGAACCATCTATGAAAATGTTGAAGTTTTGCCGCTTCATGAAGCTTTTGACTTTTAGCTTTTACAATATTTATAAATTGGATATGGACACATGATTTGTATAGTGTCAGGAGTATTTAAGTGTTTGAAAATGTATGTGTATTTTATCTTCAGATATTCAAATGGGTTGAAGGGTTCAATTCTTAGAACACCCTGATTCTCAAATATATGAACGTGTAATGTACTAATATGAGAATTCAATCTTCAAGATATTTTCATTTATGCATATGTTTTGTATTGTGTTTAATTTTCATGCAAATGAAGTGAATTAAATTTGGGGAGGATTGTTGGAAAATTTAGTGCACTTTAGGGATTAATTCACACCTGGTAATGGGTTTGGAGGTACGGAGTGTACACCCATTAGGTCCCTGAACACCCTGACTCAATAGTGGTTATGTATAGATTCTACTGTTAGTATGATCCTACTGTTGGATTCTACTGCTAGTGTTATGATCCTGTTGTTGGATTCTACTGCTAGTATTATGATTCTACTGCTGGTAAGCTTGTTTCTGCTGGTAAGCTTGTTCCTGCTGATAAGCTTGTTCCTACTGGTAAGCTTGTTCTTGCTGGTAAGCTTAATGTTTCCGCTGGTAACCACTGATTCATACTATTATGGAAACTATTATGATATAATTAATGGGGCGTTAATTATACATAATTCTATGGGCTAGGGTTTGAGTAAACTCTATTATAAATAGATGTCATAACAGATTTGCATGTACGATACAATATACAAACCCTAAACACTTGAATACAATTCTGTTCTTGATTTGTGCCTAAAACAAGAACATTACTTGGTCTTATCACATAGAGATATTCGTGTAACCCAGGCATAGGGTCGAATAGTTTCTATTGGAAAGTGATAACACGATTTCAACTGAATATCCGGTACTCATTGATTATCTATACCCTAATCTGGGAAACCCTAAATAACCAACAGTAATCACTTTTGAAAAGTCAAAAAACCTTGCATCACGAAAAAAATAACTTCGATACCTTAAATTGAGAAAAAAAAAGTTTAGTAACTAAAATTCAAATTTACCTTAAGTATAATACTTTTTTGTGCGATTTACCCTTTAATCAACTATCATTTAAAATCCTTTTATTTTATTATATTTTACCATGTTTCAATTTTGTTCTTTTCTTTTCTTGTAACACACCAGCTAATTCTTTTCTTACCATGGCTCGGCCTCCGTGGGTGGGGATTTTTCTCTTGTCTCGGTTCTTTGTAATTGGCTAAAGTTTTTTTCATCTTTTTTGCAGTCCTTGCAGCTAAAGCTTTAGGATAAATCTAGATAGTGTAGTTTTGTTTAATTCTAGATTTGTATTTGTACTATTTAGCTTCTAGTGTCTTACTAGTAGATTTTTCTTAATATAATTCTGCCGTTCAAAAAAAATATATATATATATATAGGGTAGGGATCCAATAAGAAGAATAATTAAAATGAGAAGGGTAAGAAGTAATTCTAGCAACACATTTTTATATGGGAGGGAAAATTTGAATGAAGATGCATCTATTTTTGTAGGTGCATCTAGAATGTGTGGTTGTGGTTACTTCTTATCCTTCCTATTTTAATTATTCTTCCTATTTGATCCTAACTATATATATATATATATATATATATATATATATATATATATATATATATATATATATATATATATATATATATATATATATATATATATATATATATATATATATGTTCTACTTAGTAACAAGAAATGTAAAAAACACAAGCTCAAATGTATTGGCACGCTGCAATTTTACGGTTAACCCTTAGACATGTAGCCAAGGACCGGACCTTCTTGGGGCCTAGCTAGGGAGGGACCCTTCAAACATTTTTGTTATTTTGTTCAATAAATTAGTACTGAAGGTTTTTTTTTTAATAAACAGTTTGGCCTTTCTAAAAATGAATTTCAATGGTTCGGCCTCTTTAACAAAATGGTTCAAGCTCTATCAATGCATGTAGCCAATTGGTTATCAAGGTGAAGATATATTTCTTAGTATCAGCAGACATTACTCAGTCTTCGGCATATAGTCGTATACATTGTTGTTGAACCCGGACGTATGGACATGTTATCATTGATTTCTTGAAATATATATGCAACTTCCCAATCCCTACAAATTCATGATTTTACAATCCAATTAAGGAAGCTCAGATGAAACTAGTTGAACCTATAGCTTATGTAGAATTGTTTTGAGTATTGATTTAAAGTATATTAATGGGATAATGATTTCTAAATGTATCTAACTTGCCACGTTTTACCAATTAGTGTAAGCAACTTTTAATTTTGCTATATTGGGGTATAAACTTACTAATCTTTGCAAACTTGTGTAATAACGGTGTGATTAAGGCTTTTAACGTTTTTTCTTGCCATGTTGGCAACCACGGTTGCAGCCACGCTGTCATTTTTTTTGTCCTTTTGTATAACGTTTTTATTCATTGATGTTCTAACAATGGAGAAGACTCAGTTGGATCATGAATTGACTTGCACAAAGTCAAAATTGAAATTGTATGATAGGCTGTTTATCATCTTGATTGGGATTATAATCATCTTTTCTATTGTATTTGGAATGAAAATTGGAAACTGATGTAAGTTCTTGATGATTAGCAGCTTTAGGTTTTAACAGTTGTAATGTAGTAATTAGGTTTTAACGGATCTTCCTTGAAAATACCATCATTCCATACGTCTATCTCTATACCATCGGGTCCAGGTATCATTCTGTAAAACACACAATCACAAATTAGGGTTTACTAAAACAAAAAATAAGAACAGTAAATTAGGTTTGAAATAATTAGGGAAATCAATTAATTGATTGTTGTACTTACTCAGAAGACATTGTAAATCATCAAATTGAAATTAGGGTTTTTTTATTTTAGGTTAGTGTGTGAGATCGTGAATGGATTTGGGAAAGTGATTATGGTGAGAGAGAGTGTGTAAAGAAAATGTAATATTAAAAAAATACATATAACGGAAAACGGGAGAAATTAACGGTTTTTTTTTAAATATAACGGGGTCAAAAAAGTCCACCTTGCCAAGTAAGCAAATCTCTTTGCCAGATGGGATTAGTACACAAGTTTGCAAAGATTAGTAAGTTTATACCCCAAGATAGCAAAATTAAAAGTTGCTTACACTAATTGGTAAAACGTGGCAAGTTAGATACATTTAGAAATCATTATCCCTATATTAATTTAGACTCCCATAAACTGTCAAATAAAGGGAACTTATTACATTTCAAAACACCTATACATGCAGAAAAATAAGCCTAGGTTGCCATAAACTTCGGCCATCAGAACTCGTTACTCATAACATGATGCGAATTAAGAGCATTCGAAAGCCGATCGTAATAAGGAAATACTACGTAAATGCAAGAGTACGTAATATGCAACTAACCAAAAACAACAATACCGAAAGTCTTTCATGTGGGTTTCCTGTAGTACTATTATCTTTTTGTTTATTTAAATGTAGTTGATTTTCTTTTTGTAAATTCTATAAAGAAAGTGATGCTGAATTCCACAAAAAGAGTAGCTTTTGTATGAAATTGATGGTTGCCCGTAACTTTGAAAAATTGTGTCGACATTTCATGTCATGAATGTTATGGTTATAATTGTTCGTTTAACATCGAAGAGATAGTGGTGTTTATTGATCAATTATTCTTTGTCTTTTGCCCTTCAACTTCAGTGGTGCGAGAGAGAACACCACTCAATTCGATCTCTCTTTTTTGCATATTCATAATTTGACATTATCCTTTGACTTTCACTTTTGAAACTGGCCTTTTGGGTTGTTTGTAAGGTTATGTTGATCCTTTTATAGAATATAACCATTTATTTGCACGTAACACGTTTATAACATAATCATTTGGTTGTCTACTGCGGAGGGCCGTAAATGATACGCATCATCGGAAACATTCATGGAGATATGCACACCGGTCAAGCCGTATACATCTGAGTCAAGCACCCGCCCTCCCCAAATGATCGTAAGGAGGGAAAACCATCGTCTGTTTACTGTTTATGTTTAAAACATGTTCAGCTTTACCTACTTGGTTTATTTTATTTTGCACCCAAAAGTTTTAATTTTACATCACCTCTTATCCCGTTATATACTTACGTAAAGGACCCAAATCAACACAAACAAGGTTTTGTTTTGTGTTCTTTTGTTTAATTTAACCAGAAAAAGATAAATAAACATAAGGATAATTCATAAAATGCCCCGATTGCTCAAGTGCTGAGATTATTTAGACCAAAATTTTGTGTTCCTTATTTACCTAGGGCAACTAGTACTTTTTGGGCAATTAAAATCTGCAAGTGACAAATGTGACTTTTCGGATTACAAGATAAGACAACTTGTGTCTTTTTGGGCAACTGGTGTACACAGCCCTCATGTTGGACACTTGGCGTCATATGGTATGCTAATTTCGAGTTGCCAAGTTGCCTGGGGTAGATACGGAAATAAAAAATTTTGGTCTAAATAATCTCAGCACTTTGGCAATCGGGGCATTCTTAGAATTATCCCTAAACATAATTAGTTAAACATACCCCATTTTCTTTCCATGTTTCTTCATAAAGAAAATAAGTTTGTTAGAATTTGTTAAGGAAAATATTTCATTTTTCGGTAAATGTTCCTACTCCGCCTTCAGAGTTATAGCTCATCTCATCTACTATTTCTTTCCTTCTATTTTTCAATCATTTTCCGAGTGTTACAATTGCATGAGTAAATAGTGAGTAGAAAAAATCAAAGATATAACGATGCTCATTTGTTTAGGGTCGTTGAAATGATGGTAAACGGATATAAGCAAACTCCCACCAAATTGGTTATCAATCAGGCAGCCCCACTTTAGGTCATTCAATAGTCAGAGCACTGCTATGCAACAGCATAAATGCAACAAAAATTCTTTGTTGCATGTATTTTGTGACTGCTTGAGACCAATTTCTAACAGACAAGAAGTTGTAACCCTAATTCCATTGAAAAATCAAACTACTTTGATATTTTATTTTGGAATGAAGGACATGAACCCGCAACCTCTAACTTGAGGCCGGAGCAGGCCGAAGCATCTCATTCATATGGTACCGCTAATGTACAAGCTTTTTGCTTCTAGTAATCATTTGTTTCACATTCAATCGTTTAATCTAAAAATACGCAACAAAGTTCTGACGACATTAAGTGTATCTTCTTTTGTAATGGAAAAGACAGCAATTCAGCAATTGTATTAGTTAGATACAAAATGTGATTGTTCATAATATACTGATTTATAAATGTATTAAAGTTATAGTAATATATATTTTGGATATTCATCAGTTTAATAACATGTAAACATCACATTTCTTGACATAACTTAGATTGTTAGATCATCAATTGGGTAATAAATCGTATATAAACCTTGAATTTGATATCAAGATAATATAAAAAAGCTTCAAACATATACTATACGCAAGGAATATTATATGATAAAACTATTGTTGTTATTCCCACTGCATAGCGATAGGCGTCCCATATCACAATTAAAGTCCACAAGTTTAAAAGTAATTCTCATATATTTGTTTTCACAAGTTCTCTCAGAATCTCAAACTTGTGGTACAGTAGTACAATTATAGAAACAATTAACCAATGTTCTTCTAATTCAACAAAATGATACCATACGTATTAAACAAAAACAAAGATACCGAGTATATAGCTGCCGAAAAGCTTGTTGTAGTTGTCTACAAACATCATTTAGTTAAGGTGGGATTAGAGATTGAGCTTATGCCACTGGAGAAATACGAAAATGTTAAGTCCTCTTATATTAGTATTCTACTCACTCAATATGACGTGCGTTTATCAATCGATTTTCTTTTTTCTTATCCTCCAGGCAATTTTTTCAAATGTCACAGTTACATGAATATATATGTAACAATGTTTAAAGACATATATATTCCCGTTTTTCATGATTCATGTTGTTTGACTCATTGATTCTTAAAGGGCTAATTATCACTTATAAATATAACTTGTTCACTTTTAATCACTCTAAACTATTGAATTTCGTTATCTTAGTGTATTTTGCTTATGTAAAATGATCATTTTACTCTTATATTTTGAAACCACTCTGTTAACTGTGAATGGTAAAATTATCATTTTAAATGAGCAAAATATACCAAAGTGATAAAATTTAAAAGTTTAGGATGACAATTGAAATTATTTGCTTAATTGATTAAAACTGAAAAAGTGGACAAATTGGATATATATTTTAAAGTGAGATTAGCCTATTCTTAAATTGTAAAGTTATAACTAGTTTGTGTTAGATTACCATATTTTTGGATGTCTCAACATCTTTCTGAGTTAAATTTTGAAGCCCTAAAAATTAGTTAATAGCTTTTTAGCTAAATATATAGGTTAATTTTCTTCTTTTGGGCTAATTTCAGATATTGAGGAATATAAAATACGGACGTTGCAGCTGTTGATACGAATGTAAGTATGATCATTCTGAAACTAAGTTTGATTAATTATGTGAAATTAAAACTTTTAGCACTTATTGAAGTGTTCTGATACATAGTTATATTATTTATATGTATCATGACCAGTGAATGCAATATTTTCACAGATTGAGGTTCAAGTTTCAACTTTAAGTTTTGAGTCTTATACCTTGAACTATTTTTCAGCTTAGTTTTTGGTTAAAGTTAAAGACTTTGTATGTAAAACATTAATAAAGGTTATGAACAGTATTTTATGGTTTATAAACGTATATATAGTACAATAAAACATTAGTTTGGCTGGACATACGTTAGAAAAAATAATTCAAGTTAAGCTTCGCCAAGTACATTTGAAACCTAAGCTCAAATGTAGGTTTCACTTTCTAAATGATGATTTAAGTATCAAATAATTTAAATAACAATTATAACAACAAGAACAATAATGAAAAAACATGATTGATATTTAATCATGCATGCTCATTTGAGGCTTTCAATTTACGTAATAAATGCAAGTTTCCATCTTTTCTTTACTTTGTATTAGTATATAAAACGCGACAATTTTTGTGTAACATCATTTGATATTATATTCTCAGCTATACATGAACATCTCCGGTGAGGCAGTGAAGATTTATATGTCATGTCTACAGTGACATGAATCCTATGGAGAGTTCACGCATGTGTATAAACCTATATTGGAGAGTTCATTTGTATAAACCTAAAAGGAGGGAGAAACACAAGTTCTTGTGCATGTTGAACTAATGAGAAAGAAAATTAAGTGAGTCCAAGTGCAACTTTAACCAATTACACGATTTGATGTTAAAAATGTTAATGGTGATTTTTATAGGCTTGATGAAGTTCATAGAACTAGAAGAATAAGTTTATACTAGTAGTATTTTATAAAAATATGATGTGTAAATGGTAGACTTGATAAATCATAGTATTAGAGATGCTCTAAGAATATTAAATATAAAATAATCGAATAATATAAGTAGTAAGTTATAAAATTTTGATTTTAATATTATGAAATTACTTAATCTCAATACATTTATAAAAAAAATAAAAAATAAAAAATAATATGGATAAACCATTTTAGATATGTGTAGGAGTGATAAAACGTTAGGGGACTAAAAGTGTAAAAAGCAGAAAAAGTTTTTAAAATGCAGAAAGATGAACAAAGTGGTGGTTTGAATTTTATACCTTTCGGTAAAAAAAAAAAAAAAAAGAAAAAAAAGAAAAAAAAAATACCTTTGTAATGCATCGGATTTGGTAATTAATGAAATAATGTATCTGATTTGTTTTGTACTTATATGTTACTACAGTATTAGTTTGAAGGCCATTATAAAATGAGAGTCCACAATCGCTACCCCAGTACCCGATATGTTAATGAATACAAACATGACAATATGACATACTCACACGCATGCACACGGAAACATGCAAAACGCTCTCAAAATGACTTTGCTAAACTATCACTAGTTTTGTGTTTACAATTTAAAAATTTCAAATAAAGGGTGTACCAATTGGATTTGTGTACCAATTGGATTCTTATCATGCGAAGTATTAGTGTTCTTTCATCATGCTAAACATCCTTTACGCATAAAGTATATTTATTTTTAATGGTTTCTTTTGTAAATCACCCATCATTGAAAAGCTCAATGTTGGAATATGTTGACATCCCAGACTTCCCTTTTAATAAATTATGAACAGAAAAAAGTATATACTGTATCACTTTATAAATAATGCGACGACACGACAACGGGAGATGTAAAGTATTTTCATTCTAATATTATAATCCTAAACTAATTATTATGTTATTATAAAAGAAAATAAAAACTAATTGTGTTGAAAATAAAATTTGTCACATAATTTTGTTGACTACAAACCAAATAGTTTTGTTTAGATGTGACAAAATTGTGGTCACAACAATAATATGTTGGCCAAAAAACGAAAACTTAACACCCCCCCAAATCAGAAGTAACTTTCTTTAACAATTGATCGCATTATATCAGTAACAGCTTATCACAAGCACAATTGACATCTCTTTTTATAATACCGCTGCATTGACGGACATAAGATCTGTTAGGTATGATGGTTGCGTAAGTTAATCACCGCATATCTAAAATATGATACGAAGTATTTAAGACTAGCTGGATGCTGTCAAGCCTCAATCAATGAAGTGCTTTAATTTTATGTAACTAGTATTTACAAATGAGTTGGTCTATATAGAGTCAGCTCGATTGTGCTCAAGTGTTTCATGATGTAGGAACAAGTTGGCTCGAGGATGATATAAGATTGGATTGATGTTCGTTTTGAATAGCTCCAATACTTGCAGTAAGCAACTTATTTTAAAAAAAAATGTATATGAAAATTCCAACAAACTTAGCTATCTAAAAAGTCTATATCTAATATAACATCATTTACATACTCCAAATAATGTTAGTATCTATATTTATAATTTAAATATTTATATAAACATCATTCATAAGCTCGAGCTCAGGTATTTATATATTTTGAGGTTGCTTTGTAAGCACGATCTCAAAACATCATTTATAAGGCTCGACTAAGACCAAATCGTAGCTTGATAAAAGCTCGACATGCTTGCAACTGGTTGAAAGCGTTATATTTTAGCCATCTCTTGTGTTGAAGGAAAAAAAATAAAACTGACCTTGTCAAAATCCATCATAGTTATTGAAAGACTGCATGCATATATTGAAGCAATAGAAATTGTCATAATGACCAAAATCACCAAGAAGTGTTAAACGATTAATAAGTTCAAGTTTGTATAATTAAATGGAGTCCAATGAATCAGTCTATATGTACTTCGATCAAAATGTAAAGTAATTTTAACTAAAATAGAATTACCAAAACCGACAACTGCATTTACTTCATCAATATTCTTCAATGGATCAAATAAGTATGTCAACTCGATGTTAACTTCTGCAGGAGTAGCGGAAATGTATGAATACTTATAAACCCTTCATACTTTTTTTAGAAGTAAGTAGTATCTTTATCCTATTGGTGTACCCATGTTACTCCACTCGACCCATGTTAAGCAAGAAATGTAAAGCGTTAGCAACATCATATGTCATAAGCCCGATTTTTCCTCCAATCCAACTACCCAAAGTACTTCCAACCAAATATCCAATTTTTCCAAAATTTTCCTCTCCTAGAAACCCAACAAAATATGTCCCAAACAATGTCCCTGCACCCCTTGAAACCCCTTCAGTCACAGTTCCTTCATAATACATTACTTCAATAAGATCAAATCCAGAAGAAACGATAGGTCCTAAGATACGATTGGCATTCTGATTTGCTACTTTGGCAGCTTTGGCTCCAGCTTTCTGGGCTTGTTTGGCTGCAGCTTTGCTTTCAATACCTTGTGAGATCGCATCAGCAATTGCGGTTTCGATTGCTTTATTTCTTGCCAGCTCAGCATGAACTGTCCTGATGTTGTTGGTGTATAATTTTACACTCTCTTTTACACCACATACTAACGTTCCAGAACCACCATCGAAACAGTCAAAGATGCTAAACTTCCCAATTTGAGATGAAGCTGTTTGTCCAGCCATAGTTCTACATAATCCAGCTAGAAAAAGAAGGGAAAAGCGAGTGAGAAACAATGTTTTAGGACAACAATTGAAAGGTTTTGTACATGCCTTGCTATACTATCTTTATGTAGAAAACTTAATATGCTTTAATTATTATCGAACAGATTATGATTTGAAGTGAAAATATATGCAATCACTGTAGTATTTGAGGGTGTATTAGTGTATCATTAAGCCGTTCTTCTCATTTAGGCATGTGTTATAATCGTTTAGCAATAAATTAATGTATGGACCATATTACCAGTAAACCAAATACTGAAAATACGTAGAGCAGATTCAGACAAAGCATAAGCTATTTACTACTCGTCACTAATTACTCTGAAACCAGGGAATGAGATGCATACATGGATTATATACAGACAAACAAAAGTATGTGATCAGTCCTTCTAGATGGCATGTTCTTGTGTTACTCATATCAAATAGTTTTGATGGTTAAACATTAATTTTAAATAAAGATGAGATATTATTACAGTGATCGCTACTATGCATAATGGGCTATCTTAGGAGGCCTTTTTACCATTCACCTCAAATGCACTTATTTTCTATGAACTCCACAAGGAAAATCAAATACGCATAAGAAACAAATCAAGATTATATAACAAAATTTTAGCTGCCCGTTCAAGCTATTTAATTAAGGTCTCATCGGTGCTTATGTGTATCCATTTTTGGACTTTTCATGTTCAAGTCTTTAACTAGTTTGACACTCTTCGTTGTTAATACTATTTGTTTTACCATGCCTTATCACATTGTTGTATGAACTGAACAAATGGTCACTTTCAACATCAATGTTATGGTTCTTTGTTTCACAATGCATATTCGTTAGATATGCTTATTAGCTTATGTCTAAATTATAGTCATGCATTAAAATTCTGTCTACGTACTTCATCCGGTCAGTTGACAGATGAATAAGATGATTAATGATAGTAACATATTAACTCATTAAGAAGAATAGTAAATCTGTATATATGCACATGCACAAACATAAGAATTTTCCCCCATGAATCAACAGAGGATGCCCCATTATTGCTAAAACCTAATAATCTATCGCTTGTTGGGTCTTATTTCGGATACTTCATCCGGCATCTCAACAATATACAACAACTCTAATCACGAAAATTCTACTATATATGCACTAACACCAGCATATAACATACTTCTGTTTCCAGCCTCTTCCATGCAGATTATGAAGTTTCATATTCTCACTTGAAATTAAAAGGATGGTACATCAATTTTAATGCATATATATGTTCATAACCATATTAAATAATGTATTCACTTCTTGGAATTCAATGAATTTCGCAGGAAGTATAACAATACTCTATCTGCTGCTAGAGCGCCAATACATGCATGTTCTTATGTTATTCACTTTGTGTTCGGGATTAGTGCTTCTAAAAATGTGCTTAAATATCACATGCTTTAAAGAACCAATTTCACTAACAAATAATTGACCCAATAATCAACAACATAAATAGTTTTAATAACTAAAACAAGGAAATGGATCCGACAGTCCCACGATTATTTGAAACATCACAAGATTGTTCTCCAAAAATTCCTCAAAATATGTAACACACTTAACGTTAATTTGGAAAAACACAAAAATCTTAATAATTGAAGAACTAAAAATAACTAAAAGAGAATGATTAAAATGTAATGTACCAATGAAACTAAGGGATATATAGCCAAGAACAAAGACCAGCAATTGAAATCTTCTCTTCAGGAAATCCATTAATAAATCAACCAATAAATTGGATTTTGTATACGGGATTGTGTCGGAGATCAGCCTTCACAATGTCAGATATTCAAACTGCTATCGTGTTATTTTTTTGTTCATTTTTTTATTAATCAACCCTCGGAGCTAATATTCAAGTAATAATAAAGCCATTAATGATAAAAAAAGATAAATATCCGTAAAAAAAACATGTAAAATAGGTTTAAAAAAAGATATAAAATCATTGAGGACTAAACATTATTTACATACCAAGGGATCAATCCCCACCTTCCATTCATTTTGATCTAGTGGCTGAGATTAGATTTAACATTTACACTACTAGCGTATTTTTGTACTCTATAAATTATATTTTTTACTCCATCTCAATTAATGCGTCATTTTTTTCACACACACAAAGTGTGCGATTCTTTCTTCTCTCTCATCTAACGGCTTCCTTTAACCAACCACCTCCTTAATCCCGTTCTTCAACAAACCCTAATTTTTGCTTCTCAATTCATTAATTTAGCTCATTCTTCATCCCGTACATCAGCTAACCCTAATTTTTTATCGTTTATTTTTATTTAAGCTTATTTCTAAGCTTAATTATAAGCTCTCTATTTCTATAAGCTAAATTATAAGCTAACTTATTCATTTTTTTTCATCTGATATGCAGGTTTTATGGATTCTTCTACTACTTCCGAAGAGATTGCTGTTAATGATTCTTCTACTAATTTTTAAGAGATTGTTTTTAGTGAAGATGTTTAAGCTAAGTATGCTGAGGAGATTGTTGCTTATGAACACGGTGATTTATCTAAAGCAATTAGTGTTAATAAGCTATGTTATTAAGTTGTTAATGATTCTTCTACTATAATTCGATTGTTAGTGTTAATAAGCTATGTTATTAAGCTGTTATAAGCTCTGAATATGCCATTTATTTAGGTTTTGATTGAGTTACGCAGTTTTTAAGCTTTTAGTAAGTAGATTTAAGCTCTGAATAAGGCAGTTTGGATATGATATCATATATGATATAATTAGAACATGTGTCTGTGATTTTATTTTTAGTAAATCACTGTTTTTATTTTTTGTTTAATTATTTTTTTTTTCAGATTTGAATCCTTTGAAAACTCCTTAATCGTTTCCTACTCACTCTAATTTTGATACTCCTGGTGGAACTGTTTATTATATTCCTAAAGTTCTTGTGGACGTTTTATTGGTTAAGGGCAAAGTTTATAAGTCTATTGATGAGTGCATTGCTGCGTACATGAAATATGCTGCTAAAGCAGGGTTTGTTGTGGTTAGGAAGTCATGCCAGAAAAGGTTGAGGAATGGTACTGTGAAACAAAAGTATTTAGTGTGTAATAGGGAAGGTTGTCCCAAGGGAATTCACGTGGACACATTAGACTTAGAGAATAGTGACAAGCAGGTTAGAAGTTCGAACCTGCATATCACAGACTGCAAAGCACGTGTTATATTTGATTTGATTCCTGGTACTTCTAAGTACATGTTGAATGTGTTTGATATTTGTAACACCCCCAAAATTTGGTACAGCGGAAGACTCAACAAGCTTTCGGGGTGCTACGGGGATTGGTATCCAACACAAGACAAAAAAGAACTAGATAAAGTAAACATGAGAAGAATACAACCACGCGGGGTTTTAAAGTTTACATTTATCCCAAATTCATCCAAAGTCAGGCCCAAAAGAAATAAATATAGGTCCACAATTATTTATCAGAGTTTTAGAAAATAGATCCATAACCAGGTGCCATAGCCAAGCCTCTAATCCAAGCATCCAAGGGCATCACTTAATTACTAGAGAAAACGTGCTAAAAGTCAGCTTTCGCTGGTGAGATCATAGGTTTAAATTCATAACTAAATCAAGTGGACATATACGCAAAACGCTTGCTAGCTAGACTAGGCCTCAATCATCCAACCAAAACGAACCAACCAAATCGAATCAACCCTATAGGTGCACGCTATAGCTTAAATCAATCAAATCAATAGCTTACCTATCTCAAGTCTAGGCCTCGCTCTATAACCAATCCAATAGCTTACCTAGTTCGGGACTAGGCCTCGCTCAACAATCAATCAATAGCTTACCTAGTTCGGGACTAGGCCTCGCTCTATATCCAAATCAATAGCTTACCTAGTTCGGGACTAGGCCTCGCTCAATCCTACCTAGTTCTATAAGCATAGCAAGTTTTGAAATAAACAAAGCAATAATAGTCCACATAAAACATTTGCACGTTTCTCAACCCAAGTATTGAAAACAAAGTTCAAGAGTAAAAGTGGGGCTATGACTCACCTCAAGTCCAGCAATCCGCAAAAGAAATCGATAGATGAAAGACGTAAAGCAACTCAAATAATGGCAACTACAGACTCGGCACTTCCTAACAATATTAAACCCGTTCAGAAATCATTTCCTCGAAATCAAATATTCCCAATCCCGAACGTATTCCATTTTACTTTCCAAAAATCCATTTCTCGAATTATCCTCATATTAATTTGGAGTTTGACGTTTGGTATCCATACGGGTGGAGGGTCGACACAACTCAAACCAAGAAGCCACAACGAAAATAATAATAAGCAATCTATAGGTCTAATATTAGCCCAATATATTATTTAAATAAATCATCGAAGTTTATCAAATCCGTCGATTTGGTAATCCCCCATATTTATTTACGTAATACATCATTCTAAGATTATACCCAACCTAAATCACATAGCACAAAGAATACTATATGGTAATTATCATAGTCCAATAAATTCCCTAGATATATCGTCAAATTTGCCAAATTCGTCAATTTAGCCAACTCCACGAGATATTTAGTAATTTATTATCCTAATACACGTACCATAACCTATGGGCGTCGTAGGATACGATGCCCATTAATATACTCATTTTCTATAGTTAAATAAACCCTATTTAAGTCGTCGATTAGATAAGTTACGTAGTTATAGAAAATGAATATATTAATCGTCATATATCTGTGACAACACAAAAGTCACAAAATAGAATAAAGTCCACTTGGACTTAAGTGGCCACAACCCCGTATAACTCGATAAGTTTTCAAAATTTAAAAGAAATATTTTATTTAATGATTGTCCAACATATTATATTTCGTCACCATTTATTGTTATTTATTTATAATAACGTTCCCGACATTTATTACACTATTCATATAGTGCAATAATTACCGTCACGTTATTATAATGTTTACTCGTGATCGTTTTATTATTAATATACGCATTTATAATGATATATATACGTTTATCACGTCTATATACTTATATAAACGATTGTATTACTAATAATATTATGACGAGTTTTATTATTAGCGTTTGATTATAAATATTTATCGAGTCATATGAGTTGGTCACATATCCGAGTAATCACTCTCGGCTCATTGTCCAAGTCCAAGAATAACATAATCAAGTCATAAATAAGTAATCCAACTCCGTCCAAATCAATCCCAAATCACGTGCTACAACAATAGGGTCCGACTACGGCACCCGACTAACCTATCTCCGTCAATCTAGTTTGACCGTCTCACAATCGGTCCCCAATACCACTTCGTCAACACAACTCCATAATCAATTATCTCGAGTCCAAAAGTACCATGATTCAAAATAGTAACAATCTCATCAACAAATTAATCCGACAAACATAAATAGCAACCAAAAATAATATAACACATTTACAGGTTGATTTACCAAGTCAACCCGGGTCAAATATCAATCCACACGAAACGTGATATCACCCGAGACCTCTTGGGTCTCGGCTTGCTCCAAACGAGCCAAATCAAACGGACCATAGTGGTCACATAACAACCCAAGCAACAATAATATTCGACCGGACCCAAAGGGTCGCGGTCTTGCTCCCATCGAGCCACAATCAAGCCAAACGGACCCTCATGGGTCGTCGGTTAGACCAACAACAACCACAAGATATCAACGATGGCCAAAAGGGTCTCGACATGGCTAGTGAGCCATCCAAGACACGACTTCGAGAACCCATGGGTCTCGGCCAAGCTCAAACCGAGCATCAACCCACCAATCAACAACAAATATCAAATCCTTCCACCAAATCTTCACCCAATCAACCCACCCGGATACCAAACCATCAAATCTTTATCAAAACTTCATTTCCCACTTGAAAAACTCGAAACCCAACCAAAAACAACCCGTATACATACGGATTAAACACAAATCGAGGCACACAACAAGGATGTCGGGGCCACTCACCTTCCAAACGGCTTCAAAACTCGATTTCTTTAAAAACCCAACAAGATTTAATAAAAATGGTGATGTTTAAGTGGTGATGGTAATTCGTACGTGATGTTAAAGTAAGTTTTAGAGCGCGTGGTTTATACCAAAAGATAGATCAGAACAAGGTGGTGATAATGGTGGTATTTGTTTGTTTAGGAAGGGGCGGGTGGCGGCGTTAATGGTGGTTGTAAGGTGGCGGCGGTGTTGTTGTTTCAAAAAGAGAGAGAGAGAGAGTGTTGGTGATGAGGGTGTTGGTTGTTTTGCTTTCCCAGGTTCACAAAAGGACGATTTTTGTTTAATACTCTTAAAAAAAAGTAATTTTAATAATAATAATAATAATATTAAGGGTAAAGTGGGTTAAGTAGCTTGGTGTAGAATACACGGACCAAACCCGAACTCATTTAAAGTAAAACAACTCTCCTGAACCGAGCTCATTCCAAATATCCAAAAATCTCGCGATACGTTCCAAAAATATAAAATACCCGAACCAAACATTTAAATATATAAAAATTGTTAGGTTATCCTAGTGCCGGAGTCAATGTAGTGCCAAATAATTATCTCAAAAATAGATCACCACGAATAAACCAAACCAAACCAATAATTAATAATCAACTTCCATAAATAACGTAAGGTTTAAAATCACATTCCAAAGTTTACAAATCTCATCACGAAATAAAATTTTCAAATATTCCAAAAATCATAAATTTTAAAGTAATACGGGTTTTCAATATGGCTCCCTAATTTACCAGTTGTCACATCCTCCCAGCCTCAGAAGAAACCCGTCCCGGGTTTCACTCGGAACAAACCATCTACGAAGTAAAAAGCTTCGGATATCTCTTGCGAAACTCATCCTCGCGTTCCCACGTGAATTCCGGTCCATGCCACGAATTCCAACAAACTTTGATGAGTGGAATACGACTTCTCTTGAGTCGTTTAATCTCTCTATCCAAAATCTCAATCGGCTCTTCCACAAAGTTCAAACTCTCATCCACACGAATATCCTTAATCGGTATAACCGGCGTTTCATCCGAAAGACACTTCTTTAGATTACTAACATGAAATACATCGTGAACTTTACTCAGTTCCTGTGGTAGTTTCAATCGATAAGCCACGGGCCCAATTCTTTCCAAAATAAGAAATGGTCCAATGTAGCGAGGGTTGAGTTTCCCATGTTTCCCGAAACGTATCACACCTTTCCAAGGCGAGACTTTCAACATCACTTTGTCTCCAACCTGGAACTCTAGGGGTTTACGTCTCTGATCGGCGTAACTTTTCTGTCTATCCCTAGCTGCTTGTAATCGATCTCGAATTTGTGTCACTTTCTCAGTAGTCTCCAAAATAAGCTTAGGGCCTGTGAGTTGGCTATCTCCAACTTCAGCCCAACCGATAGGCGAACGACATTTTCGGCCATATAATGCTTCAAATGGTGCAGCTTTAAGACTTGTGTGGTAGCTATTATTATAAGAAAACTCCGCAATGGGTAGATACTTCTCCCAGCCTTTACCAAAGTCTATTATGCATGCACGAAGCATATCCTCCAAAGTCTGAATAGTTCTCTCACTTTGACCATCGGTTTAGGGGTGATATGCAGCACTCATATCAAGTCTCGTCCCCAAAGCGGTTTGAAGTGATCGCCACAATGCTGACGTGAAGCGGCTGTCGCGATCAGAAATAATCAATATCGGAACTCCATGACGAGAAATTCCTTCACATACAACCTCGCAAGTTTGTCTACACTATCATCTTCACTAATTGCCAGGAAATGAGCAGACTTAGTCAAACGATCCACAATTACCCAGATAGCGTCACAACTGCTAGTTGTCTTTGGTAATTTGGTAATAAAGTCCATCGTAATCCGCTCCCATTTCCAAATCGGGAGTTCTGGCTGCGTCAATAATCCTGACGGACTTTGATGTTCGGCCTTAACCTTAGAGCAAGTCAAACACTTACTAACGTACAATGCTATATTTGCCTTCATATTTGGCCACCAATATAACTTTTTCAAATCCTGATACATCTTGTCAGACCCAGGATGAATAGAATATCTTGACTTATGCGACTCATGCATAATCAACTCTCGAATTCCTCCATACAATGGTACCCAACTTCGGTCTCCAAAACACAATACTCCATCAGCGCGCTTAACAAATCCTTTCTCATTTTCAGCCATCCCAAATATGTTCTCAGCAGGTCGGTTTTCTGCTTTCAACGCTTCCGTTTGAGCTTCTAATATTTGAGACGGTAACGGCGACACGATAGTCATTCCCAATGACCTAACTCGTAACGGTGGTATTCTCTCCTTTCGACTAAGAGCATCAGCAACAACGTTTGCATTACCGGGATGATAACGAATTTCACAATCATAATCGCTTAGCAACTCAATCCAACGTCGCTGTCTCATGTTGAGCTCTTTTTGATTCAAGATGTGTTGTAGACTTTTGTGGTCAGTAAACACAACACACTTGGTTCCATACAAATAGTGTCTCCATATCCTTAAGGCAAAAACCACAGCAACTAACTCCAAATCATGGGTGGTGTAGTTCTTCTCGTGCTTCTTGAGCTGTCAGGAAGCATATGCTATTACCTTCTCTCGTTGCATCAACACAACTCCCAAACCTTTATGCGAAGCGTCACAATAGACGACAAAGTACTCATTACCCTCAGGTAACGCTAAGATAGGACACTACACAACATCTCCTTAAGTAATTGAAATGCTTCCTCTTCCTTATCTCCCCATTCGTATTTAAAACTCTTTTGAGTCAATTTGGTCAACGGTTTTGCTATCTTCGAAAATCCCTCAATGAATCTTCGGTAATAACCGGCTAAACCCAAAAATTGACGAACTTCTGTTGGGGTCGTTGGTGCAGCCCAATCTTTAATTGCTTCAATCTTAGCAGGATCTACATGAACTCCTTGTCTATCAATCACATGACCCAAAAATTGAACCGTCGGAATCCAAAATTCGCATTTAGAGAACTTGGCATATAGCTTCTCTTTCCTGAGCAATTCTAAGATAAGCCTTAGATGCTCCTCATGCTCCTTTTCACTCTTCGAATAAATTAGAATATCGTCGATGAACACAATCACAAACTTGTCTAAATAAGGCTTACACACTCGATTCATGAGATCCATGAATACTGCGGGTGCGTTAGTCAACCCAAACGACATCACTTGGAACTCGTAATGCCCGTAACGGGTTCTGAAAGCCGTTTTCGGAATATCTTCCTCTCGAACTCTAAGCTGATGATATCCCGATCTCAAATCGATCTTCGAGTACACACTCGATCCTTGAAGCTGATTGGTAGCGTAGGGATTGCACCAGGCTTTACCTCTCAAAGGATCTTGAGAAGCTTACAACCCCCACCAGGCAGTGTACCTGATCGATGTAGTATAGTATAATGACAAGTACCGGGGGATTGATCGTTCAGCTAGGAATAGTGTCGCTAGGATTAGAAAACCTAAAGATTAAGTCTAGATATGATGGATGATTCTTTTTGTATTTTTATATTTTTTTAGAAAGCAAGTAAATATCTCGGGTTTGAAGAATTTGGGCGAAATTAGTTGCTAGTCAACTAACCCAAAACTAAGATGCAATCAAAATAAAATACTAAAAATGAAATTAAACTAATTATACTAAGGTTGTGAGCAATATGTGGAGAAATGTGTTTACTTAGATTTCACTACTCCCTAGATATCTTTTACACGTTAATTACTTGTTATAGTTGAATGGATGACGGATTGTATTCCTTAATACCATTCATGGGGTGGCGTACTTAACTCCCCAATCCTATGAGTGCCTACTTCACTCCTATGTCGAGCCGGCTAAGAAGCTCCTAACATGGGATCATTAGAATTTACTCATGCATTAAATACAACCAATAAAACCTAGTACACATCGGTTCATGTTTCCTAAGACGTTCAAGCATGTTACCAACTGGAGATCTGCCAGTTTTCTTAAGCCTAACATTGAAATCATTCATCCAATACAACCATAAACAAGTAATCAACACATAATCAACATCTAGGTTTCATTAGATCTAAGCAAACACAAGATAGATCTAGCCTAACATGGTGGAATCAAGACAAGCACAAGATATAGACAACCAACACATAGACATATTGATTGAATTAAGAGAATACTTATCTCAATAGCACATGTAAGGGTTCAAGGGCTGAAAACCCTTGAAAAAGCTGTAAAATACGTATATGGTTCGGCCTTAGGGTTTCTCCAAACTTGTTCCTTTTAATGAATGAAAATTAGAAAACTATATATAGATTTTAGAGGCTGACGGCGTCAAGAACAAACTTGTGACGCCATCATCTCGCCGCCAAATAAATCTTCGGACTGCCTTGATCTACATCTGACGCCGTCATGTAATCCTCTTTTGCAGGCCGTCACACAATTAACTCTTGACGCTCTACTTGTGACGCCTTCATGTTTCTTCTGGGTCGTCATGGTTTTTACTCTTGACGCCGTCAGGAATGTCCTCTTGACGCCGTCATACACTGTTCCCAGCATGGAAAATTAAGTCTTTGGCGTTTTCTTCACTTTTATGCTCCAAAAACGTCCGAATTACTTCCTTTTCCAGATTTCACTCCCAAAGTACCTAAAATCACAAAAGGAACGATTTAGGGCAATATTTGATCAAATAAATTCAATTCCGGGCTTAAATGACCCCCTAAAAGTGGTTCATTTTTCGCCTCATCACTGATCGAACAAGTCGTCGATCCTTGGTAACAGGTATCTATTCTTCACCGTTAACTTGTTCAACTCTCGATAATCGATACACATACGAAACGATCCATCCTTCTTCTCTACAAATAAGATCGGGGCTCCCCAAGGCGAAGAACTTGGTCTTATAAATCCTTTTTCGGCTAACTCTGCTAATTGTTTCGATAATTCTTCCAGTTCAGTAGGTGCAAGTCGATAAGGCGCTCGTGCCACGGGTGCAGCACCAGGTATCAACTCAATCTGAAACTCTACTTGTCTAGTAGGCGGGATTCCCGGTAAATCATCGGGAAATACATCAGGAAAATCACGAACTATAGACACATCTCCAATGCATCTTTCCTTCTTCTCCTTCCCTCCTTTCTCAGAGATTTGAGCTAAGAAAAGGCAACATCCTTTCTCCATTAGCTTCGGTAATTTAGTGCAAGATATGACCGCTAATCTAGATGGGCCTCTCAATTCCTTTCGATCTCCTGGTATATTTAGAATCTCCCTGCCGTAAGGCACACGCACGATCTTCTCATCGCAAAGTATATGAGCACGATACTTCGACAACCAATCCATACCAGTAATGACATCAAAACTTCCTAATGTGACGGGTAGAAGATCTATGTTGAAAGGACGATTCAGAAAATTTAACGTGCAACCACGAATGATAGTCCTAATCCTTTCTATGTTCCCATTAGCTAACTCTACATCATAACCAATTCCTAAGGCCATCGGGGGTTTCTCTAGTAAGGGTGCAAACGTAGTGGACACAAAACTCTTATCGGCACCAGTATCAAATAGTATGGAAGCATAACGATTATTGAGAAGGAACATACCAGTAACGACGTTCGGATCTTCTCCTCTCTCGTTCCCAAGTGCATACACTCATGAGCAACTCCAGCTTCCACACGTTGGTCCCCATTGTCTTTTCGTCCACGGTTTCCATTATTGTACCCATTACCACCCGATCCTTGATTTCCTCGGTTCCACGATTCCCTACACTCATTCCTATAATGTCCCTTCTTTCCACATCCATAACAAGTAACATTTGCCTTACTCATAGTTTCAGGAGTAGCTTGAACCATAGCAAGTGGTCGAGCTCTACAGTCCTTAGCTATGTGTCCCATCTTAGAGCAATTCTTGCACACCACAGTACATCGTCCAGAATGATTCCTATAACATCGGCTACACTTGGGTGCATCTCCATTGTAGTTCTTCTTATCTCCATCTCCCATAGCATAAGCTCTAGTAGTTGTTTGTCGTTTGTTTCGGTGATCATCACCCTTAGAATGATTATCCCTCTTCCTCTTTCCATTCTTGTCTTTTTCAGCTTCCTCCAATACCAACGAGTCCATCAATTATTGAGCGATCGTGATAGCCTCATGAATATTTGCAGGATTAGCAGAAATCACATCGTTCCTTGTAGCTACCGGAAACCCATCGGTATATCGCTCAATCCTTTGAGTCTCAGTCCTAACCATATCGGGGCAAAGCAAGGCTAACTCTCGATAGCGGCGATTGTAAGTTGCCATATCGGTACCTTTCACCTTATGATTCCAGAACTCAATCTCCAGGTTCTTAACCTCATTCCTTGGGCAGTAAGTCTGAATCAGCAAAGACTTAAATTGCTCCCAAGTCATAGCATAAGCCACATCACTCCCAACCGAATTTCGGTAATTGTTCCACCAAGTTAAAGCTTCGTCCTTGAAAGTAAAAGAAGCAAACTTTACCTTCGCATTCTCCGCACAGTTGCTGACATTAAACACTGACTCAGTCTTCTCTATCCACCTGACCAAGTAGACCACTCCTTCAGTCCCACCAAACTCAATAGGTCCACAAATTCGAAACTCCTTGTAGTTACATCCATTAGCATGAACAGGTGGAAATGTTCCAGCAGAATTGTTGGAATGATTTGACTCAGCTAGTAGTTCAGCAACTCGTTGCTCCACAAGTTGATTGATCATTGCTTGATCAACAGTAGGTGCATTAGGTGGAACATGATCATTGTCTCCCTGAACCTCAAAATTTTGATTCCTGTTGATGTGATTAGTAGCTTCCAGGTTATCAGGAGTAGGGGTTTCAACATTTCGAGTAGGACGGCGTCCACGGCGACCAGGGGTAGTCGCTGCAGGACCGGTTCTGGTAGCTCTAACAGGGTTTCATCGTGGGGCCATTGATCTGAAACATCATACAAGGTTCATGAGTCTCCGATAGAACTTTTCATATACTCAACAAGAATTAAATCAATGAAGCCAAGTCATGGAAAGAATATCAACAATACACACAAGACATCAATAAGGCGAATAGGAACTCAATTTCCATAATATCCAAAAGCCACATAATACCATATAATAATAACCATCATCCATACAATAAAGATCCAACATCGTTCCAACTACCGAAAAACACAAAAGATACTAATCGTTCCAAACGAGACGAATAATCAACGGAAAATACATCAAAATACGATAACTAGCTTTTCTAACCGAACACTCCTCGGTGTAGAAAGCAACAAGATAACATAATCCAACCGTCTAGCCACGCTGCTGGCATAGGCTCCTCAACTCCTGCCTCAAACCCTCTAGCTCTCTTCATAATGATCCCAACTCCACACTATGGGTGTCGCTATCTCTCTTGAGGTCTGCCACCTCCTTTTCTAGCTCGGTATTCCTCTGCCATAACTTGCGGTTGGCCTCTCGAGCTGTGATAAAACCTCGCTGTAAGCTCTCAATATGCTCATGAATCTCCATCAAACCTCTCCTCATCTCAGTAACTCTCCTATCAGCCGTAACCATGTCAATCCTCAACTCTCCAATGAACTCAACGGTCACTCTATCAATCCGCTCAGGCATACGTGTAACCCTCTCACCTAGATCAGTAATCTGAGCCCACATCCTACCAGTCTCACCTAACTATGCATGCTCAGCAGAAACCTCAGAAGGTGCATCCGACGCAACGGGACTACCAGGTGGCAACTCAAACAAAAATGGATGATCAGGTGAAACAGGCTCCATCGGATGTATAGGTGAATCAGGCTCCTCAGCCTGAGCTGGCGGCACTAACAAACCATCATCATCAGGCATCTCCTCCTCCTGAGGATCATCCTCCTCCTCAGGGTCATCATCACCCTGCTCAGCCTTCTGAGGGTCATCAGCCTCATCCTCACCCTCGTACTCCTCCTCATCCTCATCGGAAGAGTACACCATCAATTGTCGTCTCCTAACAGGTGAACCATGTGGTGATGTGGTAGGTGATCTAGGACGACGACGCAATGATGTAGGTGGTGCATCTGACAGGAGAGTGTGAGCATCCAAGTGTAAAGGTGGTGAAGTAGGGCGTACCGATATACGTGCCGTAGCTCGGTGGGCAAAACGTAGAGGCACACGAGCCAACGCATGATGAAGAGTAAGCTGTCTTGAAGTACCAGGGAGCCCTAGAGAAGATGAGGGTCCCTGCGTAGAAGATGTAGCAGGCGGTGCCGAAGTAGAAGCTGTCGGCGACACAGTAGCTGAATGCATGGCAATCCTGTAAGGATCATCAGGAGCCATGGTGATCTGTGTTGGGCGTACAGGTGCAGTAAGAATATCCTCAACAACGTCAAACGTACGGGAGGCCATAGTCTGTGACAACGGCATAGGGTAGGTGTAAGTGTTTCAAAACAACAAAACCGCGAACTCAAAATACCGTATAAAAAATCATCATATAATCCCAATCATATATTTCAAGAAATATTTAAAATACCGCATTAATAAAACATTTATAAAACAATTACGCCATATAATTCCTCAAAATGCCATCATATCACTTAATCAATAATCCCAAATCCTCAAATTGTCTCAAGAATCTCATATCTAATAATCATCTCAATATACCTCTATATAAACAATGATGCTTCGGCTTGGCGGGCTGGCGGGCAATGGTCGAGGATCGTTTTCTATAAAAATCGGTTATAGTTTAGGTGTCTATTTACCTAGTTCTCTATAACCTTGGCTCTGATACCAATCTGTAACACCCCCAAAATTTGGTACAGCGGATGACTCAACAAGCTTTCGGGGTGCTACGGGGATTGGTATCTAAAACAAGACATAAAAGAACGAGATAAAGTGAACATGAGAAGAATACAACCACGCGGGGTTTTAAAGTTTACATTTATCCCAAATTCATCCAAAGTCAGGCCCAAAAGAAATAAATATAGGTCCATAATTATTTATTAGAGTTTTAGAAAATAGATCCATAACCAGGTGCCATAGCCAAGCCTCCAATCCAAGCATCCAAGGGCATCACTTAATTACCTGAAAAAATGTGCTAAAAGTCAGCTTTCGCTGGTGAGATCATAGGTTTAAATTCATAACTAAATCAAGTGGACATATACGCAAAACGCTTGCTAGCTAGACTAGGCCTCAATCATCCAACCAAAACGAACCAACCAAATCGAATCAACCCTATAGGTGCACGCTATAGCTTAAATCAATCAAATCAATAGCTTACCTAGCTCAAGTCCAGGCCTCGCTCTATAACCAATCCAATAGCTTACCTAGTTCGGGACTAGACCTCGCTCAACAATCAATCAATAGCTTACCTAGTTCGGGACTAGGCCTCGCTCTATATCCAAATCAATTACCTAGTTCGGGACAAGGCCTCGCTCAATCCTACCTAGTTCTTTAAGCATAGCAAGTTTTGAAATAAACAAAGCGATAATAGTCCACATAAAACATTTGCACGTTTCTCACCCCAAGTATTGAAAACAAAGTTCAAAAGTAAAAGTGGGGCTATGACTCACCTCAAGTCCAGCAATCCGCAAAAGAAATCGATAGATGAAAGACGTAAAGCAACTCAAATAACGACAACTACAGACTCGACACTTCCTAACAATATTAAACCCGTTCAGAAATCATTTCTTCGAAATCAAATATTCCCAATCCCGAACGTATTCCATTTTACTTTCCAAAAATCCATTTCTCGAATTATCCTCATATTAATTTGGATTTTGACGTTTGGTATCCATACGGGTGGAGGGTCGACACAACTCAAACCAAGAAGCCACAACGAAAAGAATAATAAGCAATCTATAGGTCTAATATTAGCCCAATATATTATTTAAATAAATCATCGAAGTTTATCAAATCCGTCGATTTGATCCCCCATATTTATTTACGTAATACATCATTCTAAGATTATACCCAACCTAAATCACATAGCACAAAGAATACTATATGGTAATTATCATAGTCCAATAAATTCCCTAGATATATCGTCAAATTTGCCAAATTCGTCAATTTAGCCAACTCCACGAGATATTTAGTAATTTATTATCCTAATACACGTACCATAACCTATGGGCGTCGTAGGATACGATGCCCATTAATATACTCATTTTCTATAGTTAAATAAACCCTATTTAAGCCGTCGATTAGATAAGTTACGTAGTTATAGAAAATGAATATATTAATCGTCATATATCCGTGACAACACAAAAGTCACAATATAGAATAAAGTCCACTTGGACTTAAGTGGCCACAACCCCGTATAACTCGATAAGTTTTCCAAATTTAAAAGAAATATTTTATTTAATGATTGTCCAACATATTATATTTCGTCACCATTTATAGTTATTTATTTATAATAACGTTCCCGACATTTATTACACTATTCATATAGTGCAATAATTACCGTCACATTATTATAATGTTTACTCGTGATTGTTTTATTATTAATATACGCATTTATAATGATATATATACGTTTATCACGTCTATATACATATATAAACGATTATATTACTAATAAGATTATTACGAGTTTTATTATTGGCGTTTGATTATAAATATTTATTAAGTCATATGAGTTGGTCACATGTCCGAGTCATCACTCTCGGCTCATTGTCCAAGTCCAAGAATAACATAATCAAGTCAAAAATAAGTAATCCAACTCCGTCCAAATCAATCCCAAATCACGTGCTACAACAATAGGGTCCGACTACGGCACCCGACTAACCTATCTCCGTCAATCTAGTTTGACCGTCTCACAATCGGTCCCCAATACCACTTCGTCAACACAACTCCATAATCAATTATCTCGAGTCCAAAAGTACCATGATTCAAAATAGTAACAATCTCATCAACAAATTAATCCGACAAACATAAATAGCAACCAAAAATAATATAACACATTTACGGGTTGATTTACCAAGTCAACCCGGGTCAAATATCAATCCACATGAAACGTGATATCACCCGAGACCTCTTGGGTCTCGGCTTGCTCCAAACGAGCCAAACCAAACAGACCATAGTGGTCACATAACAACCCAAGCAACAATAATGTTCGACCGGACCCAAAGGGTCGCGGTCTTGCTCCCATCGAGCCACAATCAAGCCAAACGGACCCTCATGGGTCGTCGGTTAGACCAACAACAACAACAAGATATCAACGAGGGCCAAAAGGGTCTCGACATGGCTAGTGAGCCATCCAAGACACGACTTCGAGACCCCATGGGTCTTGGCCAAGCTCAAACCGAGCATCAACCCACCAATCGACAACCAAATATCAAATCCTTCCACCAAATCTTCACCCAATCGACCCACCCGGATACCAAACCATCAAATATTTATCAAAACTTCATTTCCCACTTGAAAAACTCGAAACCCAACCAAAAACAACCCGTATACATACGGATTAAACACAAATCGAGGCACACAACAAGGATGTCGTGGCCACTCATCTTCCAAACGGCTTCAAAACTCGATTTCTTTAAAAACCCAACAAGATTTAACAAAAATGGTGATGTTTAAGTGGTGATGGTAATTCGTACGTGATGTTAAAGTAAGTTTTAGAGCATGTGGTTTATACCAAAAGATAGATCGGAACAAGGTGGTGATGATGGTGGTATTTGTTTGTTTAGGAGGGGGGCGGTGGCGGCATTAATGGTAGTTGTAAGATGGCGGTGGTGTTGTTATTTCAAAGAGAGAGAGAGAGAGAGAGAGAGAGAGAGAGAGAGAGAGAGTGTTGGTGATGAGGGTGTTGGTTGTGTTGCTTTCCCAGGTTCACACAAGGACGATTTTTGTTTAATACTCTTAAAAAAAAGTAATTTTAATAATAAAAATAATAATATTAAGGGTAAAGTGGGTTAAGTAGCTTGGTGTAGAATACACGGACCAAACCCGAACTCATTTAAAGTAAAACAACTCTCCTGAACCGAGCTCAATCCAAATATCCAAAAATCTTGCGATACGTTCCAAAAATATAAAATACCCGAACCAAACATTTAAATATATAAAAATTGTTAGGTTATCCTAGTGCCGGAGTCAATGTAGTGCCAAATAATTATCTCAAAAATAGATCACCATGAATAAACCAAACCAAACCAATAATTAATAATCAACTTCCATAAATAACGTAAGGTTTAAAATCACATTCCAACGTTTACAAATCTCATCACGAAATAAAATTTTCAAATATTCCAAAAATCATAAATTTTAAAGTAATGCGGGTTTTCAAAATGGCTCCCTAATTTACCAGTTGTCACAATATTATTCATAATCACGAGCTTGAACGTGAAGAGTATAAGCATTTGTCGAAGACTGAGAGGCAGTTAACCTATTATGAGCAATTGTTTATTGTTAAGGCTGCTGGTGTAAATATAGACGCAACGAAAGCTCATCACATCTTAACCGGTTTGAAGGGTTCTTATTTACTTGTTCATGGTACGACTGTTGATTTTAAGAACTTTTTTAGGGGTGTGAACCGCTATATAGGCGATAGTGATGCACAGATGCTTATATCTAAGATGGAGAATAGGAAGAAGCATGTGCCGGATTTTTCGTTTGATTATTTGGTTGAAAATGCTGAGCTTGCAGCTATTTTTTAGGCTGATGAAGTTTCTAAGTACAACTATAGAGAGTTTTGTGATGTTGTTTCATTTGATGCTACTTACAGAACAAACAAGTAAGTATTTCTATGTTCAATATGAGATTTTGATGGTATTATTTGCATTTTATTGTTTAATCTCTTATTTTAATTATTTATGTTTTTTTTTCCCAGGTACAAAATGGTTTTTGTTCCTTTTACAGCCATAGATAATCATTGGAGGTGTGTGACTGTTGCAGCAGGCTTGTTGAAGAATGAAACTACAGCTTCGTATATTTGGTTGCTGAAAGCGTTCATAAAGGCATTTGGTAGGGCTCCGAATATTGTTGTTACTAATTAGGATGGGGCTATGAGAAATGCCATCAAAGCTGAGTTTACGGGTTCTAAACACAGACTTTGCATGTGGCATATTACTCAAAAGCTCCCTGGAAAGCTTTTTTTCTACCTTCTTGTTTATCATATGTGATACTTGATTCTGTGTGTATTTCTTATTGATATATCACATATGATAATTTGTACCTTTTTTCAAATAATTTGTTAAATCATATGTGATACTTGATTTTCTTTGTATTTATTATTGGTTTCTCATATATGATAACACATATCTTTTTTCAAATCATTTGGTAAATCAAATGTTATTTGTTTTGTTTTTAGATATGTTCAAAAATCTATGATAAAACTGACTTTAAAAAGAAGTTTAATCAAATTGTATGGAATATGTATATCGGTCCGGAGGAGTTTGAGGATAGATGATCAAAGTTATTGGAGGAGTTTAGTTTGCAGAATCATAAGTGGTTAACAAAGATGTTTAATATACGTTCGTGTTGGATTCTTGCTTATTTTATTGATTCCCCCTTGTGTGGTTTGATGAGGACGACATCTAGATCTGAGAGTGAAAACTCCTTTTTCTCTCATTTTACGAATCAAGGTTCCACGCTTATGAATTTTATGAATTGTTTTGAGACGGCAATGGAAAAGCAGAGGCATATACAAGAGAGGCTTGATCATAAGACAATTGATTCTGTTCCGAAGTTTAAAACCTATCTTAAGATTGAAAAGAATGCTTCGAAGGTTTATACTCGTCCTCTAATCGAGCCGGTTCAAGCAGAGATATTTGCAGGCACATGGTATTGCCAAATAGAAACCAAAAGCTTGCTTGAAGGATCTCAGGTTTCTGTTATTAGAGCAAAATTTGTTGATGCACTATTGGAGAAGAAGAAAGCTAAGTTGAAAGAAAAAGCTAAGAAGTGAGTTAAGAATAAAGGTAAGGATACTGATAAAGCTGAAGAAGAAGAGCTAGTTAACCTGTTTTATAAAGTTGATGGATTATATAAGGTATGTTAGCTTCTTAAAAAATGTTATTCATTTTTTTTAGCATATATGATTTTTTACTACCTTATTTCTTTTGTTTTATCATATATGATTTTTTACTATCTTCTTTCTTTTTTGCCCATTAAGGTGTTGCGTAACCAAGAGGATGGATCAGTTGTATGTTCCTGTCAGCTTTTTCTTCGAGTTGGAATATTATGCAGGCATGTTTTTTGTGTGTTTAAGAACGCCAATATTGAAGTGATTCCAAGTCAATACATATTGAAGCGTTGGACAAAGAATCTTATACCTGCTGCTTTGAGGAACAAAAGGAACAGATATGGCGAAAAGAATGAGATTGTTGAGAATTATGCAAATGAGGCGAGTTCCATTGTTGATCACTGTGTCCATATTTTGAGTAAAGATGAGCCAAGGTTGTCTTATTTTGTTGAGAAATTGAGGTTGCTAAAGATTGATGTTGAGGCTGATTGTCCAAATCCTCCTTCTAAGAACAAGGCTGATAATTTGGAGGAACTTCTTGGAGTCCCGAAGCCGGCTGTAAAAACCGTTAACAATCCATCTGTTGGTAACCCCAAAGGCCGTAAAAAGTTGTGCATAAAAGGAGGGAAAGAGCAAGCTCTTGAAAAGAATTCAAAGAACAGGAACGCATGTTCACTATGTGGAGAGACAGATGGTAACAACAGGTGGACGTGCCCAAAAAAGTTTACAGAAGAGGCCGAGTTGGATCAAGTAGAAGTTACAAGAGAAGGGGACTTGGATCAATCAGAAGTTACAAGAGGAGAGGTCTTGGATCAACCATGAATTTCAACATAAATCGTCCGCATATTTTTTTTAGTATCTTTGATTATTTTTATGTTTGTCACATTGTGTTGAAGAAATTTGAGTAACAGGCCTAGACATGATTGTTTGAATATTACTGAGTTTTTATATGAAACAGATTGTTGCTGATTGTGTTCAAGAGTTTTGTTTACTTTCATTTCAGTTATCACATATGATAATTTAGAAGCAAGTTTTTTAAGTGTATTATCATATACGATATTTCTCCGAAATCATATATGATTTTACACTTGGTTTATTACTTTCTGATTTATCATATATGATACCTTATAAACAAGAGTATATCATATGTTATATTTATCTAAAATCACATATGATTTTACTCTAGGCTTATTACTATTTTTACTTTATCATATATGATAATGTATTACTTTCATTCCTTTTACCCTTTTTTTGTTTGTGTTATGCAATGTGTCATAAATCGCAGAGGCGATTATCCAATACCAATAGCTATAACAAGTGATTATCAATTGGTGTAATGAAACTTAAACAAGACTTATTATCCAAAATCACATCTAGAGATGTTTCGCCATTCATTTCTTAATAAAACATTGTATCATAGTACCTACAATGTTAAACCATCATCCTACTTAGAAATTTAAAGTGATATTGTAGCATACGAATTTAGACATTGTTCTAACTTGTTTAAGCCATACTCGATGGCATACGACATTTCATAAGAGATTAAACAGAAATTAGTTTTTTTAATCTGCGTCAGTTGCCCCAAAAAGTTGTTTTACGCCCTCCTATCCTTCGTTAGTCCTACTTCTGAATCTTCCATTTCTTTTCCATCATATTGCACTTGCAACATGTTCTGCAACCTGTTCTTTCCTCTTCTTCTCTATCTCTGCCCTTATCATGTCCTGCTTCATTGTCTTGTCTGTGTATTTTCGTGCAAACTCAAATCCTTCCTCACTCATTTTTTCTCGGTGAATGCTGAGTTCATGCATGAGCATCTTGGTTGCATATTTCATTCTCAGCTTTATTATTTGTATTTCCTGATCTCTTCCTTCTTTCGGAAACTCCAAAATTCCAGTTCTTTTGAGTTTCTCCACCGTAATTCTCCATATGCATCATCACAAAAATTACACAGTCAATGACATTCTCTTTTGTTGCCCACTTCACTTTCATCACCGTTGTATTTTTTGATGCTATATCAGCTGCCTTTTCATGGTTGTGGGATTCCAGATATCTTGACAACAGTTTTTTCTACACAAAATAGAAATTTTGTTTTATTAAAGACAATTCTTTATCTCATATGCAAAGCCGAAAGGCTTAGTCGCATCCTACGCCTACGTCCAAGCCGATGGCGTCTTCTGCGTCTTAGCCACAGAAGACGCCTTCGGCTTCAGGTAAGCCGAAGGCTTACCTGCATAAGAGTCTAAAATATAACTTTTTAATATTTAATTACTTTCTAGAACATCACATTATTTCTTGTATTTTCTTTTTGTTATATCACATGTGATAGCTTATTCTGTTTGAATTTCTTATTATTTTATCATATATGATAATGTACACGAGTGTTTAGCTAAAACTCCCAACTGTTACCCAAACCCATTTATGTCTAATTACTTACTAGAACATCACATTCCTTGCTGTATTTTGCATCATATGTCTTCGGTGAGTTGTCTATGATGACAGATGTGCCTTTGCTTATGTTGAAGACAACCAGGTAAAAGTCTTCATGTGCGATTATTGGGAAGAATGCATGTATAAATAGTAAGAAAAAAAATAGAATCATTGTGATACAAGTAAGTCTTTTTTGTTTCATAATAATTGAAAGAAGTTGTTACCAATTCCACATGATGCATTGTCTTGTCATCTGGATTTTTTTTAACACGGTTGTCAAGTTTGCAACAAAATCATTGTACTGCTTCTCTTCTTCTTCTTTCTTTGCTTCCACTATTTGTTTCGTCTGTTTTCATAAATCAACATATCTTTAAGAACAAATTAATATTTTAGTAATTAAGTTCTAATTTTGTTGGTACTTACGAGTATTCCCGTGTGAAAAAACTGATTGATCTTTGGTGCGGTAGGTTTGTTGATTGTTTCTTCATAGTTCAAGATGCAAGCAAAGTTGTCGATGATACTAACATACACTTTTAATTGTGGTGCTAGTGTTTGCATGTTGTCTCTGATTGTTGCAGCTCCCCATGCCCATCCAGTTTCAAAAACGAATTCGCTACACAAAAAGATATATTGTTAGCACAATTTCACATTTTTTATTTTTATGATTTTTTTAATAAGATAAAGCAGACTTACTATGGATCTCCTTGCATTGAGAATAAAGCTTCGGATACCATAAATTCATCCGGTGTTTGCGCTACTTATAAGGCAGTTTTCCGGTTGTTGTATGGTGAAACCAGATATCTTGAAGGCTTTTTTATTCTCTTTGCAGGTGGTTCTTGTTCCTTGTTTTCTTCTTCATCAACCACCCTTTTCGCCCTTCTTTCCATCTTTTTTGGTTCAGTTGTTGTTGTTTCAGTTTCAACTGTAGCCCTTTTTTCAACCTGTGGTGTTTCTTCTACTGTCGTTGTGTCAGTTTGAGCTGCAGGTTTGCTGGAAACTGGGCTTATTCCAAGACTGAAGCTTGGTGGTGAAATGGATTTCATTTTGCTTCTTGTCGTCATCATTTTCTCTGGTGGTGTGACCGATTTTCTTGTTGTGCTTTTTGTTTTTTTCTCTTTTGTTTGAGTCGCCTTATCTACTTGTTCGAAAATCTCGTCTAGAGTCTTTTCATCAAGTGGCTCAAAAGAAAGAATTGGAGACCCTTTTAACTTCTCAACTGGTCCTTCTTTTTCCTTTTCCAATTCATTTTCCATTTCCTTCTCGACTTCAATTTCTTTTTCTTTTTCCTTCTCGACTGGACTTTCTTTTTCTGTCTCCGATTCCTTTTCCGACTCATCTTCAGTTTCACTCTCATGTTTTTCTACCTTTTCTTCGTCTTGCTGGACATTTGTTTCCATTTGTTCTTCTTTTTCGCTCTCACTCTCACTTCCTTCTTCTCTATCTTTTTCCTTTTCAACTGGACTTTTCTTATCACCTTCGCTTTCTTTAGTTTCACTCTCACTCTCACTTTCACTCCCACTTTCTGTTCCTCTTTATCATCTTTCCCATCCTTATCTTCCTTATCACCACTGCCATCGTTATCATTTCCATCATCAGCTCCTCTATCATCATTGCTTCCATCATCGCTTCCATCATCACTGTCGTCATCATCAGTGTCTCCATCATCACTGTCATTTTTGTCATCCTTTTTTCCTTCTCCATCATCTAAATCAAAGTCCAAAACATTGAACATTTTATTGTACTTCTTGCACAAATTGAACAATGTTTTGTCTCCTTTAAACTTCTGCATTCCCTCTTTCAACGTCTCAACCAACTCTTTTTTTTCGTTTGAAATGATTTCAAACTTCTCTTCTATTTTTTCAACAAACTCTTGTAAAATAAGCAAGTTGGATTATTTTTTTTAATCTATATTGAAAATCATATGTGATATTTTCTATTTAAAAAAAAACATTTGAATTATCATATATGATTTTCAAAATTATCATATATGATTTTTCATAATCATATATGATATTTAATTTGAATTATCATATATGATTTTCAAAATTATCATATATGATTTTTAATAATCATATATGATATTCTAAATCATATATGATATTTTAGCTTGCTAAAGGCTTAGCCGCAGGCATAGCCTGCTGTTAAAGCCGTAGGCATAGTCTTCGGCTTTAGCCGAAGGCTATGTCGCAATTTATATGACAATCAGTTTATATAAGGAATTAAAATAAGGTAAAAGTTACCTGTTTGGTTTCTGGTCTCTTCGGAGGCAATGGTTCATTGTAGACATCCGTTCCCTTGTAAAAATTCAAACCTGTTTGCTCTTCCTCCGGATCAAACTCTTTGTGATGTTCAAGTTTTCCCAAGCAATTGTCTATCATTTCCATCCCAATCCTCTTCCTCATTGCCTGCATGTTCCAACTTCTCATTGTTGGGCGATGACGCATTACTTGAAATTTGGGGAAGTTGGTTGAGTCTAAGTATAGCAGCTTTTTCATACAAAATATAAATTTGTGTTAGATTATAATGAGTGTATGTTATTGAATCACATTTGAAAATTTTATAGAAACATGTAAAATAACTTACACATAAGAATGTTGCTGGCCCGTAATAGAAGTCGCCTTTAGTCACCTTATCCCAATTTTGCTTACTTATTCGTAAGCATTCTAATATGTAACCGCACTAGTCAATTTCTGAAATGACATCATTTTCTTTTACATGCTTCAACACAGTTCGAAACACCTTTGCACCATTATCAACTGTTCCCATCGTGCTAGCAAACAGAGTCAGAAAGTTTATTGTAAAGATGAAATAAGCATCGAATGAGCTTGTGATCTCCGTTGATATTGCAGCTTGTGTGATTTTCTTTACATTAGTATACTGGCCTTCCCATTCTGCTATGAAAGGATCATCCTTCTCTCTTGGTTCTAGATCTTCCAATTTGGTTTTTCCCTTAGGCACACCTATATCATGTACTTTTTTCCTTGTTACCTTTATGGATCCTTTTTCCAACCTTAATTCCATGCTTGGTGGATGGAATTTCTGAAAAACATTGTATAACAATGCTCCAGGGAGTTCGGTTATTGGAAAGTTGATGAATCTTTCAAAACCGATATCTTTCAAAGTTTTCTTTCTCATCTCTGTTAAGCCAACCATTGCATCAAACATGGCTTTTGGTGATGACCTAGTTAAGCAGCTTGGGTATGTCACCTTTTTGGTTGGTTTTTTTCCTTTTTGATTTTTTTATATTTTCTTTTTTAACATTAACAATCCCCCGTTCCTCCTCATCTTCCTCCTCCTTTGTTTCTTCTTCAACTTTTTCCAATTTTCTCTTTCTTGTTTGTTTTTTTGTTCCTCTTCAGTTTCACTTTCATCAAATATCACCTGATCTTCCTCCTTCTCCTCTTCACTTTCCTGATTTACTTCTTATTCCATCGTTTTCTTAGCATCTCCTCTTGTGTATCTCTTTGAAGTTGTGGCAGGTTTTGTAGCTTCTTTTGTTGTTTTCTTTCCACCCCCTCTTGAAGTGCACTTTGTTTTCTTATATCTTCCCTTTACTTTTGGAGGTGTGACTGCTGGTTCTTCCTTGATTTTATATCCCTTATTTTTCTTGTTATCATACGCTTCCTGTTGATGCGTGGGAATTGCACCAGGCTTTACCTCTCGAGGGATCCCGAGAAGCTTACAACCCCCACCAGGCAGTGTACCTGATCGTTGTAGTATAGTATAGTGACAAGTACCGGGGGATTGATCGTTCAACTCAAGAATAGTGTCGCTAGGATTAGAAAGCCTAAAAACTAGGTCTAGAGGTGAGGGATGATTCTTTTTGTATTTTTATATTTTATGAAAAGCAATTAAAATCTCGGGTTTTAGAAGAGTGGGTGGAATTAGTTGCTAGTCAACTAACCTAATAACTAAGATGCAATCAAAATAAAATAACAAAAATTTAAATAAAGCTAATTAAACTAGTGGTGTGAACAATAAATGGGAAAGTTGTGTTTACTTAGATTTCATTACTCCCTAGATATCTTTTACAGGTTGATAGTTTGTTACAGTTGCGTGGATGACGGGTTATATTCCTTAATACCAATCGTGGGGTGGCGTACGTACTTCCTCATCTCTATAAGCTCCTACTTCACTCCTATGTCGAGCCTGCAAGAAGCTCCTAACATGGGATCACTAGAATTCGCTCATGCATTAAATACAACCATAAAAACCTAGTATGCATTGGTTCATGTTTCTTAAGACATTCAAGCAAGTTACACTATGGAAGTCTGCCAGTTTTCTTAAGCCTAACATCGAAATCATTCATCCGTAACAACTGTAAACAAGCAATCAACCCATAATCAACATCTAGGTTTCATCTAAGCAAACACACAAGAGATCTAGCATAGCATGTTAAAATCAAGACAAGCATAAGATATATTCAAACAACACATAGACATATTGAATGAATTGAAAGGATACTTATCTTAATTGAACATGAAAGGATTCAATGGGTGAAAACCCTTGAAAATACTGTTAAAATCGTGCTAGGGTTTCTCCAAGTCGTTCCTAAAATTGTCCTCTTTTTTATGAATGAAAATTACAAAACTATATATAGATTTTCCAAGGTGATGGCATCAAGAAGAAAATTCTGACGCCGTCAACCCGCCGCCCATAATAAAATCGGATTGCCTAGATCCAGATCTGACGCCGTCAAGAGTGATTTTTCTCTGGGCCGTCACGTGTTAAGGGGCCATGACGGCCTATGGTGACGCCGTCATGCCCTAGTGCAAAAACATTCTGGACCGTCATGGACTCCATCCTTTTCACCTCTTGTTTTTCCTCTTGACGCCGTCATTAAGAAACTTGTGACCCCGTCAGGTACTGTTCCCATCAAGGAAAATTAAGACTTTGCCGTTTTCTTCACTTTTATGCTCCAAAAATGTCCAAAATGCTTCCTTTTCCAGAATTCACTCCAAAAGTACCTAAAATCACAAAAGGAACGATTTAGGGCAATATTTGATCAAATAAATTCAATTCCGGGCTTAAATGACCCCCTAAAAGCGGATCATTTTTCGCCTCATCATACACCCTTACACTTGAGATTTGCTTGTCCTCAAGCAAATGCGCTTTTATTCTAATCAAAATACAAGTTAGGGGTCATTTAACACTAATATAAAAGTAATTACAGCAAATAATCGTTCCACTAAAGACCAAAGACAAGCATGGAGGTCATACACTAGCACCTCACAAATAGTGTTTAGATACTCACATTTCTCGGGTGTAATAAAGTATATATCACAATATGGAAATGGAAAACATCTCTCACTAGCTGTCATAGCAAAATAGATTACCATAGGCTTGGGAAAGGATCAAACCTCCACCACATGGCGTAAGCACCTAGGATAAACTATCAAAGAGGTCTTTTAAAGGGTTATAACGTTAGGTGTAGGTATATGGAATACATGGTTTTGTTGGATAAAGGCAATCTTTACTGGTGGCGAGTTAATCATCTTGGTTAATTACATGTACAATATGGCGTTGCTAGGCCAAGACTAGACTCGACTTAAGCTAATGAATCAAAAATAACAAAAACATAAAATAAACATAGAATGTAACGGGATGGTAGTTCGTATGTTTTTTCTCTTTTTCTTTTTTCTATTTTTTTTGCTTTTTTCTTCTTTTCTTTCTTGTATTTTTTTCTATATTTTTTTCTTTTTCTTTTTTTTTTCGATTTTTTTTTTTTTTTTTTTTTTTTTTTTTTGCATACACTCTTACCCTACTATCCAAAATAATACATCATAGGGAATGAACATTCCCCTTACACTTGAATTTTTACATACTTTACAATAAACTAATCTAATGACTCGAATTAAGATAATTAAAATATTTGGAGTACTTTTAAGATTAACGCACATATGGGAGTAATAAATGATGTTCTTCCCCATTACTCCATAACATTAGTACTTTACCCATGAGTCCCAATCGTCCCAAAACAATATGTACAAGGATATGACTCGACTTAGCAACCATGTAATCAATTAGATAATTAACTAAGGGTTTAAACAAATAACAATAATGCACCAAAGATGAGTGCATACACGGAAGGCTAGGACGATTTGGTTGTACATTTAAGTGGGGTGTAACAAATTCTTCCTTTAAGTAAGATGCTTAAAGTTAGAAACGAAAAGATAGGCTCGGAGGGGTGTACTAGGGATTTCGTGTACTAAAAATGAGTACAACGCTAAGGGTGTGGGAAAAATTAATTGACTTTACTAGCCAAGTAATATGACTTAAATGGTCAAGTAATTATGATACGGGTTTAACACAAGGGTGATCCTAATGCCTCTTATCATGTAGTAAATCCTACTACACGAATGTAGTCTCACTAGCGGTCTCGGGATGCATCACTAACGCAAGTTCTAGAATCTAAATGCTACCGGTACACTCATAAGCACTAATAGTAAATGCTTTTCCTATCAAATCTAAAGGCGAACCTCACGTATTTGGGTGGAAAATTTTTCTGAATAGTACGGTTTTGTGCTAGTCATACAATCTCCTATCCACGAGACGCTTGCTAAGGCTAAAGTTTCACTCCTAAATGTTGTAAAAAAAAATTTAATTTGGCGCTAAAATTACACTAACAAGTATTTCTCATAGTTTTATTACACACCTACCATCAAACAAACAAACTCAAGTGCAAGTGTATCCTATAAGGTATCATCATTTACCCTCCCCTTAAACTTAGGATGAACATTGTCCCCAATGTTCAATTAAAGAATGTAAAAGTAAAATAGGTAAAAGAATAAAATCAAATACTCCCCTGATTCGCTCAATGTGGATAGTATGGTAACAAGGTTAGATCTTCCTCCAAGAAAATGAACAATCAAAGCTTCCCTTCCAGAATATAAATCATCTTCTTGTCATACATAACCTGTTAAACCTAAGAAAACAAACAAGGCAACCTCGCGTAAAATCGGCGACAATCTATATATACTAACAAATCCTAGAAATCAAAGTAAGATATAATGCTTGTGGAATGAATGTTTGCAGATTTCCTGGAGTTTATAAGACTAAAGAATTAACAAAAACTTTAAGACTCCGTTAGAAAAACAAAACTAGCAAAATTTCCAGAATTTTACACATGACGCCGTCAGGAATTAATTCCTGACACCGTCAGAAGTGACCTGCAGAAATCTTTATGTTAAGTTTCCAGAAAATTTCTGGAAAACTTATGTCCTACTTCCTAGAAAATCATGCAAAACATCATTATGACTCGATACAAGCATTTGACTCTAACAAATACGAATATACATGTTCATTTAATATTGTGGAGAATCATGATCAATTTTGTTTCTTCAAAACATATTTGGGGTTTCCCCTTACACTTATCTTTTGTGAAATACCTTTGGATGAAGTTAAGACTAAGCCAAACAAAAAAATAAAGTATTTTCACCCTTTTAGTTTGAAACATGATCTACCAACAATAAAAATAAAGCATGCATACGGAAACAAATAAGAATCAAACAATTAAAAATCACACAAAGCATGGGTTTCCTCCCAAGAAGCGCTTTTCTTTATTTACGAGTCTTGTAGCTAGACTCAAGGTCATGGGCTATTACGTGACCTCATCGTTGGTCTCACTTACCGATTGTAAATGCTCTTTATAGAGACCAACCACCTTATTCTTAATTGCTCCTATGATTCTATTGGCAAATTCCTTATCAACTCTATATTTTGGTCCTAGAGTCAAGCAATCCTTATAGAAAAGGCTCTTCTTCTCCCATACGTAGTCCATGCCCTTTTTCTTATCCTCTTCATTGATGTCCTCGAAAGCACCAATGTTATCCATGTCAAATCGAGGCACAAAACGAAATTCTTTCATTCTATTAGGCATCCTATAAGTGATCCTATCGGTGTCACTAGCAAATCGGATTGTCCCTTCTATCTCATCATATTCTAACTTGGACTCTTCAACAAATGGTTTACCAAACACAACATGGGATAAGCGACAATCAATAACACAAGCTAGGTCTTCAACAACCATAAAGTCGGTGATATAAGCAAAGTTCCCAACAAAGACATGTAGACCTATAATTCTCCCGACAAAGTTACAAACTCCACCGGGGTATTTGGGATCTCTTTTAGGTCCAAGTATTGTTTTCACAATATCATTATAGACACTTGAGGACATAATGTTGATTGGGGATTTAAAATCAATGTAAGCATTGTCAATGTGTTTATACCCAATCATACATGGTATCTTAGCATTCTTAGGATCACCTCTCTTTATCCTATGTTCGATTCTAGTGAAAGGAGGTCGAGGATTATCAATAAGATTATTATAGTACGCAATCTCCTCCTTAGTGGGGTATAGATTAAAATAATCATCTAGCTTTGGATCGATCTCCCTTTCTTCAAATTCCTCAACAACATCCTCAAAATCTTTAGTCCCTAGGTCCTTATTTGAATACAAGGCGGTCGCTAGGTCATTAAATGCATGGTCGAGCTCAACATTAATCAACCTATTAAGCTCCCTAAGTTCCCTAATCTCACTCTCAATTTGTTCACGTAACAAAGCCACTTCTCTAGGGGAAAGGGGTGGATTCGCGTTTTCCATAATGGTCAACGGAATAGTTAATGAATTTATTTTACTAACAAAGGCACGAAGAAATAGAGAGACTAAAGAAAATCCTAAAAATAAAAATAAAATCTTACTAGAAAGGAATCTAGCAAGTAGACCTAATAAAAAGAAATTCTAACCTAGACAATAACTATTCCCCGGCAGCGGCGCCAAAAACTTGATGCGTGGGAATTGCACCAGGCTTTACCTCTCGAGGGATCCCGAGAAGCTTACAACCCCCACCAGGCAGTGTACCTGATCGTTGTAGTATAGTATAGTGACAAGTACCGGGGGATTGATCGTTCAACTCAGGAATAGTGTTGCTAGGATTAGAAAGCCTAAAAACTAGGTCTAGAGGTGAGGGATGATTCTTTTTGTATTTTTATATTTTATGAAAAGCAATTAAAATCTCGGGTTTTGGAAGAGTGGGCGGAATTAGTTGCTAGTCAACTAACCCAATAACTAAGATGCAATCAAAATAAAATAACAAAAATGTAAATAAAGCTAATTAAACTAGTGGTGTGAACAATAAATGGGAAAGTTGTGTTTACTTAGATTTCATTACTCCCTAGATATCTTTTACAGGTTGATAGTTTGTTACAGTTGCGTGGATGACGGGTTATATTCCTTAATACCAATCGTGGGGTGGCGTACGTACTTCCCCAACTCTATAAGCTCCTACTTCACTCCTATGTCGAGCCTGCAAGCTCCTAACATGGGATCACTAGAATTCGCTCATGCATTAAATACAACCATAAAAACCTAGTACGCATTGGTTCATGTTTCTTAAGACGTTCAAGCAAGTTACACTATGGAAGTCTGCCAGTTTTCTTAAGCCTAACATCGAAATCATTCATCCGTAACAACTGTAAACAAGCAATCAACCCATAATCAACATCTAGGTTTCATCTAAGCAAACACACAAGAGATCTAGCCTAGCATGTTAAAATCAAGACAAGCGTAAGATATATTCAAACAACACATAGACATATTGAATGAATTGAAAGGATACTTATCTTAATTGAACATGAAAGTATTCAAGGGGTGAAAACCCTTAAAAATACTGTTAAAATCGTGCTAGGGTTTCTCCAAGTCGTTCATAAAATTGTCCTCTTTTTTATGAATGAAAATTACAAAACTATATATAGATTTTCCAAGGTGACGGCGTCAAGAAGAAAATTCTGACGCCGTCAACCCGCCGCCCATAATAAAATCGGATTGCCTAGATCCAGACCTGACGCCGTCAAGAGTGATTTTTCTCTGGGTCGTCACGTGTTAAGGGACCATGACGGCCTATGGTGACGCCGTCATGCCCTAGTGCAAAAACATTCTGGACCGTCATGGACTCCATCCTCTTCACCTCTTGTTTTTCCTCTTGACGCCGTCATTAAGAAACTTGTGACGCCGTCAGGTACTGTTCCAGCAAGGAAAATTAAGACTTTGCCGTTTTCTTCACTTTTATGCTCCAAAAACGTCCAAAATGCTTCCTTTTCCAGAATTCACTCCAAAATTACCTAAAATCACAAAAGGAACGATTTAGGGCAATATTTGATCAAATAAATTCAATTCCGGGCTTAAATGACCCCCTAAAAACGGATCATTTTTCGCCTCATCGCCTGTTCTATTTCCATCTGTTTGACATCTATTACATCTGCTGCAAAAAAAATTAAATTGTTATCATATATTATTTAATGCATTATGTATTCAGTACACAACATTTTCTTATACATTCTATTACTTCTGATATATAAAAGCAAAAATATGTACCTTTGGCAGCTTTTTTTCCTTTAGTTGATGTCTTTAAGAATGGCAATGAACTTATTACATTATCCACATCAGCAACTCTCTTCCTTTAGCTTTATCTACATTTTTAAAACAGATATTTTTAGTATTTATGTAAGTCAGACTAATTAACATACATCATCAGTTTCTTTTATCGAAGGCTTAGCTGCTACGATAGCCTTCGCCGAAGGCTATCGCTGCAGCTAAGACAAGTGTTTGATTTCTGTATCATATATGATATAGAATATAGTCGATATTAACTGAACATATCTATAACTGAATATTTTTCTATATCATATATGATACGGATTTCAATGCAAACAAAATTACAAATTCTGTTTCTACAACAGTAAGCTGAAGCCAAAGGCTTAGCGGCGATGCTGCTTAGCAAAACGCTTAGCCGTATCCTACGCCTTCGTCTATTCTAAAGTTGTCTACATATAAGCCAAACACATCTTTTGCTTGGCCGCAACCAATGCCTTTTGCCAAGCCGAAGGTATCTTTTGCGGCTAAGCCGCAGCCGAAGGCGTCTTCTGTGGCTAAGCCGCATCAGACGCCTTCGGCAAAGCCAAAGGCGTATTCTGTGGCTTTGCCGCAACCAATGACTTTTGCCAAGCCGAAGGCGTCTTCTGCGGCTTAGCCACAACCGATGCCTTTGGCCAAGCCGAAGGCGTCTTTTGCGTCTTAGCCTCAGCCAATGCATTCGGCGAAGCTGAAGGCATCTTTTGCTGCTTAGCCGCAGTCGACGCCTTCGATTAAGCAGAAGGCGTCTTCTGCGGCTAAGCTGAAGGCTTAGCCGCATAAGTCTCCTTCAATAAAAAATGTAAAGAAAGTTTTACTAAAAGTATGAATTTTTCTAAAAGTCGCCTTCAACAATATGATCTTCGTCACTTTCCGCCACTTTTCCGGTTAGATCTTGTGTATCCTGTTAGATTTTGTGTATCTTGTGTATCTGGTTAGATCTTGTGTATCCGCCACTTTTCCGGTTAGATCTTGTGTATCTGGTTTTGTGTGTGTTGTGTGTGTTTTTAGTGTGTGTTAGGTGAGAGCGTAAATGAAATGAAATGAGACGGATGGTGTTGTTTTTTTGGTGATGTGATTTTACGAAAGTGCCCCTCTGTGTTTTTTTTAAGTGACAAATGTTTTGATCTCAGCCATTGATCAAAGTTAAATCAAGGGTCCATATTTGTCCCTTGGTATGTAAGAGATGTGTGGTTTTTAAAATAACTCAACACTGAAAAAAAAAAAAAAAAAAAAAAAAAAAAAAAAAAAAAAAAAAAAAACTTCTCAAAAAATTCACAAAACAATCCACGAGATAGGGTAAAATTGGTGGATAAAAAATGTAAAGAAAGTTTTTCTAAAAGTATGAAGTTTTGATGCAAAAAAATATATATTAAAAAAATATTTGCGCATTAAAATTTTATTAATCCACATTTTGTGCATCAAAAATTCGTTTTTTTATCCAACTTCGTCTTAGTATATGTATCAAGACTTTATTATGCATCAAAATATAACAAGTTGAAATTTTTTGTGTATTAAATTTTATTTATTTATTTATTTATTTATTTATTTATTTATTATCATTATTTGCATTAAAAAATGTATAAAAACTCAAATTGGAAAGAAGAAAAAAAAAATTCCTCCCAACTTTTTTATGCACGAAAAATTCTCTATCTTGAGGAAAAATTTCAGAATTTTACGAGAAGTTTTTTATTTTTTCAAGTTTTTTAACACTTCTCACATTGTTGGTCCCGATTTGGGTTAAACATGAATATGTTAAGTTAAAAACAAGTTTTGCACAAGATCCATTTGACACGAATAATACCATACATACTTTTCAGCGTTTATAACACTTATTAGAAATGAATCATGAATTACAAACGAATGAATCAAAGCTTGCTAGCTTAGCTTATGATTCAAGGAGAGGAAGACCCTATCACAATAATATAATTTGTATTATTTTTGTGTGTGTAATCTCTAACTATCTCTTTATCAAACATTCTCTTATATAGGTGGAGATACGAGGGTAACATGTGGGGTCGTTGAGACGTGTCATGCATCTAGTAGAGAAGTACATCTTCCATTAAATGCTTCCATGCTTGGAAAAGAAACAACCATACATTAAGATACCAACTCCTCGTACTTATTTGACTTTCTAGTAGTTGCTTTTAGCTTATCTTCCTAGGAAAGTTCTCACCAATATTTCACATTCGTTTCAGATATAGAGTATGGGAGACTTTATAAGATCTCAATACCTCTGATGTTGTTTGTAGCTCAGGTACTTTAGTCACTAATACCACATCAATGAGGTAAATTGTTTCTTCAGTTGGTCTTTGACATCTCTGAATCTTGTTGTTTATTGAGCTTAACACAACACTCACTGACATATCATCAGGGAGTAAACTTACTCACTGATTTGTGTGAGGATTTGAATATACAAATAGTCTAAGTTTTCATCGAGCAACTCGGGCTACTCTATATTCAAATACTAGTAATGGATAATTGGGTCAAATTTTGGCCTAACAATCTCTCATTATTTAAATATACAAATAGTCTAAGTTTTCATCTTTTTTGGTTTATGGATTTTCTTTCTGCCTTAAGAAGGGGTAACACTTTCTTTTAGTCTCTCAAAAACTCTAAAGATGACTATGAGTGTATTCACTCATGGACTAATTGTTCACTGAGATCTTTGTTAGCGAATCTATTACACTTAGGTTATTTTATGTCTAAATCCTAGTTAGACATTATTGAGCACTAAAATGGCTCAACGATAACTCTTCCCTATTTGGATATACAAATAACCTAAGTCTTTTTCAGATTTAAATGCACATAAAACTTCTTCTTACATTGTGAATTACAACAAATAATAAATATAAAAAAGAGTAAACTTTGATCCTTTGTTGTCAATGTTGCTGAAATTTTCAGACTTCATGTTCAGCGACTTTTTGGGGTTCTGGGACCTTTAGAGCTTCCTTATGCTCCTCATATTTGGAAATGCTCTTTATTTTTTTTTGGCTATGTTACCTTCCTCCCAAAGCTCCGTGATGCTCCTTCCTCCCAATTTTAGTGACTACTTTTTGTGACTCTCAATTTTATTTTCAGATTTTTTGCAACAACAAATTTGTCACTAACCTCCTTCCTCCTTTTTCTTGTTTGGAGGATTTGGTCGAATAATTTTTTTTTCTAAAGTTTGTGTAAAGGACTTGTGTGAGGATTTGAAGGGCATGGTGAGGATTTTTCCGGTATGTTTTTGTGTAGGGCTTTGCGTGAGTTTTTTTTTCTTTTTTTTTTTTTTCTTTTTTTTTTTGGTAGGTTTTTGGTGTGAGTTTTTTTTTGGATGTACCTTTGTGTAGGTTTTTTCAGAGGGTTTTGTGTGATGTTTTTTTTGGGTGTATTTTTGTCTAGGCTCTTATATAATATGAGTAAGAGATTTTCAAAAAGTGGAAAGATATGTTGCGCAATTGAAATTGGATCAATGGGCATTTTTTTCACATTGCAAAATTAAGCATTCTCATTGTTCAATTTAAAGTCAAAATTGAACTTCCTTTGGTCATACTTATAAAAAAGGGTAAACTGCAAAAATGGTCATTAACGTATCGCAAAAGTGCAAAAAAGACACCGAGTCATAAAGGCATGCAAAAATGCCACTAACGTTACGCATAAGTGCAAAAAAGCCACCGAGAGCCAAATCCCGTTAGTTTCATCGTTAAATGCTAAGTCACTGAGGGTAGTATCGTCATTTCACGGTTCATTTTATCTCCCACCAATCATAATTGAAGGACTATATTTGCAAACAAACGTGAACTCTTTAGTTAAAGCAACTAGATTCATAGAGTTGCTTTTTCAGATTACATTAACTCCCCAAAACCAACCCATTTAACCTCATATCCGTTGTAAAGGTAATCAACTGTCAAACCCTAACTTTTAAAAAAAAAAATATCCTAAATCGGAACAACGAAACCCGGCTATGGTGAATAATGATAAGGGAAAGGCTTTGTTGATTGGGGGAAGAATCATCCGAAAAGTCGTGAGGAAAGTTATATTAAACGGTGAAGTCTTTGAAGAAGCTAGGGCTACATTTGGTGATCAAGTTATTGCCAAGTATGGTTCGTATAAGAAAATAGGCTAGGAGATGATAGAAGAAATTCTTCAATGGCTTTGGAACAAAACTTACAATGAACCAAACGTGGGTGGTAGTGGTACGATATCTATTCCTACCCTTGGAAGTGGTAGCGGTTGCTCTAATGAGGTAGTTGCAGAGACAAAAAGAGGGAGGGGAAGGCCAAGGAAAAAAGTAACATTTTATGTACCAATCGAAAATCCGAGTACAATGTCACCAAAAAGAAAGAGGGGAATGGCTGTTGGGAGTGGGAAGAAGGAGGGGAGTGATAATCCGAGTACAAGTACACAAAAAGGAAAAGGTGAAGGCCTGTTGGGAGTGGGAAGAAGAAGGAGGGGAAGGAAGAGCATACGGATATTGGTATGTTAATGTAGTATATTTCATTTACGTGTCATTTTTAATTAGCTTATGTTGGATGCTATGATAATTTTGATAGACTTTTATATGCATCCCCTTTGAGTGGCATGATTGAGTGCCCTGATTGGTAGGTTTAGGATAAACAGGGTATTATGGTATTAAGTAGGGTGTTAGAATATTATAAGTGAGAGTATTTGGCATTGCAGCTGTATAGCTATACTAGCTAAGTCTTCACATTGATGTCTTGACTATTGACGTTTGAATTTAAGTAGGATGATATGTTATCACGTTGGTTCTAAGGAAGTATTCACATTGGTTATAAGGAAGTATTCACATTGGTTCTAAGCAAGTCTTCACATTGGTTATGGGTGCTGGTTGAGTAGTCATGGTGAGAAGGTAAAATGGAAATGTAGGTAGATGGTTAAATGCAATAAAAAGGTTAATTGGAGTTGTATAATTGTCAAGTTATGTGATGGAATAGGTTGCTCTGATTGTGTATCTTGAGAGTCTCTTGTATTGTAATGGAGATAACGGTCAATATGATGGTCAATGTTGCAAATTAGGGTTACTGATTGTAAGTTAGTTGCTATAAAATGTTGCAAATTAGGTTACTGATTGTAATGTAGTGATAGCTTATCAGTTGCAGTAGCTTATAACAATAGTCAAGGTGGGTCAACTCTTTCAAATGTCAATTAAGAGTTTTACCCGCCAAGTTCTTGCCTTTATATGCAGATGTAATAGCTTCATTTCAACTTAATCAATGAAATAATCTTTCTTTCATTGACTGTTGCTGCATTGACTTTAGTATGTATACCATTAGTTTGAATTAAATGATAAATGTGAATAGTGTGTTACGTAAACTGACTATTGACTTTTGAATTTAAATTGTGGCAGATTTAATTGGTTATGGGGGTGAAGTTGTGTTCAGCATGCACAATAATGGAGTCTTTGAATTTGGTCCATTAAGGTATGTACAAGGGAATGTTTCTACACTTTGTGGCTTTGTCTGTGATAGACATACCTTTAGCCTAGGTCTGGATGATATGTTATCACGCATTAGGGGAGAAAAACGGACTGTGTTTTTTTGTTTGCCTGGCAAATCATTAGAAGAAGGTTTGAAGTTGATTCATACAAGCAATGATGCGCATACAATGATTGAACTAGGTTGTCAGGCTGGTTCTATAGAGTTGTTTGTTGCTCACACAAAACAGATGTTATATGAATACTATTTAAAAAACTTTGATTCTGAGGGTGAAGGTGAGGAGGTTATCGGATGGGTAGAAGAAGATGCTAGCTTGCGGTGCTCTAGCACTTCAACTCCTTTTAGGACTAGCACTTCAAAACCTTTTAAGGTTGTGGATGATGTTGATGCTTCAAAACCTGAATCCGGGAAGCATGAAAAGAGGGTAAAGAGGTCTAGGGATAAGGGAAAAGGAAAGATGGTTAATGAGGATGATGTTCTTAACAGCAACAAACCGGCTGGTATTGTCATTATAGACGGTGGTTCTATGAAGAAGACAGCAGGTGTTGGTTCAGGGAATGTGGGAGCAAGGGGTGGGGGTCTTTTGAGACCAAGAAGTAATGTTAGAATCACTAATTGCGTACTGGGACTAAGGGCACCAAGATCAATGGGTAACAATGTTGTGTTATTTTGACTAGGTGAGTCTAATGAATTGTTTAGCAAATATTTTGGATACACTGCATTGCCTATTATAGTAACCTCGGTTCATTGCATATTTTGACTGTGCAGGTGTAGTTGATCACCTGTTGGTTCATCCAGTAGAAGGTTTTGAAGATTCATATATGGGTTCATCTATTGGGAATATGTAATGTGTAGAAACAAAAACACTTTAATTTGGTTGTATTTACTAATGTAATTTGACTAATGTAACTTAAACTATTTTACCTCTGTTTCGAATACACCAAAGGGTGTGTGCAGGCATTGTGATGGGTTCATCTTTTTAGTACATGCCGAAAAATATTATGTAAATTGAAGTATTTCATATGGGTTAAATGTTTAGTGATGCTTGACTCCTATCAAATACGATGTTTTGTGTGTTTGTTATACTATGTTTGTGTTTGTTTGTTTTGTTTTTTGTGTTATATACTTCTATCAATACTCTGTTTTAGGTTAAATGTTTATTGATGCTTGACTCCCATCAATACTCTGTTATTGCATCCAATTTATTATGCATAATATGTTTGTGTTTGTTTTGTGTTTCTGTTATTTGCTTCGATTAATAGCATTTACAAGTTTGTGTTTTTGTTTTATGGTTAGAATTCTGTCAGTTTCATGTCTGTGTTTGTGATACGAATCGAACACTGTATATCAAGAAAATCAGGATCAAACGACCCCTTCCATTCATAAACCATATATTTACAACCTAACGATAGGGGAAGCCACAACCCCTATCTACATCTACACCTACATCTACCTTACGACAGGGGCACCAAAAGGAACAGAAGAAACCACAACTCCACAAGTGCCCAACCACCTACTACCTACAATCATCATACACAACAAAACAACCCACCCCAGCCTCCAGCACCCAACCCTTTCACATGTACGTTTGCTTCATAACAAAATCAATCTTGGAAACAATGCTGTCGTTAGTTTGCCTGAGCATCCTCATCAACCCCCTCATCTTTCTCATATGAGCTGACTGAATCCTCCTAAGCTTGTTCACATTGGCCCTTGCAGCTCTTGAGCCCCTTAAGATTTGGAGCTCCGCAATCAGGTCCCCCTAATACCGAGCATATTAGACAGCTTTTGGCACCTACTCATCAACTTTTGTGCATGATGAATGTCTTCCTCAACCTCTCGTTGGTAATGGGATAACATCATTTCTGATATGAAAAATGAGTTACAGGCAATCACGAGATCAAGACAGCGAGACATGTTACTGGAAAAGGGAATGATAATTTTTTGGTTACGGGTGTATGTGCTTCTGCTTGTGTGTGTGTGAAGGCGTTGTGACAATTTAATATGGTCAACATGAAAATAATTTTGCAAATTAGCCATTGAGGTCATTCACAATTATACCAAAATGTTGGCGGGAGATAAACTGAACAGTGAAAAGACGATACTACCCTCAATGACTTGACACTTAAAGAGGAAACTAACGGGATTTGGCTCTCGGTGGCTTTTTTGCACTTATGCGTAACGTTAGTGGCATATTTGCATGCATTTATAACTCGGTATCTTTTTTGCACTTTTTGCGATACGTTAGTGACCATTTTTGCAGTTTACCCTATAAAAAAATTGGTGTATGTCAAAAAATATTGGTGTTGATTTTGTAAAAAAAATAAAAAAAATAAAATATAAAATAAAAATAAAAGATAAAAAAAGTGTGTGTGTGTGTGTGGGGGGGGGGGGGGGGTGGGGGGGGGATAAAACTTTTGTGATTGAAGAGGAATTGCATATATGTTTCCAAAAGTAAAAGTAACCTAAGAGTGAAAATATGACCAAAGGACAGAGATGTTAGCTGGACCAAAGCTGGAGAAAAATATATTATGTACACAAATAAACAAACGCGTTATCAACCCCAAACTCGGAATTCAAAGTTGACTTGCTCTGCATGTTGAAATTTAAAAAGTCTCCCAGTTCAACGAAGGCTTAGTTTCAATTTTAAAGTTGATTTTGCTCAATAAAAAGTGAACATTTTCTGTTTCATCCTTTGGTCCATCAATGGCTGGATCATTACTTGGAGGTGCTGCGCTAGGAACTGCTGTTTCTAACTTATCAGAAGTCATCACACATGTATTAAAGCAAACTTTGTATTTTAAGTCCAAACTCAATGATATACAAAAGACACTACTGATTATGGCACCTATCGTCAAAGACATCGAGAAACTAAACCAAGAACTAGCTCAACGGAAAGAGGAAGCTGATATGTACATTAATCTGATCAAAAATGCTGAAGACCTCGTTCGCAAATGCGAGCGTATCAAATACAATTTGTGGAAGAGATACCGTCATGCATCCAAGTTGGACAAATTCAATAAGTCGTTGCTCAAGTTTACGCAAGTTTATCTTCCATTGGTGGGGGTTAGGGATGGAAAGAATGCATTGGTGGAGTTGAAAGGGGGTTCAAGTGGTTCGTCTCGTGTTCCATTGCTTCATGGCAATGTTAAAGGATTTGATGATCAAGTTAGAGCTTTGAAGGCAATGGTGGTCAAGGATCTGGTGGGTGATGATTGTTCGGTTTTAGTTGTTTCGGCTGCAGGAGGTTGTGGGAAGACTACTTTGGTCACAATGCTCTGCCATGATCCTGAGATTAAAGGTATATTCACCAATTTATTCCATCATCAATAGTTTTGGAGACTATATGGGCCTTTATTAATTTCTGTTAATATCTATTCTATTATCAAAAAGAATCTAACAACTGATTACTTTGTTAGATGTGACTAACTTGTCACTTATTTTGTTAGATGTGACTAACTTGTTGTTTGTTTATTAAGAGTATCTGAATATAATTCGCACATTTGAATCTGAGGCGTAAATGTATGAATATGAATAAAAATGATATTGTTTGTTTTTTACCTTTTAAATGTGTGGATGATATAAGTACAAATCATTTTTATTCTTACGAAACATAAACATGGTTTAACATCATATGGAGCATTTGAGTCATAAAATTATTGTGTCGCAATTTAATCTCATAAAATAGTCATATGTTATTGATGTGTTGTACTCTTATGTGGTTGAACATCTTCATTATTTTACAAATTGTCACTATCATTTACTTTTCAATCACAAGATTGCATGGGAAAAAAAATCATAGTATACTTAATATTGTTAATTAACAATTAAAATATTTTTAATGAAAAAATTTAAGCTTATGTTCAAATTACACGTGCCACAATTTAATTTCACAAACTAATTATATATTACTATTAAAAAAAACCCTCTTAAGTGTTTGAGCATCATCATTATTAGTTTATACAAATTTGTTTTGCAAAAAGAAAAGGATAATTCTCGTTAACGCACTATGAATATTAAAAGAAAGTCAAGAAAAAATATCGCACAAAATGAAGAAAAAGAAAAGGTAAAGACTCCCTCTCCGCATCTTGGTTAAAAGGTTTGAGCCTCTAATCGCGTAGAAAAAAACAAACACACTTATTGGGCCAAATGTCTGAGCACGTAGTATAAATAAATCATATCATGAGGCTTTGTTTGAAAAACTAACACCACTTAAGTGATCGAAGTCGGATTAATGATCATAGCTGATAATTTACAAATTCAAATAAATGAAAGATGTACACACACAAAAACACATTAACGCTCATAAAATTATTGGGTGGCATGTAATTGTAACAATAATTGTACGTAGAACGTTATCTTAAACCATCCTTGATGATAGTGTTCTTATATTGTTCTATATAAATTTTTAATGTCAATGTTCTTCATTGAGCAGAGAAATTTGATAACAATATCTACTTCGTTACCGTCTCAAGTAGCCCCAACATAAGGGTCATCATCAAAAGTTTACTTGAGAGAAACAGGGCTCATGAGCGGCTCAATTTTGCTAACGAAGCAGTTGCAATTCAAGAATGGGGCAGCTTTTTGGGTGAAAACAATACTCCAGTGTTGTTAGTACTTGATGATGTTTGGTCTCATTCTATTATTGAGAAATTCAAGTTCAAGTCACCTGGATACAAGATTGTGGCCACATCCAGGAGTGACTATACACAATTCAGTAATAAATATAAATTGCAACCTTTAAACCGTCAGTATGCTACTGATCTGTTCAGGCACCGGGCATTTTCAGAAGAACGTTCTGATATAACAGTTGAGCTTGTTGATAAGGTAGATGGAAATCTATTGTAACTGCTACTCTTATTTGATATATGATATTAACCATTGCAAACGGATTTCTGCAGTTGGTCGAGTCTTGCAAGAATCATCCACTGGCCCTTAAAGTGATTGGTGGTATGCTTAATGGGGCACCCCTGGCAAGCTGGGAAACTATGTCCAATGAACTGTCTACAGGGAAACAATCTATCTGGAATTTGAACGAGTTTATGGAGCTTCTTCTAGAAAAGAGTTTGGATATGCTTGATGAACCTGAAATTAAGCAATGCTACTTAGACTTGGGGTTGTTTCCTGAAGATCAGAGGATCGCTGCTACAACGCTTATGGACATGTGGGTCCATTTATACAACCATGATAAAGAGGGATCGGCTACATTTGACAAGCTCTTCAGGCTTTCAACCAAAAATCTTGCTACTTTGTTGCCAATAAGGTACCTGGTTTTAAATTTCAGTGGTAGGTGAATTGTTGAAAGGCAAACAACCACAAACACATTAAGGTTAAGAAACTCTAATATGATATGATGTGGCAGCAATCTTTCATAAACAGTCTTGCACAAAAACAAATTGACAATAATAGATAAAAATTACCTGTTAGGCAGAAATATTTTCTGTGCAGAATTATCATTACAAACAAATACTACTAGCCACATTGACTTTTTAAGGTTGACCTTTTATTTCAACACAATTAGTCACAAACATGTACACATAGAATTAAGATGATTTTTTTTTGCCTCTCCTTTGATTGATTAAACATAAGATCGAATACATAATGAATAACCTCAATGCATGGCAGTGAAGAAATAAACTTTCTTGATTATTGGATTGATGGGAATAGAAACTGAATAAATATCATTAATTGTATTAATCTGTTGTAACCTGTTTTTTTTTGTTTGGAGCTTAAATCCAATGCTGTTCGGAAAGAAAATTTATTATTTCATATCATCCTTATTACAAATTTTAATAGGATTTCCGAACTGTTCTTGACATTCATTTGGTTATTAACTTTGAAACCGACTGCAGGAAACATTTAGCTGCCATTGCCAACCATTGTGAGGACGAAGTTGTTATGCAACACGACATGATGAGAACACTGGCTATTCGTTTGAGCAGCCAAGGGTCGGTACGACATAGAGAGCGATTGATTTTAAGTCCACGTGGAGAAGTTTTTCCCATATTTCAAAAGACTATCCACGCACGTCTATTGTCAATTTCCATTGGTTGGTTTAGTGCATTTTCACCTTAATTATAGATGGTACCTATTATGTAGCCATAAATGTAGTTAATCATTCACTCTAATCCTATTATGCATGCCTACTGATAATGACAGATGAAAGATTCCCGTTGCGGTGGAATAGGATAAAAGTCCCTGAAGTGGAAGTTTTTGTATTGAACTTCATGTCAAAGATACATCCCTTGCCAAAATTTATGAAAAAAATGAAGAGCTTAAAGGTCTTAATCATCACAAACTATGGATATGACATCCCGGAGCTCAAGAACTTCCCTGCACCTAAGTGGTTAGTGGGTCTAACCAGCATTAGATTGGATCATGTTTCCTTATCTTCAATTAGTACATCAATACTTGAGTTGGTCAACTTACAGAAGTTGTCCTTGATCATGTGCAAAATATGCAACAGTTTCAATGAATCAACTCCTAAGCACCCTAACCATTTGACAAGCCTCTCAGAGATAGACATTGATTCTTGTGCTGATTTAACTACATTTCCTGCAATATTCTGCAACATACTTTGCCTTAAGAAACTCAGTGTCACTAATTGCCACGAGCTAACTTCACTCACCGAGAGATTCGGAAACCTGGTAAATTTGGAAGTTTTACGGCTTGCGTCATGCTCAAAGCTCACAGAAATACCTGAATCATTAGGAAACCTCCAGCTACTAAGAACTATAGATCTATCTCACTGTTTGAGTCTGTGTAAGTTGCCAGAGAATATAGGTGCATTGGGTAGTCTAACAACAATTGATATGAGGGGTTGCACTGGACTCCATGATCAGCTGCCAATATCACTTGACGATTTACCTTCACTTAAAGTGATTTGTGATGAAGAAATCTCCGGGCTATGGAGTGATTTCACAAATGTGGATGTAACGGTGGTACAAGAAGACAGACTTCATTGCCTTTCCAGGATAATCTCAAGATAATATGAGTAATGAATCACATGTATCTTACGTTGGTTAATTTCTATTTTATTTTTTTGGCAAATTTGCTGAAGATAGACTTCATTGTCAGAGATTGTATGTTTTCAGTTCTTTAATCTTTCGATTTCAAACACTATTTGAACCTATATTCGACTCTCATTTACCAGATATTGGAATTTCTTTGTATAAAAGGATAAGCACTACTTCTGACTGGTTTATGTCAAAGAACTCACCCATGATTTTATGCGACTTTTGCCATGAAGAATGGGACGGCATTCCATCTGCATAGTAAAAAAAGACCATCATTATAAATGAGTTAAAGATGCTAAACTTCCCAACAAAACAAGAAAATTTACAGCCGTGAGATATGTAGCACTGATGTTCATAAGGTGTGTACTTTGAACCCCTTGGCTGTTTATAAGAATTTGGAACGGAAGGTTTTTTGACTACAAGCTTAGATAATAGATACATAATATTACGACGATAAGCTTAAGTGTATCAAGGGGAATTTCTGACCTCAAAATTAAGTGCAGCTCTAGTTTTGTAAGACTGAAGTTTGTCCATTATAGTCAGGATTGTGGAATCTGCCTCGAGAACTAATCGATGTCCTCTTATGACATAGTATTATTTATTGGAATACTCGGATAGTGATATCCCCGTAAAGTCATGCGGGAGTTTTGCTGAATCGGTTTGCTCTAACAATCAATTGCATGTATGCACAAAAGAAGAGTCACAACACAATCCATCCATTCATATCCAACAATCATGCACTAAAGTCATGCTTTGACTTCTATCCATCTTATGAATTAACTTTCGGATGAATGTTTGATAAAAATGTATTCCGATATTCACAAGTGTTAAATAGATATGGTGAATTTGTTCTTTACTCGTATATAACTTTAATTGGACATGATGAATTTTTTGCAAATTAATTTTGGAAAGCCAAATTATCTAACAAAAAAGTATAGTCATAAGTCATAACTAACAATCAGTTGATGATCTTGAATACCTTCAAGCACGGTTTGTAGAAAGTGAGAGTAGACTTTTATCTGCCTTCACTGTCACCATTGAGGCTCTCAATACATAGCGATATGTCTGCAAGTATTTGATGGTTCACCTTACCACTGCAATACCCTATATACCACATGACTTTATGATTGTACAATAATTTGCACGACCAGGCCTTCGATGATGATCAAAGGATATAGGGGATGTTGTGGTTGAGTCAAGCTTGTATCTAACCTGAAAATAAGAAATACAAAAACACTACGTTAAGTGATTGCGCAGGGGTTGGGCTCTGCGAACCACCTCCGGCGTGTGAATAAGTATTTGGTATGATAATGTAGGTGAAATATAGTTAAGTAGAGTTGTTGAGATTGCATACAAGAACTGAAACTTGTCCAAGACTATTTATAGGGGAAGAAAACAGCCTTGGGGAGTGTTTCCACGTTTGTAGGAAATCATGGGGGTGTCCCATGATTTTATGGTTAACCGCTAGGGCTTAATGTCCACTCTTCCTGAATTACCGGGTCAGTCAAGGAAGAAGAGAGAACATAAATAAGACGGGGGACGTGGGTAAGACTTGGTCTTGCCCTCTTTCCATCTTATGTTCATTGAAGAATACCCCGGAGGGCTTATACCTTCGTTTGGCGAATTCCCAACTGGTAACTAGATCATAAGAGATTAGTTTTACGCCCAAGAAGGATTTAGGAGGCTAGCTAGAGCCTGCGATTATGTAGGTTTCGAGCAGGACTGAATGGGAGTCCTTCGACCTGTTCGGAGGGTACATTATCAAGTCCCCTAGTCGAAAGTGATGTACATGAATGAGGGTACATTGCTTACGACTCTAAAATCACGATCACCTACGAAACATGCTTCGTACCCAAAGAAATGATGCAAAGTATAAGTGCGTCCAACTAATTACGCATTTAATGCGGTAATTATTGTGCAAACTACCTCCGTCAGACTTAAAATAATAATAGGAACATCGGTAACTCCAAACGTCTAATCTATTTTTGAAAATCAATTTGAAATCCGCAAAGATCACAAATAAAAGGGGACACGTGTGCGGCTCAGATTTAGTGGACAAACAATATAAGAGGTTTACCACCCCCAACCCTAATATATTTTTACTCCGCCCACTTTATTTACACACAGTCCTTCTCTCGGTTAAACTCTCCGGTCTAACAATCTGAGTACTACCCTGTGCTTCTCATATCTCTCCGTTCAAAAGGTAAAGTTTTTCGTAATTGTTTTTAAACGTTACTGTCGATTTAACAATATGAGTATGAATGCGAAATTTATAATCAAAGAAAAAAAAATGTACCTTAACCAAAGAAGCGTTACAAAACTTTCTCAATGATTACCCCATTCCCAAAAAGTATAAGATTATGATCCCCAATAAGCACCAAAATATTTTTGATGCGCCAGAGGGCTTTGTAGGGCTTTATACTCATGCTTTTACTCTGTCGAACCTAAGGATACCGATTCATCCCTTGATTTTAGAGTTTATGCAATATTACAAGGTGCATATTTCTAGGTTTAACCCTTTTGGCTTAGCCAAACTCACCACGTACATTGTAATGTGTAAAGCCTATGGCTATGAGCCATCAATGAATGTACTCAGGGGTTTTATGAACCTTTATCCTGCCGGAAATTGGTTAACCTTGGCCAAAAGGGGAGAAGTTGATGTGCCCCCTTGCTTTTAAAACCAATCACAAATATATCAGATTGGAAAGGGAGTTTCTTTTTCATTCAAGATACAATCATACCTTCAGACTACCCTGCTTTGTTGGATGAAGCGTATAGATTTGATAAAAGGCGTTTTAATGATGAGCTTCCTTATATCGTTCGAAGGAATCCAATGTATCAAAGACTCTCTCGCCATCCAGTAAATGTGCAAATATTCCCTGAGCCTATCTTGTATATGGCTGGGATTGTTGATCGTTGTACATTCCTATTTCAATAATTTAAAATGACTTATCTGATGATATTTATTCTTTTCTTCCTTGTTTGCAGAGATGTCCTTCAGGAACTTTGTTGTAGTTGGTGGAGCAAGGGAAACAAGTTTTCTACCAAAGGATCCCAAAGAGATTAGCTATGGAGTAGGCTCTCCATTTGTTTCTGTGAACAACAATTATGTGGATGCCCTTGCTGTGGAACCCCTTGCTTCTGCAAAGCCCATTAAGCCTGAAAAACAATTGGCCCTTGAGGAAGCTCCACAACTTGTGGGAATATCGCAGATTCAGACGACCCACCCTCCGATGAAGAGTCGGTGACAATCGTAGGGTCATCTGGCATAGCTGATAGGGTGAGGAGCAAGAAGGGAATAGAGGCGAAGGCCCTCAAGGCAAATCCCAAAAGGAAACTTGTGTTGCCCACTCCTTCCGCTAGGACTACAAGGCAGAAAGGCCTTAAGGGTAAGACTATTCAGAATGTTGCTGAGGCTCTTGATGAAGACATCCATGGTAAGTACAAGTCGTATATCTGAAATAAATGTAACTTTCCTTGCAACTAACGAATCCTTTCTCCTTGTAGGTTTTCCCAACATGAAAGAGCTTCTGAATGCCCTTGCTTGCCATCAGCTAGTTGAGAAGATTACCCCTCCTAACTGGAGAGGAGCTTTGGATAACATGTCTATGGAGGATCTGTGTGACTTGCATGACAAAAGCTATACAAGGCAGGTGGTTTTGGACAATCACATGAATGATCGCACCAGAGATTTGGTCCGCACTCTGCAAAGAGCTCGTGAAAAAATGGATGCCATTCTCGCAAAGGAGAAGAAAAAGGATCAGGAGTTTACGGATCTACAAGCTAAGTGCGAGGAAGCCTTGGAGGACTTAGAGAAGAATCCCATGGTATTGGATCTTCGAAAAGACGTCTGAAGCCTTGAAAAGAAGCTCAAGGATGCTCAGTCAGAATGCAAGAAGCTGCGTGCAGTGGAAGCAAAGATTGGTGATTATAAGGAGGAGATTGTTGCTTTGGAGGCCAAATGTGAGGGATTGGAATCCGAGAGAGCAGAACTCCAGGAAAAGGAGATCAAGCTCCGAGAGGAGTTGGATGGTTTGAAGTGTCAGCACAAGGCTCTGAAAAAAGATAGGGCTGCGGTTGTATCTAAGGTGGTTCCGTATATTGCTATGGAATTTTATCATAGCGACGAGGTTGGGAAATGATAGCAGGTTTGATTAACGTTGCAATGTATCATGGGAAATGCATCACTCTTGAAGAAATTGCTGCAACCGGTAAGCCAGTGGATCTATCAAAAGTTCCTTACTACCGCTCTACTCATGAGAGGGAGTACGATGAGGCCAGCAATGCCGTAGCAACAGCAGAGTACCCCTTCCTTCGTGAGGCCACCAAAGATCCCATGGATTCTGTTGATACGCTCCTTTCTATGAAGCCCCGTAGGGTGAAGCCACCATCTTCAAGCAGAAGGGACACTCCCCAAAAAGGCCTCCTCACCGAAGGTTACTCCTGAGAAGGCGTTGTCTCCTGAAGCAACTCCCGAGAAGCTCCCATCTCCCATTGACAAGGATTCCTATGTGCAACCCTCCGAGGCAGAGCTTGAGAAGCCCCAGTCTGAGACAAGCCCCAAAGATCCTGCCCCAATCCAACAAGAAAGTCCCCATTCTACTGGTAAGTGAAGGCTGCTATGTTGGCAGTAATTTGGTTCCGAGGGTAGCATGTACCCTCTTGACATTATGATTTTATGCCTTTGAACAATTTGTGTTTTATGTTTATGTGGCCCTGGGCCAAGACAATGTTTCTTATCTATTTAGCAGCAATTATATATGCTGCGTACTATATATGCACAAGGGAGTATGTTCCCGCTTTTGATGTGATATATTTCTTCTCTCTATCTGTTATTGATAGATATGTTAGGGTTATAGTGATTACCCTTTAAATGTTCAGCTAAGAGTTTTTGGCGATCGTAATATTTGACTGCCGACGGAGGGTTGCGACCCACTCCGACTTTATCCTTTCAGTGCAGAGGGCTTCGAATACCCTAAGACCCTTAGGAAAGTTAATGTGAATTGTATGTAATGCTTTTCAAGATAAGGCTATCTTGGTACATTCTTCGAACATTGAACTCTAAATACTTGGTTTGATAAAATCTTTGTTGTATTGAACAAGATAAGAGATTTTGAGGGAATGCATCATGTCATTTATTGGGTAGGGAAGATTACATCATTTTAAGAAATAAAGACTAAGACATCTACCCTTAACGCTTCTTTCCCTTTTCAGAATACATAAATGAAAAATCATCTAATAGCAAATCTTGCTTTTAAATCTTACGAAAGATGTGGCAATCCATTCGTATGCTGGAGGAGAGTTGTTGACGCATGAACCTCGCTACTTGGGTCTGTTCCATTGATGAGGCGAAAAATGAACCGTTTTTAGGGGGTGATTTAAGCCCGGAAATACTGCCCTAAATCGTTCCTTTTGTGATTTTAGGTACTTTGGGAGTGAATTCTGGAAAAGAAAGCATTTTGGACGTTTTTGGAGTATAAAAGTGAAGAAAACGACAAAGACTTAATTTTCCTTGCTGGGAACAGTACCTGACGGCGTCAAGAAGGAATTTTTGACGGCGTCAAGAGCAAAATGGATGATGACCCAGAGAAAACGTGACGGCGTCAGAAGTAGGGCGTCAAAAGTTAATTTGGTGACGGCCTGGGGCAGGATTACACGTGACGGCGTCACCCATGGATCTAGGCAGTCCGAGAACTTTATTGGCGGCGAGACGACGGCGTCAGATTTTTCCTCTTGACGCCGTCACCTCACAGAATCTATATATACTTTTCTATTTTTCATTCATTAAGAGAGAAACTTGTGCGGAGAATACTAGGGCCGAACCTAATAAACCCTAGGTCGTTTGTAACAGTATTTTCAAGGGTTTTCACCCCTTGAAACCTTTCATGCTCAATTAAGATAAATCTTCTTTCAATTCATTCAATATGTCTATGTGTTGTTTGAATATATCTTATGCTTGTCTTGATTATAACATGCTAGGCTAGATCTTTCATGTGTTTGCTTAGATGTAATGAAACCTAGATGTTGATTATAGGTTGATTGCTTGTTTATAGTTGTAATGGATGAATGATTTCAATGTTAGGCTTAAGAAAACTGGCAGATCTCCATTGTGTAACTTGCTTGAACGTCTTAAGAAACATGAACCGATGTGTAATAGGTTTTTATGATTGTATTTAATGCATGAGCGAATTCTAGTGATCCCATGTTAGGAGCTTCTTAGCCGGCTCGACATAGGAGTGAAGTAGAAGCTTATAGGATTGGGGAAGTAAGTATGCCACCCCATGAATGGTATTAAGGAATACAATCCGTCATCCACGCAACTGTAACAAGTAATTAACCTGTAAAAGATATCTAGGGAGTAGTGAAATCTAAGTAAACACAATTCTCCCATATATTGCTCACATCACTAGTTAAATTAGTTTATTTTCATTTTTGTTATTTTATTTTGATTGCATCTGTAGTTATTGGGTTAGTTGATTAGCAACTAATTTCGCCCACTCCTTCAAAAACCGAGATTTTTATTTGCTTTTATAAAACATAAAAAATACAAAAAGAATCATCCCTCACCTCTAGACCTAGTTTTTAGGCTTTCTAATCCTAGCGACACTATTCCTGAGTTGAACGATCAATCCCCCGGTACTTGTCACTATACTATACTACAACGATCAGGTATACTGCCTGGTGGGGGTTGTAAGCTTCTCAAGATCCCTCGAGAGGTAAAGCCTGGTGCAATTCCCACACATCAAGTTTTTGGCGCCGCAGCCCGGGGAATAGTTATTGTCTAGGTTAGAATTTCTCTTTATTAGGTCTACTTGTTAGATTCCTTTCTAGTAAGATTTTATTTTTATTTTTAGGTTTTCTCTAGTCTATCTTATTTCTTTGTGTCTTTGTTCATATTAGGTTGGTCTTTATGGATTTAGAGAATCGCCGTTTAGAAGTTAGCAAGAGGCTTATAGCGCATAAAAGAAGAAAGAGAGAAGTTAACACATTTAAGCAATTTACTAAGCCCCTTCAAATGAAAATTGAGTTTACAGACTTCGCTCCAACCCCTGATGAATTGAGTTACCATAGATTTCTTTTACAACACCCCTGCCCCTCAAAATATAGAAAAGCACCATAGACTAGGAGGCATAACTTTAGGAACATAAAAATTCCCTGCATGATTGGGTACATGTCTAGAGAGCATACATACATTGACTTAAAAGCACCCATGAATATTATGTCTAGGCTCTACTACAACTAGATAATGAACGAAAGGTTAAGCCCTAGAAAAGACCCTTACAACTCTAATAGGCTATGTAATTTCGTCAGGAGAGTAAAAGGGGTACACATCTTTATAGGAAATTTTACCTATCAATGCGACTTCGTAATCCTAGAAGATGTAAGAGGCATTATAGATCCACACCTAGGAGAGATGGTTCTTGGACGACCTTTTGTTGAGAAGACTAAGATGTATTGTGATCATGAGAAGAGAATAGTTCAGTTTACTGATGGGATAGAAAAGATTACTTTTATGATGCCTCACATGAAGGAAGAATTAAAGGACATCAAGAATTTACAAATTGATGAAATTCGACCTTATGAGGTTAAGGAAGATGGAATTGATGATGATGTTTATTATGAGAGGAGGAGAACATACTATTCAGGATGCATGAATCTAGGCCCTGAGTACAAGCGTGATGAGAATTGGGTTAGATGTTTTGAGTCGGCACAAAAGTGGGAAAGGAAAACGTAACCCATGACCTTGAGTCTAGCTACAAGACTCGTAAATAAAGAAAAGCGCTTCTTGGGAGGCAACCCATGTTTTGTGTGATTTTTATTTTGTTTGATTGTTATTTGTTTCCGTATGCATGCTTTATTTTTATTGTTGGTAGATCATGTTTCAAAATAAAATGGTGAAAATACTTTATTTTGTTGTTTGGCTTAGTCTTAACTTCATCAAAAGGTATTTCGCAAAAGATAAGTGTAAGGGGAAACCCCAAATATGTTTTTAAGAAACAAAATTGATCATGATTCTCCACAATATTAAATGGACATGTATATTCGTATTTGTTAGAGTCAAATGCTTGTATCGAGTCATAAAGATGTTTTGCAAGATTTTCCAGGAAGTAGGACATAAGTTTTTACATAAATTTTTTGGAAACTTAACGTAAAGATTTCTGCAGGTCACTTTTGACGGCGTCAGGAAGTAATTCCTGATGGCGTCATGTGTAAAATTCTGGAAATTTTGCTAGTTTTGTTTTTCTAACGGAGTCTTAAAGTTTTTGTTAATTCTTTAGTTTTATAAACTCTAGGAAATCTGCAAACATTCATTCCACAAGCATTATATCTTACATTGTTTTATAGGATTTGTTAGTATATATATAGATTGCCGCCGATTTTACGCGAGGTTGCCTTGTTTGTTTTCTCAGGTTTAAAAGGTTATATATGACAAGAAGATGATTTATATTTCTGGAAGGGAAGCTTTGAATGTTCATTTTATTGGAGGAAGATCTAACCTTGTTACCGCACTATCCACACCGAACCAATCAGGGGAGTATTTGATTTCATTCTTTTACCTATATCACTTTTACATTCTTTAATTGAAAATTGGGGACAATGTTCATCCTAAGTGTAAGGGGAGGGTAAATGATGATACCTTATAGGATACACTTTCACTTGAGTTTGTTTGTTTGATGGTAGGTATGTAATAAAACTATGAGAAATACTTGTTAGTGTAATTTTAGCGTCAAATTTAAAAATTTTTACAACATTTAGGAGTGAAACTTTAGCCTTAACAAGCGTCTCATGGATAGGAGATTGTATGACTAGTACAAAACCGTACTATTCAGAAAAATTTTCCACCCAAATATGTGAGGTTCGCCTTTAGATTTGATAGGAAAATCATTTACTATTAGTGCTTATGAGTTTACCGGTAGCATTTAGATTCTAGAACTTGCGTTACTGATGCATCCCGAGACCGCTAGTGAGACTACATTCGTGTAGTAGGATTTACTACATGATAAGAGGCATTAGGATCACCCTTGTGTTAAACCCGTATCATAATTACTTGACCATTTAAGTCATATTACTTGGCTAGTTAAGTCAATTAATTTTTCCCACACCCTTAGCGTTGTACTCATTTTTAGTACACAAAAACCCTAGTACACCCCTCCGAGCCTATCTTTTCGTTTCTAACTTTAAGCATCTTACTTAAAGGAAGAATTTGTTACACCCCACTAAAATGTACAACCAAATCGCCTTAGCCTTCCGTATATGCACTCATCTTTAGTGCATTATTATTATTTTTTTAAACCCTTAGTTAATTATCTAATTGATTACATGGTTGCTAAGTCGAGTCATATCCTTGTACATATTGTTTTGGGACGATTGGGACTCATGGGTAAAGTACTTGTGTTATGGAGTAATGGGGAAGAACATCATATTATTACCCCCATATGTGCGTTAATCTAAAAAGTACTCCAAGTGTTTTGATTTTCTTAATTCGAGTCATTAAAGTAGTTTATTGTAAAGTATGTAAAAATTCAAGTGTAAGGGGAATGTTCATTCCCTATGATGTATTATTTTGGATGGTAGGGTAAGAGTGTATGCAAAAAAAAAAAAAAAAAAAAAAAAAAAAAAAAAAAAAAAAAAAAAATAGAAAAAAAAATAGAAAAAGAAAAGAGAAAAACATACGGACTACCATCCCGTTTTATTCTATGTTTATTTTATGTTTTTATAATTTTTCATTTATCAGCTTAAGTCGAGTCTAGTCTTGGCTTAGCAACGCCATATTGTACATTTAATTAACCAAGATTATTAACTCGCCACCAGTAAAGATTGCCTTTATCCAACAAAACCGTGTATTCCATATCCCTACACCTAACGTTACAACCTTTTAAAAAGACCTCTTTGATAGTTTATCCTAGGTGCTTACGCCATGTGGTGGAGGTTTGATCCTTTCCCAAGCCTATGGTAATCTATATTGCTATGACAGGTCGTGAGAGATGTTTTCCATTTCCATATTGTGATATTACTTTATTACACCCGAGAGATGTGAGTATCTAAACACTATTTGTGAGGTGCTAGTGTATGACCTTCGTGCTTGTCTTTGGTCTTTAGTGGAACGATTATTTGTTGTAATTACTTTTAGGGGACGTTTGGTACGGCTGAATCACAAAGAATGGAAATGCAGTGGAGAATGGAATGGCACAGAAAGAGAATGAATCTGTTACAAGAGAATTGATTCTACTGTTTGGCAAAAGTAAAGAATAGAGTGTCAGAATCGATTAAAGAATCCATTCCTTTGTTTGGTACAAAAAAGAATGAAAATATTTTTTCAGTTTTTTAGTTACATCATCTCTATGATGAAACAAAAATGGTTGTAATTGCAAAAGTATATCATCATTAATCATCTATATGATCAAAATATATCATAGATAAAACAAAATTACTATGACCAATAATTTCTACGATGAAACAAAATTGAAAAACAAATTATATGCAATATATTACTACATACATGCTATACTCAACAAAAAAAGAACGGAATTGCATAAAATCAAATCATACCATTGAAAACCAGGTTTCATAAAAGTGTCAAAGTAACAACATTTGAACATATTACTGAGAAAAAATGTTTGTAACCAAATAAAGCTTAATGAGCACCTAATCTAACGGACCATCTCCAAGCATTTGAATGTAGATAATTTTGTCTTGTTGCGACGATTTTAGAAAAATACGAGCTTTACTGGCATTACGACCAATGATGTGCATGCCCCTGATACGTTGTTGTGGAGTGATATGTGGTAAGCCTTGTATACTTGTGATAACTTCATCCAATATATCATTAGGAATGTCTTGATTAGCACTTGCGACTATCTTGTCACCTAATTTGCCAATAGAATCTTCAAGTTTATCAGTCAAGTCGATGGAACATTCTTTAAAAGTCTCACTAAACTCGATAGTTTTGCTTCTTTTTCTTTTGTTTCCTACCCCACTCGATATAGGAACATCCATATCAACATCAATGGGTGAAATAGGTGGTGTCTCTTTAACAATTTTGTCATCTCCAAGATCCTCTGCTCGAGCGCCAGTAGCTCTATCCTTGCCAAATATAGTACAAAGTTTTTCATAGTATGGTAACGCTTTGTTTCTAAAAGGAGCAGCTTGTTTCTTATCCTACAACAAAGTTAAAATTACACATTAGCTTATTTGCGTCACATAACATGTTATTACAAAAAAACATGAACATTATACCTTGAGGTAAGCATCCCACACATCGTCTGGTGCAGTAAGGACACATTTTTCAGGATCCCAACCAAAACCACTCGTCCCTCCCGTGCCACTTAACATATTGTGCACAATGCTGAAATTTTTTTTTAGAGTCTTTAACCTTGACTTGATACGAGGATCTGCCTTTAAACCTGAGTTAAGAAGACTAACATCCAACAATGCTTGCACCGCCTTTTCGTATCCGGGTTTGAATCCATTATCAGCACCTGAGTACTTACCTGATACATGCAATTCCATCAATGCATCAATTAGCTTTGCATCTTCCTCAGATGTCCATGGTCTTTTGTTTTTTCCAGCGCCTCTAGTTACACTTGCATCTGCCGCACCGTTTGGTAAACTTGAATCCGTCATATCTACTATAAAAAAAAACTTGTAAACTACAAGGTTAGTTAACTTAGGAGTTGTATAATGTGACCAACTGTTGGCTACATAAAGATTCAACTATGCTAAAAAAATACAACTGACATAAATAAAACTTGTAAAAAACAAGGTTAGTTAACTTACTATGCTAAAAAAAATACATCAGTACGTAGGCTATATAAAGAATTAACTAAAGACTAAAAAGGCTACATAAATACAAATACAACTTGTAAAATACAAGTTTAGTTAACTTACTATGCCAAAAAAATATATCAGTAGGCTAAAAAAGTGACTAATGCATCAGTAGGCTATATAAAGAGTAAACTAAAGACTAAAAAGGCTACATAAATACAACTTGTAAAATACAAGTTAAGTGAACTATATAACATAGCAACTAATGCAATTGTCTTTAACAAGCATACTAATAGAAAATAACTAAAAACATAGGCCAACAAGAGTCCCATAACTAACACCAAGTACCCATAAGCTACCAAAAGCATTTCAATTTCATCAAATACCAATATGCTAAAAAAAAAATACATCAGTAGTCTCAACCTTCTAGTTAATGTTTGGAACAAAATTTATTAATAACGTAAACTTAAACATAGTTACGATCAATGCGCATGTCTTGCATTCCACTCATTGAACATTTCATTAGCAAGATTATCTCTACGATCACTCCATCCTTATGATGTTTCTATAGTGCTAATGACATTATCATGATCGTTTGCATGTTGCATGTGATCATTTAGTACTTCATTATCAAGGGGATCCTCACGCATTGTTGTGCGAATAAAATTATGCATCAAACAACAAGCAATTATTATCCGTGGCATGGAATCTAGTGGGTGGTATGAAACATCACGCAAAATGGCCCATCTAGCCTTAATCAACCCAAAACATCTCTCGATACAATTTCTGGCAGAAGAGTGTCGCATATTATAGAACTCTTTTGATGTCGTAGGTGGATGACTCCAATCATTCAAATGGTACCGTTGACCGCGATAAGGAGTTAAAAAACCTTCACCTTTTGTATAACCCGCATCGCAAAGGTAGTAGTTTCCTATTAAGTCCAAAGATATAAGCTTAGTTAAGTTTTAGTGGTATCGTACTATATTTGCTTAATGTCTGTGTGTGTATGAAATATAACCTACCATGAGTTACTTTAAGACCGTTTGGCCTACTAATAGCATCTCGAAGCATACGACTATCTGCTGCAGACCCTTCCCATCCCGCTAACACGTATATAAATTGAAGGTCTCTTGTGCAAACACCAAGAACATTGGTACATATTTCACCCTTTCTTGTACGATAAGGTTTTCGTTCAGTTTCAGGAACCCTAACTTTAACATATGTTCCATCTAAGGCTCCTAAGCAACCCTTCATACACATAAAAAAATTGATATGAACTTGCAATTGACTTTTATGATAATAAAAATAATAATATAATTGACTAACCTTAAACCACTTCCACCTCTCATCTAATTCATTGTTTGGTACTGGAACAGGTACTTTATAAAATTCTTTGTGAAGTCGGCAGACCGCATTCAAAACTAACTTGAAATACCGACTTATAGTTTCGCCCGACCTTCGAAACCTATTGACTATTATACGATTTTTTTCGTTGTGCGCAAGTGTGTGTAAGAACATAGCAACTTGTTCATCTACTTGGATGTTTTTGCTATTGCTTAGCCCCCCTCTAGTTTCTAAAATCTCACAAAGTGTTTTAAAAGCGTATATGTTCATTCTTATATTAACCACACTTGTAGTATCGCTTTCATACACCATCCTTCTCATATTTTGTAAGCTATTATAATAACTTACGAGATATCTTTTACGCAAAGTTTTAGACTCAATGAAGTAATTCATTGCAGAACCACACATTAGAAACCAACGAGCCACAATGAAGATTGCATTAGCTGCTCCTAAGGTGGCTATCATGGCAGCTCGTTTAGTTTGGATTTTTCGTTGTAACAAAGGTGTTCTCGTCATCTACAATATGCAAGTGGATGTTTAGCCATATATATTTATAACAAATCAAGACCACCATCCATTGTTAATAGCCGTAACAAATTAAAACTATTTAGCAAAAGATGTAAGAACAACAATGTGAGTTATACTAATAAATAAACCATCAAATGAATACAAGAAGATAAGTCAAATTAATTTAAGATTACTGCCCCATTGTACATATATACTATGCTACAGTTATAAATGGAAGAAATTAGGTTCAATGTTTGCTTTGCTAAAGAATTAATCTACTTTTTCTTCTGTACGTGATGTTAAATAGCAATTGAAAAGAACACTTGCAGCCCCATACAATCTATGTTTATAGTTATGCTACAGAAGATAATTGTTTAATAAATGATGGGCCAACAAAACATTAAACTTTAAACTAATGAGAAAGAAAGTATATTTACCTCTGGATGATGTAATGCACGAATGTAGAGATGAACAATGGGGGAGAAGATGTCTGCTGTAGGGTTTTTTAAATGATTTATGATCGTATTACGTATCGCACATATATCCCCTCCTTTTTTGTAATGGGCTTTTTCATTCCATGAAGAATGGATAGAGAGAAAGAGCCCTTCTAAAATTCTAATTCTCCACCTTTCTCCACTTTTTTTAAAGAAACAAAATGGGAGAATGAGAATGGTAATTTAATTCCCCGTTTCCATTCTTTATGTCAACAAACATGAGAATGAACCCCCTTTCCCTTTCTCATCTTTCCATTCCAGTGTACCAAACATCCCCTTATATTAGTGTTAAATGACCCCTAACTTGTATTTTGACTAGAATAAAAGCGCATTTGCTTGAGGACAAGCAAATCTCAAGTGTAAGGGTATATGATGAGGTGAAAAATGAACCGTTTTTAGGGGGTCATTTAAGCCCGGAATTGAATTTATTTGATCAAATATTGCCCTAAATCATTCCTTTTGTGATTTTAGGTACTTTGGGAGTGAATTCTGGAAAAGGAAGCATTTTGGACGTTTTTGGAGCATAAAAGTGAAGAAAACGACAAAGACTTAATTTTCCTTGCTGGGAACAGTACCTGACGGCGTCAAGAAGGAATTTTTGACGGCGTCAAGAGCAAAATGGATGACGACCCAGAGAAAACGTGACGGCGTCAGAAGTAGGGCGTCAAGAGTTAATTTGGTGACGGCCTGGGGCAGGATTACACGTGACGGCGTCACCCATGGATCTAGGCAGTCCGAGAACTTTATTGGCGGCGAGACGACGGCGTCAGATTTTTCCTCTTGATGCCGTCACCTCACAGAATCAATATATACTTTTCTATTTTTCATTCATTAAGAGAGGAACTTATGTGGAGAATACTAGGGCCGAACCTAATACACCCTAGGTCGTTTGTAACAGTATTTTCAAGGGTTTTCACCCCTTGAAACCTTTCATGTTCAGTTAAGATAAGTCTTCTTTCAATTCATTCAACATGTCTATGTGTTGTTTGAATATATCTTATGCTTGTCTTGATTATAACATGCTAGGCTAGATTTTTCATGTGTTTGCTTAGATGTAATGAAACCTAGATGTTGATTATAGGTTGATTGCTTGTTTATAGTTGTAATGGATGAATGATTTCAATGTTAGGCTTAAGAAAACTGGCAGATCTCCATTGTGTAAATTGCTTGAACGTCTTAAGAAACATGAACCGATGTGTAATAGGTTTTTATGATTGTATTTAATGCATGAGCGAATTCTAGTGATCCCATGTTAGGAGCTTCTTAGCCGGCTCGACATATGAGTGAAGTAGGAGCTTATAGGATTGGGGAAGTAAGTACGCCACCCCATGAATGGTATTAAGGAATACAATCCGTCATCCACGCAACTGTAACAAGTAATTAACCTGTAAAAGATATCTAGGGAGTAGTGAAATCTAAGTAAACACAATTCTCCCATATATTGCTCACACCACTAGTTAAATTAGTTTATTTTCATTTTTGTTATTTTATTTTGATTGCATTTGTAGTTATTGGGTTAGTTGATTAGCAACTAATTCCGCCCACTCCTTTAAAAACCGAGATTTTTATTTGCTTTTATAAAACATAAAAAATACAAAAAGAATCATCCCTCACCTCTAGACCTAATTTTTAGGCTTTCTAATCCTAGCGACACTATTCCTGAGTTGAACGATCAATCCCCCGGTACTTGTCACTATACTATACTACAACGATCAGGTACACTGCCTGGTGGGGGTTGTAAGCTTCTCGAGATCCCTCGAGAGGTAAAGCCTGGTGCAATTCCCACACATCATCCATATATCTTTTCTCGAAGCGGATGTAAGAAAGGCCCAACGTTTATTATGCTTGAAACTTTAAACGGGTAGCATATCGCTACGAACTTTGTGTCTTGGAGAGTAAAAGGTGTGTTACTCCTTGTTACTTTGTCGAAGCCTGCTACTCCGTCCCAGAATCGAAACCAAGTTCGATGAGGTGTTCGCTTTTTTTCTGAATGTGTGAGGCTACACATGTCTTTGAATCACCTAAGTGGTGCCCTCTTTCTCGTTTAGCCTGGAGAGGTTTTTTGTTGGAAGACATATTTGATTCACATGATTCCAGAGGCTCATCATTCTGACCTTCAAAGAGATTTCCATCCCCATATTCTATGTCATATTCTTCCAATTCCCTAGCCTACTTGACGGTTCTCTGTGATCTACCAGGGTTTGGAGTGCCCTTTCCATTGGCTTATCTGTGAGTACTTTGACGGGGTGATCTCGGAAGTACCTTCGAAGACGCCTTGTGGCATGAACCAGGGCTAAGATTAGTTTTTCTGACGCTGCATAACCTTGCTCCACATCTGGTAGAGTCCTGCAAACGAAATATATTGGTATCTGTATGCCTCTTCTATCTGCGAAGAGCATTGCACCAATTTCGTCAGAGGAAACTGCTATATGTAGGAACAAAACTTCGCCTCTGGTTGGGGGCATAACCGTTAGCAAGATCTCCATGCAATTCTTCCATCTTTGGAAGGACGTTTCGGCTTCCCTGTTCCATTGATAGGATATGTTGCCGATGACTTCATTGCGGACTTTGTAGAGAGATGAAGACCTGTTGACACCCTTCGACAAAAATGCCTTCAGTGTTTCCAACTTGTCTTGCAGACCGTTAACCCTCCCTGGTGATCCCCAAGTTCGTGCCTTTGGGGAGTCCTTTCTTTGTCTAGGTCTGCCTGGATCCTTTGCTTTACGAATGGGCGTTCGCTCGACTCTTTCTTTTCAATACCGAAGGAGCACATCTTGGGATTCAGCTTTAGGTTTATCCTCCTTAGCTATACAAAGGTTTCTTCGACATCATAGAGGAGATCTTCCTTTGTCTTGCTTTGCGTAACCAAGTATCCTTCGCAAACTTTCAGGTTTCTCCCTATCTGTTTTTCGAAGACCCTTCCTATCAGCTTATTGTAAGTGGCTTCAGTATTCCTTAAACCGAAAGGCATTCTTCTGAAGCAGTAAGTGCTCCTACCTACACGGAAGGCTGTTTTTTCTTCGTCTTCTTTTGCCATCTGTATCTGATGGAATCCTTTGTCCGTACTAAGGAAGCATTCCCAACGAATTTCAGACAATGGTTGTTGTTTTTCTATTGACAAGTAGCTTTCTTTTTTACAAGCTTTATTGATGTCTTCAAAGTTAACCTGTATTTTCCACTCTCCATCTCTTCGTTGGATTGAAATTGGATTAGTAACCCATAGTGGGCTTTCTACCTTTTTGAGTATTCCCGCCTCTGCGAGCTTGTCGACTTCCATATAGATTGCCATGCTTCGTTCAAATGTCATCCGATGGGGCTTCTGTTTAACCGGTTTGGCGTATTTAGATTCGTTGAGCTTGTGTTCTGTGCTAAAGGGCTTGCCATTGATTGCGAGAAACCTCGGAACTCCTGTCATGTCTGAATATTTTCCTATGAATACGTCTTCATAGGCTTTCAGCAGCTTCTCCAACCTTCCTTGAAAGTGGTGGGAAGTTGCTTCCCAATTTCCACCCTTCACCCGGGGTGAGATTCATCTAGTACCACATGTTCTTTGGAATTCGGGCCTTCTCGGATGTCCGTGTATGATTTTGACTTTCATTCATCTTTTGGGCTTCCTGGTGCTTTCCTTCGTTGTAACTAGAGAATATAGTTCCAACATCGTTCGCAGTTTGGAATTTAATTGTTGCATGCACCGTAGAGACCACAATACCCATTTTTTGCATAGCTGATAAGGTCGTTGTGGGGCCCACCAAAAATATTTTGTAAAGGGGAGGGAAAGATACGGATACAAATCAAAACACCTAAGTATAATGACAAGTATAGATCTCCCGGATGTCGTTCTAAAGGAATGGTGAATTAGAGACGCGCGTTTAAGTTCTCGTCGAACGCTTAGATAACTTAATTTTGGGTTTTTTATGATAATTATAGACTAAGGAAAAACTAAAGGGAATCCTAAGACGAATAATAACTAAGGCAAAGTAACAACTAAAGAAAAACTAAAGGGAACTAAGGCAAAATAAAGCTAAGGAAAGCTATGGAAAAACTACGAGATAAACTAAAATAATAACGGCAAATAAAAATGGAAGGAAATATACTTGTTTGGATATGGTTGACTTTTAGTGGTAACTAAGTGGTGATTTGGATTGGACAATTGATAATAGGAGATAGAAATTTGACCCTTGGATTAATTCACATGCTAGTCCAAGTTTATTGGTCACCAATTTCGTTTACCTAATAATCTCAAGAAAAGAATGTAATGATTCAAACGACGATAATCCACATCGTACTCTTTAAAAGTTGACATTTTTAAAATAATATTTTCGAATTATCGTTTAAATCAAAAGTCTCAACTTATATTATAACCATCCATTCCAAATTACTACTTAATTACCACATTAAATCAATCAATCACCAAACAAGCATATAAATAAATCTACTCTAACATCATAATATCGCTAAAAAAAACATAATAATAAAACTAAACATGATGAAATTTAATTAAGCAAAACATGCAATTAAAAAAATAAAATAAAAGTAAAGAAAAGGATAGGAGAGCACCGGATATGGTTTAAGCATAACGACGACGATAAGAACACTAAACTAAAAACCCCATCCAAGCGCTATAATCAACCCAAATACACCTTAGTTACCCATAATCTTCAATCAATCATCGAAAACTTAAATCTTTGAATGAATTTGGGGTGAGATATGGAGTAAAGTTTGCAACTTTATATTGTAGAAAGCTAAAAATTGATAAAACTTGATTTATAAAACTATTTTAGCACTAAAAAAAATGTAAAAAAGTTTAAAACTTTAATAAAAAGACTTGGTAAATATGTTCAAGCTACAAGATTCAAACTTTATAAATTAAAATGACTAAAAATGATGATTTTTATAAAAAAGGATTGAACTTTATAAGATTTTAATCATAAAAATGTGAAAGACAACAACTTTTTATAAAATAAACAATGATTAAACAATTTAATAGCTAATGACAAAGGTAATTAGACTAAAACATTAAATAAATAAGAGTCTTAAAACATAAAGCACACTTAAAAGTGTGTTAATACAAAAAATAAATTGTTAAACTACATCATTGATTAATAGTAAATGACATTTAAAATGAGAGTAAACATAAAAAAAAAAAGTTGCGTACAAAAAAAAAAAATGGAAGATCCATAGTTACAAATGGTTAAGAAATTAAATGCTAGTCATTGAAGAAATTAAATGGTAATCATTGGATCCTACTACAAATTGAAAATGACCGAATACAAAAAATAAAGTTGCAATGTAAAATAACAATGATAGATGGATCTGGTCCTCCAGCTCGCTGCCTTAAATAGTCTCGGGATCAACTTCTGACCGTTGGCAGTATATGTCCGTTGCATAGCTGCTGGGATACAACGGCTGAATTTTGAAATGAATTGATGTATGGTGCGTGAGATGGAGGACCCACTGGGTAGTCAAATAATCTTGCTCCAGTCAACAAATGTGAAAACAATTATGTGGCTGGACTTTTTGATGAGGAGTTGGGATTCGATTTGGGCCGAGATATACATCTTATTTTGAGCCTTAAGTTGTCATTTTAGCTGATTTTAAATTAACACTTAATTAGCAAATGTCAAGACTTCAAATAATCTTCTAATCATCACTTTAATATCTTCTTTAGCTCCACTTTTGCTCCGTTATTTCTAGAACAGTACCTTGATAAGAAAAAATAACAATAGACGTAATATTTGCAATTAAAAGCGCAATATTATAATTTATATTAGCATAAATGGGGGCATTTTTGATAATAAAACATGTATAATCGTGATTTCATCAATAGCAGTGCGTCCAATTAACATATTTTAGGGAGATTTGGATTTCACTATGACAAAATTGAGGACTTCAGTCCTTATGAGATTTCTCCTTCCAAGCGTTACTTCCAGAGGTATTTCTCCTAAAGGCCATGATCATTCCCCCGAAAAACCTACCAGAGGCATCTTTGACCCTCTTCGTTTGGACCTGATTTTAGGACTGAGCTTCATAAAGCAATGCTCGTAGATCACCTCGCAGGAGCTTCCGCTGTCCATATAGACTTTGTTAACCTCCACATTTGAGACCACGACCTTAATGATCACTGGGTCCTTCGAAGGGGACTCCCCTACTTCGGACGGAAATGTTATCTCCCCCGCGTCATATGTTTCCCCTTCGGAGGCATTTCTTTTTAATTGGGAGGAATTACATCGAACCATTAGAATGGAAGCTTCCTGAGGGGTATTATCTTTTCCCATTTGCGTATCAGTGACTTTCTCTTTATCCTTCCTTATTCCTTTTACAAGGTGTGTTAATTGCCCGGACTTCACTGCGCCTCTTCTATCTGCTTTTTTAGCTTTCGACAGCTGTTCATTTCATGGCCGAAGTCTTCGTGGAAGTAGCAATACTTAGTAGTATCCCTGTTTTTGTTTTTACCCGCCATGCGCGAGGGTGGTTCGAAGGCTTTCGCGACCTTCTCTGTTGCTAATATCTCCCTCGAAGACTTTGTGAGGCTCCCCAACAAACCATGGTTTGGTCCTTTGTTTTAGGGGGTAAACCTATTACGGCTCTTGTGTTTGTTCTTCGATCCCTCCCACATGGATTGCTTTGCTCCTTTACTGTTCTCCATCGGAGCCCCATTGGTGGATACCTCCTTGGCTTCTATCCATGTGTATGTTTTTTCCATCAGGCCTTTGTATGTTGCTGGAAGGTCTGTGGATAAGAATTCCACAAGATTTCGGCTGCGTAGGCCATGGACGAAGCCAGAAATGCGTTGATCTTCATGTAAGCCTAGAATCTGCAGAGTTTCGTCAGTGTATCTAGTGACAAAGCTTCTTGTGCTCTCGTTCTCCTTCTGCTTAATGTTGTGCACTGTGAGGTGTGTTCTTGTGAACTTCTTCTGTTGGCTGAAGTGAGATCGAAACTTAGCCTTCAGATCATCAAGGTTAACGATACTTCCTGGTTTCTGCCCATTCCACCAGATACGTGCGGAATCTCGGAGGGTGTAGGTAAACATGTGACAGGCTACGGGCATGACCCACTTTTGCATCTTTATAGCTCCCTTGAACAAGTGCAGGAAATTATCAGGATCCCCTTTCCCATCATAGGTGCATATGTGTGAAGGCATCTTTAAACCGTCTAGTAGAGGATAATCCTCAATCCATCTTACAAAAGGCGTTGTAGGGCCCACAGATTCAGGGTACGAGTAGGTATAAGGCGGCATGTTCATGGGGACATTGTTGTATGGGTTATGAGGAGGGGTATCCCCGAAGAGGGTTAATTAGGATAAAAAGGATGAGGCGTACTCGTGTTTGGAGGGTAACTATTATACATGGTATATGGAGGGTATACCATGGGATGGTTATAGGGTACGGCAGTTTGTGAGAGATATTGATTGCTAGGTTGCCCATTCATGGGGGGATAAAGGTTTGGAGGATAACTTTGAGCTGGAAACTAGGGGTACATACCGACAGGAGGAAGACTTCCTCCTGTGTTGAATGAACATGGGTTACCTCCCACATCGGATGCATGAGAGGGCTGTAGTGGAATCCCTGCTTCGGTTCTTCCCAAATGCGCAGCTAGCAGTGGAGGTAGGTTTACCTCCGTATTCTCCCTTTGTCGACTCCTCCCATTAGAGCCTTCAGCAACCGTCCCCTCTCTTCTTGTGGGAGTCCTTTCGGGGACTCCCTCAAAGCCTACATTCCTTCCTTCGGTCCTCCTACCAACAGGAGATCCAATACGCAGGACTAGGTGAGTCGTTCTAGGAGCCGTAGGCCTCGGCTCCATTTCGATCTCCTCGTCATACTCATCACTGGAGTATTCTAATTCTCTTCGCATCTCCGTGTTCCTTACTTGCCTTCTTCGAGCCCTTAGCAAGGATTCTAGCTCTTCGTAAATAGCGTCAACGAAGGCAGGGCTAATGATAGGTTCTGGATTAGCTGATGAGGATGCACGGTGATTAGGCGTTATTTCAGGGTGAGATCGTGTGGTAAAAGTGGAGGCCGTGATTGGCGGAAGACTGTTGGTGTTAGTTACGGGTATGGGGGTTAAAGTCGAGAAACCCGGCAGGGGTGTAACTTCTCTTTCTGGATTCATGTCGGAATAATAGCGAGTGTATTTTACTGGTTATTTTACTTGGAAATAACGGGACTAATTGTAGCGGGTCCCACGGATGGCGCCACTGATTGTACAATAATTTGCACGACCAGGCCTTCGATGATGATCAAAGGATATAGGGGATGTTGTGGTTGAGCCAAGCTTGTATCTAACCTGAAAATAAGAAATACAAAAACACTACGTTAAATGATTGCGCAGGGGTTGGGCCCTGCAAACCACCTCCGGCGTGTGAGTAAGTATTTGGTATGATAATGTAGGTGAAATATAGTTAAGTATAGTTTTTGAGATTGCATACCAGAACTGAAACTCGTCCAAGACTATTTATAGGGGAAGAAAACAGCCTTGGGGAGTGTTTCCACGTTTGTAGGAGATCATGGGGGTGTCCCATGATTTTATGGTTAACCGCTAGGGCTTAATGTCCACTCTTCCTGAATTACCGGGTCAGTCAAGGAAGAAGAGAGAACATGGATAAGACAGGGGACGTGGGTAATACTTGGTCTTGCCCTCTTTCCATCTTATGTTCGTTGAAGAATACCCCGGAGGGCTTATACCTTCGTTTGGCGAATTCCCAACTGGTAACTAGATCATAAGAGATTAGTTTTACGCCCAAGAAGGATTTAGGAGGCTAGCTAGAGCCTGCGATTATGTAGGTTTCGAGCATGACCGAAGGGGAGTCCTTCGACCTGTTCGGAGGGTACATTATCACTTTTCGTTTTCAAGTATCAAACCCAGCCACCAATCAAACAAAGACAATAAGAATAAGAGTCAACCCTTGATATCCATACCCGCGAACCAAACACACAAACAAGAAATACTACCCTACCCATTTTAGTTTTTTTAATTTATACATTAACATATTTTCTAATTTCTATATGTTTAATATATAAATAGAGTAAAATACACCATTAGTCCCTATGGTTTGACCATATTTCATGTATAGTCCAAAATCGAGAAAATTCAGTTGGCGAGTCCAAGATTTCCAGAATATTTCATGGTTAGTCCAAATTTCCTAACAAGTAACGACATTGGCTTTCTTCGTTATCTTCGGTCACATCTCAGGCACATGAGGTCATGAGGATGCACATATTTATTTAATACTTTTATGTTTGTCATTTAATGTATTTTTTAATATATTTTTGTCATTCTATTAATTTGTTTATTATTATTATTATTATTATTATTATTATTATTATTATTATTATTATTATTATTATTATCATCATCATTTATATAACAATCTTCACGTGGGTCTCACTATCACTAATCATACTCTTTTATTTTTCAACCCACCACCCCACCACTACCACTGTTAATCACCACTACCACCATCACCGTCCACCAACTCCTACCACTGTTCTGAAAATAGTACATAGTAACATTATGCCCAAAATATGCCTCATGATAATTGTGATTTTTACATTATGCCCAAAATAATAACGTTTCTACATCAGTTAACACTATGTTGAACAATTTAGAACATCTCAAGCATCTAGATCAAGATGATCAATCAAGAGCAAATCCAGATTCTACCCAACCCCATGACCCGATCCAAACAATAGCAATAATCACTAATTGCAATAAAAAGCAACATGCTTCACCTATCTATTATAAGAGTTATACTCCAAAAAGTCATAAACCCCGATCCAACATTCAATAAAAAGCAACCTACTTCACCACCGTTAAGCAGTCATGTAAGGGTCAAGGTGGTGAATCAAGTTCTAGGTCAAACAAGAAAATCAAAGGAAAAGGGAAACATGTTAATGGTTCAGGTGGTGCATCTACTAGTTTAAGACCTCTAAAAAGAGTTAGGTTTTCTTTGGATGATGAAATTCAAGGTTCAGCAGCTGCAAGGGATAAAGAAGGCAAGAGACTATATACTCTTACTATTTTATAGCTTTTCATTTCTTGTTACCAATTTTTATGAATATTGATAATGCACTTGGAAGACACAGTGGTGGAAATAAAAGTCATCCTGCTGCAAGTCAAAATGGTCTAAGCTTGGTGGTTGGTGGTGCAACCCACATTGACTCAAGTGCATCTACTGATGCAAGACAAAATGAAAGTCATCCTACTGGAAGTCAAAGTGGTCAAAGCTCTATGGTTGGTGGTGCAAGACAAAGTGATGATGGCAGGATTAATCAAAGCCAAAGTGATATTGGTGCATCTGCAAGTCAAAGTGGAAATGCTAGTGGAAGTAGAATTGGTTCACCAAAATGGAGCAGAAGTGCAATAAGGAATGAAAGACTTGGAACTGGTGGAAGTCAGGTATCTGGTTTACCAAAGGAGTCTAATGCTCCTGGCTCACCTAAATGGAGCAGATCTATGATAAAGTGTAAAAGAGTTGGAGCTGGTTCACCAAAATAGGCTTAAGTTGGATTAGATTGATGTTTGAAACTTATGTGCGATATTTGAACATGTTTAAGACTTTGTTTATTTATGGATGTTAAACTTTGGTAACTATAGTATCCAACATGCAATTAAAGGCTTTTATGAGTAAAAGTGTACATGTTTAGGCCATTTTATTTGTACCAATTACTTGCATTTGCATTATGTGTATGCAAAAATGCAACTTCTTATCAATTTTGTATGCCAAAAAGGTCAAATTTAACCCTATGACAAAATTGCCAATTACAACTTTTTTAAACAAAACAAAGTCAACAAGCTTTAAAAGTTCCATTAAGATGACTTTATTATGTAAAAACCAATGTTTATCAGTTTGGTATGGCAAAAAAAATCAAACTTAACTCACTGACCAAATGATCAACTACAATTTTTTAACTAAAACAAAGTCAACAAGCTAAATATATTCCATTATGTTGGCTTTTAGTGTGCAAAAACAATTGTTTATCAGTTTTGTGTGCCAAAATAGGTCAAACTTAACCCACTGACATAATGATCAAGTATTTATTTTTACCCAAATCAAAGTCAACAACTAAAATAAGGTTTCATCAACTTAGAGCTTTATTAAGCTTTAAGAGAGAATAGGGAGTAAGGGGGACCTTCATTAGAAATTGGAACCATACCTTCTTTCTTCTCCTGGGGAGCCTGATAAAGTAACCGACGACAGGTTAGTACAGTTCTCTTGCTTGCAGATTTTTCCCTGCGCTGATTCAGGAGCCTTCTTCTTTAGTCTAGGATTCTACAAAAAAGAAAAAAAAAAAGATTGGGCGAGAACAAGAAGGGGTCGTCATCCGGCGACCATCTACTAAGCGAAAAGCCGCTCACTTCCTTTCATTCGCACATAAGATGTGCAGGTAGCCTAGGGGAAGAGAAGCAAGCTAGCCCCGCCTACCTACCATCTATATCTATAAGAGGCATTACTCAATATAGGTGCAAGGCTTACAGAAGTACCGAAACAACCACAATATGCACCACTTCCAATTGAAAAACAAATAGTTGTCATTTATGCAGCTGTCAATGGATTATATGATCGAATGCCACTAGACAGAATTTCTCAATATGAGAGTGCCATTTTAAAGAGTATAAAAACAGAATTACTACAATCCCTTTTAGAAAAAAGTGGCTTAACTAACGAGCTATAAGTAAGAGAAAGCCGCGCAACCAAGTTCCCCTTATTATACAAGGGGGCGGAGCGCTAAGAAAAAGAAAGCGTTATCTCTATACGAAATGAAGCAGCGGCTAGCATGCTAAGCTAAGATTAACCACTTGGAGAACACGGAGCCTTTCTTTCTCGGTAGTCTGTCTTAATAAGTTAAGCGGATTTTGATTCATGTGGTCATTCTCTGTTGCATTGGTGTTTTCACTCCCCACTCTCCACCATAACAAAATGTTTCCACTATATCTCATCAGGAGTAGTCAAAGGAAGTACGGCAGGCCCGGGTAGTAAAAAATGAACTAAGAAGTAGTGCATAGAACAATGGATCAATTCATTCAACAAGATTCGTTCGGATCAGACCAGGATGAATGGGATTGGTTTGACCTCTCGCTCGGAATTAACCCGCCGTCGACAGATGTCCCATGCCACGTTTCGTGAACAGCTATGCCCGAGAATTAATGAATTGTGATATAGCGCTGAAGAGAGGGAGTGATGAAAATAATTGAGTGGGAAGATGTGGAATACTCTTGCATGAATCGAGATATGTACAATATATATCGGGATATGTAAAAAGCTATGTACACGTGTTCTAGAGTACAAAGTGAACAGTAGTTGGACAAAACTAGGCAAGTTGAAAAATAAGTATAAAAAAGTGTTCGGGCAAAAAAGCCCCCGTGTGATTTGCACGTGCGGACCAAGATAACGACCAAATCTAACAATCGCTAGAAAATTGGACAACCGGCGTAATATTCTCAAAATGCTGGATTAACAACGCAAGATTTCGCGTTTTGGATGTCATATGAAATTCGGCATTACTTCAAGGACCAATGATGTAATTTACTTTAATACTCCCTCCGTCCCATATTAAATGTCCTGTTTGAATTTTAAGAGTCTTTCTTTATCAACTTTGACCTTAAATATTTTTGTTTGTGTAATATAATACTTGATACAAAATATATGAATGGATTAAGTTTTAAATGTATTTTCATTGCGTATAATTTTTATCAAATAATATATAACACAAGCAAAAATATTTAAGGTCAAAGTTGATAAAGAAAGACTTGAAAAGTCAAATATGGACATTTAATATGGGACGGAGGGAGTATTAATATAAATATATGTTAAATAGATAAAGGACCTCACTACTGTAAAAGTTTTAACATATCTATCCTTTTCTATTGCAACATTTTTATCTTTAATTTTGCTCAAACATTTATTAAATAATAATAATAATAATAATAATAATAATAATAATAATAATAATAATAACTAAAAACGAAAAGAAAAACTTAACTTTAAAGATCGTCATCTAATTTAGTACCTACTAATTCTTTGATTCTAGTTAATAAGAGAGATCTTGTAACTTTTTTAAGAACGACGAAAGAACTTGTATCTCAATGGTATCTCATGTTATGTGAAGAGCCCTTCAACCAAATAGCTGCATGTTTAAATCATGTTTAGAACATGAGAGATAGATTTGTGATGTAAATGTTTTAAGATGGTTAAAAATTGCCGTTTTACAAAAAACTAACAACGCCTTTATTCATGATATGACGAATTTTGCAGTATTTGATTTTTAAATAATTTATTTTTTGTGTTAGGATCAAAGGGATCAACACTTTTTATTTGTGTTCGTATCAAAGGGATCCACACAGCCGTTCAAGTTTGTGGTTGGTTTTCTTAAACAACTACTCTCAAACAAAATTAAGAATAAATATATTAAAAAAAAAGTTTAATGATTAAACTAATAATTATGTGCTTGAAACATCGATCAGTAACAACATGAAAAATGCTTTGGGCAATTTTTCATAAGAGTGTTGATCGGTATAGTCTTACTTTTGACCCGCACACTGCGATGTAAAATCTTCAAAAGCAGCATATAATAAATGCACAACTGCTTAAGCAACGTTTAAAATATTCAAATAAAAAATGAGAGTGTATAAATTATTACTCGTATATTTTCCATAATCCTTTTTTTTTTTTTTTTAATCTTTTATACTGACGCACCTCGTAACATAGTCAAAGAGTCAAATTTAGGACCACCCACAAGCTACCTACCCTCAAAAGCATATGTTACTAATTTAAAAATAACGAACCTTCTTCACTACTTCCCTCTTTTTTTCAACAGATACAAAAACGCGTTCTTCAATCACATCAATATTCAAAGTTCGTTCTTATCCTTATACAGTACTAAACTTCTTTCAGTTCATCTATGGAATAATCATTACATGGGGGAGCTGTGTTAGGAAATGGAGTTTCTAAATTATCAGATACCATAAATTTCGAGTTCATTTAAGGTATGCTTTCTATTAGTAGTAACTTTACAAGCTCCATTTTCTTTATTTGTGTCATAGAAAATATGTTTTGAAACTTGGCATATAATCACTAAGATCTCGTTGTTTTTATTCCTATTTAGACTAAGCTTAGATAACGACATCAACATCATGAGAGTAATCATAGTAGAGAAGAAACATAGTTTAGGACTTCAGGTTGAATCCAGTTTACAATATGAATCAAGTCTTGAACATCTGTTGAGTTAAACAAAGAAAGAACAGAACATGGATATGTTTGTACTTTGTAGAGAAGGAGACGACCAAATGACCAATTGGTCTCCTCTATCTGAAAGTTTCAGTTAGACCCTTTAGGTTTTAAAGATATTTTAAAACAAGTCTATAAAGTTTAATGTCTTAATAATTGGAAATGAAGAGTATTTAATATTATATTTTTTTTATACCTTTTGGCCCTTTAAAGAAACACCTATGCAAGTTTCATTTAGTTAGCTTCTAAAAATATAAGCATAATGTGGAGCCTTGATTCTTTGGATTCCGTGGAAAGTTTGTGTCTAGATTACTAATAGAAAATGCTATCTAAGCGGCCAAATGTTTTTATTAGGGGAAGATGAAGGCTTTGGAGTTCAGTTCATTAGAGTTAGTATAGCGATATATTTAGTTCTAATATTGAGTTGTTGAAATAGATTGACGACAAGCGTGGCGAAGATCTTATGGCCCTAGCATCGTTTCGAAGTCAATTCAGGTACGGATTTCTCCCGCTCCTTGATCTATAACATGGTTGTATGGATGTTCGTACTTCCTAGCTACTTCCTTTAGCGATGCTAAATTATCCTTATGTTAGGAATATATATTCGCGATATTCTGTAATGTTATGACATCAGGTGTGCTATCTGATTCATTTTTGTATCAGCGATTATATTTGAGAAATTAAAAATATATATATACTTTAATGGTAACCGATGATACGTTGTTCTCATTATGACTTTTGAGGAAAACTTTGTGGAATTACTTTGATGCGAGCGCTTTTGGATCTATTTGAACTAGGACTTATATGCATGGTGATCACACTCCGGTAACTGGTTTCTATGTTCACTTGTGCGACCTTATAATCCCTTTGGTAGAACTAGATAGGAGAATAGGTATACTCGGTGATCACACTCTGTTACCACACGCGCATGTCATTGTGGCACCAATGGCATGACACTATCGTGAGAGTGTGATGGCTCACGATGTCTCCCCTTTTGTTTATTATGCTTGTCTGGAGAGCCTTAAGTTATCTGGTACTTTATGAATTGTTAATATGAAATTTTGTGTGGTTGTGTGATGTAGCGTCCAATGGCGGAGCATAATAGGGGCTAGAAGGGGTGCCCCCCCCCCCCCCCCCCCCCTAGAATTTCAATTGTAACTAGTATATTTTAGTGTATGTTTGGTGGCATTGTTGAAGAAGAAGCAGGAGGGAGGAGGCAATAGGCATCTAATAGTGGTGTTAATAGTTTTTGACTTTTTCCGTGGCCCAATAGTGTTGTTAATAGTTTTTTTCACTCGTCCAATCAACTCAATTTTATAACTTGCACGTATTAGATAGTTTTCTTTAGTTGAGTTTTGATTATTTTTGGATTTCATTACTATTTAAAATTATTAGGTGTTTCATTTACCACTAATGAATCAAAGATTTTGGATAATAGATTATATATGTTTTTAATAGGTTAATATCTATTTTGTTATACTTTTTAGGTAGATTGTTTGTTGTTTTATGATATTTAGATGTGAATCACATATATGGTTAATTAGGAAACCGCTTGATTAATTTAACTTATATGCACATTTTTCTAACATAAACTGTTAGGCTACTCGCAGTAAGCTTACATACTCGACATGGACGATCGATTTGCTGTCGATTGCCCTACTGTACAAAATCAATCGCCAAGCATTTTTTTTGGAACTTGGTCATGAACTCGATCGATATCACACCTTGGGTTTTTTTTTTTTTTGTAGAAAAGGTATTTTTGTGGGGTATGTTTTTTGTAGTGTAGGTCGCCCTTACGGGGCACCCAATCGCTTGAAGGTCGCTGGACAGAGAAAGCTGACGTGACAGTGAAATTGGGAGGGATTATCTCTCCTTACTGCGAGTAGCCTTAGTTTTATGCTAGGATGGTTTCGGCCCCCCAAATGAAATGCTCAAGCTCCGCCACTGGTAGCGTCCATACACACCTTCCGCTTTGGGATGCACTTGGAGTTGCAAATCCAAGTATATCATTTTGATATGTGATAATATGATTTTGGTACCCCGAGTAAGCACTTTGGATATTCTTTTTAGTAGGGCACTCGATATAAAATTCCCAACCCCTAGCTCGTTGGCAAAGCCTCATATTTCTTTGATTACTCTGGTGGCAACATGTTGATCTATTTGTGTAGATTTGTTTTTGGAAAAATAAAAATTGTTTTGTTTGTACTATTGCTATTTATTGGTATTTGAATTTGATATTTGAAATTTGAAGATCAATTTTGGTGTTTGAAGACTTGGTTTTAATCGGGTCGTTTGGAATTTGTTCGATCATTGAAATTTGTTTGTTTGAAGAATTTGGGATCTTCGTTTGTCGGGATTTTGAAGTTGGTTTCCCGAATTTGATTATTTTTGTTGAAGATCGTTTGAGCCGATTTGTTTGTTTGGTTGACCGAGTTTGAATTTGTCGGTTAACGTTTGATTGTTCGTTTTGAAGACATAGGCATTTGTTTCGGATCGTTCGTTTTGAAGTTGGCTAGCATCTCTAGCATTTGGAATTTGGATTTTGGATTTTGGAATTTGAAATTTGGCATTCGGAATTTGGAACTTTGAATTTGATTTGAAGCAGGTGGAGGAGTTTAAGTCACGGTGGAGATTGTTAGAAAAGTGAGTTAAACTTTAGGGGTTATTTGGTAATTTGTGTTACTTGTCCTGCAAGTTTGTTTAGTCTATAAATAGGGATTATTGCCATTAGTTTTCTTTGTACCTTTTGAATTAGAATTTTGGTTTGGTACCTTTGAATTTGTCTTTGTATTTGGTTTATTATTTGAATAAAGCTTCCGCCTCGTTTGTTTGTTTCGTTCATTTGAATTACCAACATTTTCTTTGTGATCAACGTCCGCACACTAATCTGTTACATCAACGGCACCTCTTTTCTTTGTGGCATGGGTGTATATAGAGAGCTAAAATACTTAGGAGATATTGTAATTGGAGACTATGTTTGGATTTGTAGTGGTTTTGACATCTGATGTGACCTTCCATTCCTACGTCGAGACATGGGTGTTACAGTTATGTTATCTGAACTTAGGTTTGATTATGTAATAAGCCACAAGCCTATGAGTTTTGGGTAGATTATGGGATTAGGATTCCTATTCTTACAATTGTTATTTTTCGCACTCGGTTGATTTTGATTCTCTCATTTTTGAATTCTTTGTTTGCGTGATCGTGTGGTTGATCGTTTGTTGTTTCAGAGATTAGGAATTGTGGTTCCTTTTGTGGTTTTATTTTTAGTCTTGGTGGAATCTGATGGAAATTCTGTTCACATGTGAGGAATCTGATAAGACACTCTTCTTTTGGTTGTAACGGGAAGGGTGTCTATACTTGTGAGTTTTTCAAAAGCATTCTTGTTATTTATTCGGTTGGGTGTAGTTATGCTTGGGTTGAAGTATATTGTACAGTTTCTGTAAAGTAACAGTTAGCATCACAAGTCTTATAGTATACATGTTATACAAGATTTGAGCTTATAGAAGTTAGTTTTATTTTTGTTAGAAGGACTATGTAAGGTTGATTATTGTTAACAGGAAGGCTTCAAATGAAATGTTAAAAAGAGATTAATGTTTGGTTAAATCACTAGGAGAAATTCTGATGAATTATCATATGGCTGTGATTGCACAGACTTAAAACCTTCCGAGCTAGTAAGATATAAGAAATATCATACTTTTATTGTTCAATTGTTTAAAATGTTTTTAAGCACTTGGGTCTTTTTTTTCCTTCTTGAGACACTCGCTACATTGATATTGACATAGTCAAATTTAGGACAACCATGTTTCAATTTGTTTTCTTATATTTTAAAATAAAAATCTTCTTCAGTTCTTCCCTCTTTCTTTTGCAACACAAACAAACTTGTTCACCAATCATAACATCAATTCTAACTTATTGAACATCTTTCAGCTCATCAATGGAAGAATCATTTATTGCTGGAAAAATGTTAGATGCGGCTGCTTCTAAATTATTAGATGTCATCTTAGATGTTTTTGCGAAAACCTGGTACTTTAAATCCACACTCACCGAAATAAAAGAATCTATAGAAAGTATGAGGCCGATATTCAATGATATGGAGAAACTAAATGAAGAATTGGATCGCCGTAGAGATGAAACGAATCAGTTCATTGATCTGATGAACGAAGCAGAAATAATCATTCGGGAATGTGAAAATATCAGATATGATATATGGAAAAGATATCGCCATGCGAATAAGTTGGACGAGCTAAACAAATCGTTGTCAAAGTTTGTAAAATTTCATCTTCAGTTGCAAATGGGTAGAGATGTAAAGGAAACATTGGTGGAGGTGAGAAATTTGAAGAAGGTCTTCGAGAGAGGAAGTTCGAGTAGTTGGTCGTCTGGTGTTCCGTTGCTTAATGGTGTTGTTATCGGATTTGATTATCAAGTTAATAAGTTGAAGAGGATGGTGCTTGAGAATTCAACTGATGATGATTGTTCGGTTGTAGCTGTTTCAGCTCCTGGAGGCTGTGGGAAGACTACTTTAGTCAAAATGCTCTGCCATGATCCTGAGATTGAAGGTATGTAAATCTTGCCCTTTTTTAGATGCATACATTGGTAATGAAATCAATTTTAATTGCTGTAATGTTTTAGTGCTAACCCTTTTTTATTCATATTTTGCTTCTTTTGCTCATTATGGTTTGCAATTTAATTTTGATTCCCAAGTTGATCTTATTACTGACAACTCTATGACTATGTAAAATAAAAGAAATGCTATATCCACATAAAAATTACAAAAGAATTTTCACAAAATGATGGGTTGATTTGTTAATAAGATAGACGGAAAGAAAGAGAGTAAATAAATGGTCTAAGTGTCATGTCACAATGGTAAAAGTTTTTTTTTTTTTTTTTTTTTTTTTTTTTTTTTTTTTTTTTTAAGATTATGTTGTTCTGGCAAATCTCCAAAACTGTTCAAATAGATGAAAATTATATTCCAAAGAAATGCCAACATAGGTCCTTTATGATATCCCAGTGATTCAATACGAGGCATTAGTATACTGGTTTGGGAGTAGCGGCCAGCGGGTCACTTTTTCAAATCAGGCATAAATTCACTCTTTCAATCAGTTCTGTTTATATTCATATTTCATGTTGGATCAGATATTTGATCACTTAGTTTAGTTACAAAATACTAAGTATATTTCTCAGAAATTATGTAAATACAATCTTATGAAACCAATCATAAGCTTCAATCTCTATAACCTCTTGCTGCTACAAATCCAACATACCCTACTACCTATTCAGGAATAATTTTACTATCTTAAAAGACGAAGTATATATTATTGTTGCATTTTTGCCTCTGTAATTTATAACATGCATGTGTGATATGTTCCTTGATGAAACTGGTTGATCCAACAAACGAGGTTTCTAAACTACATCTTAATACTTTAGCTTATTCTTTTTATCAACTCTATTTAATGATAGTGATTTCACTTGAATCAGGAAAATTTGGTAGGAACATCTACTTTGTTACTATCTCAAGCACCCCCAACTTAAGGGTCATCATCAAAAATTTACTTCAGAATAACCATGGGGGTCTGCCGCTTGAGTTTAGTAGCGATGAAGACGCGGTCCATCAATGGGGGAGCTTTTTGAATGCAAATAAATCTGAAGTACTATTAGTACTGGATGATGTATATACTGATTCCATCGTAATGAGCTTCAGGTTCAAGTCATCTGGATATAGGATTCTGGTCACATCTAGGACCAACTTTCCGCAATTCAGAACATATAAACTGGACCCTTTAGACCCTCAACACGCTGCCAAACTTTTCCGCCGCTCGTCATTTTCAGAAAATGAAAGCCACCAAAATGATGCACGGAATGATCTTGTTGAGAAGGTTGAGTATGTGAAATACTTTTCTACATAACTTAACCATTTTCATATTTTCAAATTTTTTAATATTCGTTTTGGTTTTACTTTTTCAAATCTTAACCAACTAATAATACCTAATACTATGTAGTTGGTTAACTGTTGCAAGAATCATCCGCTGGCCCTTAGTGTGATTGGTGGTTCGCTAAAAGGGAAACCAATTGCACGATGGCAAAGCCTGTTCAGTGAACTGTCTAAAAGAAAGAAATCTGTTTGGGACCAGCATGATCTTATATTAAAATCTCTAGAAAAAACATTGCATCAGTTTAAGGATCAGCCTGAAATCAAGCAATGTTATATAGACCTGGGATCGTTTCCTGAAGATCAAAAGATAGCCGCCACTGCGCTTATGGATATGTGGGTCCATTTATACAGGCACGATGAAGAGGGATTAGCTACCCAAAACATCCTCTTGGAACTCTCCTTCAGAAACCTTGCAACTTTGTTTCCAATAAGGTACATATGCTCCTTAACAGCTGGTAGGAATATACTATCATTTGGTTATAATTTGTATTAGATTGCATGAAACACTTACCTATTATTCTAATTTTTTTTCTAAAGGCAACATTTTCCTACTACTGCCTACCATTGTGAAGAGGAATCTGTTATGCAGCATGATATGCTGAGAGCGCTAGCTATTCTGTTGAGCAGTAAAGAGCCAATAGAACTCAGAGAGCGGTTAATCATAAATCCAGGTGAACCAGATCTTCCCCAAATACCAGAGACTGTCAACGCCCGTTTATTGTCAATTACCACAGGTCTGTATGACTTATTTCCCCTTAGTCAGAAATTAATGTAATTAGCCATTATTTTAATCATACTATTCATGCCACTAATGACAGACGAAAGAAATTCTTCGATATGGAACAACATACAAGTCCCTAGAGTGGAAGTTTTTGTATGTAACTTCTTGACAAAGACACATCCCCTGCCACAATTTATGCATAGAATGGACAAATTAAAGGTCCTAATCATCACAAACTACGGATATAGCTTCTCAGAACTTGAGAACTTCCCTGTTGCACAACATTTATCTTGTTTAACTACCATTAGGTTGGATCATATTTCAATATCATCAATTATTTCATCAGTACTCGAGTTGGAAAACTTGCAGAAATTGTCATTGATCATGTGCAAAATAGGCGACAGTTTCAATGAACTGACAGTTGTAAACCGTAACAAGCTGTCAAGTCTTTTGGAGTTGGATATCGATTCGTGTGATGATCTGGTTACGTTTCCTACAATGTTATGCAATTTAGTTCACCTTACAAAACTCAGCATCACTAATTGCCATGAGCTGACTTCACTTTCGGAAGAATTTGGAAACTTGACAAATTTGGAAGTTTTGCGCCTTGCGTCATGTTCAAATCTCACAACATTGCCTAGATCACTCAAAAACCTTGAGAAATTAAAAATTCTTGATATATCTGACTGTTTAAATCTGAGAAAGTTGCCAGTGGAGATAGGTGAGCTGCGTTGTTTGCAAACAATTCATATGAGAGGTTGCATGGGGCTGGATGAGCTGCCATCATCAGTTGAGAATTTAAGTCCACTGGAAGTGATATGTGACAAAGAAACATCACTGCTATGGAGTAATCACCCCGATGTGAAACTCCGAGAGGTAGAAGAAGATAAACTTGGTACCTTGATGAAGATCATCGCAACTTAATGACTGGTTTAATACTGCATAACATAAGCTGGTATGTATTCTTATTGTGGTTTCCTTGTATTTTTATTTTAAATTTAAAGTATCTTTTGGATATATATACTGTTTCCTAAACTTTCACCGTATGCTAGGAAAAGAAAAAGAAAACTAATCTAAGGCTTCTTTGTTGATATGAAAGCAACCAAGTTACAAATACAAGTGTTAGTTAAGGGAGAACATATGCATAAGGTGTTACTTAGTACGTGTATGTGTGTTCTGTTCATATATATTAAAGGGGGAACAATGCCGTGATTTTGGTAAAAATATTATTTCAGAAAAGTGCTTGTTAGTTTAGTAGTTTTATTTAGGCTTTGCTCTTTTCTTTGTTTGAAATGTTTTCTGCTGTATTGTTGTTACATGTCAGGTTAAAAACATCGGAAGCAGTCAAGTGCCACAGCCTTTTGGGGAATTTAGATTTTAGAAAAGTAAGCTCTGGTTAGAAAACGACACTTTTATGATCAAATCCTAGTTTGTCACTGAATGCTCTTTCAAGATCGACTAGCGATTTGAACATCATTTGTATTTAGGTAAATTAACAACAAAGCTAACTAGATCTAGATGTCCCAAATTTATCTAGTGTGGTATGGGTAATTTTCTTGCTCATTGAAAGTGTAAGTTTAATTGTTGACAAATTCAGAAGTCAAGGCAAATAGGAGATATTGATATGACAAATATTACCATTAAATTTCTACTAGTCACGATGTTAACTAGTGTGTGAGGTAAAAAGAATGGATGCTTGTGAATATGCCAACCATATTACGTTTTGTTCAATCATCAAATTTGTATCTTTCCTACATAATGTTGCCGGGATGGTTATGACGTGAGAGATGAGTAGTTGTGTTCCATCTGCCCGAGCTTGAACTGTAGCAGAAACTAGTAACAACACGTCAAAAGACCCGCGTGCAGAGCCCTGGAATAAGTAGTGTAAGTTTTCTTTCGAGTGATTAGAGAGAAATGGGGTCGTAGATTACTAGATCATACCTGATCCATTAGCTAGACCGAGTGTCTTTATGTATAGGCCCGACCTGTTAGGAAATAACCATATTTTATTTTATTTTTGAGTGAGCCGATCGAGTTGCTTGGCCGTGTCTTAGATCCGACTATTATAAAAAGGGTTAACACCAAAAGATACCCAAATACTGAACCATTATTATGAACGTTAAAGTCTCTGAAATCTTAACCGAAATTTGGTAATTTGTCGCTTACTTGCACAGTAAACACATGCTTAAATGCTACATAGACAAAAAATTTGTTGATCAGGCATCAGGGTATAATGATAAACTAGATGAAAACCTGTACAAAGCGACGCTGCATAACGACAAATAATTATACTTGCAAACTTGTTGTTTTGGTGTGACATTTACGGCAATTTGTAGTCATGCGAGAAATAAACTTTATGGGTTAAAAATGATAAATTTAAAAGTTTGATGATTAAAAAATATTTAAACTATTAAAGTGGTAGATGTTATTACAATTTTTAGTTGAATGTGTGTAAACATGAATTTGAAATTTAAAGGGTACTATGATATAAAACATTAATCATTTTTAAGTTTCTTAAATTTTAATAAAAATTATTCGTGTTTTATATATAGTATAAATATGATTTTATCATAGCAAAAACAGAAAAACAAACACAAAAAAATAAAAAATAAAAATAAATAAATAAATAAATAAAAGAAAACATGCATGCACGACTTATTTCATGTTTGAGAATGCCGCCTATAATTGATATAACAGCCATGTTCATGATTTTATTCTAAAAATTATTAATCTTTTTCAAACCAGCACCAAGGTAGTCTAATCATGAGCGGAACTTCTAAAAGTGTTCGGTGAAGCAAAACACCAATAACACTTGGTGTATCATCTTAACGCCACTTCAGCACCTCGCAAATAACACATCAATAACTAAAATACCATTCTAGCAATAAAACTAATAACTGTTATTGGTGCTTGTTGGTCCCGCAAAAACCCCACCAAAATACCCTCTAACGCAAAAAAGAAAAAGAAATATGAACAACTCTCCGTCGGTGGAGCAACGAAGTGACTAACAGCGAAGCAATGGCGCCGTCGACGGTGCACTACAACGGCGCCACCGGTTTTTTTCTTTTTTTCGAATGATAGATATCCATCGCCTGTACCGCGTTTTCTAAAGGGCATTTATATATGTGGTGTTGTACTATGTGTATTACTAATGCAATTTTGTGATGTGCACGTAACTTATTGTGATATGCACGTTAACTCCCATTTGCTTACAAAAATTTTAAAGTCTAACCGTGTTCTCGACAAGCCCTATAGCCCTATACTATACATCCACTTGTATTTGCATGATAATCAATGCCTGGGTTATATGACTATCAAAATAAATCTTTAAATAAAAAGTATGTTGACTTTTATTCACAAAACCTGTTTATCCAAGTCGTGTCCCACAAGTATGCTAGCTTCTGATTCTTCATATATTTGATTTTCAATATTCATGTCGTCAATATTATGTCCGGTTTTTAAATTTCAAGTTCGAGACATCATGGTTGTAATATTATTGCTTTATCATGACCGTTCATCTATATTGTATATCTCTCAAAAAGGTGGAGAATGGTGGGATCCACTACAACATCGCCCACTTTTAGCTGGGACTTTTTTAGGCTTTCGGCGAAGGCTTGTCCCCGCTAATACTTTTTTGCCCCCGCCAAAACCTCTTCGCTGATTACTTTTGGCGGGGATATGTGGGCTTTTTAGCGGTGACGTGTGAGACCTACGCCGCCAGCCTGGACAACTTGGTCTGGTCAAACATTGCCAGCGTGGCAATAGTTTTAGCGGGGACAAGTCCCCGCCAAAAGTGAGTATTCATAAAAATGAATCTGCTTTTTAGCGGGGACATGTCCCCGCCGAAAGTGAGTATACACCAAAGGGACACTTATTTTTGGCGGGGACATGTCCCTGCCAAAAGTGTGTTCGGGGACATGTCCCCGCCAAAAGCGGCTGACCCATTTTGCAGCATATTGCTGCAAAATGGGTAATTTCCATATTTTTTTCGGAATTATTCCGGAAAAATCCAAACAATAACCTGTAACCTGTATATACTCAAATCCACTACAACATCGCTAAAACTCTATACATAATATCATATAACAAAATGCTACAATATCGCCAAAACGGTTCAAAAACCGTGATCACATGATTATCCGCAAATGGTTCTACAAAAGTATACTTAATCTAGTCATCCGCAAATGGTCCAAAACTATAGGTGTAATCCATTTGGCGGGAATCCTAACACATAATCCAAATAAACACATAATAAACCATCAAATATCCATAAATTTGTCCATAACCACTACATCGACACATAAACCAATCCAAACAACCCATACGCTACTCCTGAGTCCCCCCACTGCCCCCACCACCCTCCTGGGTACCTGTAGACTCACCTTGTGAAGCCTCCTGTGATCCCGACGTCCCTGCCTGAGTCGATGTCCCCGCCTGAGTCGCTAGCTGCTGGGGGAAACCGGGCTGATTTCGCGCCCACTCCAAAATCCCATCAAGCAATGTCCTTTGGTTGGAGAGCTCCTGGGACTGCTTCTGAACAGTTTCCTGGAGCGAGGACTTGGAGGCTTGATCACGAGCTCGTGCGGCGCTGAGGGTCGTCTGATGACCACTGCGGGGTAAGACTGGACCTACACCAGGAACGTGACCTCGCTGTTTGCCACCGATCACGTGGCGGATAATATCGAGGTCAGACATAGTCGTCCCCTCGGAGGTGCTCTCTGTCTGCATCCGTATCATCTGATTATGTTTAGTTACAAAAAAACTAGAAAAGTAATATATAAGCCGTGATTTATTATTTTGCATTAATGTGGGTGAGTTTTTGGAAATAAATTATACTTACATATCTAGCCTCGGACACTGCAGACTCCCATACATCGCCTCTCATACGGTTGTGTCTGTAAAGCGATCAAGTCTCTACCATCCACGGAGTCGGTGGGTTCTCTCAACTGTTTATAAATAAAATCAATAACGACTCACCCAACACTATATAAATAAATAAAATGATTAAAAAGTGTATTACAAAGTTATCGCGTATAACAGCTAATGAATGCGACCCATGAAGACTAGCACTCAGATTCTTGAGCCGGTTCTGCCTGTTGGTCTCTGCTTTCTTCAAATTCTTCGGGTTTGACCAGTGCTTCACCTGCTTATTATAAATAATAACAAAATATTATGTAAATGAATTATTATTATTATTATTATTATTATTATTATTATTATTATTATTATAATAATAATAATAATAATAATAATAATAATAATAATAATAATAATAATAATAATAATAATAATAATAATAATAATAATAATAATAATAATAATAAAGTGTGGATCGAGAAATTTACATATTTTTCCCAATCGTCAGGCAGCATGTTATCCGGATGCTTTCCCTTGATCTCTTCCAGCTTCTCAACCCCACCTTGCTCAGTAAATTTCTTCTTTTTGAATTTGTACTTGTTGTCGTCGTATCGCTTTTGCAGATAAACTTCGATACTATCTGCAATATCCTTTCCATTAGGATCGACAAGGTGCTCGCCGAGATCATAGAAATGCTGCAATAAAATTTAATTAAAATATATATATATATATATATATATATATATATATATATATATATATATATATATATTCAAATTTAAATAAATAACACGTTTAAAATAAATAAACACAATAATTAAAAAAAAAAAAAAAAAAAAAAACTTACGTGGAGCTGGTCGTCGATGTGCGCCTTGGAGGTAGCGGGAACATCTGCCCAGGAATCGAAATGCATGGGAATTGAATCCCGTAACAACTCCCCGACCAAGTTGGAGAACCACGAAGCGCGGAAGCCCACATGCTCCCAATACCCTTTGACGTTCTTCTGGAATCTAATCCTTATTGGACGACCAGTATCTCTCCTCTCATTGCGGAGCTGCGTGTTCTTTGTGGGACCACGCACCACCTTCCCGCCTTTCCCAATTTTGGCATCGGGCTTGCGAGGCTTGGGAGGTCTGGATTTAGAGCCTACAAGTAATCAAATTCAAGTGATGATGACATAAAATAACAAGTTATCAATTTCAAATAATGATCAAGTTTAATTAAAATAATCGAGAAATTCTTACGCTGACAATCACTGCCTATCCTCCTCGGATTAGGGGTAGCTCACTGCCTCCATCGCCCCCGTGGCTCCTAGCAACAACATCTGCCATATCTGTAAAATGAACTAGTATAAGACATATAACTAGTGAAGAAACACATATACGCATATGTATATAAATAATCAAATAAATAACAATTTATTAAAAAAATAATAGATAATCAAATAAATAAATAAACACATTTAACAAATCGATAACAATTTCATTCAAATAAATATCGTTTAACAAATTACAATTTGATATCAATCTCCCTCATCACTAAGATAAAAACCCTCATTACTAGTGTCAACTTCATCTTCACGATCGACGTGGTCGTGATCTTCACCATCAGCTGCTAAATCATGAGGAACGTGGTCATCATAATCAATATCATCGTCGTCGTCAACATTAGTGATAATTGATTGTGGTGGTGCCTCAACTTCCGCTGGCTCAACATCTACATCTATGGTGATATAATTCAACTTATCCAACTCAGCAGACAGTGTGACATGTGATGAGGTGTTGTCATGTACAACATCCTGATTGTCCTCTACCACGCTGATATCCGGGTTCCAAATCTTTCGATGATAAGAATCTTGAACGACCTTGAAATTACCACGTTTACCTGGGAAATCAAGGTAAAAGACTTGTGTTGCTTGTGTTGCAAGAATGTATGGTTCACTTTCAAACGATACACGATCTGTCTTAATTTGTGTAATGTTGTTTCTATGGGTACAACGTTTTATGCGACCATCGTTATTAGTGTTGAACCATTTGACTTTGAACAACACAGCATTGAACGGAATATACAATAACTCAAGAATTTCTTCAAGCTGGCCATAATACATTCCTCCGCTAGGATTAGGATTTGAAATTCCGCTGTTTTGGGTTGAACGACGTAAATCACGGTCGTGTACGATAAACTTCACACCGTTGACTATGCAAGAGTTAACTGAGATTGCAGTACATGATGGTCCACAAGCCAAAGCGAATAACTCGGTAGTACAACTTGGGTCGCTCTTTACTTTTAATTAACGAATCTATGAAAAAAAGTTGAGAACAGATATAGATGAGTAATAGTCGTTATTTTTACAGGGTAATACATACAATAAGTCTACCTTGTTCCCAAACCAGGAGGAAATCCTTCTTGTATGTCATTGTCAGGAAATGCCCTGTAATTTTTCATGATATTAGAATAAGTCATCGAATAATAACTTAAGTAAAACAAATTTTGAAATAAAATGAGTACCTCTTGTACTCGTTCATGTACGGGTCAATTTCATGACTGTTGTGTAGTACATACCATACTACTTTCTGCATTGCGTCCGGTTCAAGCCGAATTAATGATTTTTTACCATTCAGTTTACAGGCTGATCAAAACACTTGAAATTGACTTGTTGGGCTTGGACCGTCCTCATTCCGGTCAGAACGATTAAATCTCGTCTCAACACCCCGAAAATAATGCGAACAGAAAGTTAATGTTCCATCAGCAATATAACCCTCCGCTATTGAACCTTCAGGCTTAGCTTTATTTCTGACATAATTTTTGAGCTTTTTCATGTACCTTTCAAATGGATACATCCACCTCATGTAAACAGGCCCGCATTTAATAGCCTCTTCGGGTAGATGAATAACCAAGTGAATCATAATGTCAAAAAAGCTGGAGGATAGATTTGCTCGAAACTGCACAATATATTGATGAGTTGTTCTTTAGCTTTCAACATGTCATCCACCATCAAAGTTCGAGCGCATATTTGTTTGAAGAATGAACAAAGCTCGATTATTGGTGTTGCGGTGGTTTGGCCCTTCAAGTAATTTTGAAGTCCAGCAGGAAGTAACCGCTGCATCATGATGTGACAGTCATGAGCCTTCAAGCCTATTATGTTGTTATCATTGTCCGTCACTTTAGGCTTGAAGTTAGATCCGAACCCATTGGGTAGTTTAACACCTTTGATGAATTGACAAAAAAAAATCATGATATTAGAATAAGTCGTCGAAATGAATACACGAATTGAATTGGAACAAATAAATTCTGAAATAAAACGCGTACCTTTGATGAATTGACAAAAAAAGTTTTCTTTCTTTAGTTGTGAAAGAGTACGTGGGATGAGGCTTAGAGAACTTCTCGCCGCCTTTGTTGACGAGCCACAAAGCATCACGAATATTCAAATTATGTAAGTCTTGTCTTGCCTTGTTGGTGTCTTTTGATTTGTCATTCATTAACAAAGTACCCAACACACTTTCACACACATGGTGTGTCGTGTTCCAAACCCCATGGTGTGTCGTGTTCCAAACCATAAGCCTCATGGTGTGTCGTGTTCCAAACCATAAGCCCGCTAGTTGAACTTCTATTTGCCCCAAAAATCAGATAATTAACTTAAGTGAACAGTAGGGAAAATGCTTATGAAGTTGGGCTTATGACTAATTTTCTGTGATGCAGGGCAGATTAAGGCTCAGATAGTCCACTTTGGACCCAAACTTCATGACTTAAGTGATAACTTTTGTGAAATATTTAAAAAAAAATAAACATAACAGATTAACACTTAAGATAAGGACTTCGTATATTATTTCTTTATGCTTATCACACATAACTTGACGATATAATCCTAAACAAACACCCCTGTATATAAGCCTAAACAAACACCCCTGTTGTGTAAAACTTACTGTGGTCGCGGCTGGACTCGGCTGTGGTTCACAGTTGGACTCAGCTGTGGTCTCGGCTCTCAGATGCTCTCGGCTCTGTACCAAAAAAAAATGCACAATTACAATTCCAAACACCCATTAGTGTAAAAATGCAATCTCAAACTTTTGGCGGCGACATGTCCCCGGTAGAAACAAAAACACAAAAAAAATTAAACATAAAAATTTTATAATAAACCTGTGGTCTCTGTTGATCCCAGTTGAGCAAACGATCTTATATAGAAGTTGACTTAAAGTAAACACTTAAGCTTGAATGCGGAATATAAAAGCTTAACTTAAGAAGAATAATTCTCTATCAACACTTCAATATTATTAATACGAGCACTCAACAATGCTAGGGTTTTACAACCTTGAAGTGTAAACGAAAACTAAAACAATACATACATACTCTAACCCTAGGATCCTCTTTTTATAGGCCAAGGAGTCCTACTAGGTTTACAATAACTTTCTAATCAAGATAAGAATATTCTAGACTTATAAGATATACATTCAATCTATTCTATAATTATCTACTACGAATACATGCTTATCTCTTCAGCAGCAGTTTCCATTAGCAGCATTTTCCTTAGCAGCACTTTGTCATCAGCAGCAGAATCATTTACTCTAGCAGCAGTTTCATTATAGCAGCAGTTTCACTCAGCAGCAGAACTCAAAACCCAACAATCCTCCCCTAAACTTAATATTTATTTCTAAATCATTAAGTTTCTTCAAAGCTCATCTAAACACCAGGAGGATGCTTCCAAACACTCAAGTCTTGAGATGTCTGTTGATCAAGTATCTTCTTATACTTTGACAGCAAATTGAATGCTTGATCATCAGTATCATAGTCTTTCTGCAAGTTGAGTAATCCAGCACCATTAACCATCTGATTTACAGTATTCCAGTATCTTACCACTGGGTAATCCTTTTCAGCTAGCATATACAAAGTAATAGGTCTAATTTCCAGCATATGAACTCCAGAATCTTGAAAGAGTCTCCATCTTCTTACTTTGTATTGCACTATCTCTGTCCACTCAGAATCATCCATTGAAGGTTCATACATAAGTTTTAGAGCTCTCCACAGAACATTATCTGTCATAGTTATGATATGATCAAGTTGATCTTTCTCATACTTTTTACCATCAAACTTCTCAGCTCCAAACTTTGCTTTGTACAATGTCCACATATCATCAACATCTTCTCTATCAAAGTAGTGTAGCATCTGTTGAAATCTAAGAAACCTGTGAGTCTTACCATCAGATCTCTGGACATCATGAAATGCTCCAATGTTAGTATCATATCCTGTAGTTACTTTGATAATAGGATATTTGACTCCTAATGGTTTGGCATCAACTACTTTAGGATCTTCCATCTTGCCAACCATAGTGTAAACCTTCAATTATTCTTTTAAATGCTCAGGAGGAATATGATCACAATCATTCTTCAATTTATCTCCTTCTGGATTAGAAATGCTTTCTTCCCCTGTTTTCCTCTTCTTCTTTGCAACTAATTTTTGAACTACACCTTTTCTTTTAACACTTTGCATAGAAGAAGTAGTCTTAACTGCATCATCAAGCTGCTTAACAACATTTGCTTCTTGAACATGCTCTACTTCAGCTACTTTTTCAGGTACCAACTTCTTATTCATCTGAGCAATATGTTCCAAGTCTTCAGCACAACCCGTAGGATAAAAAGTATCTGTTTGTCTTTTAGCCACTTGATACAAGTCATAAACCTCTTGATCAGACTTAGGTTTTAACTGCACCAATTTCCATCCTTTCATATTCTTTAGATATCTTTCACACTCTTTTCTCTTTTGTAATGGAGTTGGACCTCTAAGTACCTTTTTCTTCTTTCTAGTAGCAGCATCTTCTTTCTTTTTCTTAGCTGTGAACTTACTTACCCAAGATCTCACATCAAAAGATTGATCTTCAATATCCTCAATCTTGATCATCTTGTTGAGTTCAATATCAGCCTCTATTCTTATCTTCTCATCCAACCATTCATTATACCTTCTTAAATCTTCTGTCTCCTTATTAATCTTTTCCTTTTCTTTCTGAGCCAGCTGTAGTTCTTCTTGATCAATCATCTCTTGTTCTTTCAAAGCAGCAGCTGAGTCATGTTCAAGTTGTAGTTCCTTAGGCCACATATGAAAAGGTAGTACAGAGTAGTCAAACCCCTTATATACCCATTGAGGTTCTACAACTTGCTTGCCCTTTCCTTTGTCAGTAGATGAAGATACCATCTTCTTTGGTTGAGCAGCAGGTTCTCTAATCACAACTCCTTTTAGAGGTAAACTTGGTATGGATGATGTGGTTGTTATTGTAGGTTGTTGTGGTAGTGATGGTGTTGGTAGTGGTGTATGTTTTGAAGATGATTCACATGGAACTTCTGAAGTCTTCTTACTTAACAAAACCATTGCTTCAGCAGCAACATTATCACTAGACCCAGCAGCAGAGTCTTGTGCATCAGCAGAAGTCACTTTTCCACTAGCAGCAGGATCAGCAGGATCCTTAGCAGAATCATGAGCAGCAGTAGAGTCATTAGTCTTGTCAGCAATAGCAGCATTTTCAAGCTCTTTCACCATTGAATCCCCCAAAGTCTTTAAAGCTTCACCCATTACCCCTGTTGCCTTCACTAATTGCTCAGGCTCCAAAGTTTTGAGTTTTTCCACCACCTTTTCTTGAGTAGCAATCACTTTTTCCATTACCACCTCATTCCCTGATTGATCAGCAACCACATAATTCTCAGCATCTTCAGGACTTTCCACATCCATGTCTCCAATCACTGGAACCTCCCCTGAAGCCATTTCTTCGTTCATAACCTGAGCACTTTCAACCCTCTTCAAATTTGCCTCCCCTAAACCCATTGCATCTTCATTCCTCCCCTGTTTGGAAGCATCATCCTCTTCCAAATGTGAAGTGAGTTCAGGTGAACTAATAACTTGAGAAGTGCCCACCTTCTTTAGCCTTTTCAATGAGGTTGAAGTTTTTGATTTCTTCAATTTCTTAATCTGTTTCTTCAATATTGTAATAAGCTTGCCTTGATTTACAACAACTGTAGACAGACTAAGAACCTTATCTTCCAAAGTAGTACACTTCAACCCCAAATTGGTACAAGTAACCGTTAATTCTTGAATGAGTTGCATAGTAGTCTCATCACTTCGACCTGTGTTACCTGGTCCGAGAGGTGAATCATGGACATTGTCATCATGTACAAGATTTTCCGTCAATTCATTGGTCACTGGCATGTCCTCATCACTTCGACCTGTGTTACCTGGTCCGAGAGGTGAATCTTGGGACATAAACTCAGTATCAAACCTAGTTTGATCATCTGAGCCCCCTATATTTTCCATTTGGCTAGGGTTACCATCCTGAGAAGTAGATTCTGTAGAATCCTTTTCTCTAGATGTTGCCTTGGATTGGGTCTTATTTATGTTATCACTATCCTGCTCTGCTGCTAAGCTAGAAGTAGTAGTGACAGCCCTCACCAACATGTCCCCTCCATCAACTAGGACAGCCTCATCTGGTACAGCCATACTAACACTATCCTGAGGTAGATCAGTGTTCTTTTTGGTTTTCCTACGGGTATAGTGTATTTTAGGTTGTGTGGCAGATGCTGAAAAATTGGGTGTGTGATGGGAATCAGTGGGATTTCCTGATCCTTCACCCTGATTATTTTGCACAAGTTGCACCATATAAGGTGTAAGATTTGTATGTGTGCCTGAAAAACCTTTTCCATGCTTAACCAAGAAAGTGAAAGTTTTTGAAATCAATCTTAGAGCTTCATAATAACCAACATGGGATCTAAAATCAGTAAGTTGGTCAACAATAAAGAGCTGTAGAAATCTTGGATATAGAAAATAAGAACCAGACTCTTTAACACTTTTAGCAATCCGCTCCAAAATCATATTTGAAAAATTAAATGGTTGACCTGTGCTTAAGCATACCATTGCAGAAGCAATAATAGTACTAAACTCATGCCACCCAGAAGTTTTAGGACTCAAACAATGAAGGAGAAGGTGTACCAAAAACTTGTATTGAGGACAGAGGAGAGCTTTTTGAAATTTTAAATTGTTATGCTTGCCCTCATACCCCAAAGTTTTTAAACCAGCAAAAATAGCAGAATTAACAAGGCAAGTAGTCTCTGTTTCATCATTTAAGAGAAGAGATTCCCTTATAGATGATTCAGTGATACGAACCTTTTGCCTATCTACCAAAGCACAGACATATTTTTCCCCATTCATAGATTTGACTTTAGCAGTAAGCCAAAATGGTTTGATGTAGGAAACATATATAGTAGGATTCACAGTGAGTGCATACCTAAGAGAAGTAGCATTCAAAAATTTAACCATATCTGTGAGCCCTTCAGGAACCAACTCTTCATCCAAAACAGCCACACTATTGTGTTGCTCAGCCCAGGTACGTGTAATCTCCATGAATTAGGGTTTAGAGAAATTGGGGATAATTGATTTTGACAATAATAGAGTGTTAGGGTTTGTGATAACTTCAATTTAGAGCGTGTAGAAACCAATTATGAAGATTAATTAGGTTTTAAACTGATTTGTAGAAGTTACACATACCACCCTCTCACTTACAACCGTAGCAGCATAACCCAGTCACCCACAACTAGCAGCAGAATAAAACAACTAGCAGCAGAGTGAAAATAAGTCAGCAGCAGAGTTGACTATTCAAACTTGGTCAAAAAGTCAATAACCCATAACAATTAATGCGCTTGATACTCCAAAATCCCTATAAAACCGGACGTAATCTTTTCCCTAAATCATCACAATCAAACCCTAATTACAATTTTGAAACGCCAATCACACAATCAAATCTTCAAATCACCCAAATCAATTTATCCAATCACAATGAAATCTTCACCCGAAATAATTAACATCTCATCCGATTCTTCTTCGGAAGATGAATCCCCTTTTGAAACATATGTCCCTCCATTCCGTCCTCCTCACAATGGTTGTAGAACCAAGGAGCAAGCAAGAAAGAGGAAGCATGATCTTCCAGTCTTCAAAGATCTCCTACATTTGAATCAAACCCCAAGTACTTCTAGGGGTAAAGAGGTGATGTCTCCCAAGTCTCCATCATCTTTAGAATCATCAGAAGACCCTGCTTGGATCCCAATCAGACCACCATCTCCCAAGGAGCTTGTTTCCCCCTTCATCTACACATCATCAGATGAGGATGAACCAGACTACAATCCACCATCCACTCCAGAAAGACCATCATCATCAAGGCTAAGATCCAAGACATCTGCTAAGGCAAGGAAGACTAACCCTCCACTTCCTAAGGAGAGGAAGATTGTACTTGGACTTCCATGCCCTAGAAAATGATGTATTAAGTCTTTTTATTTTTGTTTGTGGTCTAGCAGTCTTTTGTTATGTCAGAACTTGATATGGATGAACTCTTTTGTTGAATGTACTTTTGGAATTGATGAATGAAATCTTATGAATTTCTGTTTGATAATCTTGCAAATCATCAATTTTCAACTTATCCTGCAAAATGTTAGCCCAAACACCACAAAGTATACAAAAAGTATATACTAGCAGTAGAGTAAAATAGCAGCAGAGTACATTACAACTTAATCACTTGCTTCTTAAGAAGCAGCAGAAACAGATGAGCAATCAGCACAAGACCTTTACAATTTTTACAAAAACACTAAGAGATAAGTTTTTCAAAGATTAATCATACCAATGTTTGCAATTAAGAATTGAAATCTTCCTACATCAAAATGTTTAGTGAGAAGATCAGCAACATTGTTACCAGTATGAATTTTGACAATTTGAATTAACTTCTTTTCATAGCAATCCCTTATGAAATGATGTCTTATCTCTATATGTTTTGTTTTTGAATGAAAAACAGCATTTTTAATTATGCAAAGTGTGCTGTTGTTATCAATATGAATTTTGGTGTTCATGAAATTGTACCCATAATCCAGTAGTTGATTTTGCATCCATAGCACTTGACCACAACAACTTGAAGCAGCCACATACTCAGCTTCAGTTGTAGAATTTGCAACCACTGTTTGTTTCTTGCATTGCCATGACACCAATCTGTTTCCAAGAAATTGACAACCTCCAGTTGTAGACTTTCTATCCAAGCAAGCACCAGCATAGTCACTGTCTGAATATGCCACCAAATCAAAAGGTGAATCCTTAGGATACCATAGGCCCAATTTAGGTTGATGCCTTAGATACCTAAAAATCCTCTTTACTGCATTGAGATGTGATTCTTTGGGACAAACTTGAAATCTTGCACAGGCACACACAGCAAACATGATATCAGGCCTTGATGTTGTAAGATACATCAATGAGCCAATCATAGACCTGTATAAGTGAACATCTACTTCTTTTCCATTTTCATCCTTCAACAAAGGTTTGTTGGTATCCATGGTTGTCTTAGCAGGCTTAGCATCTTCAAATCCAAACTTCTTCAAGATGTCATTAACATACTTATCCTGACTGATAAATATGCCATCTTTCTTTTGAACCACCTGTAGTCCCAAGAAGAAGTTGAGTTCTCCCATTGAACTCATTGCAAACTTTTCCTTCATAAGCTTCTCAAAATCAATACACATTGCTCTATTTGTAGATCCAAAGATGATGTCATCTACATAGATTTGTACAAGCAAAATATCATCTTTTTGTCTTTTGAGAAACAAAGTCTTGTCAATCTTTCCTCTACTGAACCCAGAGTCCAACAAATATGTTGACAAGGTATCATAGCAAGCTCTTGGAGCTTGATGTAGTCCATACATTGCTCTATTCACCTTGTAAACTTTGTCAGGATAATCAGGGTCCTCAAAACCTGGTGGTTGAGACACATAAACTTCTTCTGTAATGGTCCCATAAAGGAAAGCACTCTTGACATCCATTTGATACACCACAAAATCTTTGAATGAAGCATAAGCCAAGAATAATCTAATGGCTTCTATCCTTTCCACTGGTTCAAATACCTCATCATAATCAAGTCCTTCTTGTTGTGTGTATCCTTGAGCTACCAATCTAGCTTTATTTCTGATGACAATCCCTTTTTCATCTCTTTTACATCTGAAAACCCATTTAGTACCAATAACTCTTTTTCCATTTGGCAAATCAACCAAAGTCCATACTTCTTGTAGCTTGAATTGCAGAAGCTCATCTTGCATTGCTTCCACCCAACTAGCTTCTTGTAGGGCTTTGTAAGTGTTCTTGGGTTCAATTTGAGATAGAAAGCAGGCAAACAAGCAATTTAGTAGATCTTTATGACTGTTTCTTTGATGCAGAGATCTAGCAAAGAAACTTTGATGTTGAAGAACTTTGAGCTCTTTAGTCATTTTCCTTGTTTGTACAGATGATTGAGGATCACTTAGAATTTGTTCTTTAGGATGATCCTTGTGAATTCTTGTAGTAGTAGTAGGACTAACAGGAATATTGAGTTCCAAATTAGTATAGTCTACTTCAGCTCCAAATAATTTACCATCAAGAGCTTCATCATCTGTGTCATCATAGATATTCTCCAGAGGAGGCATATTAGGATCTTCAGGATAATCTGTATCATCAAAAGGTTTATCCTGAGCATTCAAAGAAGGAAACTGTGATGTAGAAGCAGAGTGAGTAGGCTTGGCAGCAGAATAGATAGAAGTAGTAGTTGCTTGTTTTGGTCTAGCAGTAGAGTCTTCTGAGTCAGCAGTAGAGTCTTCTGGTCTAATTAGAGAGTCAGCAACAACTTCTTTTGAAGCTTCATTGGGTATCTTTTCTGCATCAATAGGAGTTACAACATCTGCTTGAGCTTCCTTAGGTTTCTCTGGAGGAACATCATCTTCTTGTGTATCTTGATTTTGCTGTAAAGGTATGAAAGTAGGACCAACCTTCAGTTTCTCAATCAAAACAATGTCTTCTTGTAGTTTGTTAGTGTCAATAGTGGCAATAACAGGTACATAATTCATTGTCTTGGTTAGGATGTCAACATCAAACATCCATTCAGGTCCTTTCCCTGCAGCATTAGATGTGTTCTCACTAAACTTGATATGCAAATTCTCCTCTACATGTTTGGTTCTCTTGTTATATACTCTGAAAGCTTTACTATGTACAGAGTAACCAACCAAATTCCCTTCATCAGCTTTCTCTAACTGATCTTTAGTGTTCAAAATAGTAACAGGACATCCAAATGGCTTAAGAAAATCAATCATTGGTTTCTTTCCATGAAAGAGCTCATATGGAGTTTTGTTGTGAGGCTTCACTACCTTACTTCTGTTCTGCACAAAACATGCAGTGTTGACAGCTTCAGCCCAAAAAGGTATAGGTAGTTTAGAATCAGCTAACATTGTTCTTGCAGCCTCAATAAGTGTCCTATTTCTTCTCTCTGCAACACCATTCTGCTGTGGATTTCTTGCAACACTATACTGTCTTAAAATGACTTTTCCCACACAGAATTGGTTCATCACACTATTCTTGAACTCAGTACCATTGTCACATCTTATAATCTTCACTTTGTGGTTGTGCAGATTTTCAACTCTTGTAATAAATTCTTTAAGTACAACTGGGGTTTCATCTTTAGTAGCTAAGAAAAACACCCAGGTGAACCTGCTGTAATCATCTGTGACAACTAGGAAATATGACTTCTTATTCAAACTTTTCACAAAAACAGGCCCAAATAAATCCATGTGTAGCAAATGCAAGGGCTCTGTATTTGTATTCATAGTCTTTGACTTGAATGAGACTCTGTGTTGTTTTCCCTTCTGAAAAGAAATACAAGTCTCACAGTTTTCAAACAACTTTGTGGGCATTCCTCTCACCATATTTCCTTTCACCAACTTATTCATTGTCTTGTAGTTCAAATGCCCAAGTCTTCTATGCCATAATTTGGATTCATCAACAGTTGCTTTTGCAATCAGACAAGTCAAAGCTCTTTTGGGAACAATGTTCTTAATATGGTCACTGTATATATTTTCATTTCTAGGGACCTTCAATAGCACAAATTTATCATTTGGCAATTGAAAATCAGGAGAAAGGATCATACATTCAGTGTCTATAAAAAGAACAAAATTCCTTTTGTCACACATTTGTGAAACACTAAAGAGGTTAAACTTAAGTCCTTTCACAAGAAACACCTTCTCAAAGTCCAAATTACCAGTCTTTAAAGTGCCTCTACCAATAATCTTTCCACCTTTTGGATCATTCCCAAAAGCAACATAGCCACCATCAAAAGCCTCAAAATCATCAAGTTGAGACTCATCCCCTGTCATATGTCTGGAGCATCCACTATCAACTATAACCATGTCTTTAAGCTCATTCAGTAGATTACCCTGCACATGAAAATAGAGAAATTAGTTTCTCTTGGGGACCCAAGCCATTACTAACTTGGATCTGCCTTGTGCATCAACATAGTTAAATTTCTTTAAATCACTTGATGCACTGCTGGTTTTGGAAATATTGTTTGAAACATTTGATTTTGGTTTCCAAACCCAACAAGCTGAGGCCTTAACAGCATAAAAGTGGTTTCCAACAACTGTATTTGACAAAACTTTTGGCCCAGAAGTAGAAAGTTTTGTACTAGCAGCATATTGCTTACTAGCAGCAGAGTGCTTACTAGCAGCAGAATGCTTACTAACTGATGCCAATTGATAAGATCGTTGTAGCTCTTAGACGAGGTCTAATATTATATCTAGGAACACATAATAATGAAGGCGGAATATTCAAACATAGAATCAATCATTATTATGAACAAGGTTTTTCATTATCATTCACTTCTCTAACGATTACAAACTACTTAACATGTTCTACCTTGATCAACTAGAACACGTTATCTAAACTAAAACACTAAACCCTAGGCGTTTATCTTCTACGCCTAGGTTACACACACACACCTTTACTAGACGTCTACATTGTGGAAGACTTGTTTAAAACCCTAACCCTTGATCTCTTTATATAATAGAGATTTAGGGTTTACAAATTACTACGGATGACTAATAAATAAATCTTCTTTTGCAAGCAAGTCCTTCTCCATCTTTTGTAGAATTCCTTCTTGTTGTATTAAGTCCCTATTGTTTCATTCTTTTATCTATTTTGTCACATCAAATCAAGAATCCCAACAGTCTCGGCTTCAGGACCTGGCTTCGGGTCTCGGCTACGGGTCTTGGCTTCGGTTCTCAGCAGCAACTGTACCAAAAAAAATTAACAAAAAAATTTTATAAAATAAGAAAAAATTAACATATGAAAAAATTGCAAAAATTAACACATATGAAATTAACATATGAAAAAATTAACTGAGGGTTTGGTATCTCACCTGGGTTTTGTAAACAATTGTGTGAGGGCTTAAGGGAAGAAAGAGGTGAGAAAAAGAAAGAATTAAATGAGGTGAGGGCTTGAGGAGAGAATTATACGAGGAGAGGCATCGTGCACAGTGGTGCGAGTGTGGTGAAGTGGTGGAGATGGTGGTTGCTGGGGTGTAGTTGTGGAGATGTGGTGCTGTGGCCGGTGCTGAAGTGGTGGAGATGTGGTGAAGTGGTGGTGTTGTGGTGAGGAAGATGGAGATGGAGGTGTTTTTTTTTTTTTTTTTTTTTTTTTTTTTTTTTTTTTTTTTTAATAATTTTACAAGTGTTTTTTAGATCTGGTTAATAATTGGAGTGAGTTAGTGGTAATACTTTTAGCGGGCACATGTCCCCGCCGAAATTTTTGGTCTATCGCCAAAACTTTTGGCAGGGTAAAGTAAATGCAACGAGGGAATTATTAAAATTTTTGCGAAAACTTTTAGCGGGGACATGTCCCCGCCAAAAAGAGTTTACACAAAAAATAACATTTTATCATTTTTATTAATTTAATTAACTAATTTTAATTACTAATAAAATAAAGTTTTAAAGCACTAAAAAAAAGACTTTTACATCATTTTTAAGTTTTGAAACACGGATCGACCCGGCCGGGTTAACCGGTTCGACCAAATAATTTATATCATTTAAAATAATTTAAATCATTTTAATTAAGTTAAGTCAATATTAAATCTTTTAATTTTAATTGAATTTCTTAAAAATCATCTTTAATTAAGACTTTTTAAAATTATTTACATCACTTTTTAAATCATTTAAAATTATTTTTGATAGGTCCTTGGTTAGTGTGTAAAATTATTTCTCACCTCCCTTCCTCGTTATCATTAGTTTTCCTACAAGAGTACTCACATCACCTCGTTATATATGACATGTTAAACGAATGAGTCGAGATGATACGGTTATGCACGAGATGTTAAACGAACGAGTCAATATACTATGGTTATACACGAGAGGTTAAACGAACGGGTCGATATGCTATGGTTATACACGAGATGTTAAACGAATGAGTCGAGATGATATGGTTATACACGAGATGCTAAACGAATGAGTCGAGATGATATGATTATTCACGAGATGTTAAACGAATGAGTCGAGATGATACGGTTATACACGAGATGTTAAACGAATGAGTCGAGATGATACGGTTATGCACGAGATATTAAACGAACGAGTCGAGATGCTATGGTTATACACGAGATGTTAAACGAATGATTCGAGATGATATGGTTATGCACAAGATATTAAACGAACGAGTCGAGATGCTATGGTTATACACGAGATGTTAAACGAATGAGTCGAGATGATACAGTTATACACGAGATGTTAAACGAATGAGTCGAGATGATATGGTTATGCATGGGATATTAAACGAATAACTCGAGATGATATGGTTATACACGAGATGTTAAACGAATGAGTCGAGATAATATGGTTATACACGAGATGTTAAACGAATGAGTCGAGATGATATGGTTATACACGAGATGTTAAAACGAACGAGTCGAGATGATATGGTTATACACGAGATGTTAAACGAACGAGTTGAGATGATATGGTTATGCACGAGATATTAAACGAATGAGTCGAGATGATATGGTTATGCACGAGATGTTAAATGAATGAGTCGAGATGATATGGGTATGCACGAGATGTTAGTCGAGATGATACGGTTATGCACGAGATGTTATATGCACGAGATGTTAAACGAATGAGTCGAGATGATATGGTTATACACGAGATGTTAAACGAATGAGTCGAGATGATATGGTTATACACGAGATGTTAAACGAATGAGTTGAGATGATATGGTTATACACGAGATGTTAAAACGAATGAGTCGAGATGATATGGTTATACACGAGATGTTAAAACGAATGACTCGAGATGATATGGTTCCCACAAAATTTTTCCTACCTAACAACTTATCCTCACAATATAAACACACACACACACACACACACACACACACACACACACATACACACTCATCTAACTAATAAAAACTCTCACACACACTCATCTCACTATATCTCTCTCTCTCTAGCAGTTTCCCGTTTTCTGGCGACACCATTAATTTCCGGCCGCCGGAATCTTTTTCTGGCCACCACCTTTTATCACCTCAACTTGTAGATCGGGCCACCCCGGTCACGATTCAACCACTCTCAACCACTCAACCTCACAACCACAAACACACACTGTTATCATGGTGAAGAAGATGGCAGAATTTGAAGCTTTTCCTTGTCCTTGTAGACGAGGAGACGTGATTCTGCGAGAATCGCGTAAATCTTACTCCCGTAGTAAACTATACTGTGCGTGTCCTTTCTCGAAGGTGAACAATTGCATAGTTTTTTGTGTATTATATAAATAATTTGGTTAGTTGTTAAAAATAATAGTTTTTACTCTTTAACAGCTTGGGACAACAGACCATGGATGTGATTTTTTTTATGGAATGAGGAACGACTCGCCAAAATGACCGGTTCTCTGGGAGCTTCAACATCAAGCGATTCTGGATCTGCTCCAACAAGGTGCTCAAACTATCATGAAAAAGATCTTACAATAAACATGCTGGAGGCACAAAAACAGGTGCTAGAGACAAAATTAAGGATGCTGGAGGCAAAACTTGACATGGCAACGTATCCCAACCACGACCACGCATGTCAGTCGGATGCAATACTCCGTGACCTTTTAGGTGACATGGATAAATTTCATATGTAGTACTGTTGTTGTTGTTGTTGCTGTTATTGTTGTTATTGTTGTTGTTGTTGTTGTTGATGTTGTTGTTGATGTTATTGTTGTTGTTTAATAAAATGTTGTTGTTGTTGTGGTAACTGATGTTGAACGTCCTTTATATTTTAAATTCATACGCACAAATAATAGAACTGAAGGAACAATATCACAATTATCAAACACGAAGGCAAACTGTTTATTTAAAACAAGCAAGAGTTATCAACATGCATTTTCATACAGACTCAAACTAAACAACTCGACAACCAAACTAAACAACTCGACAACCAAAGGAAACAACTCAAACTAAACAACTCGACAACCAAACGAAACAACTCAAACTAAAGAACTCGACACCACACGCCTAGCTTCAAACACGAAGGCAAACATTTTATTCAAACCACACAAGAGTTGTAAACCAGATACATTTTCATACAGACTCAAACTAAACAACTCGACAAGCAAACTCGACAATCAAACGAAACAACTCAAACTAAACAACTCGACAACCAAATGAAACAACCCGTTTACTTTTTTTTGCGGCTACCTCCTGCTTTGCTTGAACTCGCACCATCTCTTCCTTTCCTTGCTCTCATTTCTTTGAGATATGCTAACGTAGCTTCAAGACCTGTTATTCTATTTTCCAGGTTATCAACAGCAGCAGCTTCATCAAACGTGCTTTCAGCTTCATCCTCACCTCCAACAGCAGCAGCTTGAGCTTCAGCAGCACGTTGAGCTTCAGCAGCATCTAGCTCTTTCAAATACTCTTTATAGTATGACTTTTTCCTCAACCATACTAGAATCCGGTCTCTCTACCACGGTGCACAGTTCGCATACGAATCATATTCATAAAAAATTTCAACGCCCCAATGATTTATAATTTCATTACACAAGAGCTCGTGTGATAAAGCCTTTACCTATTCCTATTCTGGCGTTAAACCATCCATTGTTATGCGTTTTTTTTTTCTTTTTTTTTTTTTCTTTTTTTTTTTTTTTTTTTTTTTTTGCTGAATTTATGATTTAATATGTGTTATGTGTATGTTATAATATATATTAAAAGTTTTTGGAAAAAAGTTGCAGTTTGGAAGGAAATTTGGCACCTAAACTTTTAGCGGGGACATGTCCCCGCCAAAAGTTAATGTTCTTCACTGGATACTTGTTTCGGTGGGGACATGTCCCCGCCAAAAGTATTGGCGGGAATAATACCCGGGACAATAAAGTGCAACTATTTTGGTCAAAGTTAGTAAAATACCAAAAATACTTTTGGCGGGGACATGTCCTCGCCAAAAGTAGGCGTTGGAAATGCAACTATTTTGTCCCCGCTAAAAGTTAGCGTTGAAAACGCAGTGGACGGTCAGCGTGAATTTGTGCTAGCTCAGCACATTTTTTGTCGTTTAGCGACTTTCGGCGGGGACACGGGCGTCGCCGCCAAAAGGCTCGTCGCCCGTCGTCCTGTTTGTTGTAGTGATCACTCTAGTCCCATGCATTCTAAGGATGCCAACCGGACCCTACCCCAAGAACCCGACCCTAGGCAATGAGCACCTGTCCCAATGACTGTCTCTATTGTATATCTCTCCAAAAGGTGAAGAATGGTGGGATTACCCTGATCTCATGCATCCTAAGAATGCCAACCGGACCCTCCCCCAAGGACCCGGCTTCAAGCAATGAGCACATGTTCTAGTACTTATCAGGAGGTGGGAACTCTGGCTATTTTCTCCAATAGACTTGAACCCAGGTCTATTGAGTACTCGTGCACAAGTACTCCACCCACTGGACTAAAGCTCCAATGGTATCTCTATTGTATATCTGACTATAGGGCGGTACGGTTTCCGGGCGGAAGCCGTTTAATCCCCACTGCGCCAGCGTGGACCCGGTTTAGACAATATAGTCTAGGTATGTGGTGGATTATGGTCTGCCGACTAGGTGGGTGCGCAATAAAAAATTGAAAGTCGCCTTCAAAAAAAAAGTACTTACTCGTATTAGTTAGGGACGACTAATTTGTTTTCTCACTATACATTGACCGGCATTGACTTTTAAGAGTATTTGTTTAAGCTTGTTATTTTGTTTGGTCTATCTTTTCCAGAACCTATAAATTGTAAGAATCAAGTGATGATAAAGAATATTTATGAACTTAAAATAAGCTTATTAACTTATTATAATCTAGAATATACCAAAAAGGAAAGATACGAAACAAGATTATAAACCGAAAGATAAGGAAAAAAAACGAAATTTACCAAAAAGAATATTTTTTGAAAGAAAGTTTAATAAAATGGCCTTTTTTAAGTTCTAAAAAGGTTATGAATTTCACGTACTTTACTTGTGCTATGCACGACCAACTTAAAATATTAACACGTGTAAACTTTTAAAAAATAGTACCCAGTTTGATATTGCTCGATTGATTGATGTTGTGCGGCTGACATTGCTCTACTGATAGTGATACAACTTGCTTACTTTTGCTCAATCAAAATTGAAATATGCTCAACCATAATTCATAATTGTGTCAAATAAATGGTGGGTCACATTAGCAGAATGGACTGCTAGCTCGTTATTACTTTGGTATTACGAAAAGAATATATAACCTTTGCTTAGCTAGTAACCCTTTTTGAAAAAAGCACCTTAATTTCTATAATTTTTTTAAAAAATAAGCTCATATAAAATAAACTAAACCAAATAAGCTTATAGAAAATAAAGAAAAACAAGTGAAGCTTCTAAGCAGTTTCTTGTTATTTTCCATTAAGTTTCATCAACTCCTTCTAAACAAACGCGTTGAAGTTATTCTGCATTCAAAATTTCAACTTCAGTATAAATGTGAACCTAGCTTCATTTTCTCCACAGAAATTAAAGTTGTTCTTGTTCACCAATGGCTGAAGCAGTTTTGATAGGAGGTGCTGTGGGAGCTGGGTTAGGGGAAGTTCTTTCTAAATTAACAGATGCCATAATACATGTTATCAAGAAAACCTCACAGTTTAAATCTATCCTCCTTGAAATACAAGAAATCTTAACTAGAATAAGACCGTTCTTCCATGACATTGATAAACTTATTGAACAACTAGATAGACCACAACATGAGAAAGATATGTTCGTAGCTCAGATAAAAGGCGCAGAGGCCATTGTTAGAAAATGTGAGCGTGTAAAACGGAATTATTATAAGAAATACAAGCACGCGTGTAAGCTAGACAAATTGAAAGCGTCGTTGTTGAGTTTCTGTCAGATTGATGTTCAGTTGGTTATTTTTCGGGGTGTCTTGGATTTGCAAGTGGCGAAAGATGCGGAGAAAAGAATGATGGAAGGAGATAAGAGGGGTAGGGTGTCTAGCGTTCCTTTGGTTAAGGGTAAAGTTATAGGATTTAATGAGCAACTCAGGGCATTGAAGGCGATGGTGCTCAAGGATTCGACTGGTGATGATTGTTCGGTTGTAGTTGTCTCGGCCGGAGGAGGTTGCGGGAAGACTACTTTGGTAACTATGCTTTGTAATGATCTTGATATTCAAGGTATTTAAATAAAATCTATTGACATTTGATATTATCTAGATTATAGTACTTACTAATTAGCTGGACTAAAAGTTAGAAATAAAAACTTGATACACACTAGTTGACTTTGATTAGCTACAAATTTATGAAGACTCAAATTCAAATGTATAATTTTGTTGTTCTTTGCATATTGAGTAGATTGTAGTTGCTCCCCTGAAAAACAATTGCCTGTATGTTTTTGATGTGTCAATTTTGACAGTAACATATATGTCTAAATTTTTATCTTGAATCATATACAGACAAGTAAATCGTTTAAACATGTTCAATTTATTAGTTTATTAAGATAATTGTCTAAAAATGCATCAAGCTCGCCACTTTTTCGTTTTGTTTATACACTAAACTTTTGATTTTCTTATTTAATTATCTAATCATTCAATTCATATTGTATGCATTGTTCGAGGTAAGGTTCGATGTGTCAAAAGTTTCAAATGTCACATCTTAGCAAGTTTCAATGGCCACGTCAAATCCTACCCATAACTATGCCTACAATAGGAATGATTAACAAGTTTGATAATTAAATAGGAAAATAAAAAGTTCGGTGTAAACAAAAGAAAAATATGACAAGTTCAATGTATTTTTAAACAATTATCCATAGTTTATTCATTACACGGGTAAGTTAATCTGTAATAAGTTATGCTCTAGTTACATTTTGCATACAGTAAGGATGAATTAATGACTATTGTATTACTCGCTTCTACAGTATGCTAATGGCATTTATATTTATCAAATTATTTTTTAGTTTATCTTCTTTAGCTGATATCAGAGTATTACATACTTGTAATACTTTTCTTAAGTAGCTTTCTTGTATCTTTCTTCGTAGAATGTTTGCCCAAATCTTGTATGAACTTTGAAGGGTATATGCATGGAACAAAAATGATTCTCTCATTTATAATAATTATAACCTGATCATTATAATTTACTTAAGGCCCGTTTGGTTTGTTGACCGGTTTATGATTAGAATTTGGATTTGGATTGAAATTTGGCTTAGGATTTAGATTTAGATTTGAGGTAGGAGAGAAAAAAATAATATTTAAAAATAGGATTTTGCTAGCAACAACCCAATGGGTATTGTTTAAGCTTACCGTAATTAAGAAGAAAAAGATGAGGAGAAGATAATATTTGGTCCCACTTTTTTCATAAAACTCATCAAACCCCTTGGGATTAGTATCTAAACCCGAGTCTTAAAAATGCAACCAAACAATTGAATTTAACTTTTTAACCCCAAACCCAAGAACCCACCAACCAAACAGGCCCTTAACCTGTAATACATTCATGATGTAGTCTATTTGACAATACTCCGTATATGTCAAAGAGAATCTATTTCTTATCTCACGAGGAATTTTAGGTGTAAACTTAAGTTATGAAAGATGGATTGTATTTGCTAAGACGTTTGATATTTTCCTAGATCAAATTGGTTAATATAAGTAAAGAATGGTTATCCAAAGGTAAAGACAGGTATCAAATCTTTCGAACTGCTACTGACACAAGTGTTCTCATTTTTATAGGTAAATTTGGTAAAGAAAACATCTACTTCGCTACCATCTCAGAGACCCCCAACTTAAAGATAGTTATCAAAGATTTAATTCAGAAAAACCAAGGTGGTCTGCAGGACTTTGTTAACGATGATGACGCAATCAATAAATGGGGGAGCTTTTTGGTTAACAGTAAAGCTGGAGCTCTACTAGTACTCGATGATGTATGGTCTGATACCATTATTAAGCGCTTCAAGTTCAATTTGCGTGGATACACGATTCTTGTTACATCTAGGAGCACCTATAATAAACAGTTCAAGACGTATCAGTTACAACATCTGAGTGACGAAGATTCCACCACTCTATTTTGTCACTCAGCATTTTCAGAAGAAGGAAGTAAACATGCTGATATACCCAGTGATCTTGTTGAAAAGGTAGAATCAAACATTACTATATCAAATCGAACTTGCTGAACCCTATTGTTTTCGTTTTTATTTCTTGCTAACAGTCAATAATGAATTTCTGTAGTTGGTGAAGTGTGGCAAGAATCATCCGCTGGCCCTTAGTGTGATTGGTGGTTTGCTAAAAGGGACAGACATTGAAAGTTGGCATCATATGTCAGAAAATCTATCTCAAAGAAAACAGTCTATTTTAGATTTAAATGAGGATATGCTGCTTTGTCTATCAAGGAGTTTAGATGAGTTAAAGGAACCTGAAATAATGAAATGTTACTTGGACATGGGATTATTTCCAGAAGATCAGAAGATAGCAGCTACAATGCTTATGGACATGTGGGTCCATTTATACAAGCATGATGAAGAGGGGTTAGCTACCATAAACCACCTTTTGAAGCTCTTCTACAAAAACCTTGTTACTCTGTTGCCAATAAGGTACTTGGCTTTTGATCTCACTTGTACACTAAGAAATTTAGTGTAGTCTCCTAACTGTTTGTGAGCTACTTTGCCTTGAATCTTGTCTAACCTTGCAATAACAAGAATAGATTTAGTTTCACAATGACATATTCTTATTGTTTGAATCTTAAACCATTAATTGACGTAACTGCTAGCTTGAATCTAGAAGCATCTATAATACGGTTTCAAAAAGAACAATCGATGAAAGCCTCGTCTTATTGTATGTTACCACCACTTGTTTTATTGGAATAATGCATTCTAGGCGTATATATAAAAATAAAAAAGATGGTATGCCTTATGACTTCCTGCATGTCTATAGAATAAACATTCACTTAGCCATAACGTTTGCATTTAATTGCAGAAAAAGCTCACCTGTGATTGCTAACTATTGTGAGGAGAAAGTTGTTATGCAACATGACTTGATGAGAACACTAGCTATTCGTTTGAGCAGTAAAGAACTGGAAGAAGAAAGAGAGCGGTTGATTATAAAACCAGATGGTGAAGATCGTCCAAAAGTGCCACAGGCTGTCAAAGCACGTCTATTATCAATTTCCACAGGTTCGTCTCAATTCCCTATGATTTAAAGATTATATGGAGTCAGAATTTGTCCTTATTGTTCTTTTAATCCCATTATGTATGCTACTCTCATGACAGATGAAAACTTCTCTGTGGAATGGAATGACATGCAAGCCTCGAAAGTGGAAGTGCTTGTAATGAACTTCCTGTCGAAGATGCATCCACTGCCACAATTTATACGATACATAGAGAAGTTAAAGGTCCTAATTATCACAAACTACGGTTATTACTTCTCAGAGATTGAGAACTTTCCCCCACCTTTATATTTGTCAAGCCTAACGAGCATTAGGTTGGATCATGTTTCAATATCTTCGATTAGTACATCAATACTTGAGTTGAAAAACTTGCAGAAACTTTCCTTAATCATGTGCAAAATAGGCGACAGTTTCAGCAAATGTACTGATGGTATCCCCAACAAGTTGCCAAGCCTTGTGGAGTTGCATATCGACTCTTGTGATGATTTAGTTACATTTCCTGTAAAATTATGCAATCTACTTCTCCTGAGAAAACTCTGCATTACTAATTGCCACGAGCTTACTTCACTCTATGAGGAATTTGGGAACTTCCCAAATTTGGATGTTTTGCGGCTAGCATCGTGCTCAAATCTTGTTGCATTACCTAAGACAATTAGAAACCTCCAGAAATTAAGCATCATCGATATATCCGACTGTATAAATCTGAGTAAGTTGCCAGTGGAGTTTGGTGAGTTGGGTTCTTTGCAAACAATTTATATGAGAGGGTGCACTGGGCTACATGAGCTGCCATCATCGGTTAAGGGTCCACTGGAAGTGGTTTGTGACTATGAAACATCATTGCTTTGGAATAATATCCCAGATGTGAAACTACAATTGGAAGAAGAAGATAAAATTGGTAACTGTTATAATATAATAACATGACAATCATATAAACAGGTAAACACATATGCGGAAGCGTAGGAACATCTATAACACATAAAAGATTAACATAAATTAAATAGGAACGTACCGTGGTGATTCTAGCCCGAACAAGAATCATAAGCAATTGTCTTTAACAATATGAAGAACCCTAATTAGGGTTTATATGGATTAGGGATCTATTGATTAACCCCTTACCGTTTTGTTAATCGATCCAAGATGTAAACAAAAGTATGTTTACACCACGTTCTTGTACACACGTACTAATAACGATTCGATGTGAATGCTAGTTCTTGAATCACGAATAAAGCACAAACAAAGTTTTGCTTTTCAAGAAATAAATTCGGTCGGACCCATTTATTTTCTTTTAGTCGATCATCAATACTTGAAGAAAGAAAAGGATAAATACATCCATGCACATGCATGGCATGTATATGATATTATAGTAGATATTGGTGATGTGCGATACATAAAATATCCACAGTAAGGGTTGTTTTTCATTCGTATTGAGCTCGTCTAGTTTTTCTGTTAAGAATGAGAACAAAGGGAATGTTTATATATAACATTTAAACTTGTCCAACAAGTCATTGTTAGCACCTCCTTAAGTTCTAAAACTCGACACTTAACCCCCTCCTTTTTCCTTGTTCGACCATATAAATATTTCGTGATTTAATAATTAAATATAACTATTTATATATTAATTATTTAACATCGATTCTTATACGTAAAGTGTGCAATCCCGTAGTCTCGAGTTCGATACTAGACATATACATATTAATATTTATCCACAAACTCTAACAGCTCCCACTTGGATATCTATTAATAGTATAATGACATTGGTTAGCGTCTAGCAACACGTCAATGCCCCTAGATCAACTCGAGGGAGGTCTCCTGGAAAAACCTTAAATGATTCATCATTATTATTATCCTTTTGTTACTAATACCACGTTAATAAAGATATGGATCTTAGTCATTCTTTAATTAACAATTCTGTTTCTCGTTGTTTATGATTGAGCAAGATTACCAAAACATCTGAACGTATTCCGGATAGACTTTGGGCGTGCGCACGCAAACATCTTGTCAACCCTACGAGGGGCCCAGCAGTATTAAACTTCTGAACAAATCAGAAGGAACAAATTCTTTCTTGACTACAAGAATAACCCATGAACTTTGCAACACTTCTGAAAACAACCCTTATAACTCCCTGTTACGGTGAGCGGTAGATTGCTTCACAAAAATGCACTACATCCATGACTCTTATCTGGTATCTCAAGTCTGAGGATAACAAATTCATGATTTACTTACTGACAAGATCCATAAAGTAAAATCATGTAGTTGGGATAAGTCCTATATTCAATTCATTGAATATCATGTGAAATTGGTATGTCAACGCATCAATATACTTTCAAGTATATTCTTAACCAATACTCAGATTTGTCTTAATTTAATGATATTCCCATATCATTAATTGACAACGGACAATTTAGAATAACATAAGTTATTCATGGATTTAAACATGCAAATATATGACACAATTTATTATTAATGAAAACAAACATACTAAGTACTTTAATTCATTATAAATAATAATTGCTTAATGTCCTTTATCCAAATACTAAATAGATCAATGCATGATAATTCTAATTAATGAATTTTGTCTCAAGTAATAACTTGTTGACAATTATGCCTCAAGTAATGACAATCATACTTGTTGACAAGGCATTATTTCATCTAACTATGATCTATCCGAATTTTGAGAATACTTCTTTCAAGAATTCAATAATTAAAATTCTTGTATGTGTAAATCCAACTATCTTGATATAACCACATAATTTTTCATAAATGGTGTGATATCCTCAATCACCAACTTATGACAGTCAAACTTTCAAACCTTTTAAAGTTTAAAGTATTCTAATTCTTTTAATGTTTAATACAACTATGCTCTTAGTTGAGCACAACTAGTTCTTATGAAATCCTTCATGACTAGTTATTGAGTGTCATCTCAATTAAACCAGCATCATTGTATATTAAACACAATGTGCTCTTTAAAATTTTCGTAAACTTAATATCCATAGTGTAATGTTTAGGAGCTATTCCAGGTTGAGGATCATTATTCTAATTTCAAACATTTTCCATTAGAATATCTATTACACAAGTTATATAATAACCTTTAATTGGATATCAAATATTGTCAAATCATTTAAGCACTTAAGCATGATACAACAATAATACAATGCACATGAAAATCCTTCAGTCAAACTTAGATTATATTCATGTACTATCTTTACAAATATGTATATCCATTTACTAAATGATATATCATATTCTATTAGAATCATTTACCGCACATGTTTATTAAATAATAAACTTTTGTTCCAAGGTTGTATGTTTTATTTTCTAAAATCTTTCACTTACAGTTTCATTCCAAACTAAGTCCTAACATTTCACTTATTTGGAATGTAACTTCTTATATGTTATACAACATATATGATTTAGTAAATCAAACATAATACTCCCACTAGCTTTCAGGAATACTTAGAAATTACCTTATTTTAATTATAAATCTAAACATAGATTTAATAATTTATCATAAGAATAATCTCCTAGATGCATGCATTTATCCATTCATGGATTATTGCTCTTTGTACACTTCCAAAGATTTTCTTGAATTCATAAACTCCTTTTGATTACTTATCGTCCTCGCTCAAGTAATTATTCAAGAAAGAGTTTTTGATATTCATTGTCAAATTTCATATTCATATAAATATGACAATTTACCATCTTTGTATCTTTAATGTGCTTAGGAAAGAGTATTCAATCATAGTTAATTGCTTAATTATGATTAATAATCTTGTCATAAGACATGCATTAAGATATGTGTACAATTTTGTCCATATGATTATTTCACAAAGATTTAAACCACTAGGGTTACATTATCTTTGAATGAACTCATCATCATTCTCTAACTATTAAGAATTAAGATAAACCAAATTTTCTAAATTTAAATATCTTTATGAACAGCATCTATAACATTCATATTATGAGCAATTTACCCAATTCATTATTTTGGTATCATATAATCGTCAGTATATTCATTAAATATATGAGATATCCAAGTGGATCTATGAATGATAATTCCATCATCTTGAGGTTTATCATTTACATGTTAAGCCTCATCATGATTTTAACTAGTGTAGTTTTAGAAGATTATGTATCTTGTAATTCTATCTTTTCAAGATAAAATACTCCCACTTGCCTTTAGCATTATATAGAATATAAGTACTTAGCAATTAGAGCAACAATCCAATTTTCTCTTTTAGGACTTTACAAATACGCATTGATAGCTCTTTGTTAATAACCTTCACATAAGTAACTTAACAAATTTAGAACTTCAATTTTAAGACTTAATGTGATTCATCACATTTCATAATTCAACAACGTCTTATTAATCTTCTAGGAGTCTAATTGAGTATATTCAAGCCATACTCAATTTCTAACCTTGATAACTTTTAGAAGAATAGAAATCATAGTTATTTTCAATCAAACAATCTAACAAGAGTTTGATTCCCTAACTGAACATACCATCTATATGTGGTATTTCGATTAGAATTAATATTGTAAGAAGATCTAACAATATATATAAGATAACCATATTCCTGTTGGCATACCTATTTACCAACTAAATCAACTTAATGGTATAATAGTATTTTCAAGCCAATTGCATGCTTTATAACCCAAGTACTTATTAATCAAGTCACTTCATGTTTATGTCTTATAAAACATAAACTTGTTATAAAACCCACTATACGTTATTAATCATTGATCAACTCAATGACTTCTTGTATATGTCTTAATTAAAAGACCATAACAAGCTAACGTCTTACTTAATTATAAGTCTTGTAATACTTAGAAGGCTTCATGTTTATAACTATACAATAAAGTATAAACATGTATAATTAAAGTAATCATGAACACCATCATTTGGTTTCAATAATATTTTCAAGTTAACACACTACTTTATTTATTTATGTCATTCTAAGAATACATAATTATTGAAGTAGTATTATATTACTTCATGCATTTATGTCATTCCAATAATACATAAATATTAAAGCTGAAGTAGTATTTTTATTTGACACATATGTTCTAATAGATGTCTAATTTAGAAACAGTAAATTATCCATGTTGGTCTCACGCATACATGGAAAATCACCTTGTTGTTAATATTTAGTCTGCGTCTCACGTTTACTAAATTTTAACACCAAGTGTTTCTTAGATTAGATGTATTAATCTAATTAGAATTATAATCTCTTACTTGCAGTTAAGAGAATCCTTTAAATCATATTCTTATGTGTTGTACTTTGCACATAATGAAGATTTCTCCCACTTGTGCATGGTACAACACCATGTATCATATAAACAACACGCACGCGTTTGTTAATGTGAACAATATGATTTGTGTCATTAACATAACTTAGTAGATATAGAGTTTACTCAATCAATCAAGGAAACGTACATGACTATCCTTGAAAATATTAGTGTCTATATTTGGAAAGTAATTACCTTGAGATATTCAAAAGATAATCTAAGTTACAATCAAGACAATAAGTCTTGTAACTCCCACTGAATTAGAGAATATTGTAATAATCCCTTATTCAGTAATAAAAACACAATACTCCCACTGAATTTGACAACATTGTAAATGTTTCATTGATCAGTGAAAGGAAATAGTGTACTTGTTTACTTTCCTACATCTTTTAAGAAAACCCTTCAAACAATTATATAGGTTATAAAAGGATGTATTCTACTACATAAATGTGATTCATCACATTCCAAATTATTAACTTGAAAAGGCTCGGGCATGCAATTTCTTCCTGTATAGATCTACCATTCCAACAATTGTATGTAGTATCTTTAAATGGTCAAATCAAAACAACTAGATAAAATAATCTAATTTGTCTTTTACCATTATGCAGCAATCAGTCTAGCTTCTAATTTAATAACTCATAAGGTGCATATACTCTTACTATTAAAGTTTGCTATGAGTTATGTATTTAGAATTTAGACAATTCTAATCATCCTATTATACCTTTCTCATTCATGAAAAGGAATAGGATTTAAGTCTCACACTTCTCGTAATGGAAAGAAGACTATATTTATTCTTTTTTGTAAATATTGACTCTAACCAAAAACCCAAACGGGTGTAGATCAATTAAAAGAATAACTTACGTGTACGGTTTTGAGTTGCATTAATACATTTAAAGAATTTACAAAATTCAATTTTAGTATTTTCGATAATTTATATTTCCAAGAAAATATAATACCCAAGGATATATTCATATAACCAACATATTTTCTTGGAAATCTAGGATCCAACTTTACATAGATTCCACCACATCAGTTGATCTGCTAGTGGTGAAAGTATAAAAGATGGTAATCTGTCGAACAATAATTGGCAAACACTTTTCCAATTCCTAGATCATTATGGGATTTACATCAAATTGATTCATCAATTTGTCATGTAAGCATGTTTCATCCCATCTCATGCCTTAAGCTCTAGGTCTCACGCATCAACTTAATTAAGTCGTCTAACTTAGAAACTGCAAATTCTCCATGTGTGGTCTCACGCACACTCGGAAATTTACCTTGTCATTAAAATTTAGCCTGCGTCTCACGTTTACTAAATAATAACTTCAAGTGTTTCTTATAGTTAGATGGCATGTAACTTAAATTTTAGGGTATAAATTTTTGATGTGAAAATCAAAACATGTATAAAGATGCATGCACTCATCTTTATAACATAAGTTTTCATAAAAACTTTTTATATCCGATTCGTGAAATTAATACACAAAGTTTTACTTGAGGTTTATGCCAAAACCCTAAGATGACTTTCTACAACATATGATTTTAAAAGTAATTCGTTTAAGACATATTCAATATTGTGATAACCAAGGCAGACTCTAAGGCTCTTTTCAAAGCCTTCAAATCACGGTTATGAATATCATCTTAAAAGACTTAATTTTAAAAGCATACTTGCACAAAACATCATTCAAGCAAAAGTTTATGGATTCAATCTCAAAATAGTAATAAAGTTTGAATTTTGCTAGTCTCGCCTGGGAGCTGATTACCGCGCGAATCGGACCACGATTGGCAATAAGACCTTGCAAGATTCTTACTTTATCACTTTAGGGTTTCACAATTATTAGTCCGTATTAATTTTCTTTATGAAAACAACCCTTTTATTGCTTACAACAAGTCCAACCGAAAAACAATAAAACAAGTATCAAAGAAAATCAAAACAACTAATAATAAATAAGTGAAACAATTAGCCACATGCAATCCGTATTAGAAAAGATCCTAATAAAATCAATTCTAGGTTTTTATATGTATATAATTAACTAGGGCCTTCACCTCTTAATGGAAGTGAGCCACATACATTGACAAGTCAATTGCGTAGGCCAAAGCTAATCACATACCACATAGCACATAATTGATTTTAATAATTATGGGGTCTTCCCCAATATTAGATCTATCTAAATATGTGAAAAGCTTAACAATTAATAAACAATTAATAACCCATGACTAACATGCATGTTTCGTCACGGATCAAAGCATAACAATTACCAATTAGGTCAAGGATACGCCCAAATAACACATAAACATGTAGGCAACCTAGGGTTTCTAATCCAATTAATTAATAAAACCACAAACCCTAATTAGGGTTCATGGAATAAATCGACCCCCCCCCCCAAAATTAGGGTTAGGGTTTCGAAAAAATTAAAAAAAAACAAAACCCTAGATCCAAAACATGTATCTAAAACAATCAAAATTCGTTTTTTATGTGTTTTATGTAATCAATTACATGTTATAGCAAGCTCGTGATACCACTGTTATAATATAATAACATGACAATCATATAAACAGGTAAACACATATGCGGAAGCGTAGGAACATCTATAACACATAAAAGATTAACATAAATTAAATAGGAACGTACCGTGGTGATTCTAGCCCGAACAAGAATCATAAGCAATTGTCTTTAACAATATGAAGAACCCTAATTAGGGTTTATATGGATTAGGGATCTATTGATTAACCCCTTACCGTTTTGTTAATCGATCCAAGATGTAAACAAAAGTATGTTTACACCACGTTCTTGTACACACGTACTAATAACGATTCGATGTGAATGCTAGTTCTTGAATCACGAATAAAGCACAAACAAAGTTTTGCTTTTCAAGAAATAAATTCGGTCGGACCCATTTATTTTCTTTTAGTCGATCATCAATACTTGAAGAAAGAAAAGGATAAATACATCCATGCACATGCATGGCATGTATATGATATTATAGTAGATATTGGTGATGTGCGATACATAAAATATCCACAGTAAGGGTTGTTTTTCATTCGTATTGAGCTCGTCTAGTTTTTCTGTTAAGAATGAGAACAAAGGGAATGTTTATATATAACATTTAAACTTGTCCAACAAGTCATTGTTAGCACCTCCTTAAGTTCTAAAACTCGACACTTAACCCCCTCCTTTTTCCTTGTTCGACCATATAAATATTTCGTGATTTAATAATTAAATATAACTATTTATATATTAATTATTTAACATCGATTCTTATACGTAAAGTGTGCAATCCCGTAGTCTCGAGTTCGATACTAGACATATACATATTAATATTTATCCACAAACTCTAACAGTAACTTCATGAGGATCGTCTCATTAAACTGAATGCTGAATAACCTGAGCAGGTATGCGTTCTTATTTGTTGTTTCTTGTATATTTATGAAACTTTTGGACTTTGCATTTTGAAATTATAAGGTGGGTGATGATAAGAGAATGAAAACGAATAATGAGACACATAAATAAATCTGCATGTAGCTGTTTAAGGTTGCTAACTAACCAGAAATGCTCATACACACAATACTGCATAAATGCATAATTATGGCGAGCACATAGATTCTAAATTCAATCAAGGAAGAGATATATGCACTTTCCCAAAGCTACAATTTTATGTGCTTATATGTATATTCAATATTTTTTCTCAAGTCTTTTGAACTAATTCATGCTATTTGCTAGATTTGAATATAACATGTTCAGTCACGCCATGTAACATCCTTAGTATTTGTGCTTTTACTTGAGTAACATAGTCATGAGTTTGGGGATGTGATGAGTCTAATGAATCACAAACTTATTAGAGTTGTGCAGAAACTTCTTTTTTCAGAAAGAGTGCTTGCCAATCTAGTATAAATTTTCGTTTTCGTTGGAAATGTTATGTGCTTAAGCTTTATATACATTGCAGGAGAAAACAGAGGAAAGCAGTCAAATCCCAAAGCATTTCGGAGCATTCACAAGATGGAAAAAGAATTAAAGACTTCTTTTAGGCAGAATAAAGATTTGGTAGCAAAGGTGATTAATGGACTTGTGCCATGAACGGACTCCATTTCATTGTCCATACAAATACAAGTGGGCCGGAAAATGTTCATCTAAGATCAAACTAGACAACGAGGATCACTTCACCATATCACTTTTCCTTCGCTGTTTCATTTCTATATCGATTTTCAGGCCATGTATTTGAACATGATATGTAAAAGATTTTATTATTCGACTCATATGAGCTTCTCGTCTACTTTTTATTACTCGCGATGTGAACGAGTTTATAATAAAAGAATGGATGTTTTTGGACGTGTTATAGTTGTGGATAACGCAGTATACAACAAACTGTGTACACGAATGACATATTTATGATTTGTAAGTTTAATTTGTATAACGTCTATGGAACAAGGTCGTACACAAACCAAATCTGGTTCAAATTACTTAAAAAATTAAAAACTAGATATGAGTCTTATGTGGAGTATGCATTTTGAAATATTAGTTAAACAAAAAAACAAGAGGCTAATGTTATAAAAAGAACATACAACTTGGTAATTTTTTCTTTTTTGATCACTAAACTATTAATTTTCATATTAAATTCAAAAATTACTTTAATCTTTTTTATTGTAGGCTATGTTTGGCGTAGAGTTTTTTGAAGTTTTTTGGGACGATGAACGGTGAGCAATAAGCTTTTTGATTTTTAGTGTTTGTTTGGCAAAAAGGCGGTAAGATTTGCTATTTTTTTAAGAAAACTCATTTTTCCAATGCTTCTTTAAAAAGCTGTGAGCAGTGAGCTTCACAGCTCACAGCTACTGCTTTAAAAACTGTAGTGTAAGTCGTTTAATTACTTTTGTCAAACATAACCATAGTGTAAGTCGTTTAATTACTTTTGGTCTTAAAACCGGTATCCAATTTTTTAAAGTTGGTTTTATAATTGACTCGATCGAGTTGCCGGTTCACCGGTTGAATCACCGGGTCAAACCGGTTTTCTACTAGCTATTGTCGTCCAATGACAACTAATTGGTGATGTTGGTTTAACGATTATCATGTACACATACAAAACTTAAATAGGCAATTTAACCACAATATTTTTTTAAAGAAAGATTAAAAGAAGTTGATCTGCAAACTAATAACATGCATGCTCAGGGACACATTTTTCAACTTTAGCTATGGTTTTTTGAAATTTGTTCGATTACAATGCTCAAATCAATTGATATTTGAAAAAGAAAAACCAAATCAAGTGGAAATTCCACTGTGGAATTAAACTTCAAGCATTCACAAATCAACTAATTTTGAGAATTGTATATTACATTCGACTAATTATTAGTCTATTGATTCACAAACTCTTATGAAGTAGCCATGTTTCAGAACTATAAAATAAACACATACACAACTACTAGTGTTGCAAATTCCGACAAATTCATGAGTTCTACCGTGAAAAAAAAAAAGAGAAATGCTAGATCCACATAAGAAATCCACAAAAAAAATCCACACGCTGACGTGTCAGTCGGTGATTGGTGGATTTTACTATAGTTTCTCTCTCTTCTCTATGATTAAACCAATCACTGCCTGACATGTCAGCGTGTGAAGTTTTTTTGTGGATTTCTTATGTGGATGTAGCATCCCTAAAAAAAAAATGCTTTAAAAATGTGTTCTTTTAAATAGGCTTGAACCGGCCGGATTTATTAAACCAGGTCAACCCGGGTTGACTAAAATCTGGTGATTCGATCCGGTTTTAAAACAAAGAAAAAAGCGGTCACTTCCGGCCCGGCCGGGTTTTAAAACATTGCCGGTTTCCAAACACTCTCTTTCCGACAAAACACAAACAACACACACTCTCTCAAATCCCAAATTCCCAACACCTCATCTAAATTCAATCAGAATGGTATATTTATAGAAAGCGTGGGCTGTCATTAATTCACTCAAGAAGAGTTAAACTTGCATTTGATGAAAATGATAATAACACTTCAGGTTCTGATTAAAGTCGCTTCCTCTTATTTTGTATGTCGAATATAAGTGGGTTATTGGGTTTTGATTTTTTTGTTGTTGATTTGGCGTGTTGAAGTGAGTGTTTGAGGGTTGTTAAGTGGGTGTTTGATTAAAAAAAGTGGGTGTTTGAGGGCTACTATTGTTGTTGAAGGTTGTTGGTGTTCTTGTGTTTTGTTCTTGATTCGAAGGTTGTTGTTTACTTAAGAATATAGAAGTGGGTGTTTGATTTAAAAAGGGAGTTTTGTTTTACTGAATATCTATACTACTATATAATGTATTTGGGACTATTCTATAATTAGAAAGGCTTAAAAATTCAGACTTTTACTTACTAATTATGGAAACAACCACCCCTAACAATCACCCCAACAATTTATAACAACTTCAACAATCACCCCCAACAATTTATAACCACCTCAACAATCACCCCCAACAACAATTTATAACCGTCTCAACAACCACCCACAACAATTTATAACCACCCCACACCACTTTCCACCACCCCACCTCCCTCCTCTTCACCTCAACAATCCGCCCCCGCATCGCGCGGGCACCTTTTTAGTATGTTATAACGGGTTTATGTAATTAACTATGTCACGCCAAACCTTACCCGTAATGATGCCTAGAATAGAAAACGACTTTTTGAATTTAATAAGAAAATTAAAAGTTGAGTGTTTACAAAAGGAAAAAATGGTAAGTTGGATGCGTTCTTTAGACAATTAGCCCAAAAAAAAATATATACACCAAACACTAACAAAGTGAACCCGATGGATGAAATTAATCTCGCAGGAGATGTGTGTGATGTGTGAGTGTGTATTGTACTCCTTGATAATAACTTTCTCTTGAGAGGGATTGTAGCTAAGATAATTCAATATTGTGTTATCCTGCTGTTGAGACTGTACACAGGCAAGATAATATGTCAATATGTTTTTGGTGAATTCGTTTAACTTTGTTATTGATAGACATATTTAATGTAACTTCTTCTATATGGCACATAGTTAAGGCACCTGCTAACGACTCGTGGAAGATTATGAAGCCTGCAACTGATGTTGCTTCTCGAGCAGTTTCTTCATTGGAAGGTGCTGGGGTATTTGCAGTTGAGATGGCGAGGTTAATACTAATTCTTCTTGATTCGTTTGTTTAATTTTTATATATTTTTATGTTTATGCTTTCCCAATGTGAATTTCAGATTGCATTTATGGTTGTGCTTCATGTGTTTCAAAATACAGGTTTTACTATATGAAGTTGCGCCTCCGGGTCGACCTCATAACAGTGGGCATCACACGATTGAATCATGCTATACTTCACAATATGAGCAGCATTTGCGGGCAGCTGTTGGTCTTCCTCTTGGTGATCCATCAATGAAGGCTCCAGCTTCCATGAGGTACAACATTCTAGGTGAAGATGAGCTAAAAACTATCTATATATGTACTTTGTATAAGTACCTTTTCGACAACTTGTATTAACCTTCATTTCTAGCACAATACAAATTATTAGATATTTTGTATAAGTACCTCTTCCCTGAAAAGCAACATGAGATGATGCTTACTTTTATGATTCCCATAGGAAGTGGTTTTATTAATGCAAAATCAGATTGTCAAAAGGATTGTGTACTCCAGGGGCCACCATTCATTGGTATGATAAGCCAGGTAGGTATCCACACAACTCTCGACATTGATACCATCGGCCGATTACTAAAAACATTTTATCCATGAGATTGCAGATATGCGAAAGCAAAGGAAGATGGGTCACATCACCGTTGTTTGACCTTCAATGGGCAATGTGGAAGCACAGGTGAAATCATTTCTGAAAGAAGGAAGTGCAGAGGTTATTCCAGGTATGTATTCCATGGACTATGTAATAACATTGTACAAGAAACGGGCTTTATAAGGAATGGGAGTAAAAAGTAACAGGTTTAATGTCTTTGGAGTTGCATGATAAAGTCATGGTACTCACTTTATATTAGTTGAATAAACAAGTCATCTTGTGATTAATGTATTTTTTTATGGGTCGAATAATCTGTTTTGCATGATTAGCTTCATATCAGCTGCAAAAAACTGATTATGTAAGAGTGTAAGACCAAATCCAGTTATATGACCCCTTTATTAACTTGCTTCGAAAGACTGTACTCAGATTCACAAAACTCTTCTTAATTTATTCTATTATTTATCTTATTATGTCATGTTAACAATAAACTATTAGTTCCCTTAAAAACAATAAATGCCAACAAAAGAAATACATCCAAATACCACCATCTGCTGCTTGTTTAAGTTAATTCAAAATATCATACTCATTAGCTCGAGCCCCAAAACATCGTCTTACATCACTTAAGTCGTGCTTATAATCTCTTAATTGTCAATTACTATATGTTGTACTTCTCTCATAGAGGCGTTTCTTGACACAGTTGCTCCACGTGTTGGAATCATTATGGGTTCTGATTCCGATCTTCCGCTGATGAAAGAAGCTGCCAAGGTTTCAGACGACTTTGGTGTCTCTGTTGAGGTTATTCTTTTAACCTTTTAGAATTTTGAGAGTGTTTCTATGTTCCCGAAAATCTGTAATAACTTGTTATCTCTTTTACTTCTCCAAATTTTTATGTAAAGTAAAACCAAAAAGCAGCAGGATTAGAGTCTGGCATTTATGAAAAACCTTTTTGATTATCTAAGTGCCAATATAGTGTCATTTGTTCAAGTAGATTCTTCTTTGTTGCATTCAATAATTTACATATTCAAATATGAATGCCATCTAACTGGGATCTTGTTGTGTGGTGCAGATGCCTAAAGGTGTTCCTGTTGCGACCGTTGCAATAAACAATGCCACTAATGCAGGCTTGTTGGCGGTCAGAATATTAGGGGTGTCTGATACTGCCAGCGGCGGAACTAGGAGCTTCTGTCAGGGGTAGCGAAATACGAAAATTTGTTTAGGGGTAGCGAAAATTCGTTTCAGGGGTAGCGAAATCACCAAAAAATGGCCAAAAATCGCCAAAAAACGTAAAAAATCGCCAAAAATTCCACTACCGGGTAAAAGTTCAGGGGTAGCGACCGCTACCCCTGGACTATACATGGATCCGCCCCTGCCCTCCAAGCAAGGTTTTCTCTCTTTCCATGCATACTCTCACACACGTGAAAATACCCATAGTAGAGGTAGCAAATTGGCAGGTTGGATAAGCGTTAAACCTAGGGGTGGCAATCGAGTCGTGTTCGTGTTGACCTATTCGGGTTCGCGTGTTGGCGGGTTAATATAACCTCTACCCAAACACAACCCATTTATTAATCGTGTCAAGAAACTCAACCCTAACCCGCACCTGCCTAACACGTGCAACCCATTTTTGACCCATTTAACCTATTTAAATAAATAGGTCAAGTCGCGAATAAGGTTTTGTGGTTTGTTGATTTAACTAGCTTAAATGCCAAAATGATATAAGGATTTAAAGTAGGATAAAAATAACAGATAAATAAGTATACGACAATCTTCTCAGTTATAAGTGTCAACTCTATGATATATGAGGTATAATAGTAATTCAATAATATTAAGTACATAACAGAATACATTTAATCCACATTCAACATAAAAAAGACATGTTATATATTTTATTTTTAGAGTCTTATATACTTAAACGGGTTCACGGGTTAACCTATTTAATATTTACTCAACCCAAACACGACCCATTTATTAAACGGGTTAGACGGGTTGACCTGTTTTTGACCCAAACCTGTTTACTCTCAACCCAAACCTGTTTAACTTCGTGTCGGGTTCGTGTCGTTTATCGTGTCGTGTCGACAATTGCCACCCCTAGTTAAACCGGGTAGTTTTGTGGTACAGGTCGTAGCTGGTTGGGTTAACCACTTGACCTCCAAAACTTATATATATTTTTTTTATAAATAGTTAGTATGTCATAAATTTCAATAATACGGAGTATTCTTATTTCTTTGAGTATTCTAATATGGAGGTTTTATGCAATAATTTGCACCCAGCATTCAAGATAAACATATCCCAAATCTACCAAGTTATAAGTAACCTAGTTGAATTGCTACCTCCAATGCTTGTGCACACATACAAAAGAAAGCAAGTTAAATCCTGAAGTGCAGGTCTTAACACACGTGTATTTTAACTGGCTTCTACAGAATGGCGCAGTTCCAAGAAGATGCTAGAGATGCACAGTATTGGAAATAACAGAGAAGGTAGAAAAAGTGGGCTGGGAAGAATACTTGAGTTCTTGAAAATCTTAGAACTACTTTCATATACCAAAAGTCCCAATTTTGAATTTAACGATAATCTTAACCTCAACCAAGACTTACTGAAAACCTCTAGATCCGGAAGGAACACGTGGCATTTTTTACATAAGGGTGTTTGCTTATTAGATTTGGAGTCCAAGTCTCATGTTGTATGATACTCATTTGAGGTATCCTATTTTATACTTAATTAGAGATTAGTGATTGAGCTACTTTGATACACACATACGTACATCTGAACAAAAGTAGAATAGCAGCAAGAACCACAGTTGTCAATAGGTGGTAGTGTGGTACATTTAGCTCCCATCCAACCTTTCATAAATCCTTAACGATGAAAACAAACAGTAAAGCATCCACTCTGATAGAAACAAACTGTAAAGCATTCAGTCGCTTAGAAATCCTTTACTGATGGAAACAAAGAGAAAACATCAAATTGTTTATCAATTCTTAATTCAGTCGCTTAGAAATAATCCTTACTAAGTTCGGTCCTTGAGGCATATGTAATAAATCCGAAGTTACTAATTCATTCATTCGAACTGCTAGTTAAGTAATTAAATTAAGAACGCCATCTTTGATGATATGGCTGATAATTGATAAACCGTGGGTTCATCAAAAAACGCCATTCATTCGACTTGTCTGTTTTAACATGGAGTAAATTGCATAAATTGTACCTAAACTTTGGCCAGATTACAAGTTTCGTCCCAACCATTTCGAAAGTGCAGAAATCGTTCCTGTGGAAAACCTTTGAGTAAACTTTTTGTCCCTGATTAGGACGAAACATGCAATTTGGTTGGGACGAAATATGCAATCTTGCCAAAATTTAGGTACGAAAATTTGCTCAAAGGTTTTCCACAGGGACGATTTATGCACTTTCGTAATAGTTGAGATGAAACATGCAATCTGGCCAAAGTTTATGGACGATCTATGCAATTTACTCTTTTAACATGTGTTAATTTCAGGAATGCTCTTGGAAATTGCCTACTATTTACATTGTCAGATCTTAAATAGAATGGTGGGCCTCTGGCCCTTGGACGTACTCATTACAAAAAGAAAAGGATGATTGGATGGTTTTTTTTTACTGTATCCATGTGCGTTTACTGCATTACTGGTCCATTCTCAACAGTGAACACGCTTTGAAACACGCAAGATAAAATTTGAAAAAAATAAAAAATAAATAAAATAAAAATAAATATAAAAATAGCGTACATAGTACAACAAAAATACATCAAAACACCATAAACTAATTCAAATTTGTGGCCATTCATTGAATCCAAAGAGTAATTACGGAGTAAACTAGATGGGACTAATACACCTACCTGGTTGATAAAAACTACACCAAATTTGTGTGGATAATCATTGAATCCAAATATGACATGAAAATGCCAAACTACACCAAAAATACATCTTTTGATATAAATATTATGCAAGTAACATAGATGTTGGAATTATAATATCATGACAATCATATAAATAAAAACCACATCAAGTAAGCATATACGGAAGCGTTATAACAAGATCATATAACATGTAATTAATTAATCAATAATAAATAGTAAACATACCTTTGTGATTCTAGCCCGAACAATAATCAATATGCAAATCTTCTAATCAAGAACCCTAATTAGGGTTTATGTGGATTATAAGAATTACCCCTTACCTTTTTGTAATTCAATCCAAGATATAACCAATAGTGTGGTTATATCACGTTCTTGTACACACGTACTAATACCAAGTAAAAGTTTATGCTAGTAAATTAAACATAAAACGTTTTTCTCAAAAACAAAAGTCGAATCCCTTGATAAAGAGGGTGTTCGATTGAGCTTTTGAAAGCAAGGAAAGAAAACCAAATCTTAGGGTATTGTGTGTGTACAAAAGTATGTAAAACCAATAACCCTTGATTTGTATTTACAGTGAATTAATACTTGGAGCTCAAGAAAAGGAATGGGTTATGAAGCCCAAGGGAAGCTTCTAGATCCTTCTTGACTTGCCAATAATTCATACATATTACTTTCCTTATATTCGTCTAACGGTCATTAGTCATTCTCCGTTAAATACTAACGATCGTTAAGTGTTTTGTGTTTATTAATAATTATATATAACATTTAAAATAGTCAAAACAACTAGTTTGTCTTTAAACATTTTGAGGTAATTAGTCTAGCTTCTAATTATAATAACTCATAAAGTGTCATACATAATTTTCTGTTAACCAAATATCATATTTATTACTAAGCATTTAATCACCGAATGAGGATGATAAAATCCCTATGAAAATATTCGCAATTTTCTTAACTATTAAAAAAATTTGCTATGAGTTATATTAGAATTTAGACATATATAATACTCCTATTTCCTTTTTTATTCATGAAAAGAAATAGGATTGTATCTCAATCTTCTTTCATAGAAAGGAGACTTCTTTTGTCTTTTAAGTAAATTATTCTTAATCAAACATTTGTTTGAAAACAGAACGGGATCAATTTACCAAAGCCCAAAGTGCGTTTACGGTTTGAACGTTGCATTAATACATTAAAACGAATTACAAAATTCAATTTCAGTATTTTCGATAATTAGATCTTTAAGAAAATAAAATACCCATTGGTAAATATTCATATAAACCATAATATTTTCTTAAAGCTAGGACCCTAATTGACATAGTACCATTACATCAGTTGATCTGCTAGTAATGATAGTATTCAACAAGGTAATTGTCGAACAATAATTGCCAATATCATATTGCAATTCCTAGATTTATGGGATTTACAATCACAAAACTTTTGTAATGTAAGAATGTTTGATCCCCATCTTAATGCCTTGAGTCCAAACTCTCACTTCCTACTCAATTTAAGTCGTCTAACTTAAAAACTGCAAACTCATAAATCCATTACATCAGTTGATCTGCTAGCAATGAAATTATGAAATTTACCTTTCAATTGCAATCTAGCCAAGCTCTCACATGACGTAAACTACAACTTCAAGTGTTCTTAATTAGATGACATTCGACTTAATTTTATAAGGGTATTAATTTTTACGTTTGATCAAAATAATGTATTAAGAAGCATGCATACAACTTCATAACATTGGTTTTATAAAACAATTTTATTACCAATTCACTAAGAGTAAAATAGCAAAGTTTTGATTGAGGTATCGGGTTCACCAATTAAAGAATTACCAACAATTATCGTCCACTATATCGTACTTTTGCATAAGCCCTAAAGCTTAGTGTTTCGGATAATCATTATGGAATTGTGGTCAATTCACCCTTAAGATGACAGTGTACATGTAATGGTTGTTCGGTAAGTCTAATTTACACACAAATGAGCGGAAAGACAGAGTGTTGTCTCTTTGAGGCCACAATTTAATGCGAAACTAACCTTATACCCATCTTTTAGTGTGTAAACTTCGGTCGAGCCTAGTTAACCATTACGTACAAAAACATCAATCAATAAACCTTTGAAATTTTGACTCTTAAAACCAAAACAACTATTTATTTAGTCCATATTATTTTTCTATTCAAAATTACCCTTTTCTGTTTATAAACATGTCTCACATAATAATAAACAAAAAACAAGTAATACATAATAAAAAATAAAACAACCAAATAAACATATACATAACATAACAATTAAATATGTATAAACATGTAGCCATGCAAATTTATTCAATAATCCTATTAATAATCAATCTAGGTGTATTATGCATTTATTCAATTAGGGCTTTCTTCTTCAAAGGAAAAAGATTCACATACATCGATAAATCGATTGCGTAAGCCAAAACTAAACAAACACTACATAGCACGTAATTGATTACTTAATATTGGAGTCTTCCCCAATTCGACATCTATTAATAAATTTACATTTTTTGATATAACTTAACATTTAATTTATATATCCAATTTAAACCTTTTAAATTATCACACAATTAAATCCATGCAAATATGCACTTTTCATGGATTATGCTTAACAATTAACATATTGCACCAAGATTGTTTACTAAAACACATAACCAATAACATGACATCCTAGCGTTTCTAATCATATTAAAATCAAAACCAAAACCCTAAAAAAAATAAATTGGGTAAATCGACCCATTAAAAAAAATTAGGGTTAGGATAATGAAAACCCTAGAAAATGTAATTAAACGAATCAAGATTCAATTTTTATGCGTTTCGATAATTAATTACACATTATAACGGCTCATGATGCCACTGTTGGAATTATAATATCATAACAATCATATAAATAAACCAAACACATCAAGTAAGCATATGCGGAAGCGTTATAACAAGATCATATAACATGTAATTAATCAATCAATAATAAATAGTAAACATACCTTTGTGATTCTAGCCCGAACAATAATCAATATGCAAATCTTCTAATCGAGAACCCTAATTAGGGTTTATGTGGATTATAAGAATTACCCCTTACCTTTTTGTAATTCAATCCAAGATATAACCAATAGTGTGGTTATATCACGTTCTTGTACACACGTACTAACACCAAGTAAAAGTTTATGCTAGTAAATTAAACACAAAATGTTTTTCTCAAAAACAAAAGTCGAATCCCTTGATAAAAAGGGTGTTCGATTGAGCTTATGAAAGCAAGGAAATAAAACCAAATCTTAGGGTATTGTGTGTGTACAAAAGTATGTAAAACCAATAACCCTTGATTTGTATTTATAGTGAATGAATACTTGGAGCTCAAGAAAAGGAATGGGTTATGAAGCCCAAGGGAGGCTTCTAGATCCTTCTTGACTTGCCAATAATTAATACATATTACTTTCCTTATATTCGTCTAACGGTCATTAGTCATTCTCCGTTAAATACTAACGATCGTTAAGTGTTTTGTGTTTATTAATAATTATATATAACATTTATAAATAATTATTCATTTACTCTTCATACGTAAAGTGTGCAATCCCGTGATCTCGAGTTCGATCCTAACATACGACTACTAAAATAATGTCCATAAATTAACAATAGATAGGAAAAATGGCAGAGTAAAACTTCCAAACCACGTTAAGCATAAGTTAAAGTGTAGAATCCTTTCACGTTAAGCAAAGATTTGCGGCTGGTTTATTTATTGAACCTTCTTTGTCATAGACCCTTTCGTTTCCAAGAATGAAGATGGGGAACAAAACCATAATGCATCTAATCAAATGAGGCATGTGGGCGCGCAGAAGGATTCCTGTCATAAACCGTAATTTTCTTCACGGTCTATGAGAGGATATACAAGGTTTTGAATTAAAACAACAACCGTATCCATTCCACCTCGTGAAAAATTATTACGTAAATACCCCGAGGCCTCGTGGTTTAAATTGATGAAGACCTCGAAGTGTCAAGTTGGATACAAGTCTAACCTGATGTAAAATGATAAAGGCCTAGTTTGAGACCATAATAAATCCAGAGATAGATTTTTTTATGAGGATCTAAACGAATGTTTGTAAAAAGTCATATAGAGATTGGCATAAGTGTTAGTATTATTTAGTCAACGTATACAGATAATGTTTGTGTGGAAGAATAAAAACTCGGACGTAGTGGGTGTATTTATGAGGAAATTTGCTATCGCAAATGGTATCGATATATCGACTTTTCTCAAAAGACGTAACCTATGAAATAACTAGCATTAATTATTACCATTTTCAGGTTGTCACGTGTAACAACTCACATTTTCGGATCACTATTCATCCTCGGAATTTTACTATTCACTTTCACTATTCATTTCCCAAAATTTTATTTTTATTTCATATTCTCGTATGATAAATCATTTCCATGGCAAGATAAATGTATGACATTCATCAGATCATTTTCGCGAAAGTTATTAAGGAAATACACGTTTAGGTTAAAACGTCATTCAAAAATCCTACGCACAACGAAACTCAACCGCGTCAATTTTCCCCACATCAGATAAATGTTTGATACACTCATGATTAATTAGAGAATTGATCATGACTAAAAAAAATGTTACCAAATAGACCCTGGACCGTGAGAAACAGAAATTTAGGTTTTCAAGCACTTTTACTTGTCCGTAACCTTAGCCTATACCTGCACCGCGTTTCTAAGATGATTTGAGTTTTCAAATGTTTTCTTTGGAAAAGTCAACATATTTCCCCTCCTCCTTTGACCAAAAACCATTCTTTGATTTTACAAGTCATTCTTTGATTTTTAGGCTTCCGGTTTTAGGTCTAAAAGACATTAAATACCAACCGACACTAGACTGAGCCCAGCCTAGACATTATAAGTCATTTTAGTTCATTTTTATCCTCTTAGAAAAGTAACATTTTACTTTTCTCAATTTTACGCAATATTCGTACGTTTTACGTATTTCGCGTTTTAGACCCGTATTTCCAGTTTGAGCAACCCAATAGAACCTACCACTCATTTTATATTTTATTATGGAGTATATTGACAAGTTTAGTCATTCCTATAAGTTTAGTATTTTTAAGATACCCGATTTTAAGTTTCATGACTTAACGACTTACCGTTAGCGATTACCGGGACCAAAACTCACTCCGTAAGCTAGATAATACCAAGTTTAAGTACCTAGTCACCCTAACCATCTTATGAACGTGTATAAGGGTGATTCACCATGCCATGTGCCTAAGTTATAAGTCTTGATCTATTGAATTGGTTACATGTGTTAAACTTGGTCTCCAAGTGTTGGAAAATATCCTAAATACTTGCACCTCCTTAAGGCAACTTCCTAGCACCTCCTCAAACTCATATATAAGCCCTCCCCATCCCTCCTAGTCGTTCACAACACAAACACCCTCTCATTTGCTAGTTTACTTCAAGTTATATTCAAGAAATCAAGTGCAATATCCACACATAAACCCTAGTTAGGTTTTGATTCATCAAACTACTTCCAAACCTTAGAAACTTTTGGTGATTCTCTTGAGTTTAGATCCACTCAAGTCACCTAAACCTTCATCACAAATCCTTCAAGAATACAAGGGTAGAAGGGTTGCTAAAGTGGAGGAAAGCTTATTCAATCAAAGTCCTAGTTCCTAGTTCTTGTCCTAGTTTCCCTTTTCATTAAGGCCAAAAGTTGTAAGAACCCTAATACACTTTCTTGCTCAATATCATTTCATGCTTATTATGTTTCATTCATGCTATATATGTTCTTGTTATTATGTTCATGATGTTTAAAAATGGATAAAACAAGTATTGATATATATATGTTAACTTATGATAAGTAAACAAACAAACTAGTGATTTTTATGGAGAACTCTGATCAAAATAGTATAACTATGATATTGGACACTTACCTACTGTTAAAGAGGACTTAACAAGGAAACCATAGCAATTTAAACCACCTAAAACAAGTATACGAGTCAAAAGTTATGACCATTTGAAGTTACCAAAACTTTACGGCAAAACTGCCTAAAAACCTTCTGTCACGGATTTAAACTCGCAAAAAGAGGCCCTTCTGGTCCGTTTCATCAAAAAGTTAAAACATGAAAGTTGTTCAGAATGATGTTTTCTTAAAAAACTCAGGGGCAAGTATCCAGAAAACCAATAATGAATGAGATATATTCAATTTCTTAAACAGCTATTTTATGTACCAAAGTTACTATATTATAGTTATGGTTTAATGAAACCAAGGGGTCCAATGACCTTAAAGCCGAGACCACAACCATGGCTAAAGCCAAGGCTGAGTCTCAAGACCATGGTAGCCATGACCAAAGCCACGGCTAAGACCTCAAGTCTTTCTAAACCAAAATCATTATAACTATTATACATGTTTTACATATTGAATACTACAACACTAGGGAGCTTTATGTGAGGGGTTCATTAAAGTAAACCGTCGAGATGAGTTGTGGATTTACGAATTAAAGTGTCCTGGCTCCTCGAACGTTTACTACATGACTTCTGAATTATGTCGGCCCGAACGGTAGTAAGAGATATACAAACTATACATGTTCATAAACCATTTTTATTCAACAACTTACACTAAGTACTACATCATGAACTATATGCAAGACATATTTAGGCAATTCTTTGTATTCTTAGACATTACTCAAACCTAAGTCGCAACGTCATATTCTAGGTTGCGCGTAGAGACTTCCTGGCTTAATCCATCGATTCCGTTATACGTTTTGATATCATAACTTAAGGTGAGTTCGTAGCCCCACTTTTACTCTTTTAATACTTGTTTTGAACTCTTTGGGGGAGATACATGCTTAGACTACTTGCTTTCTCTTTTACTAAAGACAATTTTACTCATATGCTACGCTATACTTTTATACTTTTGAACATGGTGTGTAGTTTTATTACGATATGTGCCTTAATGTGTTAAACTATTCTATACGCTATATTCTTTAACTATTGTTTAACTCCCGGATGGAGCCGATGGAGAGGTATTGATAGTACTATCGGGCTGACGCCCCCACCATTGCCATATATTCCTGGCCTTGGGTGAATATAATCCAGCAATGAAGCATTTGTGCTTATTCTTACGAAGCTTTTGAGCTTATTCTTGTCATGAGGTTCAGTAGGTTGTTATACTTTACATTAAGCGTGCATATATCGTATACACATATGTTTTAATCATGCTATACTTTAGCAGTGGGTTGTAAACACACAGGTTGCAAGTCTTGTATGGGCGGGATTTGCAACTGAGTGGATTTACGATGCCTTTGCTGTGGAAACATTATTTGAAACGCACATGACTTGCTTATACTATATTTTAGCAGTGGGTTGTGAACACATAGGTTGCAAGTTTTGTATGGGCGGGACTTGCAACTGAGTGGATTCACAATGCCTTTGTTGTGTGAACATTCTTTAAGGCTTTTCAACTGTTTTAAGACAAACTCTATGAACTCACCAACCATTGTGTTGACACTTTAGCATGTTTATCTCAGGTTAGTAAGGCGATAGCTAGTGCGTGAAACATAGAGTCAAGCTGCATATTCTGAAGACTTACGCTTTTATCGTTTACCATTCAAAACATTTTGTATACATTTATGTATCATACTTTGGAATCTCATGTTTGTAACTTTGAATTCATTAATCGAATGGTAACTTTTCAAAACGTCTCATTTAGAGGTCGTTTTCTATAACTTGTACTTTGTATTATGAAGTAGCACCCCAATGACACAGTCTTCCGCTGCGGTATTTTGGGGGTGTTACAGATTGGTATCAGAGCCTTGGTTATAGAGAACTAGGTTGCATTTAGTGCCTAGACTATAACTGCTTTATACGTTGAGACCTTCCTCTTTGATTGCCTTTCACACACTACATACGCATATGCTTTTGTTAGATGTTGGTTCCACGCTGTTAGGTGATATGAATTTAGCATTATAAGGAACCCCAGAATTTAGTCGAGTCATTAAAAATATGGAGCTCAGTAATAACTAATTATTTAACTTGATCTTGTGACAGTTCTTGTTTGATGAGACACAAGGTTTGAGTTAAATAATATTATTACTTAGCTTTAGGGATTTGATGATTTGGTTATCTTACTATCTGTCTTAGATAGTGATTTTTGTGTACATATTCTTGGCCAAAACACGTTAGAAGTATAAACAATTGAACAATAAAAATATATGTAAATTTACCTTATATATAAAAAACACATGTGCACCTTACTTTTTCAATCATGCATGCTGGAAAAATAATTATTAAAAAAAATCCTAAAATTTAGGACCTAAAAAAACGTTTTTTTATTAAAAAAAATTAAAAAATGTAACTTTACTATTATACCCTTTTATATTAAATAATTAAGATAAATATTCAAAAAAGTCTGATTGGTTGATGCTGGTTCTCCCAGTTCTCGCAATTTATTTGGTTCTGAAAAGAACCATACCCTATATATATATATATATATATATATATATATATATATATATATATATATATATATATATATATATATATATATATATATATATATATATATATATATATATATATATATATATTCAGAACCCTGTTAATTGCGAGAATTGCGAAAACTCCAATTGACCAATCACAATTTAGTAAACTACTTTTCTTTAATTAATGTAATTACGTAAGGGCATTTAACATTCACACACTATTTAACTGATAATTCAATTTTTTTCTAGAATCATGCCAAATATGCGGTTTCTTATTTTACAATTGTCACAACTCGTAATATCCGAGAGTTTGGCGCTCGTCGGATCATTTCTGCAAATATCACGAAGCCGTGTCCGAGATTTACATTTGGGTTTGAACGTCATTCCAGTATCCCGATATGTCCATAAAACACTATAAACAATAGAAATATGAATTTCTCTCATTTTACGACAATTCTAAAAGTTTTGGAATTTTACGTTTTCCAGTTCAGCGTTTTACGCGAATTACGCGTTTTTGACCCGCGTTTTCAGTTTTAACAGCGTTTATGCAACCCGATGGAACTTACCATTCATTTTATATTTTATTATGGAGTATTTTGACAAGTTTAGTCATTTTTTCAAGTTTCATATTTTTACGATACCCGGATTTACGTTTCGCGGCTTAACACTTTACGATTAGCGATTATCGGAACCAAAATCGACTCCGTGAACTAGATATTAACAAGTTTCCTACATACTCATCCACCATGTGCAGCCCCCCCCCCCCCCCCCCCCCCCCCACCCATCACAATAATACTTCAACTTGAGCTATTATTTACCAAAATGCCATTGTACTAGATATTTTCTTACATAAACACATTTAACATATATTAGTTCATTTTTAGAAATCAAAAAGCAAGGTTTTCTCTTCCTTTCTTCCTCCCTAGCCACAACCCAAAATTAAAACACAAGCAAGATCCATCAATTTTTAAAGATCAAGACATAATCAAGTTCTATTTTCATTCCTAGTTAGGGTTTTGTGATAAAAACCCTAGGTTTCTTAATCCATTTCTCATCAACTCCATATATATTCAAGTAAGCTTCAAGTTAATATTTTCATCATCTAATACCTTCATTTCATTAGTAACATGTTGTATTTTCAATCAGGCCCGGATTTGGTAGTGGGCGGTAAGGGCGATGGCCCAGGGCAGCAAGTATTTGGGGGGCATCAGTTTCAGGTCTAGCATAATATGTATACTACTAAAAGCCGAAAGTATATAGAAAGTTATATGTAGCATAGTGGAAAACCCCTTGAACTTTTACAATGAAGTCCTGTGATCGAATCTATCTTATCTCTCTTTTCTTATCTATTATACATTTTTTTGTTTTTCGTTTAGTTCTTACCCCCACTCAACTTGGCCCGTCTAAAAGTCTGTCAATTCAATTTCATTCGTTACTTCGTTAGTATCTTTTGTTAATTTCTTTTCTCATTTCCATATATTTATCATATATTTATACGGAGTATCTAATAAGCACTTGATTGTATTTCATGTTGACTTGGATTTCCCATCCTAGGTGGCTTGATGTTTATATTAGTAAGTTTTCGAGTAAACCTAAATTGCCTCAAATAAGTAAAAAGTTCACCTATCATCAAAAAATGCCGTTCAAAAAAAGAAGCAAAAAGATCATCCTAAATGAAAACAAAATAAAAAGAAACTTGGCCTAAATAAAAGTTTGCTACGTCACAATGCGCATGAAAATATAAACCTCGTTAAGCTTAAATTGAAACACAAATACATAACAACCTAATCATTGTTAGTCTTTGATTGTGGTAATCGTCTCTTTATGTAAAATATGAAAATAATCATATAAACATACAAGCATAAGAAATTTAATCGAAAGGCATTCAAAAAAGTAAACAATCGATCATAAAGTGGCTTGAAACAATCGAATTGACATAAAAAGGGGCATTGTTCAAGGGGCTCGCCCAGGGCATCCAAATACTCAGGACCGGCCCTGTTTTCAATTTATATTGGCAAAATATGCAAGTAGTTATGTTATATATATCACTTTTCAAGTATTTCTTAATTATTATGAGATTATAATTAACCTATGATTAACCCCATGTAACCCACCAAGGTTGGTGATGTTTAGGACCCCATGACACCCTAATAAGGTGTATGGTAGGATTTAGTAATTGTGTAGTTGATTGGAGTGGATTTGGACAACTATTAAACTAGAAAAATGAATTTTAACCACTATATAAATGTTGCTGTCCCATTTTGCAAAATACAGAAAATTCAGGGGTTTCCAGGTAACATTGGACTAAAGATTTAGAAAATACTTTCAAAAACGAAGCCGTGGGCGAAAGAACGGATTAAAACGAGTTTATAACGAAGGAGATATGATATTTGCAAGTTTAATGACGAAAACTATTTTCTGAAAACTTTGCTTGCTGTCCCACGAATTTCAAGGGCCAATCTGAGGTGTAAAACTTGATCTAGCCATCCCGACTTATCAAAAATATATTAGTATGTTGTCCCACGATTCCGGGGATATAAAGAACGTAGAAAACAAGCTTATAACGACCAAGATATACACGTTTTAAAATCGACGAAACTCTATTTATTTCCATCAGCTTTTAGCAAAATATTTCTAAGTATAGAAAAACTACTTTTGTACTACACCAGGTTGAGAGCCATTTTCCTCATTGATAAACCATTTCTGGAAAATTTACATAATAGACAAAAAGTTAGTTTACCCAGCCTAGTTTCCAAAATATCCAACCGTTTGTCAAAAGGATTTATAACGAATAACTTATGGTCCTCGAAACTTTCCCGAAAACTGCCCAGAACCTGCAGAAACAGCCCAAACACCTCACTTCGCAACTAATTTTCTTTATGATCGAGACCCGTATGGACAAACTTCAGTTCTATGACTTTTTAGTTAAGGTGAAAGTCTTTCTAAAACTACTGAGCTTCTTTCCTAAATCTTAATATTCACCATTTTGCGACTAGTTTTTCGAGACCACTTTGGCCATATTTTTCAAATTATGAAAAGTGTCGTTTTACGACGAAAATACTATATTTACCAATAGAACACCAAATGAGGATCGTGGAGTACCGTTTCAACATATTTACATGGAAAGTGGTTATTAACCTAACGAGACGTCAAAAATGTATTTTTCGACGATAAACATTATTTTCAAGTTTCACGAGTGGTATCGATAACATACATATTCGCATGTGTAGCATCATTTCAATTTCTTACATTAGATCATATCATTCATATTAGGTTGCGGTTAGAGATCGTGCCTCATTTCTGTGTATCCACTTTTGTCATCGTAGCTATCGCACCAGGTGAGTCATAGCCCCTACTCTTTTAATTGTTTTGTAAACTCTTTGGGGGAGATACATGCTCAATTATATGATTTCAACTTTATGCTGGGTTTACTTAAACGCATTACTCGCTTTACATGGTTGATTACCTGCATTTCATTGGTATGTTTGATTACCTGCATTTCATGGATTTTGTCATCATTGTTTATATAAACTCATTGTTAAAATTGTTTATATAGCAGTATTGCTACATTTACCTTGGAATCTAGATACAAGTATTACTTTTGTTCACATAAAACATATTACATTTGGCAGTGGGTCGTAAACACACAGGTTACAAGTCTCTTATGGCGGGACTTGGAACTGAGTGGATTTACAATGCTTTTGCTGGGATACCTTCATTCATATGCATTACATTCTTTTTCACAAGACTCTATGAACTCACCAACCTCGTGTTGACACTTTAGCATGTATTTTTAGGTATTAAGCAATGGCACACTACTGGAGGTTTTGGCAGGGCATGACATGGTCATAGAAGACTCTGATTATTCATATGGGGACCGTTTAAACTATTTTAAGGGCCTACTTCCGCACTAATTTTAACAATGTAAATTCAATACTTTTGGTTAAACAATTTAATTCTAATTGATTGAAGTGAAAACCATTTTTGTACTTGTGTTGTGATACCGATTGAGTTACACCCCAGCTACATGTATGCTTCCGCTGGACCCGATTCTGGGGGTGTGACAACAATTTTATTTTTCAGATCTTTTTATCTATAATTCACGAATGATACAAACCCTAATCCATAATTCAGGTTTTCATACATTTTTATTTATTTTAATATATTTGTATCCGTTTTCATACATATTATATGTATAAAAATGGATGAAAACGGATAAAATATAAGAAAGACAGATGAAAACGTATAATAATAGACGAAAACGAATAAAAGTGTATGAACACGGATAAAAACGTACGAAAACGTGAGAAAAATGGAAGAAAAGGATAAAAACATGAGAAAATGGATGAAAATATATAAAAACGAATGAAAACTGATAAAAACCTATGAAAAGATGAGAAAAACGGACGAAAATGTAAGAAAAATGGACGAAAAAAGATAAAAACGTAAGAATAGTCAATGAGGACTAATGATGCAAATATTTTAACTCAATGAGCACTAATGATGCAAATATTTTAACTCTTGTTAGGATATAACGGAAAATCATTTGAATCGTTAGTCTTCATTAACTGATATTACTAACGGAGGGTTGTTTTTGTGCCAACTTTACTAACGGTGGATGGTTTTGTGCCAAAAAAAAGCACGAGGATGTAAAACGGGATTAGGGCAAACCACAAGGATGTATTTTACAATGTAAAACGGGATTAGGTTCGACCGGTTCGACTGCCGGGTCAACCCGGTTTTCAATTTATTATTTGTTAATTTTTTGGACCGGGTCAACCCGGGTTTTCATTAAAAAATTTTGAAAAAATGAAACCCGGCCGGGTTTTGAGAACCGGGTTGACCCGGGTCACTCAAAACCCAGCTGGTCTAACCGGTTAACCCTGTTTTAGGAACCCGGGTTTTTTTTACCTGTTTTTTTGCCGGAACCGGTCGAACCGGTTAACCCGGGTTTCAAAACACTGGTATTTTAGACTTGGGAAAATTGTCCAAAAATGCATCTAACTTGCCACCTTTTGCTTTTGTATACCATGAACTTTTTTTTTTTACTATTGTAACTACAAACTTTCTTAATCTTACTATTGTATCCTAAAATTGCCTATTAGCTGACGTGGCAGGTGATTAAGTGAGGGTGATTAGGGACGTTAATACATGCCACGTCAGCTAATAGGCAATTTTAGGATATAATAGTAAGATTAATAAAGTTTGTAGTTATAATAGGAAGAAAAAAAAGTTTATGATATACAAAAGCAAAAGGTAATAAGTTAGATGCATTTCTGGACAATTTTCTTTTAAGTGTTCTCAACAAAAAAATAAAAAAATAAGTGAAAGTAAAGTAAAGAAAGAGAAAAGAGAGGAAGTAAAGTCATCTAAATACTCCCACTTACTTTCTCTCCTAACAAAAACTTGAGAACACTATTAAAATCACTTTCCTATTCTTTCCTCCCATTTACTTAAAACAAGTGAACCTTCTAAGCAGCTTCTTGTTATTTTCCACAATAAGTTTCATCAGCTCTTCCAAACAAACGCGTGGAACTTATTCTGCAATCAAAAAACTTCAATAGCTTCATTTTCTCTACAGAAATTAAAGTTGTTCTTGTTCACCAATGGCTGCAGAAGTTTTGATAGGGGAAGGTCTTTCTAAATTAACAAATGCCATAATACATGTTATCACGCAAACCTCACAATTTAAGTCTATCCTCCTTGAAATGAAAGAAACCTTAACTAGAATAACTCCGCTCTTCCATGGCATTGATAAACTAGAAAGACCACAAGATGAGAAAGATATGTTCATAAAATTTTTAGAAGGCGCCGAGGACATTGTTAAAGAATGTGAGCATATAGAAAATTGGAATTTTTTTAAGAAATACAAGCACGCGTGTAAGCTAAACAAATTGAAAGCGTCTTTGTTGAGTTTCTGTAACATTGATGTTCAGTTGTTTATTGTTCGGGGTGTCATGGATTTGCAAGTGGCAAAAGATGCGGAGAAAAGAATGATGGAAAGAGATAAGAGGGATTGGGTGTCTAGCGTTCCTTTGGTTAAGGGTAAAGTTATAGGATTTGATGAGCAACTCAGGGCATTGAAGGCAATGGTGCTTAAGGATTCTGTGGTTGATGATTGTTCGGTTGTAGTTGTCTCGGCCGGAGGAGGTTGCGGGAAGACTACTTTGGTAACTCTGCTTTGTAGTGATCTTGCAATTCAAGGTATTTAAATAAAATCTATTGACATTTGATATTATCTAGATTATAGTACTAAAAGTTAGAAATAAAAACTTGATACACACTAGTTGACTTTGATTAGCTGCAAATATATGAACACTCAAATTCAAATGTATAATTTTGTTGTTGATTTGCATATTGAGTAGATTATAGCTGCTCCCCTGAAAAACAATTGCCTGTATCTTTTGATGTGTCAATTTTGACCGTAACATTTATGTCTAATTCTTTATCTTGAATCATATACAGACTATTTAATCGTTAAAACATGTTCAAACTTCAAACTATTAGTTTATTGTGATAATTGTCTATAAATATGCCACTTTTTCGTTTTGTTTATACTAAACTTCTGATTTTTAGTTATCAAACTTGCTAATCCTACTTAATGTATGCATTGTTAGCAGTAAGGTTCGACGTGTCAAAAGTTTCAAATGACACATCTTAGCAAGTTTCAATGGCCACGTAAAACCTTACCCATAACAATGCCTACAATAGGAATGATTAGCAAGATTGATATAATTAAATAGGAAATTAAAAGTTCAATGTAAACAAAAGAAAAATGTGACAAGTTGGATCCATTTTTATACAATTATCTATAGTTTATTCAACTAAATTATACTGATAAATTAATGGGATTACGTATTGGGAGGCCACTTAAGTTTTAAACTTTTTTACTTTTAGGCCATCAATTTATCAAAACTAACTTATATGCCACATATTTATGGGTTTGCTTTTATGTATACCAATTTCGGATAATTTTATCTCGAAAATCTTTGAAACAACGAGAATAAATCTAAATATAACATATTAAAACAACACAAACGAGTATTGAAATATAAAATATCAAGTTTTATCCATTATTTAAGTGCAACTTTAGTTAGCTGAAAGTGAAATAAGATAATTTAACTAATTTTTTACGTTTAAATTGTTAATTTTATTGTGTTAATATGTTAAAGCTAGCTTTATTCTTGAAATTGTATGAATATCCGGCAACAATTTGGACGAGATTGGTATAAAGGAAAACAAAAACATACTTGGGTGGCCCATAAGTTACTTTAACAAAATGGACAGTCTAAAAGTAAAATGATTAATAGTTGGGCGGCTTTGGATACATAATCCCTGAATCAATCTATAGTAAGTTATGCTCTAGTTACATTTTGCATACATTAAAGGACGAATGACTATTGTACTACTCGCTTCTACAGTATGCTAATGGCATTGAATTTATCAAATTATCTTTTACTGTCTCTTCTTTAGCTGATACCATAGTATTACATACTTGAAATACTTTTCCTAAGTAGCTTTCTTGTATCTTTCTTCATAGAATGTTTGCCCAAATCTTGTATCAACTTTAAAGGGTATATGCATGGAACAAAAATGATTCTCTTATTTATAATACGGAGTAATTATAACCTGATCATTATAATTTACTTAACCTGCAAATGCATGCATGATGTGGTCCATTTGACATGTCAAATAGAATCTATTTCTTATCGCACGAGGAACTTCAGGTGTAAAGAATGGTATCCAAAGGTAAAGACAGGTATCGAATCTTTCGATCTGTTACTGACACAAGTGTTCTCATTTTTACAGGTAAATTTGGTAAAGAAAACATCTACTTCACTACTATCTCAGAGACCTCCAACTTAAAGATAGTTATCAAAGATTTACTTCAGAACAACCACGGTGGTCCGCACGACTTTGTTAACGACGATGACGCAATTGATAAATGGAAGAGCTTTTTGGTTAAAAGTAAAACTCGAGCTCTACTAGTACTCGATGATGTATGGTCTGATACCATTATTAAGCGCTTCAAGTTCAAGTTGCGTGGATACACGATTCTTGTTACATCTAGGAGCACCTATAAACAGTTCGAGACATTTCAGTTACAACATCTGAGTGACGAAGATTCCACCACTCTATTTTGTCACTCGGCATTTTCAGAAGTGGGAAGTGAACATACTGATATACCCGGTTATCTTGTTGCAGAGGTAGCATCAAACAATATTCCTATATCAAATCGAACTTGCAGATCTCTATTGTTTTCGTTTTTATTTCTTGCTAACAATCAATAATGAATTTCTGTAGTTAGTGAAGTGTGGCAAGAATCATCCGCTGGCCCTTAGTGTGATTGGTGGTTTGCTAAAAGGGACAGGCATTGAAAGTTGGCATCATATGTTAGAAAATCTATCTCAAAGAAAACAGTTTGTTTTAGATTTAAACGAGGATATGCTGCTTTGTCTATCAAGGAGTTTAGATGAGTTAAAGGATCCTGAAATCAAGAAATGTTACTTGGACATGGGATTATTTCCCGAAGATCAGAAGATTGCGGCTACAATGCTTATGGACATGTGGGTCCATTTATACAAGCATGATGAAGAGGGGTTAGCTACCATAAACCACTTTTTGAAGCTCTTCTACAAAAACCTTGTTACTCTGTTGCCAATAAGGTACTTGGCTTTTGATCTCACTTGTACACTAAGAAATTTAGTAGTCTCCTAACTGTTTGTGAGCTACTTTGGGTTGAAACTTGTTTAACCTTGCAATAACAAGAATAGATTTAGTTTCGCAAGTACAAATTCTTATTTTTTGAATCTTAAACCATTAATTGACGTAATAGCTAACTTGAATCTAGAAGCATCCATAATACGATTTCAAAAGGAACAATTGATGAAAGCCTCATCTTATTGTTGTTAGTTTGACGGATAATAAATTAATATATCATGACCGGACTCGAACTCGAGACTTCGGGATTGCACACTTTACGTATGAGTTTCAATGAATTAATAATTATTGTTTTAGTGACGAATAATTATTAAAAACACGAAATATAAACTTAACGGTAACTAACGACCGTTGGACGAGACATGAAGGACTAGAGTTGGAAAAGAGTGAAAGTTCGGTTCGGGTTGGGCTTTTGTAACCCATGGCCGGCCACACCCATAACCCCATAGGGTTTGGGATAGCTTTTGCTCCAAGCCTCTTGATTAGTATATAATGAGACCCCTCTCATTCATTCTAATCATCCCTTGGTTCCATTGAAACCTAATCTTCTCTAATCTCTTTCTTTGTGTCTAATCGATCTTTGATTGATAGGACCAATAGTTTAATCTTTTCGTGTACTACGAATCTAGCATTTCCATTGAAACGCTTATAGTACGTGTGTGTGAGAACGAAGTGTTAGCATACTTTTGCTAACGGTGATCTTGCCTTGTGACTAGCCCTAGTCGATTCATATAAGCCCTCTCCTAGGGTTTATAAGTTCTTGTTCTTGCTAGCAATCAAGAGGTATGTATCCATTTATATTTCGGTTAATTTATTATTTGTATTTGATCTATTCCGCTGCGTACTCTTTGATGTTTATATGTTTTACATTATTCATATATTCCAACAGTGGCATCAAGAGCCGTTAATACATTATAATGAATTACCGAAACACATAAAATTGAATCGTTTGATTATAACATGCTTGGTGTTCTTATGTTTTTATTTTTTTTCATAAACCCTAGTTTTATTTTTTTTATTTCGAATTTATTTTATATATATGTAGAAAGTTTTTTTTTATTTAAAAAGAAATTAGGGTTTGATGAATTATGTAATAAAAACTTGTAGAAACCATAGGTTGCATGTAATTTATGTGTATGGATATTGTTATATGCCGTTTGGTTGCGTTCCTTGATTGACATGATTATTTGTATAATATGTGCAATATGGGCATCCATGACAAACTATGCATGTGTTGTTATGGATTATGATTTGTTTTGATTTCATGCTTATTTATGCGATTAATTATAATTGATAAATGGTTTAGTAAATATTATGTATAAAGATTACTAAAATTTGATTAATTATAAAATTAGGGAAGACCCTATTAATCGTATATTAAATCAATAGTGTGTTTTATATTGATTGTAATTTGCATGACCATTATTGTTGTTGTTTGTTTATTTTATTTTATTACTTTTGTTTTATATGTTTTTGCAACATGATAGTAACAAAGGGTAATTTCAAGAAATAAAATATTAAACGGACTTAATAATGGTGAAATCTTGTTTTGAGCTTACTTATAAATCTTGAACTTTTGGTTGATTGATCGCGACTGTATTAAGTGGTTGAAAGGTGGAACTAATTATGACAAACTATTAAAGTGGGTATAAGGTTGGCTACGCATTAAATTGCGGCCTTAGTGAGCCTCCATTCTGGCTTACCGCTCGCCTGTGAGTCATATTTTAGTCTTCACCCAACATCCATGATAACTACGAAGCACTTAAGGCAAAGTTGTAAGTTTCTCAACGCCTCAATCAAAAGTTTGGAGATTTAAGCTCGTAAAGAAACTAATGAGTAAAAGTTTTTTTTACATGAAACATATGCTACAAGATGAATGCATGACATCTTTGTACATATATTTTGATTACACACATCAAAAATACTACCCTTAAATTTAAGTTATATGCCATCCAATGAAACGGAAACACCTGAAATTGGATCTACGCCAGGGCGTAACCTGACTAGATTGCAATGGAAGGACAAATTACATGATTTCATCACTTGCAGATCAACTGGTGTGGTGTCATTATGTAAGTTTGTTGTTTCTTAAATTGGTTAACTTAATTGAGTTGATAGTGGGAACTGATCACTCAAGGCATAAGAAGATGGGGATAAAACATGTTTACATTGCAACTGCGGTTGGCAAATAATGTAAATCCCATCGATTCTAGGAATTGCAATTGAATATTGGCAATTGGGACACGACCCGTACCTTATTGAATAACGTCATCACTAGCAGATCAACTGATGTGATGAACTTATGTCAATTTGGATCCTAGTATTTCAATGTAAAATTAAAAGGTTATATGTTTATGAACCTAGGGTATTTAATTTTATTGAAATTTAATTATCGAAAGTACTAACTTTTGAATTTTTTCTGTAGAAATGGCTACACCTGAAAACACTAATATGAGCAACATGAGTTCTGCGTTCAAGCAAATGATTGATCGAGACAAGTTGACTGGTGAAAATTTCAATGACTGGTATCGATCTTTAAGAATCACCTTAAGGATGGCCAGAAGATATGATTATCTTGGTGAACCTCTACATGAGAAACCTGCTGATGATGCAACACAAGCCGTAAAGGATGCATACAACATTGAATATGAGAAGCACAATGATGTGGCTTGTCTCATGTTGGCTGGGATGGATACTCAATTGCAAAAGCGGTTTGAGAACTTTGGTCCCATGGACATGATCAATGAACTCAGACGAATGTTTGAGAAACCACCTGCTGCAGAATTATATGATCTAATAGAATCTCTGCACAATTGTAAGCAGGAAGCAGGAAAATCCGTGAGTGCCCATTTTTTGTCCATGAAATACTATATGGATCAATTGGAGCGACTTGGTTGCGGATATCAGGAAAGTGTGTGCATTGGTCTCATTTTGCGATCCCTTAATCAGGATCTATATAGTGAGTTTGTACGCAACTATAATATGCATTGCAAGGGGAAGACAGTAAGTGAAGTTCATGCAATGCTTATAGATTATGAGAAAAGCCTGAATAAGAAGGCACCTACACCTGCTGTAATGGCGATACAGGGTGGTAGGATCACCAAGAAACCCAACAAACCGCATAATGCGAACGTCAAGGGTAAAGGCAATGGTAATGGTAAAGGCAAGCAGATTGCAAATCACCAACAGAAGCCTAAGAAGCAAAATCCTCCTTTTCAGAAGAAGAAGGAAAATTTCAATAAGGATTTGGCTAAATGTCACCACTGCAACACTCCTGGTCATTGGAAGAAAAACTGTCCATTGTTTCTAGAGGAGTTGCGCCTCAACAAAAGTAAAATGCCTGGTAACGTCGCAAGCACTTCAGGTATGTTTATGATTGAGTTATTTTCTTTTCCTCGTAAGAATAATTCCTGGATATATGATACAGGATGTGGTACTCACATCTGTAATACGTCGCAGGGACTTAGAGGAGCAAGGAAGCTGGCCTATGGAGAAAGATACTTGTACGTAGGAAATGGAGTACGTGCAGCAGTTGAAGCCATAGGGACTTTCGATTTAGTTTTACCTTCGGGAATGATACTAGTATTGAATAATTGTCACTTTGCACCCTCTATTATTAGGGGTGTCATTTCAGTTTCTTTGTTATTGGATAATGGTTTTGTTCACACATTTATTAATAATGGAATTTCTGTTTCTTTAAATAATGTTTTTTACTTTAATGCAATTCCAATAAATGGTGTGTTTGAAATTGATATGGAAGATTCCATGTCCAATAGAAATAATTCTATGTATAGCATTAACAATAAGAGAATCAAGTCTAACTTGGATTCGTCTTATCTTTGGCACTGTCGTCTTGCTCATATAGGCAAGGATCGCATGCAAAAGCTGCAACATGATGGGCTTTTACAAAAGATCAATGATGAATCATTTGATAAATGCGAGTCCTGCATATCTGGGAAGATGACAAGGAAACCTTTTTCACCACAAGTGGAAAGGGCAACAGATCTACTTGGATTAATACACACTGATGTGTGTGGTCCACTTAGACATGTGTCAAGACGTGGTGCTACTTACTTCATAACCTTCACGGATGATTATAGTCGTTATGGTTATGTTTATTTACTTAAACATAAACATGAAGTCTTTAATACCTTCAAGGTTTTTAAAAGTGAAGTAGAATTACAACTCGGTAAGAAGATTAAGGCACTTCGATCCGATAGAGGCGGTGAATATTTAAGCCAAGAGTTTAAAGATTATCTAACTGAGTGTGGTATAGTCCAACATCTCACGGCTCCTTATACTCCACAGCAAAATGGTGTATCTGAAAGGAGAAATCGTACTTTGCTAGACATGGTACGATCAATGTTTAATCTTACATCTCTACCCTTATCCTTTTGGGATTATGCCCTTGAAACTGCTATTCGCATATTGAATATGGTTCCAACAAAGAAGGTTGATAAGACTCCATATGAATTATGGACAGGAAAAGCTCCTAGCTTTTCTTACTTAAAGGTCTGGGGTTGTGACGCGTTTGTTAAACGTGATTCACCAGATAAACTCCAACAGAGATCTGTTAAGTGTATCTTCGTAGGATACCCAAAGGAAACAATGGGTTACTACTTTTACTTTCCACCAGAGAATAAAGTCATTGTGGCTAGGTATGGAGATTTCTTTGAAAAGAATCTCATATCTCTAGAATTCAGTGGGAGAGTTTATGATCTAGAGGATGAAGATACATCACCTTCTGAAAACACTAGCACACTTCCTGTGGAACCTGAAAGTTTAGGTCCTCCACCTGAAGTGGAAGTGGTACCCATTCGCAGATCTTCAAGAACTGTGAAAGCACCCGAACGTCTATGTCTTAACTTAGAGTGTGAGGAAACGATACTAGGGGATCTTAATGAACCTACTAGTTATAAGGCTGCCATTAATGGTCCTGAAAAGGAGAAATGGCAGAGTGCTATGAATGGGGAAATGCAGTCCATGAAAGACAATGAAGTCTGGGAAGAAGTAGACTTACCTCCAAATGCTAAGGTAGTTGGAAGTAAATGGCTCTACAAAATGAAAACAGACATGGATGGCATTGTACACATCTATAAGGCTCGTTTGGTAGCTAAAGGCTATACTCAAACATTTGGTGTTGACTACGAGGAGACCTTTTCTCCTGTAGCTGACATTAGAGCTATTAGGATTCTCTTAGCCATAGCTGCCTACTATGACTATGAGATATGGCAAATGGATGTCAAAACCGCCTTCTTGAATGGTCGCCTAGATGAAGACATCTATATGGCGCAGCCTGAGGGGTTTGTGAATCCAGAATTTCCAAACCGTGTATGCAAACTTAAAAGATCCATTTATGGATTAAAGCAAGCATCACGTCAATGGAATAAGAGATTTGACGCAGAAATCAAAAGTTTTGGATTTAGTCAAAATCTTGATGAGCCATGTGTATACCAGAAAGCTAGTGGGAGTAATGTTACTTTCCTTATCCTATATGTCGATGACATATTAATATTAGGAAATCATATACCAAGTTTAAACGAAGTTAAAGCTTATCTTGGTAGATGTTTTTCTATGAAGGATTTAGGAGAAGCAACATTCATCCTTGGAATCAAGATCTACAGAGATAGATCAAAGCGGTTGATTGGATTAAGTCAAAGTACTTACATTGATAAAGTATTGAAGAGATTTAATATGCAAAATTCCAAGAAAGGATATTTGCCAATGCAAGTGGAACATGGCTTAAGTAGCAAACTATGTGCCTCAACACCTGAAGAGGTTGCAATCATGAAGAAGGTTCCGTATGCTTCAGCAGTAGGATCTATCATGTATGCAGTTAGATGCACAAGACCTGATGTGGCGTTTGCACAAAATATGACCAGTCGTTATCAACAGAATCCAGGTGGAAAGCACTGGCACGCTGTTAAAAGCATTCTTAAGTATTTAAGGAATACTAAAGATATGTTTCTAGTGTATGGGGGAAATCCAGAAGCAGAACTTGATGTTACAGGTTACTGTGATGCGTCCTTTGAAACTGATAAAGATGATACAAAGTCTCAGACGGGTTATGTCTTTGTTATTAATGGAGGAGCAGTTGACTGGAAGAGCAAGAAACAGACAACAATTGCGATGTCTATTACAGAAGCTGAGTATATTGCTGCATCGGAAGCTGCGATGGAAGCTGTTTGGATCAGGAAATTCATTTCGGGGCTTGGTATTATGCCGTCAATTGAATTACCTATTAATATGTATTGTGACAACTCTGCCGCAGTTACATTCGCCAATGAACCTGGAGTTATGAAGGGCGCCAGACATTTTCCAAGAAGATATCACTATGTTCGAGAACAAGTCGACATAGGTGAAATCAATCTACTCAAAATTCACACAGATAACAATCTAGCTGATCCATTTACGAAGGCTTTATCTAAGGAAAAGCTTACTCGACTTGCTGATGGCATTGGACTTCGTTTAGCTAGTAGTTTCATGTAAATCTGTGGTTAGTATTTGGATAAAGGATTGTAAACAATAATTATTCGAATGAAATGAAGTATTGTGTTATGTTTATTTCTATTCATAAATATTGTATCCTATATTTGCATGTTTAATCCATGAATAACTTAAGTTATTCTAAAATTGTCCGTTGTCAATTAATGATATGGGAGTATCATTGAACTAAGACAAATGTGAGATTTGGTATAATATATATAAATTATATTGGTGCGTAGACACGCCAAATTCACATGATATTCAATACTGGATAAATTGAATATAGGACAAAATCCCAACTACATGATTGTACTTATGGATGTTGTCATTATAGTAAATCATGAATATTTATCCTCAGACTTGAGATACTAGGTAACTACTGTGGATGTAGCTCATTTTCTGTGAGATATTCTAACGCTATCCGTAACTGGTAGTTATAAGGATTATTTTCAGAGGTGATGCGAAGTTCATAGGTTATGCTTGTAGTCAATACAGGATTTGGTTCCTTCAAATTTGTTTTGAAGTATAATACTGTTTGGCCGCTCGTAGGATTAACAAGATGTTTGCATGGCCATGCCCAAGGTCTATCTGGAATACGTTCAGAAGAATTGGTAATCTTGCTTAATCATAAATAACGAGAAACACTAGTTAATTATGGAATGACTTTAATCCATATCCAAATTAACATAGTATTAGAATAAAAAGGATAAGTATGATGATGAATCATCAAAGGTGGTTTTTTCCAGGAAACCATACTCGAGATCGTTCTGGGGGCATTGGCGTGTTATGCTAGACTAACCATTGTCATTGTTACATTAATCTATATCCGAGTGGGAGCTGTTAGTTTGACGGATAATAAATTAATATATCATGACCGGACTCGAACTCGAGACTTCGGGATTGCACACTTTACGTATGAGTTTCAATGAATTAATAATTATTGTTTTAGTGACGAATAATTATTAAAAACACGAAATATAAACTTAACGGTAACTAACGACCGTTGGACGAGACATGAAGGACTAGAGTTGGAAAAGAGTGAAAGTTCGGTTCGGGTTGGGCTTTTGTAACCCATGGCCGGCCACACCCATAACCCCATAGGGTTTGGGATAGCTTTTGCTCCAAGCCTCTTGATTAGTATATAATGAGACCCCTCTCATTCATTCTAATCATCCCTTGGTTCCATTGAAACCTAATCTTCTCTAATCTCTTTCTTTGTGTCTAATCGATCTTTGATTGATAGGACCAATAGTTTAATCTTTTCGTGTACTACGAATCTAGCATTTCCATTGAAACGCTTATAGTACGTGTGTGTGAGAACGAAGTGTTAGCATACTTTTGCTAACGGTGATCTTGCCTTGTGACTAGCCCTAGTCGATTCATATAAGCCCTCTCCTAGGGTTTATAAGTTCTTGTTCTTGCTAGCAATCAAGAGGTATGTATCCATTTATATTTCGGTTAATTTATTATTTGTATTTGATCTATTCCGCTGCGTACTCTTTGATGTTTATATGTTTTACATTATTCATATATTCCAACAATTGTATGTTACCACCACTTGTTTTATTGAAAGAATGCATTCTATCTTGGTCTTTATCTTCTATGCGTACGTATTTATAAACCTTAAAAAGATGGTATGCCATGAGTTCCTACTTGTCTATAGAATAAACATTCACTTAGCCAATAACGTTTGCATTTAATTGCAGAAAAAATTCACCTGTGATTGCCAACTATTGTGAAGAGAAATTTGTCATGCAACATGACTTGATGAGAACACTAGCTATTCGTTTGAGCAGTAAAAAACCAGAAGAAGAAAGAGAGCGGTTGATTATAGAACCAGATGAACAAGATCTTCCAAAAGTGCCACAGGCTGTCAATGCACGTCTGGTATCAATTACCACAGGTTCGACTCAATTCCCTATGATTTAAAGATGATATCGAGTCAGAATTGGTCCTTATTATTCTTTTAATCCCATTATGTATGCTACTCATGACAGGTGAAAAGTTCTCTAAGGAATGGAACAACATGCAAGCCTCGAAAGTGGAAGTGCTTGTAATGAACTTCCTGTCAAGGATGCATCCACTGCCACGATTTATACAATACATAGAGAAGTTAAAGGTCCTAATCATCACATCCTACGGTTATTACTTCTCAGAAATTGAAAACTTTCCCCCACCTTTATATTTGTCAAGCCTAACTAGCATTTGGTTGGATCATGTTGCAATATCTTCGATTAGTACATCGATACTTGAGTTGAAAAAATTGCAGAAACTTTCCTTAATCATGTGCAAAATAGGCGACAGTTTCAGCAAATGTACTGATGGTATCCCCAACAAGTTGCCAAGCCTTGTGGAGTTGCATATCGACTCTTGTGATGATTTAGTTACATTTCCTGTAATGTTATGCAATCTACTTCTCCTGAGAAAACTCTGCATCACTAATTGCCACGAGCTTACTTCACTCTCTGAGGAATTTGGAAACTTCCCAAATTTGGATGTTTTGCGGCTAGCATCGTGCTCTAATCTTCTTTCATTACCTAAGACAATCAGAAACCTCCAGAAATTAAGCATCATCGATATATCCGACTGTATAAATCTGAGTGAGTTGCCAGTGGAGTTTGGTGAGTTGGGTTCTTTGCAAACAATTCATATGAGGGGGTGCATTGGGCTAGATGAGCTGCCATCCAGTGGCGCCAGGATTTTAGATTAGGGTCACTACCACGGAGTCACCCTAAAATTTGCTTAATCACGCATGAACATTTAAGTACGTAACAAGAACCACATGTAATAGCATGCACTTTTTAGTAGTTTATTTTAATGAATCGGATTTTCGGGTTGGGTTTTGCAGGTTGGATTTTTCGAAATACAATTACGTGCGATTGTGATACGTCCCGGGATTTATGTCATATTAATATATTATATTTATTTAGGATATGTCTTTGTGTCGTAGTAGGAAACTGTTATTGTTTAGATATATCTTTATGTTTGACTTGTTTTACAAGCTAGGGTTATTCGGTTATATATACCGAATCATTATTATGAATGAATCAATCAAGTTTGTCAAGTAATTCTCTAGTCTTCTTGTCTCTATTTTCTTACGGAGCTCGCACACGCTAAAAGTGGTGCCCTATCCCGATACAACCCTAACCGGGTCGTATCAATTGGTGCTTTCATTGAGAGCTCTCGTTGAGAGGGTTTTTTATTAGGGTTCCAATCTTTTTATTAAAAAAAAAACTGTTCATCGAACACTGTTCATAGGTACTGTTCATCAGCACTATTCATCCCCGGGAGTACTGTTCATAGATCAATATTCATAGCTACTGTTCATGAGTTACTGTTCATCGCGAGTTACTGTTCATCAGGGAAAAAATTTTATTTTTATTTTTTTTCTTCTTCGAGATATTGTTCATAGCATCGGGCAACAGCGATCGGGACGCACTATCTAAGCTCTTGCAAATGGGTAACGTGGCTGAATATCAGAGTGAGTTTGTGGTACTTGCAAATCGAGTAACAGGGATATCTGAATCTTTACTTATATCGTTTTATATCTCCGGACTTAAACTTGATCTACAATGTTTACTCTTACGGTCAAATCCCAAAACTCTAGACGAAACTTTTTCATTGACTCGTACGGCGGAAACACGCTTCGCGAACTTAGATATTTGGGAATTTGTGAGGTCAGATCCTTTAACTTTGGGAGGAGACTTCTTCAAAGTTCGTATCACCGAGGGTCGTTTTGAGACGATTGCAAAAGAAGATAAAGAGCACATCGTTGAAAAGAAAATAGATGTCATTCTACCATTAGAGGGTGAATTTGCTTCACCTAAGGCTGAATGGTCATTGAATGTTGACGAGTATATGGGAGTTGAAGAGGTTGTGGGTGGTGGCGAAGCACTTCAGGTTGGCGAGGATGAGTTGAGTAGAGTGATATCGACACTTAAGGATGGAGGTGGTGAATTCCATAGTCGTTTGGATGAAATAAATTTGAATTTAAGCGAGGAATTAGCGGATTCGGACTCTCAATCTGCATATTCTTCGTATCACCTTGAGGGCAAGGTGATTTTTGAAGGAGTGGGGAGTGTTACGGCATGGGTAGCGGAAGGTAGAAGAATGGTGTTGTGTTATGTCCAAGGTAGTGGAAGGCGGAAGAGAAAAAAGGTGTTGGTTGCGGTAGCGGAAGGCAGGAGAACTACGAGAGTGGAAGATTAGACTAGGATTAGGATTAGGATATGAGATCCCGGAATCAAAAGAAATTTCTCAAGACCACACCTTGAGGACAAGGTGATTTCGAAGGAGTGGGGAATGATACGTTCCGGGATTTATGTCATATTAATATATTATATTTATTTAGGATATGTCTTTGTGTCGTATTAGGAAACTGTTATTGTTTAGATATATCTTTATGTTTGACTTGTTTTACAAGCTAGGGTTATTCGGTTATATATACCGAATCATTATTATGAATGAATCAATCAAGTTTGTCAAGTAATTCTCTAGTCTTCTTGTCTCTATTTTCTTACGGAGCTCACACACGCTAAAAGTGATGCCCTATCCCGATACAACCCCTAACCGGGTCGTATCAGATTGTTTCCGTATCATATACGAGTTACAACAGTTGATTTGGTTTATCAGATATGGGTTTTAAGAGATTGTATTGGTTATTCAAATTCAACTACTATTTTTATTACAACTAGCTATGGTGCTAATCTTATTCTAAGATCAAAAGTATAGCTCATCTAATATTTGTAATAATCTTAATGTTACATTCTATGGTCTAATTACTGTGATGAACTCATACAGAAATAAATCAACGACAATAAATGTTAATTTGTAGATCTTTTATATAATAAAACAATTACATTATTTTGGAGGATTTTTTCAAAACTCTTCTCATTGAAAAAAAAATTGGGCCAATAGGAAAGCTTGATTTTGTCATGTAGGCGAAATCGAACGACGTGATTGGTTAATTAAAAGTCAAAATTGAATCAAATTTGCAAAATTTCGCCGATTATAAACAAAGTTAAAAAAACACATGGGGTCAATAGTTATTGTTTAATTTATAAGGGGTAAAGATGGAACTACTCAAAAACTGATTTGGGACCATGGATCGTAACTAGGGGTGTTCATGGATCGGGTAATATCCACAATAACCGAAAATCGAAACCGAACCGAACCGAATACGTAACCGAACCGAATTGGTCAAAACCGAATCGAACCGAACTAAATATTCGGTTATCGGTTTGGATATGGGTTTGGCAATGAAAATCGAACCGAAAACCGAAAATATATAAATATATATATTTTTTATGTATTTATATATAAAAATAATCACTAAAAGTCTTTTTTAGTATAAATATAACATTATTTAAGCTTGAAAAAAAATTGTTCTAAAAATATATATAATTAAATGAAAAAATAATTTAATTTATGTAATTCGGGTTATTCGGTTCGGTTTTCGGTTATAGGGGTTCGGTTTTTGGTTATTCGGTTCGGTTCGGTTTTCGGTTTGACCCAGAAAAAAATTAACCGAACAAACCAAACCGAATAAACCGAATAACCCGATAACCGAACCGATGAACACCCCTAATCGTAACCTTAATCTTACTTAACACACTAACAATAAGAAAACCTAGAATCATCAAGATTGACAACCAAATCAGAAAACCTTTCCTTTACACAAACAAAGAACATAATTGAAAAACCCACATCATTGGAATCATCGTATCCAACACAAAATCATTCAAAAAAAATATTTACTACCGAAATTTCCTAAGCTATGGATGGATGATATGTTCTTGACTAAATTATTGATTATGATATCCATAATTGATCATCCATTAATATTTAATTGTTGTTTTATGTGTAAAGTTTGCAAAACCATCTATTTATAGCTACATCCGTTCATGAACTTTTTCTTTTTGAGTTTGCCCATTATGATCTCCATAATTAAGTGCACCTGTTATTATACTCATATGTTATTAAAGGCTGATAACGATTTTGTGTTTGTTAGAGGAAAAGCTTTGTGTGAGATTGTTGTTGTTGTTAGAGGGGAAAGCTTGGGAACTCAAAATTTGGAGAAAATGTAATATCAGTGATGGTGCTCTCAAAGTATCTTTAGCAAATACCATAGAGATTGGATTATTTTTGTTAGACATTGTAAACCCGTAGGTTATTATTATTATTCACGCATATTATATAGAGATTACATAAGTAAACCCTAATCGACCCTAAGCCCACAGACCGGGCTTGGGCCGATTATCCTCTAATACTCCCTCGCAGTCCGAGCGGCGAAATCGCGAAAGCTCGGACTGGAGTAGTAAACTTGAAAAGAAAAGAAAACATCAACATAATAAAAAACATAAATCTAGTCGACTCGTAACAAAACCGTACCAACAGTCGACTTTAATCGACTGGTACCAACGGTCGGCTAATTCGACTGGTAACAACATCGTACCAACGGTCGACTTTAGGGACTGCTACCAACGATCAACTTTAGTCGACTGGTAACAAAGCCGTACGAACAAACAAACATAAAACAACTATAACCTAAAAAAACTCTTAAAAAAAACGAAAGTTGGTTCTAAACCTTCAACCCCCAAAGAACCTTCCGAACAAACGGGACGTGTTTTTCTCTAGAAAAACATAAAGATCCACCTCACAAATAAACATCAAAACCTAGGTGGGGCCTGGGCCCAAATGTTGCCTCAGTAGTATCCTCTCTGTCAAATATATCCAAGCCTTCGATTCGGCGTTTACAACTGCATCTGTCATCGCTAGTCTTTCAAGAACCGTTTAAGGAACTTCATCTTTAGTGGTATAAGGAATAATTTAGTGTAGATGGTAGGCACTTGGCTTTGATCTCCTCCTTACTTGTGGTGGAACGAAAAAGACAAAACAACAAGCAAAGTTAATAACAATTTATGAAGGGACAAGTAATTGTGGTGGGGACAAGTATTGGTGGATGATCAAGGCGAAAAAAAAAAAAAAAAAAAAAAAAAAAACAACGGACTGTTGAGGAATTTTGCTTGTGATTGGATCGATGAAATAATAATAATAATAATAATAATAATAATAATAATAATAATAATAATAATAATAATAATAATAATAATGGTAGGGTTTATGAGATTGACGGCAATGTAGGGTTTTTTTTTTTAGGATCGATGTGTGGCTGATACCATGTTAGACTACATAATTTTATTGATACGAAGACACCTAAAAAGATGGAAGGTGTAGCACGGGCTCCAAGTTTGTGGTCAGCATCAAGATGAGGGTAACAAAGACACCCAAAAACACGTAAAAGACTATAAGCTGGTGTAGTGCCAGTAAGGCGGGTGTAGGGACTTCATTGTCAATGACACGTGATGGTAATATATTCAATAGGTAAACGGCCATGTTGAGGGCTTCAACCCAATAGTTAGGAGGATGATGAGCTTGAAACAGTAAAGTCCGAATTAGATTATTAATGGTGCGAATCATCCTTTCGGATTTTCCATTTTGTTGGGAAGTGCGTGAACAAGAAAATCTAAATTGAATCCCATTGTCGGCAAATAATTTATGAAAGGATTGGTTATCAAATTTACCACCATGATCACACTGAAACGACTTAATTTCACTATTAAATTGAGTTTTAACAAAATTACGAAACAACGTAAATTTGGAAAAAAAACATCAGATTTATTAACTAAAGGATAAACCCAAACAAATTGTGAATAATGATCCAAAAATAAAACGTAGTACCGAAAACCAGACAGACTCGGAATAGGGGAAGTCCACAAATCCGAGTGAACAACGTCAAAAGAAGACTGAACTAAAGTAGAAGAACTAACAAACGGAAGTTTCACGTGTTTGCCAAGCTGACATGCATGACAAAGCACGGGAGAATTCTCCTTATTACACGAAATAGAATTATTGGAAATAACACGATGTAGCACTTCACTTCCTGGATGTCCAAGTCGTTGATGCCACGTATACTGACTAGTGAGATAGGCTTGAGGAATAGGAGAGGGCTGCGTGACAGGGTATAGATCTCCAGTGCTATCACAACGGAGCAGCACCCGACGAGTTTGAAAGTCTTTAACAGAAAAACCAAAAGGATCAAATTCAACAGTACAATAATTGTCACAAACAAATTGACGAACGGAAATCAAATTTTTGTCTATATTAGGAGTAATTAAAACATTATTTAAATGAAGAGGGCGAAAAAGCGTAGGCAAAATACTATGTCCAGAGTTAGTAACGGGAATAGAATGCCCGTCACCAACAGCAACAGATGAATAAATACACGAATTAAAAACATCACTAAGATTATTGACATTATCATTAAGATGTGAGGACGCACCTGTGTCCATATTCCAATTACCGGAAGCATGTGGCAAATTAGTTTCATGACCCGCGGGACCCACGCCCATTTGCTAACTTGTAAACGAACTGTTTTGACCCCCTGCAGGTGAACCAATCACATTGAACTGGCCTGGGAATGCCTGCTAAACCGCATGACAGTTCTGACCCCCTGCTGAACCTGCTAGTAACCCCTGCTGAACCTGACCCCCTGTTGAACCTGCCATGAACCGCTGCTGAACCTGACCTCCTGCTGACCCTGCCATAAACAGTCCAGTTGAACCCCCTGTAGGTCCAAACACACCTGTTGTGACCCCCGGTTGTAGAAACTGCCCCGCTAAGTGCTGTTGGGCCATAGAATAAGAGTGGGCCGGTGATGGACTAATGAAGCCTGGAGGACCATACGAATGTTGTGTGTGGCATGCAACATGGTTATGTGATCCAGTGAAGTTTGGCAAAGGTTGGTTATTAACAGATTGAATATTAGTATTTATGCCATGAGTATTAAGTTTAGCCAACAAACTTTGAAGAGTTGCAATATCAGCGGAAGTCAAAGATGAAGATGATGCAATATCAGGAGCTCTAGGCAATGACACGGTAACATTACCATGGACCTCGTTATGTAAAAACTTGCAATACTCACCAAAGTGGCAAGAACCATTATTAAAATTAAAGCATGCAAGAACCCTTATGGTTTTAATAGGACTAATGTAACAGTAAGTGTATCAAGGAATATGGGTTGTAACAAAGGCACTACTTTAACCAAGGAAACCAATGTCAATTACAACTGTCAACAAATAAAAAGAAGAAAACAAAAACTTTAACACTTGAACCAACAACGTCGACTGGTAATCACAAATACCAACGGTCGAGGAAGTTATAAACACCACAAGTCAACTGGTAATCAAACAAATACCAACGGTTGACAAGAACAAATAAGTTAGTCGACTGGTAATAAAAAAAAATACCAACGATCGACTAGATAACACAGTTTAAAAGGAACGGTTGTTTATGATTTTAGAGGATCGATTTTCTGATGGTTGTGATACCATGAGTAAACCCTAATGGACCCAACCCCACATACCGGGCTTGGGCCTTATTTATCATCTAATAATTTTAAGCTTTGTGGATGTGGAAAATCAAAATTTCACAAGGCCATGAAAAATCGTTAACTTCTGAGGTTGTTTGCAGGTTATTGAGTTTCACTGTAGTCAACTTAGACCGTAAATTATGGTTGGTGCGAAGGAGTTGGTGACACGGGAATTATGAGTTTAGGTTATGGGTGTCCTGATCTTTTTGTTCATATAGTTGACATTTGAATATCAAACATTAGTTGTACCTGGTGAAATTTGTGAGGCAAGTCGCAAATTTCTCGATATGTTCTATTCGAAGAAACAACAAATTATTTTGAGTTGGCATTACTTGGGAGAAACTAGACGTACTTATAGTCGATTTTATTGGAAATATTATTCTGAGCGCAATGGCGTTATCCTCATGGCTTGAATCTACCGTTTGATAGTCTAAATGTGTCCCGAACCACATTTAGTAATAGATATCATAAATTTCAGTATTAGTCCTTGTGCTCAATTTACCCCGCCACCCTCAGAAATTGCTAGGTTTACAAGATTGGCCATTGTGGTCCCTAGGGTTCCACTATATAATCCCTATTATAACTTCTCTTCCTCATTTTTGCTTCAATAAAACCTGTCTCCTCTCTCCCTCTTCTCTCTAGGGTTGTAGCCGCCACCAAGATCCAACCACCTCCAGTCAAACTCAGGCCTCTTCGCCGTTAACCACCACCTTATCACTCCATCATCATCATCACCACCACACTCCTCATAACTCATCGTCCGTGAACTGGACGCGTGCTCACGCGCCGCCACCGCCGCTGTGAACCCCACACCGCCACCATAAACACCATTATCTCGCTTCTTGTGACCCATATTCGAAGAACATGCACATGAAAACACAACCTAACGCCACCACCATCATTATTCGGGTTTTGTCGCCAAGGTAGATCAAGAGTTTGTTGCTACGGTTTAATGTGAACGTCACGAATAGGGTTTATTTTGGCGTTTATTCGTGTTTTTGCTCGTGGTCTCGGATTTATTCGTGTTTTGGTTCAAGTTGTACTCGAAAGACACCACCACCACCACTGTCTCAACATCTCTTCGCCCCACGTCTCTCTCATATTTTATTCTCGATTTGGTGATGTATTGGTATGATTTGGAGAATTTGTTGGAAGAGGATGTGAGCTTCTTGGTGGAGAGTTATAGAATGTTTGTGATGATGATAGATTGCTCACAAAAGGAGTGTAAGCACCCGAGCTAGATTGGGTGAGCAAAGGTGACAAGTTTATGATGAGTGATGAGAAAATTGGTGAAGTTGGCTTTGAGGAAGAGGATGGCTTAGATGAAGAGTAAGATGTTCCATTGGTGGATGGTGTTTTTAGAGGTGCACCTGGTGCTTGAGGAGAGGATGGTGAAGATTTTGGAGAAGGAGTGGTGTCATAGAGAGTAAGATCAATGAAATTGGTTTGTGTTGGAATGATTTTGATCTTAGGCCTTTTGTTTGGTTGTTGTGGATTGAGTGAGGTTTTGAGCTTTTTGCTTGTGGTTGGCAAAGAAGTGGAATATGATGCCATTGTGGGGGATGAAGAAGAAATGGAAGATGGTTGTGATGAGGTTGAAGAAGAGAATGAGAGTTTAAATAATCAAGCATGGTTAAGAGTATGGGCAAAGCATGCATTAGGAAACTTTTAACATATAAAATTGTTTATCTAAACATGGTAAGGTGGTGATAAACATGCAATAGGTTTAGGATTGCAGAAAGGAAAAAAAGAGTGCAAAAATCCATGATCCCAAGAGACGGTCCGTTAAATGCTGGACGGTCCTTTATCATTAAGGGACCGCCAATTCGATAAAGGACCGTTGGCAGTGAGTTTCCAGATTTTTACCCAGTTGTTCATTTCTGCAACCTGCATACACAACTCATTCCTACATATCACAGAACTTCATAAACAAAAGGTCAAACTTAATAGTTATCGTCCAAGAGCTAAATCGACCAATATCATCATCCAAATACAAACATAAACAATAATCAAGCATGTCTAATAATCATAAGTTAGTTCACATAAACGATGAACGTAGATATCAATGAAAAGTACTCCAGATGACATTTTACTTCTTCTTTTTCTTTAAGAACTTCTTGATTGACTTTAATTAGTCTCCTTTGATGTGTCTCTCTTGGTACATGAGTAGCTCCTCATCGAGAATATAATCAATCGATAGTCTTTCAAACTCAAGAAATGATGATATGTGTGACTTGGATATAGGATCCATGACATGACCGAAGGGTTGGTATTGGGTACTTTGGAGGTATGGATACGTTTTCATAACGTAATGATAAAAACGAGTCAAGAGCATCTCATAGGGCATTAACTTATCGTTACTGTCATCGAGTTGCATTATTCACTTAGCGAAGAAATATGTGAGATTTTAAGGTCGTCTACTGATTATGCAATATAGCATGTGAGCACAACATGCTGTTACATATTCACGATCCTTGATTAGATAAAAAACGCTTTCACGTTGAATGATTGCCATAGCTTGAAGATCAGGACGAAGTTCAGAAATACGAATTTTATTGGGGTGAAGAGTGTTGGAAGTTTGACAGATTGACTCAATTTTCTTGGCAGAAGAAGGAACATATGTCCGATATGGACCTTCATCTTCTCGACTTTCAAGAAGGGAGTTGAGATCAAATTCTTCCGAATAGGCACATTGCCCATTACATGGAAGTTCAAGAATTTGAGCAAAATGCTCAAGAGACACATGGACATTGTAGTGACCTATCCTACATCTAAAATGCATGGAGTAATTTTGGTCTCGTTTGATTTTAGCACTACAGTAGGTATGAAGCAAGGACAAATGGGTTCATTACTGTTTAGAAGACTATCGAAACCTATGAAGCAAAAAGCTCTTTCGATACGTTCCTTGTCAGGATATGAGGGATCGACCGTTCGTCCCTCATGAACATGACCAATCTCAAGTTGTTTGAAGCTTGGAATAAGTTCAGGTGGTGTGTCAGGTTCAGAGGATATTTTGGGAATGTAAGATTGGGTTAAGATGTGATCAATATCATATGTGAGAGGCATAGTTGCTCCTACAAACAAAATGACAATTATGAGATTCAAGTAATTTATATTTTTCTGGTTCAGTTTTAGTTTTCGATTCATTTTATCAAAATTATACTTATTGATGATGTACCCTCTGGTTAGCTCGAAGGATCCCCTTCGAGTCTCATCGCAGCCTACATAATCGAAGGCTCTGGCTAGCCTCCTAAAACTTTCATTGGCGTAAAACTAGTCACCTATGATCTAGTTACCAAATGGGAATTCGCCAATCGAAGGATTAAGCCCTTCGGGGTATCCTTCGATAAGTCATTAGAACGGAACGAAGCCAAGCCCAAACATTGGTAAGACCAAGTCTTACCCACGTCTCCTCTTTCTCTTTAGCCTCCCCGCTAAATTAGGAGGAGTGGGACATTAAGCCCTAGTGGCCACCACACGTCATGGGACGCCCCCATGATCTCCGGAATTTGTACTAACACTCTCTAAGGTTATTTCGTCCCTATAAATAGCCTTGGACGAGTTGGAAATCTGGTATGCAATCTATCCTACTTTATTTTACTACATTTTTCACCTAAATTCTCATACCAAGTACTTATTCACACGCCGGAGGTGGTTCGCAGGGTCCAACCCTTGCGCAATCACTTAACGTAGTGTTTTAGTATTTCTTATTTCAGGTTATATTCAAGCTTGGCGTAATCACAACACCCCATATACCCTTTGATCACCATCGAAGGCATGGTCGTGCAATTTATTGTACAATCCGTGGCGCCATCCGTGGGCCCGCATGAGACAGGTCCGGAACACGAAAATGCGCAGGGAGTTGGAATACTCCAGCGACGATTACGATGAGGAGATGGAAATGGAACAAAGGCCTCAATCACAGGGGGTCGCACACTCAGCTATGAGAATAGGATCCCCTTCCAGCCGAAGAACCAATGGAAGGACTGTTAGTTTTGAAGGGATTCCTGAAAGGGTTCCCACAAAGAGAGCGAGGTTACCTTTTGATTTTTAAAGATAGATATGTCACAGCTTTGTGAAAGTTGCAGTGAAACAGGGTGTGTAATTTAGGGTTTGTGCATACATAGGTATTTATACTATACGTAGTTGTATCTAGAAGCGGTTTTAAATTTCGAAAAATCGTTTGAAATTACTGATAATCATGCCGTTACAATCTTTTGTTCAACAGATGGGTCATAGGCATGCGCATTTAATGCATTTTTGAATTTTGAAAATTTCTCTTATCCAATTTTCGAGGATATGGTGAAGTCCTTGAATTGCGATAGAGTCGTAAGCAATATATTCTTGCACCTATATATCACTTTCGACTGGGGGGCTTGATGATGTACCCTCCGGTTAGCTCGAAGGATCCCCTTCGAGTTTCATCGCAGCCTACATAATCGAAGGCTCTGGCTAGCCTCCTAAAACTTTCATTGGCGTAAAACTAGTCACCTATGATCTAGTTACCAAATGGGAATTCACCAATCGAAGGATTAAGCCCTTCGGGGTATCCTTCGATAAGTCATTAGGACGGAACGAAGCCAAGCCCAAACATTGGTAAGACCAAGTCTTACCCATGTCTCCTCTTTCTCTTTAGCCTCCCCGCTAAACTAGGAGGAGTGGGACATTAAGCCCTAGTGGCCACCACACGTCATGGGACGCCCCCATGATCTCCGGAATTTGTGCTAACACTCTCCAAGGTTATTTCGTCCCTATAAATAGCCTTGGACGAGTTGGAAATCTGGTATGCAATCTATCCTACTTTACTTTACTACATTTTTCACCTAAATTCACATACCAAGTACTTATTCACACGACGGAGGTGGTTCACAGCTGCGCAATCACTTAACGTAGTGTTTTAGTATTTCTTATTTCAGGTTATATTCAAGCTTGGCGTAATCACAACACCTCGTATACCCTTTGATCACCATCGAAGGTCTGGTCGTGCAATTTATTGTACAATCACTTATGTTGAAGCATATTTTCATAAAATATATTTTTCTTTATCCATTATATGCATTTGAAGTAGAATCTCCATTTTAAGTACCCAAATTCATATTGATTATGAAAATGTCGATTAGTTTTGTTGCATGGTTTTGAAAATATTTTTGACATGTATTGACAATGCATTAATACATTTTTATTACGTTCCTAAACATGATTAGCAACAACACATTTGGATTGGGGATAATTTTAATTTTGACCATTTTTTCAAAATACTCTAATTAGACCAATTTACATGTTGATACAAGTGTTGGTAATGATACATTGTTGGGATTAAGTGTTAATATTTATTGATCACACGAAATATCAAAAATCCCCAATTTTGAAAATGTGTTTATATAAACCCTAATTTCGAATTAAAAACTAGAATTAGATTAAATTGACTTACTATTGATGATGGGTGTACTTGATTTGTTGAGGATCTTGGATTGTAAGCATTTGATTCGTGTTTGCTTGGTGAGATTAATTATTTGGAAGTGTGGGTAAGTTTTTTGTCATTGTTTTTCCAAAAGAGGTGTTTGATCTGTTTTACTGAGATGAAAGCGTGTTTGTGTCTCAAAAGTCCAGACGGCCCCTTATCGAAAAGGGACCGCCGATGGGACCCGCCAAGTGGTCAGGGACCATCGGCAGTAGGAGGTTTAGGTGAGTTGGTTTTTGATTGATTTTTGAAAAACACTTAGAATTTTATTTTTCACTTGAGTATTTTGATTGGTGCCTTTTAAAAACATGTTTACTTAACAACCTAAGGTTCTAAACACTAAGGAGACTCAACACGTACAAGTAGGTCAAGGAGTGGGTGTTGTGTAGAATCGAGACAAGAGAGGTAGAAATGACTCGAGACACACTGAATTGGAATAGAGGTAGAGTCGAGACAGAAGAAAATAAGAGACTCGATACGCTTGAATAAAGATTAGGAGTAGAATCGAAACAGAAGAAACTGAGAGAATGAGATTCAAATACGAGACTTGCATCGAGAAGGCTAGAAGTCAATCATGTAAATGCCAAGAGGAGTCATAGACGAGAAGTAGAGAATGACAAAAATGTGCATCATCTATAGTGATTGATTGACGCAAAAATCGATTTTAATAATGGCTATGGTAAGACCATTATTTTCCAAATATTTTGCTTGAATCTAAAGACGGATAAGCATTTAGACATAACGTCTAATTGTAAAGAAACATATAGCAACAATTAGCACACATATACTATCTAGCATGCAAGCATGTAACAAGCAATCACATAGTCACGTAAGCATATAGCAAATAGTCATATAGAAAGCATGATAGTCAAGGTTGTATAAAAACGTATCTTGGCCGCTAGCTATCATTAATTGCACATTACCATAGAATATGTTGCACGTGATGCAAGACTCAATCATGACTAAGAGGTCTTCATGTTCATTGTGATATCATGGATGTAAATATATGTGTTACACCCCATGAACGCTTTAACCAAAAACTTAAACTTTTTACGCGGAAACGCTTTGACCCGTTACTGACTTGTGTCACTCATTTATAAACTGACTAAATGTAACAACCCGCATTTTCGGGACATTTCTCCTATTCACTATACATCAGTTACTATTCATCATTTACTATTCATCAGTCACTATTCATCATTTTACTATTCATCATTTTCGGAGTCAGTTTGTGATTCCGAGATGCGTTCAGAAATTTTACTATTCATGTGACACTATTCATTCCCGGAGGGAATCACTATTCATGATCATCATTCACCATTACGTAAACTGAGTTTACGAGTCTTCAAATTCGCATAACCAATGTGGTTTAGCTGCGAATTCATGCATCATTCATTAATGACACTTCATATAGACTGGAATAGTCTACACATCATCATCACATTACATAATGCACGGATACGCATTGTTTCCAACTACGTATGCTTAATTTGTAATTAACGATACCACTCAGTTTTACTACTAACGTATACCCGACACTCCCGTCTATGATCCTAACATATTTTTGTACTCATTGTACTAATATAAAAATTATAATATTAATTTACCCGGTGTTTTCTAATCAATTACTATATTTTACGGTCGGAGCTTATTACTCCGTCGGTTTGCGTAATCTCAACACAATAATTATTTCGACACCCGATTCTTGCAAGGAATAATATTTTACAACTTTTATAACTTCGTCCTATTTTATTTCACCTCGTTAACATTTATTTCTAGTTAACTCGGTACCCGATAACACCCAACGTACAAAATATCTAACTAATACTTGCACCTAGGGGACCAAAACATTTATGAGCACACACACTTTATTTTTTTCTTCTCCTTTGTGCCGCCCCCCCCCCCCCCCCCCCTAAAAACATGGATCTTGTCTTCCCTAAACTAGATAATTACATTAATATGCATATATATACATCTCATCTTTCTACACATACATCCACTTTACAAGAAAAATAAACTAGCAAATTCTCACTTCTTCCCCATTCATTTTGAGGTTCGGCCAAACAAGATCAAGAAGGAAGAAACCATAAACTTTTCAAGATCAAGTGCTTAAACAAGTCATAGTACTAATCTAGTTAAGGTTTTGAAATAAAAACCTCAAGATTATTAAGTTTTCTTGCTCAAAAATCATCAAATCTTCAAGTAAGTTACTAACAACCTTTCCTACTCTTTTAAACATCTACTTTATATATTTTCATGATCTAGTAAGAAAAACATGCAAGTATGTTATGATCCATACCACTTATTACTCATTTCTTTCTTTATAAACATAGATCTATAATTTTTATTAGCAATATCATGAGATCCACCATTTTTGGTGAAGACTAGGGACCCATGACACCCTAAGAAGGTGTATGGTAGGATTGGTACTTGTGGAGTTGATTTGAAGTAGATTGGTTAAGCCTTGAACAAGTCTTGATCCTTAAAAATGAGTTTTAAACACTATATATATAGATCTGTCCATTTTTGTAAAACGTGGGAAAATCAGTAGACCTGGAGTCTTTGTGGCTTATATTTTTATAAAATACACTCAAAAACGAAGCCGTGGGCGAAAGAACGGATTAAAACGGACTTACGACGAGAAAGATATGATTTTTCCAAGATTAACGACGCAAACTATTTTCTGAAAAATATACTTGTTGTCCCACGATTTTCAAGGGCAAATCTGAGGTGTAAAACTTGATCTAGCCGTCCCGACTTATCAAAAATATATTAGTATATATTAATACGATTCCGGGGATATAAAGAACATAGAAAACGAGCTTATAACGAAAAAGATACAAGTGTTTGAAATCCGACGATATATATATATTTCCATCAGCACTTCTATTACAATTTTGCCGCTAAACTGTCTTTGCGAAACACCTCTTTCTCGGCTGTTTTTCTCCATGATCGGTAGGGTTTGAGTCCGAGCCGTCTTCATATGAAATCAAGATCTTCCAGCAAGCTTTTTAAATCAATTGGCCGTTCGTCGAATAGATTTATAACGAATAAAATACAGCCTCATCTTTTTACCCGAAAATCCTTTCAAAACTATTATTTGACAGCTTTTACTATAATAGAATTTTCCTAAGTGTTGAACATAATATTTTCAAGTAACAACAATGAGAGTCGATTTTCTCATCGATCAAGACCCGTATAGCCAAAAGTTAAATGACACGACTTCTAGATATTGTTACAAGGTTTTCAAAAACGCCGAGTTGCATCACTAACCCTTAACGTACAACATTTCGCGACTTGTTTTGCGAGGCCATTTTGGGCATATTTTCAAGTAATGAAAATGTTATTTTTGCAACGAAAACCTTATATTTGCCGATAGAACACCAAACAAGGATCGTGGAGTACCGTTTCAACATATTTACATGAAAAGTGGTTATTAACCTAACGAGACGTCAAAAATATATTTTTCGACGATAAACGTTATTTTCAAAACTAATGAGTGGTATTGATAACATATGTATTTGCATGTGTAGCATCATTTCATTTCTTACATTAGACTATCATTCATATTAGGTTGCGATTAGAGATCGTGTTTCATTTCGTGTATTCATTGTTGTCATCGTAGCTATTGCACCAGGTGAGTTCATAACCCCTACTTTTACTTGTTTTACAACTGTTTTGGGGGAAGATACATGCTCGATACTATTTAAATTCAATGTTTGTTTTACTTGAACGCGATTCATTTTCTCAAACATTACTGAATGGTTGAAATACTTGATTGATTACTTGAATACATTATGTATTACCTATTTCATCCTTGATTACTTTCTTATGGACACAAGTACATTACTTTATTGCGGACATAAGTACAAAACTGTTACATTGCCTGAGTTACCGATTACTGCCACTAAAGTCCCCTTTATCATGAACTGTTAATTACATGCGTGTGAGCGCGAATGCTATGAATAGATCTATTTGGGTTGACACCCCCGTCCGAGTTGGTCGCGCCAACCTGTTAAACGGACGCATATCATTCGGATTATTTCCGAGTGTCTGGCAAACACTTACTTGGGGCATTATTATACTTGATTGTATACGATTACGTCGAGCTTCGGGGTCATGAGCTTAAGGCATTGTATTTTATTTTTGGGTTAACGTTGTATTTGTTATAATGGTTATCCCTACTGAAAATCTTGTGTTCCGTGAAATGCTTGTTTACACAAACCAAACATATTACTTTTGGCAGTGGGTTGTAAACACACAGGTTACAAGTCTCTTATGGCGGGACTTGCAACTGAGTGGATTTACGATGCCTTTGCTGGGAAATCTTCATTTAAATGCAATGTATTTCATTTTACACTAAACTCTATGAACTCACCAGCTTTATGCTGACGTTTTAGCATTTATTTTCAGGTATTAAGCAATGGCACGCTACTGGAGGTTTTGGCAGGGCATGGCATGGTCATAGAAGACTCTGATATTCATTGGGGGACCGATTTAAAGTATTTTAAGGGCCTACTTCCGCACAAATTTTAACAATGTAAATTCAATACTTTTGATTAAACTATTTTATTCTAAATGATTCAAGTGAAAACCATTTTTGAACTTGTGTTGTAATACCAATTGAGTTACACCCCAGCTACATGTATGCTTCCGCTGGACTCGATTCTGGGGGTGTGACACTAAAATAAGTTACAAAACAAATATTGATACTATTTTTAGAAGAACTAGACTCCAATACTTTTAAAATGAGTGGAGGCGCCCTAAAGTGCACTATGACCCCTAAAGTGCACTGTGACCATAAAGTGCACTATTGTCTCAAAATGACCCGTAACACTTTTTAACATAAAATCAACACTTTAAACCTATATTTAAACATATGCAATCCACATTTAGCTTAAAATATACATTATACCTTGTTTCCCAAAATTCTTGATCCGTTAGACCCAAAATGGGTTAAAATGGACCTTGTCCCAAACACCCCTTTTTCTGCATGACCCTTTGGTGCAATATTGACCTATTTTCCGGAAAAATAACTTCTATAACATGACATAACCCCAAAACTTCCAGAAATCATTAGAACATTATAAACATCAAATATATGCATAAACTTGGTCATAATTACCCGCAAAAATGTGCTTTACAAAGTAACGGGTGGAAACACTCGTTTTGACCCATTTGGATACTACACTTAACCATAGCACCTTTAACCATAAAAGTAACACTTTAACCATAAACCAAACACTCATTTAACATTAAAAACCATGACAACTTTGATCCATGACTATTGACCCATTCAAATCCCAAAATGGGTACAAACATACATTAATCCAAACACCCCTTTAAACATGGTCATAAACACTTAACCCATGTTATGACATGAACCATTAGACATACTCGACTTTAACATACCACAACATAACTTTGACACATGAGTACGCGTTTACAACTCGATAAAAGACTCACGGGGGTATGATACCATCATAGAGCTCGGTATTCTATACTAAGCTCCTAAATGCATACTACCTTTATACTTGCATATCTAATTCCTTTAATCCATCTATCCAAGCCATCCATAAAAGCATACAAACCTACAAAATGGTTAAACAACTAAACCATAAGCTTTCGTTTAGTAAGTAACCCGACATAAAACACATATCATACACATATTAGCACATAAGCATCATGATCACTTACTTTACTTCCATACCATAACATTCAAATAGTACAACACAAATCTTAATCATATAAGCTACAACAAGTCTCATTAGCAATAGCCAAAAACATGCTTAGCTATTCATAACTAAACCCCACTTCCCTAACTTTCATCCATTACTCAAACCAAGTGCTAACTTACGACAATCATAACACATATATGGATAACACACATATAACACATGTTTTAGTACAAGTTACTTACCTTAAATCCAAGCTATATTTACCAAGAACATCATCATCTTCTTCCTTGTTTCCTAAACCATAATCATCACCATGTCTATTAACACATTAAAGTCATAATAATAATAAGGGTTTATACAACCCATAACTCACCGAATTTCTATTCTTAATCATCATATGATCATATCATGATCGTATGATGAAATCCCCAATTATCCCACATGAACCCTAATTTCAATTTCATCAATTAACTCAAAATTAGATTACTTACTTGTGTTGGAATGACCACTAGGCTTAAACATTAACATAAAAACATTAATTCTTCAATCACTAGATCATCAAGGCTTGGTTTCCCTCCCTTTTTCCTTGTTTGGGTCATCACATACAAAACACACCACACTCCTGAGTTTTCTGGAATTCCATGGAGTATTCTAGCTATAAGTTAGATAGGAGTTTGGTCTCATAACATAATAGGTCCCTTAGGTTCCCTTTCTTTCACTTTGGCCACAATATACTTTATAACATGATCAACACTTGACAAGCTTAGTCCCTCGAGTATGTTTCTCTTATATTATGCCACATCAATATTTCTATAACTACATTAGTCATACTTTGACTATTAGTTTGACTATCGGGTTTGACCACTACACAACATTCGTTGGTTGGCCAATCACGTAAATTCATAATCCATTTTCATCTAAAGTGGGGTCCAAGTACGCGGGAAACGGGTCTAACAATTCTATCCCTTATTTAGATTTCGTCCTCGAAATCTCTCATCTATATCTAACCAAAACTAATTCACAACATACACCCATTCTCATACTTTCGAATCCTTAGTCATCTCATTGCAACGATCTAGATGATCTTGCAATTCTAAGCTTAACATAACATAATCATTACTCAAAACCCGTTATAAATAACACTTCTCATCACGATCTTATCTAAAATTTCCAACAATGACGACTTGTCATTCGGAGGAAATCTAATATTTGACTTTATATAAGTCAAACTTCACACTATTACCACGTCATACGCCCATGCACTAACATGACTTAAAGTCATAAATCAGCCAACATCACATTTTACATAATACCAACACTTATCTACCTCAAAACCGGTAACTTATTTCAAGTCATATCAGGTACCATCTAAATAGCACTTTCAAAAATCTTTCTCAACTTAAATCAAAACTTATTCTAGGCGTCTATCTTAAGGTTTCACACATATCCTTAACGCCGCTATAAATTTTATTCATATCTAATCTCTTGTCTTATGACGTCTAACTCATTTTAGTTTTCACTTTCTCACTTCTCTACTCGTATTCATGCCATATCGGTTACACATAAGCCCACTCGTTTATAACTCTTTACTCACATAAAAAGGCGTCCCAATCTATGAAAGTAAGGAATTAAAAACTTATGATTCGGAGATTTATAATTTCTTTATTTAAATGAAGAGGCATCCCGATCCATTTAAATAATGAGATTATAAATCATCCTACTCACGTACTTCCGACACAACAATCATACTTACTTTTACTTTCCATCTTTTCTAGCCTTGGATCCAATCTTTCTAACTTTTCATCCATGTCATAAAGACAAGCTGGCTATCCTGAGGGATACCGTAATATCCATGCCCTCGTGGCAAGCTGGGCCACCCCGAAGGATGCCATAATATCCATGCCCTTGCGGAAGCTGGGCCATCCTGAAGGATGCCAAAACTATCCATGCCCTAGCGGCAAGCTGGGCCATCCAGAAGGATGCCAAACTATCATCCATGCCATAAGGCAAGTTGTACAACCATGCCATGAAAGGCAAGCTAAGCTATCCCGAAGGATACTTCCATACATGCCAAGGATATAGGAAAATCATGCCGGTGAAGGCAAGCTAACAACCATGCCAAAAAGGCAAGCTAGGCCATCCCGAAGGATGCCAAAACTAGAGCATTGGATCCAAGCTATGATTACTTTAACATCTTTACTCGTTTTATCTTTCATGTACTTTTATCATTAAGTACACACTATCATTTCCTCACTTCTCATTGCCTTAAGCAAATTCAACATTCGCTACCATGTTTACTTTCATCTCGACAAGTTTCTATATAACACTTACCAATTTTATTATACTTGCATTCCACAATGCAATCTATCATTTATCCGTCAACCCTAAGTTGACTCACACTTTCACTATATACTATTATCACATTGTCCTACTCAATTCTTTCATGTACGTAAATTGTGCATCTTATCATCATACATATTTCAATATTTTAACATGATTCGATTCATGTTTTACAATTCTTTCTAGCGTATTTCATATCACTTACGACTTCTAACGCAATCTATATCTCATTCATCACTTCTACTCATCACGGTTAACCGTTTACTTGCTAACACATTTTATTTATCATGTTTTATATGTAACATGATCTCATCATACTTGACTATACACTTTCACTTTTCTCATTTAATTAAACATATAAGAATTCATGCCTTCAAGCATCTAATCGTTATTATATCAATCGTATCCTTCTAATCATTAACTACAAACATACTTCATTATTCATTTCTCACATAGTATGCATTCAAATGCATCGATCTTATCTCATACACTTCTAGCGTCATGCTCTCAAGCATACTATATAAGATTTAGACATATAAAACTACTACCATAGACTTAGCTTCACATATACAATAACACTTAACACTTATCCAAAAAGCGTTAAAACATTTATAATCATATAGTCTATGGCTCATAAATAACATCACACAATCAATCTATATCTAAGCACCAACATTCTAATTAGCCGCAAGCACTAGTCTACATTATAACTAAGGCATCATACAACTTCCAATTCACTTGCTAGCCCATCTCTAATACCACTTAGCATTCCTATTCGCATTGCATCTCCATAATTCTATCATACATACACATAATCACAATACAATCACCGACACCAACCGAGGTGCACGGTCAACTAATCATTCAAACACTTTAAGTCCTCCACGTACTTATATCTCATACAAATCAACACTATAAATCACATCCATAACTTATCATCACTAATCTCATATAGCATAAAACATAGTCCAACTCATACTTAACAATTAATTCCCGCATCACTAACACTTACGCTCAACGCTTCTACAAGTGGTTTAAGACTAGGAAACCTATAGTGGAAAACTAATTCACTTAAACCGAAGCTCTGATACCAATTTTTTACGCCCCGTGCCCAATTTGACCAAAAACTTAAACTTTTTACGCGGAAACGCTTTGACCCGTTACTGACTTGTGTCACTCATTTATAAACTGACTAAAATAAGTTACAAAACAAATATTGAGAATATTTTTAGAAGAACTAGACTCCAATACTTTTAAAATGAGTGGAGGCACCCTAAAGTGCACTATGACCCCTAAAGTGCACTGTGACCATAAAGTGCACTATTGTCTCAAAATGACCCGTAACACTTTTTAACATAAAATCAACACTTTAAACCTATATTTAAACATATGCAATCCACATTTAGCTTAAAATATACATTAGACCTTGTTTCCCAAAATTCTTGACCCGTTGACCCAAAATGGGTTAAAATGGACCTTGTCCCAAACACCCCTTTTCTGCATGACCCTTTGGTGCACAATTGACCTATTTTCCGGAAAAATAACTTCTATAATATGACATAACACCAAAACTTCCAGAAATCATTAGAACATTATAAATATCAAATAAATGCATAAACTTGGTCATAATGACCCGCAAAAATGTGCTTGACAAAGTAACGGGTGGAAACACCCGTTTTGACCCATTTGCATACTACACTTAACCATAGCACCTTTAACCATAAAAGTAACACTTTAACCATAAACCAAACACTCATTTAACATTAAAAACCATGACAACTTTGATCCATGACTATTGACCCATTCAAATCCCAAAATGGGTACAAACATACATTAATCCAAACACCCCTTTAAACATGGTCATAAACACTTAACCCATGTTATGACATGAACCATTAGACATACTCGACTTTAACATACCACAACATAACTTTGACATATGAGTACGCGTTTACAACTCGATAAAAGACTCACGGGGGTATGATACCATCATAGAGCTCGGTATTCTATACTAAGCTCCTAAATGCATACTACCTTTATACTTGCATATCTAATTCCTTTAATCCATCTATCCAAGCCATCTATAAAAGCATACAAACCTACAAAATGGTTAAACAGCTAAACCATAAGCTTTCGCTTAGTCAGTAACCCAACATAAAACACATATCATACACATATTAGCACATAAGCATCATGATCACTTACTTTACTTCCATACCATAACATTCAAATCGTACAACACAAATCTTCATCATATAAGCTACAACAAGTCTAATTAGCAATAGCCAAAAACATGCTTAGCTAGTCATAACTAAACCCACTTCCCACACTTTCATCCATTACTCAAACCAAGTGCTAACTTACCACAATCATAACACATATATGGATAACACACATATAACACATGTTTTAGTACAAGTTACTTACCTTAAATCCAAGCTATATTTACCAAGAACATCATCATCTTCTTCCTTGTTTCCTAAACCATAATCATCACCATGTCTATTAACACATTAAAGTCATAATAATAGTAAGGGTTTATACAACCCATAACTCACCGAATTTCTATTCTTAATCATCATATGATCATATCATGATCGTATGATGAAATCCCCAATTATCCCACATGAACCCTAATTTCAATTTCATCAATTAACTCAAAATTAGATTACTTACTTGTGTTGAAATGATCACTAGGCTTAAACATTAACATAAAAACATTAATTCTTCAATCACTAGATCATCAAGGCTTGGTTTCCCTCCCTTTTTCCTTGTTTGGGTCATCACATACAAAACACACCACACTCCTGAGTTTTCTGGAATTCCATGGAGTATTCTAGCTATAAGTTAGATAGGAGTTTGGTCTCATAACATAATAGGTCCCTTAGGTTCCCTTTCTTTCACTTTGGCCACAATATACTTTATAACATGATCAACACTTGACAACCTTAGTCCCCCAAGTATGTTTCTCTTATATTATGACATATCAATATTTCTATAACTACATTAGTCATACTTTGACTATTAGTTTGACTGTCGGGTTTGACCACTACACAACATTCGTCGACTGGCCAATCACGTAAAGTCATAATCCATTTTCATCTAAGGTGGGGTCCAAGTACGCGGGAAACGGGTCTAACAATATGTCTTCAAGAGGCTTCCTTTACATATCTAAGGACATAACTAACAAGCAAGCATGGTACCCAATTTCTCATGGGTCTGAGATGGTTAGTCTAAAACATCCGTTGCATTTATATGCAATTTGTGAGGATGTTGCCAATGGATAGAAATGTTTCTTTACATTTTATTCCTATTACTTAGATGATTATCACTAGTGACGATCATTGTTTTTAACATCTTTTAATTTTCAAAACAATCAATATTATATTTGTCTAAGCGGTTTAATAAATTTTACTTGTTTTGGCTTGCTAGTTGAGCACTCACACGAATCATATCCTAAGCCTGTTCTATCTCCAAATGTCTTTTGACTACTTAGCAAATTTTCAAGAGACCTAGAACTCTCTTTGAATGTAGCAAGTATATTAGCCATTTTATTAGCTTCCATAATCTCATTTTCATAATCATGACATACCTCACATTCTAGATTAATTTATATACCACTTTCAAGTCTAGACATTTTATCTTATAAGATGACTTCTTTTTCAAGATTGCTTTCTTATGATCTCAATGTTTCATTCTCCGAAAATGATTTTCTACTTATGTTACATAGATTATTAAGTTTATTTTCTATTTTTGAAAACTCTAGAATGAATGGATCATAACAAAAATGTTCAATTTTAGAATGTACCTCACTAGAAGAATCAACCTTTTGATTAGTTTCATGTTCAAGGCACATGTTGTCTTCTCCATTAGTATCACTCCAAGACTCGTAGATTAGACACTTTCTAGGTTGCTTATATGATCCTTGTCGGCGACTTTACCTACATCAAAAACATTTGAACTAGTAGTACATGCATTTACTTCAACTAAATGTTTTTCTAATGACTTATTTTCATCATCTTTGGCTTAAACATTTCCTTGATGAAAGTTTAAAATATTTTTCCACATGTCATTTCCCGTTTGATGTAAAACTATTCTATCATATACAATTTTCGGCAAAACTTTATAAATCAATATTTTTGCTTCAATATTTTTGCAAAACTTTCTTGTGAAATTTTGATTGTCAAAATTTGCTTTCATTGGTTGAAAATCACCAATTGAAATGACATGCCAAAGATCATGATCTATTGATTTCACATAACTTTCAAATTCATTTTTCCATTCGACAAAATTTTCATTTTTGAAAAATGGTGGTTCATTCAAAGAAACCCCTTCTATATTTCTTTCAAAATCCATAGATCGGTTCAAGATTTAAAGTACAATATACTTTAAATATCTTAAGTGACGTGGCTCTGGTACCAATTGTAGAAACTAGAAGGGGGGGGGGGGTTGAATAGTTTCTCCGTTTCTAATTACTTATAAAAGTATTTCGCCGCTTTTAGGTCCGGTTAAAATTCTTTTACACACTTGTTGAATTTTACTAGTTATGTGATATCTTCTAAACTAATGATGAAAGTAATATGCAAGTAAAGTAAAGAGTAAAGAAAGGGCACAACCAAAGAGACGCCGAGATTTATAGTGGTTCGGCATGAAGCTCACTCCTTCAACACACTCTTTCAGGCGGAGCAATCCGTACACAAGCTTACACCAAGTTTACCGACACTAAGCGGAATGTCGAGTTCTAATCGTAGCTAGAACCAATCTACTCCAAGGCCCACGTGGCCACACGGACAAGCACTCTTGTCCCACTTAGATCGACACACGATCCAAACCTTCACATGAACGAGCACTCCCGTTCACTTGAATCTTCACCCGATTCAAGTCTTCACACACGGACTTCACTAAGTCCCAATCTTTACACTAGAACTCCACTAAGTCCTAGCCTTTACACAACACCTCACGAACTATTACAAGTACTAATCCAGATACAACACATATCGGACTTACACTTTGTCCATTTCAAACCTACCCTCGACTCACATACAAGTCGGATCTACCAATATACAAGATTAGAATTTAGAGAAAAAAGAGAATCGTAACACTTGTTACATTTGTGTGTGGACTCTTATAACATCTCGAATCTTCACTACTTCGAGAGTTCTTCTCTTGCACTTTGATGTAGAGGAGGAGGAAATCACTTATAAACATATACCGATATGTTCTAGTGATCAAAGAAGTGAGAAAGGAGGAACATACTATTTTGTGCAAAAGGGATTCTTTTTCTGAGAATGAACAGTTCAGTATTTATACACGTCGGGAGAGGGGGTGACGGTCCTTTAAACATGTGACGGTCCTTTATCACTAAGGGACCGTCAGTCTATTTACGAGACCGTCCCGACAGATGCTCCTCTTTTTGTCCTGACGTGGTGAAAGTTTATCTGGTGAAGATTTCTGTCGGTTTTAGGCGGGAAAACTAGTTGTTATGCTTTTGAATTTTGAATATTTGGTTTTATAAAAAAATTCTTTAAAAACACAAAAATACATTTGATGAATTTTTTTTTTGTCATACATAAAAATGTAAGTTTTGAAGAAAATAAAATCTTTGATCACTTTACTAATTTCGGCATGAAGTTTGTTCATACCTGAAGTGGCGTTGTAGTAGATACTTGGAAGAAACGAGTTTCCTCGATTAAAAACTTATTAATCGTAAGTTTACGTATCGTGTTTTCATATTTTGTGATTATCAAAACATGTAGTGACCGAATAATGCAAACAACGTTTTTGACATTATTTGTATTAACAATTTGATTTAGCCGTTTGTTTATCTTTTTTATTTTGCGGCTCATTTTGCTTTGGAATCTGAGCTTCTTCAAGAGACATCCTTCATATTTATCAACCTTTTCCAAGATTGAATTTGCTTATTTAACCAACTTTTGAAGTTGTTTCACCCAGACGCAGTAGGCTGATGGACCTTCTTGTCCATCCTCATCAGACAATCTTGCGACAACCATCTCCAGGTTGTCGCGAAGGAGTTGGACGTTGTCCTTGAAACCCCACACCAATGAGACTTCTTTAAATAATGGCACACAAGCAAACTTAATGACTGTTTGAAAGCAGCATATCTCCATTGAGAGCTTTTTTTGAGTTTAGAACAATGAATACAAATGTAAGGATGGTCATAGTATTTATATTTCCAGTGAAAACGCGGATTTTCCTCATTTGTCATCACCGGTGAAAAATAGAGCATGGAGGGTATATGTGTGTCAGTGTGTGTGTGTGGGCTAGTCATTGTTTTAAATTTCTTTTTGGATTTAATCAGAAAGCATATAATGTGACTAGTAATTAATCTTTTAAACCGTCATTAAGTTTGCTTGTGTGACATTATTTAAAGAAGTCTCATTGGTGTGGGGTTTCAAGGACAACATCCAACTCCTTCGCGACAACCTGGAGATGGTTGTCGCGAGATTGTCTGATGCGGATGGACAAGAAGGTCCATCAGCCTACCGCGTCTAGGTGAAACAGCTTCAAAAGTGGGTTAAAGAAGCAAATTCAACCTGGGAAAAGGTTGATAAATATGAAGGATGTCTCTTGAAGAAGCTCAGATTCCAGAGCAAAATGATCCGCAAAATAAAAAAGATAAACAAACGGCTAAATCAAATCAACAACTTGGCAAACAACATGAGAGTTTCAACCAAAAAAGAGAAGGTTCAACTAGTTTCAACCAAAAAAAGAGAAGGTTGAAACTGGTTATATCACACATTTTGATGTCCAAAATTTGCGATGATGGTTTTATATTAGACCCATTATTTTAGCTAAATTTTTTCAATTCGGATATCTGAAATTTCATATGACAATTTTATATACCCAAATATCTTTATTTTGGGAAAACTTTTATATGAGTCGCAAAACTGAGAATTCATAAATCCCAACTTTTTAATAAATTCTGGTCAAATTTTTGGATTTCCGAATACGGTTATTTTTCGAACACCAAACTACATCAAAAAATCTTGGAAAGTCAGAGTTCTATTAAATAGGAGGCATAAAACTCGATATAAAATAATGAAGCGTTGAAATTGGAGGCCTTAAAAAGTCTGAGGCTGTTGGGAATTATTTGTAACTAGACTTAAATCTGGATTAGTTAGTTAAGTCGGGTAGTTAGTTAAGTCTGCCAGTACTAAGTTAAGTCTGTTTATGTTTTAGACTGTTAAGTCTGTTTTGCTTAACAAGTTAGATATCTTAGAAGATATTATAGGAAAGGATATGCACATGGTTAGATATCTTAGGAGAAGATATGTATGCATCCTTTCACACATTTTATAGAATTAGGGTTTCCTTGTAGTATAAAAGTAACCCTACGGCATTGTGTTTTATGCCAAGTTTTTCAAGATTAATAGAATATAAAGTTAGTAAATCCCTGTGTTATTCTTACTGATTGTGTTACCATTCCGCATTAACATCAAGCATACATTATTCTTAAGAGTTTCTCATATAAATACTTTAGATTTATTCAAGGTGTTTATTGTCTTACAAAGGCTACTTAGATCCAGAACTTTGGACCTACAAGTGGTATCAGAGCCTGTAGAGGGACTCTGAGTAAGAAGTAACACAGAAACCATAACCAAAAACACCTAAACTCTCATCAATCACATAAGATGTCTACTCCTGCTGAAGAATTCTCCTTTCACAGTGACTCTAAAGAATCACAAGACACTGAGGTTGCATCAGAGAATACCAAACCCAAGCAACAACAACAAGTGGTGTCAACATCCACTACCATATCCAATGTCAAACTCCCAATTCTCAAGAAGGAAGAGTATGATATCTGGGCTATGGATATGGAGCACTATTTTCAATATGTTAATAATGATGTATGGAAGGTGATTCAAAATGGAAACTCGAATAAGAGGATCTCTGTAGGCAAGGATGGTACTGTCAGAGTACTTCCAGCTGTCTCTGCTGCAGAGATCCATGCTGTGGAGAAATGTTTCCCATTTAAACCAACAAACCAAAACCGTGTCATCTCCTCAACCTTCAAAATAAAGCCCGCTACAACCTCCAACACACATTTTCATCCTTAAACAACCCTATCCTTGTTTTTTTGAAAATGTTTCTCATTAAGGAAAATGATGATTTCCTTGTAGCATTTCATGTTCTTAGTTTATTTTTAGTTTTTCTTCATTTTTAGAAGTAGGATGTTGTTGTCCCATTTCTTGTTTTTAACCTTCTAAGAGTCAAAAATTTTCATGAAATGAATTTCATTCTACAACAAGGTTTGCATTGTTTGTTGACTATTTAGGTATGAAGAGTAAACTATACCTAACTATGGTAGTATACATATATCTTGTGTTTTAGCAACTAACCCTTCTTTTTGTAGGATCATTATACATGCTTTCCTTCCTTGACACTCCATTTAGGGGAGTAATTTTCAAGGGGGAGCATGAGTATTGCATTGTTCCGCTTCGCAACTCTTAGTTGTGTTTTAGACACGAAATGCTTTCATAACTTGTCTTGTGCGGCAACTAACTTTTATTCTTGTAGGTTCAAAATCCATGTCTCCTCTCTTGGCACTCCATTTAGGGGGAGTATCATCCAAGGGGGAGCATGTGCATATTTCCGCTCCACTACTCTTCTTTTTGTTTCGACAAAAAGGGGGAGAATTTATATTAAACTTGTTCTATTATTAATACTTCCGCTTCGCTAACTCTTAGCAAAAACAAGTTTTAATATTAACTTTATAAGACTTAACACTAAATCTTATGACTTACGTATAAATAAAGTTTATGTTTTGTCATCAACAAAAAGGGGGAGATTGTTAATACAAATATCGCCTAAAAACGTTATTTATATTTTACAATCTTTGCTAAGTTTTGTTAATGACAAAGTATGAACTTTAGCTAAATAGTAAATCATCACTTTAGTGTTTAAGTCTTGTTTAACTAATGTTTACATTTCCTTTTAAACAAAACATTGTTTTTATTTCTTTAATTAGTAAGTGTCTTGTCACATCTCATTTATTTTTTTAAATAGAAATGTCACATCACATTTATGGTAAGTTTGTCCATATACATTTTTGGAAAGAAAGTGTGTTTGACTAACCATAAGTTTGCTTGCAAGTTTGTGTTTGACTTGTGTTTATGAGATGTGACCTTGTTTGGTTTGGAAGATTTATTGCAAAACCAACTGCAGCCCTGGTGGAACCCTGGGGGTACACGGGCGGAACCCTTCTGAGGGTTCCGCCGTATCCGCCAGACATGTAGTATGTTTTGCTATAAATACCAAGCCACTTGTTAGTTTTGTGTCATAACTTTAGGACATATATTTGAAATACTCTCTCAACTAACTCAGTAACATTTGACTTGTGTGATCCTCTTATATAGCAAGGGACTTCACAAGATCATCCAAGAAGTTACAAGTTTCAACTCTAAAGTTGCAAGACTTGTTAGCTTTGCTACGTATAAGCTTTGGTAGTTTATACTTCATTTGTATAGTGTGTATAGAAGTGATCGGTTAGTATTTTAGGCCTCAAAATACATAGTGTGTCGGGAGTTGTTGTACTCTTGTAAAAGAACTAACGGGAGTGGTTGTGCCCTTGGTAAAGAACTCGACATCTAGCTTTGTGTCGGTAAAAGTGTAAGCGACAAATGGGAGTAGTTGTACCCTTGTAAAAGAACTCGACATCTAGCTTAGTGTCGGTAAAAGTATAAGCGACGTTGTAAAGGTTTCTCCACCAGGAAAGGAGCTTGTTGATTAGTGCTTATAACTCTCGAGTTGGAAACTCGGGGCGTAGATGTAGGGCAAGGAAAAAGAGTCCTTGTAGCCGAACCACGATAAACAATCGTGTTGTGGTTTGATCGTTTCTTTCTTTGTCTTTGCTTATTACATATTGTCTCTAGCTAGAATTGTTAATCACAAGTAAAGCTTTTCAAAGAATTAAACAAACAAGTTAAGTTTATATCTTTAAACAAACGTAAAGTTTTCAAAGATAATCGAATGAAAAAGCGGTAAACTATTCAACCCCCCTTCTAGTTTTCCACACTGTTGTATCTAATGTTAAACCTCTTGAGCCTAGTTGTAAATCTCCTTTGGAATCTCCTAGGCCACAAGAAAACAAACCAAAAACACCTAAAAAGGAAAAGAATGTTAAAAAGGATAGGGTGCTAGGAGGAGGTTATGTTTTCACTCAAAAGAAATGCTTTGTTTGTTATAGCCCTAATCATCTAATAAAAGACTGTGATTTTCATGGAAAAAAGATGGCTAAAGAAAATGAGCTTAAGAAACAAAGAATGGCAACTACTAAAGTTGAGACTAAACCTGTGTGGAATGCTGTAAATAGAGTTAACCATGCTAATCAGCTTGTACCTAGACAAGTGCAACTCAATGCTGGTAAATCAAATGTTAATTCTGCTGGGTTAAGGGTTAATACGGGTTATTCCAAAGTTAATTCTGGTAGACCGAATTTTTGTACTGGTGAAAGAAATGTTAAACCTGTTGGGCAAAGGGTAAATTCTGTTCAACCCATGGGCACTTCTTGGTACTATAGACCTAAACAACCAGTAAAACCACAGGTGAATCAAGCAAACTTCAGAAGTCATTTTGCTAAATCTCATTCACCTGTGAGAAGATCTATTCCACAGGTGAACCAATTTAATCAAAGAAGAAACTTCACAAAATCAAAATCACCTGTGAGAAGACCCATTGTACAAAATGTAGCAAAGACTTCAAACTCTTATGCAACAAAGGGTAAAAGGGGGTTTCCTACTAAGGATTTGGACTATTGGAAATGGGAACCATTCAAGAATGAACTCACCTATAAGTCCCAAAGCAGTATACGTGGATCCTGTTCTTATAAGATATACAAATACGTGAATCCACAAAATGGACCCAAGCCTGCACAGGCCTGGGTCATTAAGAGAAACTAATCTCTTACTCTTATGTGCAGGATCATCCACTAAAAAACATGGGAAATAGGGGCATATTTGACAGTGGATGTTCAGGTCACATGTCTGGCAACAAGGAGCACATCCAATATTTTGAAAAATTCAAAGGAGGTTCTGTTACCTTTGGAGGAAGCAAAGGCTACATCACTGGTAAAGGAAGAATTGTTGTTGGAAATTTAGAATTTGACAATGTATCTTTTGTGAAAGAACTTGGGCAATTCAACCTATTCTCTATATCACAAATTTGTGATAAGCAGCATAAGGTTCTTTTTACTAAAACTGAATGTTTTGTGTTGACTTCTGACTTTAAGATGCTTGATGAAAGTCAGATACTCTTGAAAGTCCCAAGACAACATAATATGTATAGTTTTGATATGAAGATACCTACACCTGCAAAAGGTTTTGCCTGTTTGCTTGCAAAAGCTACATTAGACGAATCCAAACTGTGGCACAGAAGATTAGGTCATATAAACTTCAAAAACCTCAACAAACTTGTGAAGGGAAATCTTGTAAGAGGATTATCTTCCAAGGTTTTCAAAGATGACCATACATGTGTTGCCTGTCATAAAGGAAAACAACATAGGGCCTCATGTAAGGCCAAAACAGAAAGATCCGTTACTGAACCTCTGCACACTTTGCACATGGATCTCTTTGGGCCTACTTTTGTTAGAAGCATAAATTATGCTCAAAACTATCTTGCTATTACTGATGACTGTACCAGGTTCTGCTGGGTATTTTTCTTGTCTTCCAAGGATGAAACTCCTGGCAGTATTCAAACCTTTATCAGACAGATTGAAAACCAAGTTGGTCACAAGGTTAAAATCATCAGACTAGACAATGGAACTGAGTTCAAAAACAGAAGTATGCTTGAATTCAGTGGACACAAGGGTATAAAGCAAGAGTACAACAATGCTAGAACCCCACAGCAAAATGGAGTTGTTGAAAGAATGAATAGGACACTCATTGAGGATGCTAGAACTATGCTTGCAGATTCACTCTTACCTACTCCTTTTTGGGCTGAAGCAGTTAATACTGCTTGCTATGTTTTTAACAGGGTCAGAGTTACTAAGCCTCAATTTAAAACACCATATGAGTTATTATTTGGTCAGAAACAAGTTATTAGCTACATCAGACCATTTGGGTGTCATGTCACTATTCTTGATACACTCAGTCCTCTTGGGAAGTTTGATGGCAAGTCTGATGAAGGTTTCTTAGTTGGATACACACTAAATAGCAAAGCCTATAAAGTTTACAATTTGGTAAAAAAAAAAGTAGTGGAGAATCTTCCTGTTGACTTCCTTGAAAAGAAACCCAATGTGCAAGGAGTTGTTATAGATGGATGTTTGATCTTGATTACATAACTGACTCCATGAACTATATCCCAGTCTCTTTGGAAAATCAAGCTAATCCTCATGCAGGATCCTCTGAAGATACTAACAACATAGGTACCACAAATGAAGAAGATGACTCACCAGAGAATCTTATCATACCTACAACTGTTAGGTTATCAGCAGATGCAAATGGTACAAAGGAACCTTCCACACAAGATAAGGTGCCAAATACTGAGGCCCAAGCTAAAAAGACTTCTCCTCAAGATGCTCAAGAAGACTCTCAAAGCCTCGGAGAAAAAGTGGGGTCTCCTGATAAAATACATGCTACCAAAATTAACTCTGTTAATTCTGGAAGTGATTCTGAAAAAATAACCTTACTCCACAAGATGATCTTCCAGATCCATTCATTCCTGAACCTGATATTGGTGATGTGACTAATGATGGCCTCTTTACTGAAGCATCTTATGATGAAGAAGGAGTTATTACTGACTTCAACAATTTACCTACAGAAGTTGATGTAAGTCCAGTTCCTACCTTAAGGATTCACAATGCTCATCCAAAGAGCCAAATCCTTGGTAACCCTAAGTCAGTTGTTCAGACAAGGAGACAAATACAACAACAACTTGGATCCCATGCACTCATTAGCTTCATTGAAAAACAGCAAACGATTAATCACAAAGATCAACAACATTGTCTCTTTGCTTGCTTTCTGTCTCAAAAGGAACCTGCCAAGGTTTCTGATGCTTTAGATGATGAAAGCTGGGTTGAGGCTATGCAAGAAGAACTATTGCAGTTCCAATTGCAAAAGGTCTGGGTTCTTGTAGATCTTCCACATTGAGCTAAAGTCATTGGCACAAAATGTGTATTCAGAAACAAAAGGGATGAAAGAGGTGTGGTTGTCAGAAACAAGTATCGATTAGTGGCACAAGGATACAGGCAAGAAGAAGGCATAGACTATGATGAGGTCTTTACTCCAGTGGCTAGGATTGAATCTATTCGATTGTTTCTAGCTTATGCATCCTATATGGGATTCATTGTGTACCAAATGGATGTCAAAAGTGCTTTTCTATATGGCACAATTACAGAAGATGTGTATGTCCACCAGCCTCCTGGTTTTGTTGATCCTGCTCATCCTAAGAAAGTATACAAGGTGATCAAAGCACTCTATGGCCTACATCAAGCTCCTAGAGCTTGGTATGAAACACTCTCCTCCTTTCTTTAAAAACATGGATACAAGAAGGGGGTTATTGATAAAACTTTGTTTATCAAGAAGGACAAAAAGGACATCATACTTGTGCAAGTATATGTTGATGACATCATTTTTGGTTCAACTAAAAAGGCTTGGTGTGAAGATTTTGAAGCATTGATGAAAGGAAAGTTTCAAATGAGTTCCATGGGGGAACTTACTTTCTTTCTTGGTTTGCAAGTCAAACAACAGTCAGATGGACTATTTATATCCCAAGAAAAGTATGTTGCTGACATGCTCAAGAAGTTTGACTTTGCTAATATCAAAACTGCAGTCACACCAATGGAGAACAGATTGCCCTTGACAAAGGATGAAGATGCTGAAGATGTGGATTTACAGATCCATGATTGGATCCCTCATGTATCTAACAGCCTCTAGGCCAGATATTATGTTTGTTGTCTCTGCTTGTTACAGGTTTTAGATTAACCCCAAGACTTCACATCTTCATGCTGTGAAAAGAATCTTTAAGTACCTAAAAGGCAAACCCAATTTAGGCCTTTGGTATCCTAAAGAATCATCATTTAACCTGGAAGCTTACTCAGATAGTGATTATGCTGGAGCAAGTCTTGATAGGAAGTCCACAACTGGAGGCTGTCAATTTCTGGGAAGAAGGTTGATTTCATGGCAGTGTAAGAAGCAGACTATAGTGGCCACCTCTACAACTGAAGCTGAGTATGTAGCTGTTGCAAATTGATGTGGTCAGTTATTATGGATTCAAAATCAAATGCTGGATTATGGTTTGAATTTCATGAATACTAAAATATTCATTGACAATGAAAGCACCATCTGCATTATCAAAAATCCGGTTTATCACTCTAAGACCAAACACATAGAAATTAGACATCACTTTATAAGAGATTGTTTTGAAAAGAAACTAATTAAAGTGGAAAAGATTCATACTGATTTCAATGTAGCTGATTTATTAACTAAAGCTTTTGATGGACCAAGATTTAACTACTTGGTAGTCAACATTGGCATGGTAAACCCATAGCTACATTTAAGGGGAGGTTAAATGTATAGTTTGTATATGGTTAAATCTAGTCATCTAGTGTTAATACGGGCATTTTACTAGTAATTAATTCTGGTCATATATGGTTGTATTTTGTTGTTCCACTAATCATTTTAGGATATGCATGGATTTGGGACACAAATGCAAGATGTAACTCCTTTTTCTGGTTGTAAGTTTCGAATAATCATTGACTTTTGTTAAGTCTGGTGGCAAGTTTTTAATACTGGTTGACCATTTTTAAGTCTGGTAGTGTTAATCAGTAATTAATACTTTACCGTTAAGTCTGATCCCTCACATAATGACTTTTACTGTTTAAATCGAACCATAACTATTTCTACGGCGCCAATTCATATATATGAATACAAGTTGATTAATCTTTCATCTTTATTCATTATCTTTCATAACAAGTAAAGGTTTGTCTCTTGATCATACTTACTTTGTTTTTCCCACACACCAGTACAAACATTTTCAATCCACCAGTACTTACATGGTTCAGCTGTCTTATAGTGCTCGACATAATCAAGTGGGTTATTTAATGAAGTCAGCGAAAAGCAAAGGTTTTGAGCAAATTATTAACTTTTTAAACAGCTCATATATAAGGTATGCGTTGACTTGTCATCCCACTATTTATGATTCTTTGGTTAAACAGTTTTGATACACTGCTAGTTCCGAAACTCTACCAAATTGAATCAAACAAATTAGGGCAACCATTGACAATATTGAGTATATTGTTACTGAAGCATCCATTCAAGATTCTCTTTGCTTAAATGATGCTTCAGGCGATTATAAGTTGCCACATAGGTTGCTTGTTGAGGGTATGAAACATATTGGATATCCCATTGATAAAACCCTTACTTTCTTGAAATGAAATCTTTCACCTCAATGGAGATTTTTAGCACACCATTTGCTTCAATGTTTAAGTTCCAAAAGTGGAGGATGGGATCAATTTGATACCAAACTTTCCTCAGCAATAGTCTGTCTTTCACTTGGACGAACTTTTAATTTTTCTAAATTGATTTTCAATGGCATGGTGGCTAATGTAAAAGTACTCATAAATTTTTTATGTACCCTCGTAATCTGCAAATGGTTTTGAATACTGAACCTACAAACAACATGATTTATTCCATTAAACCTCTCAAAGAAAAAGTCTTTAGTAATATGAAGAGTGGTTTTACAGGAATTGAGCAACCATTATCTGTAGCTATGTTGTTTGCTTCCCCTAACCTTTGTGCAGGTTCTACAGTACCAACTGAACCTCAGTTTGCTCCAGTGCACACCCTTGAACTTAGTTCCTTTGCATCACCAACATCTCCTCATGAAGCCTACTCCACAATGAATGTGGATGATCTATTGTTGTTAGTTCCTTCCCTTATCACAAAAGTAAATAGTTTGGAGCTTCTACTAACCAAAACAACCAAGAAAGTTGAGAAGCTAGAACATATTTTAGAGGAACTTGGCATTCCTGTCCCTGACTCTGAAGATGTTGATTCAGAAAATTCATCCAAATAAGGGGGTATTTGGCTCAAACAACAAAAAACAGATCCTCAGTGTCTACAGCTGTTAGTTCACCCAGGCTTGAAGATGCAGAGTTGATTATTAACCTGAGACAAAGTCTCAAGCAAAGGACATTGTTAAGGGAAATAACTGTGCCTGAAACAATTAAGTCTGCTTCAAAGATTAGGTCTGCTCAACCAAGCATTGCTCAAAGGGAAGGAAAACAAGTTGCTCAGTCAACTTCCCTATCTAAGAAGTCAAAGAAGCAGATCAGAGAAGACGAAGCAAGTTTTCTTGAGATTGAAAGAATCCAAAATCATGAAGCAGAAATGATTAAACCTTTGAAAAAGCATAGAAGAGTTTGATATCAACACTTTATGTTGTTATGAAGCCTTAACTATGTTTGAATGGATTTTTGAACTTGGAGCTTAATTGGTGAAGGTGCTTTGCACTAACACAACAAATGGTTATTAGTCCACCATGTCTAACTTACACAAGTACTGGCTAATCCAAGAGCAAACGACTCTAGGTAAAGATATCTCAAATCCATTTATGGCTGACAATTTGCCAAAATTGTATGGTATTCAACTCACCATATCTATGATTTTGAAGAGTTGGCTAGCCCACAAGGTTATGGCTTGTGGTAAAGGTTGTGGAAAACCATAATTAGTAATCAACTCACCAAGATGATGACTGCTTTCATCAAAGAGTTGGCTAGTCCAAAAGCAAACAGCTTTTGGTAAAGACAAATCAAATCCGTTGATAGCTGATAGTTTGCTAAAAATCATATGGTTATCAATGTACCATGGTCTTGTACTGAAACATTGGCTACTCCAGAGTTAATGGCTAACTGGTAAAGAGACATCAAATCCATTAAATTTTCAATGATTCACCGCTCACAGGTGTTAACACACCTGGATGTGATGAGAATAGTATGAAACTTTTTGATTTGATGTACATACAGTCAGTGTATCTGAAAAGATCAAATGGTTGTTGTTAAAGTATGTTGCACAACTATGAAAATTCAACAAAAGGTTGCAGCTTCAAAATAATTCCAAAGAAGATCAGATTCAAAATCCTCAAAGCATTTCTGAAGAAAGGAACTTGAAGATCATGGAGCATGAAGATCAAGTTAAAGGAGGATTGTTGGGAATTATTTGTAACCAGACTTAAGTCTGGATTAGTTAGTTAAGTCAGGTAGTTAGTTAAGTCTGCCAGTACTAAGTTAAGTATGGCAGACACTAGTTAAGTCTGGCAGACACTAGTTAAGTCTGTTTATGTTTTAGACTGTTAAGTTTGTTTTTCTTAACAAGTTAGATATCTTAGGAGATATTATAGGAAAGGATATGCACACGGTTAGATATCTTAGGAGAAGATATGTATGCATCCTTTCCCACGTTTTGTAGAATTAGGGTTTCCTTATAGTATAAAAGGAACCCTATAGCATTGTGTTTTATGCCAAGTTTTTCAAGATTAATAGAATATAAAGTTAGTAAATCCCTGTGTTATTCTTACTGCTTGTGTTACCATTCCGCATTAACATCAAGCATACATTGTTCTTAAGAGTTTCTCATATAAATACTTTGGATTTATTCAAGGTGTTTGTTGTCTTACAAAGGCTACTTAGATCCAGAACTTTGGACCTACAGAGGCCAAGCGGTAGCTTTAGCAACTTTACCCTTGAGACACCCTGCTTATATATTTATCAAACTTTTTAAGGTATAAATTTGGACTCTGCATTTTGAAATTTATAAGGTGTGTGATGATAAGAGAATGAAAACGAACAACGGACGCATAAGTGAATCTGTATGTAGTTGTTTAAGGTTGCTAACTAACCAGATTTCTTCAATGCTCATACACACAATACGGCAGAACTATTTCATGTTATCAGCTAGATTTGAATTTAACCTGTTTGTCATATCATGTACCACCATTAGGATTTGTGCTTTTACTTGAGTTACATTGTCATGAGTTTGGAGATGTGTTGAAGTAAAAGTTTGTTTCTACTTCAGACAAGCGGGATGAATCCTTCGGACCAGAGTGAGTCCTTCGGATTCAATATGACTCTTGCTTACGGTATGTTACTTCGGATATCTGCAAAACAAATACGTCCGTTAGACTCGCCCCAGGAATGTATCCCAGGACCAACCTCCGGCGTGAGAGTAAGTATATGTTCTTTGTGAGAGAAAGTATGAATAAAACTAGAGAGTAGGAGAAAATTAGTTAACCTTAAATGAAGATTTCCTCTCTATTTATAGACTTTTTACATGGAGCGCCAGGCTGGTTTGTACTTAGCCCCTAATGTTCGCTAGTTCAGGCTCCATTATCATATACTTTGGTGTACTTGTTTGTACTTTGGTCCATGTACTTATTGGCTTATCCGAAGGGTTATGACCTCCGGAAGGCTGAGGTCATGCGGACATTTATAACCCTTCGGATGTTGGTCCGTATTGTTTAAATACGTTCGAATACTTTTCGTCTGATATAGAACCGGAGGGTATATCCTTGTACGGCGTATATCCGGAGGGTACATACGCCAACATGTCCCCCCCAGTATCATAGTATTGGTTATGCCAATGGTGTGATACTAAGTTTATTTTCGCAATTTTGCAGAGGGTAAGTTGTAGCTTCGTCTTTTGCTAGAGTCGCATGCAAAATGCCAAAAGCAATTAATGTGTCGTTTAAGGTGTGCCGTCGATTTTTACTGCGTCGCTTGGATTGGGACACGTACGCATTTTGCGAGATACACGGCGTGGATGCTTGACAGTATAGCCCTACGGGTGACGTGTTCTTTTCCCGCTTGTTTTTTACCGCCTATAAATAGTTCTATTTTTCTCATTTACTTCACTGTCATTTTTCCTCTGCACACACATACTTCTGACACGTTTTCTACCTTCCGTATTCCGAACAATCATTCTCATCGTCTTTGAGGTACGTCTTAGTCCGTTAAGTTATTTTGTTGTTTGGCTATACTCCTCTCCCTGTCGGATTCATTATGTCGGAATCTACCGCCTCGTTTGAGTATGAGGACGTGTCCATGCCGGAGGGTTCTCATGTCAAGAAGGATATACAGTTACGGCCGTCTACGATGGATGAAGGCGAGGTGCTTGCCGTAGTGGAGACTTTCCGGATACCGAAGGATTTACATCCGAGGGTTCCTCCTACGGACATGACGATGGATCAACTGCCTGAGGATGCCATTGGCTTATACGCAGAATATTTCTTTGACGACGGCCTCACTGTTCCTTTCTCTACTTTTCTTTTAGGGGTGATTAAGTATTTTAAGGTCCACCTTTCCCAGCTGGTTCCGTTGGGTATGCATCGCGTCACTCTTTTTGAGGTATACTGCCGGAGCATGCACATTCCTCCTACCACCCCCTTGTTTCGCGCCTTTTATAAGCTCAGCAAGCAGGGTAGTTGGTTTTCTTTTGAAAAACGTATACATAGAGATAGGAAAATTTGTTTCGGGGATTTTCCTTCCTGTCTAAAGGGTTGGAAGTATCACTTCTTCTTTATCGATAGGAGAGCTATTCCATTCGCTATGCCTTGGAGGCATTCCGATTCGGACGTGTCCGATCCATTTCCCAAGCAAAATGAGTACGATGCTTCTCATGCCGCCCGGCTGGCCGAGACGATTATTGAGTCGTGCCAAGTTCCACAGGCGTTTTTATATGCTTTGGGCTTGTCGGATCATTGGGAATTTACCGGTTTCCGTCCGGCTTTGAGGGATGAGCAGGGGAGGGGTATAGCCTTTGTTGAAAATATGAACTTTTATATTGTATGTATATATATTTTATTTATGTTTAATGATGGGTTTGTTTATCCGCAGGTATTACCATGTCGAGCTATTTGAAGAAACCCCCCCTTCGCAGGACTGTGAAATTGGTCAAAGGGGACCCTCTTCCGGAAGGGCATGTGCGTGAGACGCACGTTACTCGCCCTCTGGCCTCCAATACTGAGGTTCCGGAGAAGGATGAGGAGCTGAGGAGAGTAGAGGTTCCAGACGATAAGGTCGTGGCGGTTAAAGACAAAAAGAAGGAGCAGGCTGCTAAGTTGGGTTTGAAGAAACCCCCGTTGAAGAGGACCGGAGCTAGTGTTTCTTCCAAACTCCACAAGAGGAGTAAGCTGTCCGTTGATGACCATGTCATCGATTTGGACGATACGGAGGGTGTTGAGAGGCCGGAGCCTATCCGTTCTGTGCACCCAAAAGATCTTTCGTCTGGTATGCTTGGATAGTCTTATAATTACTTCTTTTTGATTAGTTTCTATCATTGGCTGACGGAGATTCTTTTGCTTTCAGGGGGTTCGGAGGGTGCTTCCCGGCGTCCGGGGAAAGAGACCCTTGTGGAGGAGGAGGATACAGAGGTTGATATAGAGGGAGATGGTGATGATGAAGTTCCCTTCGTCCCTGCATGGTCGGTGAGGAGGGGAAACCGCATGAATAATGCGAATGTCTGCAGGGACATGATGATTAACTTGGCTACCCCTAGGGAAGAGAAATATTTGGATGATCAGAGTGATGATGAGGCTATCCGAAGGTCATGGTTGTTGTTGGGCAAATGTGCTACGGCTCAAGCGGATGTTATTTTCCGCTTTGAGTCTCTCTTGGGTGAGCACAAAAAATTGTCCGAGGCTCATAAGATCTGCGACAAGACTCTTGACGACAATTGGAAGTTGTTTCAGCAGATGTCCGGTGAGTTTCAGCAACTTAAGAATGCTCACAAAGAGTGTGTCGAGGTAAATCCGGAGGGTTTGAGGAAGCTGCGTGCCGAGAATGCGAGTTTGGAGGGTCGGGTTTCTGAGCTGGAGATAGAGAAAGAGGAGTGGAGGAAAGTCTCCGGTGAGCAGGTTGAGAAGATTAAGTTGTTAGAGGGGCAGTTGTCTGATGCCAAGGAGAAGTTGAGCGACGAAGAGAAAGCTTATAGGGAGCTTTACCAAGAGAAGGTGGATATTGCTGTGGCTGCCGGAAATGCCGAAGTACAGAGGAATCGCATTGTCAATGAATTTGTTCCGGAAGCTATTCATCGTTTTCTTGGCAGTCATGAGTTCCGTACAGCTTTAGCTAAACCCTTCAACTTGTATTACCAAGCGGGGTTGATAGATGGTGCTGGTCTGTTCGATGAGCCGGAGAAGGCGGTTCAATTGTTGGGAGAGGTTGAGGGGATGGATATGGAGGCCGATGAGAAGTACGGTCCGTTGTTTGATCAGGCACTTTCCCAGGATTACCCTTTCGTACAGAAGATCCGTCAGACCATCTATCGTGAGTTTGATGAGTTGATATCCCTAGTTCCTGATCCTGCTCCCGTTGAAGAACCGGTGATTGGAGAACCGAAGGTCGAATCTCATGTCGAGAATCCCTCCGAGAACCAGTCTTCGGACCAGCATGTTTTGGCCTCTATTTGAAGTATGTGTGTTAAGGGTTAGTACATCTCCATTTTGACTATGGGAACAGATGTTGCGGATCCTTTAAGAAGCTCTTATTTGTGATCTCTTGTTGACAGGGTTTTAGTGTACCGTCCTTTTGTAGGATTGGTGTTGGTGATAGCTGATGTAATAGAATAGGTTCTTAATATTCTATCTTTTGTTGTTCCATTATTCCGGAACATTTGATGTAACCAATTTTTGATCAAGTGAATACATATTATTCTCCTTTGCCACTTTTGTTACTTATCTTTATGCTATTTCCAATTTATATGTGCATGTTCCGAGACATTTGTTTCCTTCGGATATTGATTTTAGTCGTACTCTTCTGAGTTTAATTTGTTGGACAACTTGTGTCTTCCTTCGGATTTTGGCCTTAGATTAAACCTCGGGGTTTTATTTCATGGGGTAATTCGTATCCTTCGGCTCTTGGCCTTACGTACACCTACTTGGGTTTTTATTTGACGGGGTAACCTGTACTCTTCGGCTCTTGGCCTTTAATTATACCCACTTGGGGTTTTATTTGATGGGGTAACTTGTACCCTTCGGCTCTTGGCCTTACGTTACACCCACTTGGGGTTTTATTTCATGGGGTAACCTGTACCCTTCGGCTCTTAGCCTTATGTTATACCCACTTGGGGTTCCATTGGATGGGGTAACCTGTACCCTTCGGCTCGTGGCCTTAAAGTATACCCACTTGGGGTTTTATTTGATGGGGTAACCTGTACCCTTCGGCTCTTGGCCTTTAATTATACCCACTTGGGGTTTTATTTGATGGGGTAACCTGTACCCTTCGGCTCTTGGCCTTACGTTACACCCACTTGGGGTTTTATTTCATGGGGTAACCTGTACCCTTCGGCTCTTAGCCTTATGTTATACCCACTTGGGGTTCCATTGGATGGGGTAACCTGTACCCTTCGGCTCGTGGCCTTAAAGTATACCCACTTGGGGTTTTATTTGATGGGGTAACCTGTACCCTTCGGCTCTTGGCCTTACGTACACCCACTTGGGGTTTTATTTGATGGGGTAACCTGTACCCTTCGACTCTTGGCCTTTAATTATACCCACTTGGGGTTTTATTTGATGGGGTAACCTGTACCCTTCGGCTCTTTACGTTACACCCACTTGGGATTTTATTTCATGGGGTAACCTGTACCCTTCGGCTCTTAGCCTTATGTTATACCCACTTGGGGTTTTTAGTCTCTGGCCAATTTGTGTCTTGCGGAAAATAACTTTTTATATGGTCCAAATGCATCGGATGTTTCATTGATGTGAAAATGGCTCATGCCTTACAATAAATCCTGAAATAACAAAGTACATAATGGGTTACATAAAACATTTCTTTAGGTTAATTGCATGCCATGTTCGAGGTACTTCCACGTCTTCCATGGTTTGGAGCTTGTATGTGTCGTGCTGATAAGCCTCCGTTATCCGGTAGGGGCCTTCCCAATTAGGTCCCAATTTTCCTTGATCTTCCACCCTGCTGGCTTCATTCTTCCGGTACACGAAATCTCCCACTTTGAAAGCTTCGGGTTTAACCCTTCGATTGTAATACTGCTCCACTTTCTTTTTGTAATTCGCCTCCCTTATGGCTGCCATTTCTCGCCGTTCTTCTAACAAATTTAGGTTCAGATTGATTTCATCGTCATTATTTTCGACATTTGCCATCACGGTCCGGAAGGTAGGCATACCGATTTCCGCCGGAATGACTGCCTCGCTTCCGTAGGTCAGACTAAAGGGAGTTTCTCCGTTGCTAGTTTTCAAGGTGGTCCGGAAAGCCCATAGCACATTTGGTAATTCGTCTACCCATCCGGCTCTTTCTCTTCCAAGCCGGGACTTAAATCCCTTCATTAGGCTTTTGTTGGCTCTTTCGACCAATCCGTTGGCTTGAGGATGAGCCACGGCCGTGTTGATTTGTGTAATATTCAACCTCTCGCACCAACTTTTGAACGGATCTCCCACGAAGTTACTTCCGTTGTCCGTGACGATTATCTTAGGCAATCCGAACCTACAGACAATGTTGTCCCACACAAACTTTTTGACCTCCTTGCCGGTTGTTTTAGCCAACGGTTTCGCTTCCATCCATTTTGTGAAATAGTCTATTGCCACAATAACGTACTTAACTTTTCCTGGAGCTTCGGGCAAAGGTCCCAAAACGTCAATTGCCCATTGGAAGAAGGGCCATGGTGCCATGACGGAGGTTAATACCGTTTTTGGCAACTTAGGAACCGGAGCATGTATCTGACAGGCATCGCATTTTCGAATGACTTCCCTAGCGTCCCGGTGCATGGTTGGCCAATAATAGCCTTGTCTCATGAGTTTAGCTACCACGGTCCGGGGTCCGGAATGCATGCCACATGCTCCTTCGTGTACTTCTCGGATTATGTAATTAGCTTGGAGAGGTCCGACGCATCGCAGCATTGGTCCTAGGTAGGATTTTTTGAATAGCACATTATCAATCAACATATAATGGCTTATTTTCATGCGAAGGTTTCGTGCTTCGTTTTGATCCTCCGGCCATACCCCTTCGTTTAAGCATCGGAATATGGGAGACATCCAATTTTCCACCTCTTCTTCTACTATTGCGTTGATCGTCTCTTCTTCTGTGGATGGTTTCTCCAATACTTCTACTAGGACTTCCTTCGTTAAGTGATCGAATGCTACGGATGCCAGCTTACTGAGTATGTCTGCTTTTTGGTTTTGAGCTCTTGGGATGTTCTTTATCCTGAAGCGTTTGAAGCAAGTGATGTATTCCTTGGCTTTGGCGAGGTACTTTGCCATGCTCTCCTTGTATGCGGTAAACTCTCCATTAATTTGGCTTGCCACTAAGTTAGAATCTACTCGCACGTCCAGTGCTTCTATATGCATTTCTTTTGCAATTCTTAGTCCGGCTAGGAGTGCTTCGTATTCTGCTCCGTTATTGGTAGCTTCAAAATTTAACCTGAGAGCATAGGTGTATTCTTCTTTTTCCGGACTAATTAGCACTAGTCCTGCTCCGGCACCTTTTCTGCTAGAAGCTCCGTCAGTGTACAAGGTCCATTCTTTCGGCTGAGAGATGTTACATATCTCCTTGCACCTCCTCATCGGATCCGGGAAGGCTGTTCCGATGGGTACTTCATTAATGAAGTCAGCGAGCACTTGTCCTTTGACAGCATTTCTTGGTACATAGGTAATGTTGTAGGCTCCTAGTTCCACCGTATATTTGACTAACCGTCCGGAAGCTTCCGCTCGGTTCAGCACTTGCTTGATAGGATGATCCGTTATAACTTTGATAGGGTGAGCTTCAAAATATCGCCTTAGTCTTCTGGATAGATGTAATAGTGCTAAAGCCAGCTTTTCAACCGGAGCATATCTCTTTTCGGCTTCGTGTAAGGTCCGGCTCACATAATGAACTGGTATCTGCCGTCCTTCCCTTTCAACCATCAGCACCCCACTTATTGCTTCCGTTGCGGCTGATAGGTATAGGTACATATCTTCTTTAGGTTTCAGTGTTGTTAGGCATGGGAGTTCCAGAATCATTTTCTTCATTTCTTGGAAGGCCTTCTCAGCCGCCTCCGTCCATTGGTATTTTTCTTTATTATCTTTCGTGATGTTCTTTAACGTTTCAAAGAAAGGTAAAGATCTTTCGGCAGATTTTGACAAGAAACGGTTGAGTGCTGCAAGTTTACCACTTAAGCTTTGCATTTCCTTTAATGATTTTGGTGATTGCATATCGGCGATTGCTCTAGTTTTCTTGGGGTTTGCTCTAATCCCTTCGGACGTCACCATATATCCGAGGAATTTTCCTTCCTCTACTCCAAAGGAGCACTTTTTAGGGTTTAACTTCATGTTTATTCCTCGGAGGTTGTCGAATGTTTCTGCTATATCGGCCAACAGCTCCTTCTCCGTTTGGCTTTTAATCACCATATCGTCTACATATACTTCCAAGTTCCGACCAATTTGTTTCCGGAAGGCGGAATCTACCAATTTCTGATAGGTTGCTCCGGCATTTTTCAATCCAAATGGCATTTTAACATAGCAGTATGTTCCCCGATCCGTATAGAAGGCTGTTTTCTCTTCGTCTTCTTTTACCATCTGTACTTGGTGATATCCTTTGTAAGCATCCAAGAAACACTTGTAGCGGAACCCTATCACCGATTCAATCTTCCAGTCTATTTCGGGTAACGGATAGTAATCTTTGCGGCATGATGAGTTCAGATTCTTAAAATCAATACACATCCTCCAGCTGTCGTCTGGTTTTTTCACCAGTACCGGGTTAGAAATCCATGTCGGATATCAGACGGGTCTGATTATTCCGGCCTTTAGCCATTCTTCCACGTCTCGATTTATGGCTTGGTTCTTTTCTTCCGATAAAAATCTCTTTTTCTGTGCCACCGGTTTGTCCTGGACGTTTACGTTGAGTTTATGTTTAGCTGCCCATCGGGGAACGCCAGTCATATCCGAAGGCTCCCATACGAAAACGTCTCGGCTATTTTTGAGCAACGTTATTAATTGTTTTCGCCCTTCTTTTGAAAAACGCCTTCCTATCGTTACTAGCTGTTCCGGGTATGCCGGATGAACTAACACTTCTTCGGTTCCAGTAGTTTCTTCAGTGGTGATTTCCGAGGAGATCTCTGTTTGGGTTTCCCTTTCCATCAGGAACTTTTTTTCGAGCTTTCTACACTCTGAGATGATGACCGATCGGGTTACCAGAGTGGCAATGCCTCTCGGCGTTGGGAATTTCATCATGGAGTGTATGGCCGATGGGATGGCCCTTAGCTTTTTGATTCCGGACCGACCAAGTATTACATTGTACGGGGAGGGAGATCTGACCACCGCGAACTTCATGATTGTTCGGCGGTATAGCCCTTCGCTCCCGAAGCATACTTCTAGCTCGATCTTCCCCAACGGATTTATGGCTTCTCCTGCGAATCCTATCAGTGGTGTGTTTGTTTTTGTCAGACGAGACCGGATGGAAGAGTCAATGTTTAGGAAACAGTGTTCGTACATTACTTCTACCGAAGCACCTTAGTCAACATATACCCTTCGTACGGTATATCCCTCAATCTCTGCTTCCACTATAAGAGGTTCGTCGGAAGCATCCCCCGGTAGGATCGACGGAAAGCTTATGGGGGCGTTCATCCATTCTTCTTCTCGATCTATAACTTTGCGTTTCGGATTTCTTTCCTGATGTCGGACCATATTGATGATTCGTCTTTGGTTGTTTTGAGGGTCATTTCGGGGAGGTGCTCTGTCTCTTTGTCGGACATCCCTAATCAGGTGGTCCAGCTTGCCCGTCTCCATTGCTTTCTTAAGCTGCTCCTTTAGGTTGTGACAATCGTTGGTGAGATGACCCTTCTCTCCGTGATAGTCGCAGAACTTATCCATGTTTTCTCTTGACGGTCTTCCTCTTAGTGGCGGGGGTGTAGGTAGCCTGAGTTGATGCTCCGTTGACAGGATCTCTTTGGGGGCCTTGGTGAGCATGTTCAGGTCTAAAGGCCTGGTATCTCTTTTGTTTCCATCGTTACGACGGTGATCTGTTCGGTAATCTGTCCGGTAGGTGTTTTCCCTTCGGGTAGGCACGTATGGTGCAAAATGATCATTTCGTCGGGGTCTGAAATCTTGTTTTCCTCTGAAGGAGGAGCGTTGTGTGTTGTGGTCATTCCGGCTGTATGAATTGGAGTGATAATATTTTTGGTAATTGTCCACCCTTTCTCCTTTTGGTACTTCCGTTAACCTAAATGCTCTTTCGGAGCGGATAAAGTCATAGACTCTCATCATCATTTCAGTTACGGTTTGAGGAACTTTTTCGGAGAACCTTTTTGCTAACTCTGGACTCTTGCAACCATCAATGAAGGAGGATATCTGCATTAATTCCGGCACTCCTGAAATACTGCTAGCCTCATCCGTCCACCGTTCCTTAAATTCCGAGAGGGCTTCATTAGCTTTCCGGGCAATCTTAGTGATTTCCATTGGATCTCTGATGCATTTCCTCCGAAGAGCGAACCTCTGTATGAATTGTTCACTCAGCTCCTCCCAACTATTGATGCTACCTCGCGGGAGGCAATCAAACCATCCCCTGGCTGCGTCATCCAGGGTTTGTTGAAACATCATGCACCAAATCGGCATGGGTCAAGAACCTTGATTGGCTGCTCCCTCAAATCTGGTAACGTGGTCATCCGGGTCGGTGAATCCGTTGTATAATTTTAGATGAGAAGGCATCAGATACTTTGAACCTTTCGGTCCGGAGAAATCAATGATCCTTCGGGTGAAAGGACTCTTGGACGCTGCCTTGAAGGGTTTAGAAAGATCGTCCGTCATTTCTTCTTCGGCTTTCTGTGCTTCGACATCATGAGATTGGGCGGCCTCGAAGTCGAGATGGATAGGCTCGATTGGCGTTTCGCCCGAAGTATTGTACTGTTGGATGAGAGCTTTTAGGGTGGCGATGTGGTTTTGGATTTGTTCCATGCTACAGGTTTGGGTATTGTTATCCGGACGACTTCCACTTCCTTCAGGTGTTGTTGGAGTAGGACCTGTCATCTCTTAGCTTAGGTAGAGTGAATGACGGGTCCCACGGATGGCGCCAATTTGTTGAAGTAAAAGTTTGTTTCTACTTCAGACAAGCGGGATGAATCCTTCGGACCAGAGTGAGTCCTTCGGATTCAATATGACTCTTGCTTACGGTATGTTACTTCGGATATCTGCAAAACAAATACGTCCGTTAGACTCGCCCCAGGAATGTATCCCAGGACCAACCTCCGGCGTGAGAGTAAGTATATATTCTTAGTGAGAGAAAGTATGAATAAAACTAGAGAGTAGGAGAAAATTAGTTAACCTTAAATGAAGATTTCCTCTCTATTTATAGACTTTTTACATGGAGCGCCAGGCTGGTTTGTACTTAGCCCCTAATGTTCGCTAGTTCAGGCTCCATTATCATATACTTTGGTGTACTTGTTTGTACTTTGGTCCATGTACTTATTGGCTTATCCGAAGGGTTATGACCTCCGGAAGGCTGAGGTCATGCGGACATTTATAACCCTTCGGATGTTGGTCCGTATTGTTTAAATACGTTCGAATACTTTTCGTCTGATATAGAACCGGAGGGTATATCCTTGTACGGCGTATATCCGGAGGGTACATACGCCAACAAGATGTGACAAGTCAAATAAGCACAACCTTATTAGAGTTGTGCAGAAACTTTTTTTCAGACAGAGTGCTTGCCAATCTAGTATAAAATTTCATTTTTGTTGGAAATGTTTTGTGCTTAAGCTTTATATACATTGCAGGAGAAAACAACGGAAGCAGTGTAATCCTAAAGCAGCATTTTGAAGCATCTACGTTTCGGAAAAGGAAAGACTTCTTCTAAGCATAATAAAGATTTTGTACCAAAGGTGATTTGATGGACTTGTGTCGTGAGACAGCACCTTTATAGCGTCCATACAAATACAAAAGGGCCAGAGAATTTATCATATCACTTTTCCTCCCTTGTTTCATTTCCGTATCCATTTTTTGTGCAACGTTTTGAACATGATATGTAAAAGATATTACAATTTGACTTATATGAGCTTCTCGTCTACTTTTTAGTCATGATGTTAGCTAGTTTATGGTAAAATAATGGATGCTTTTGGATGTGTTATAGTTGTGGAATAGTCGGTATACAACAAAGTGCGTACAAGAATGACATATTTATGATTTGTAAGTTTAATTTGTATAACGTCTACGGAACAAGGCCGTACACAAACTAAATCTCTAGAGTATAATGTCCAAATTACTTAAAAAAAATTAATAACTAGCAGTGCTGTAGATGAGTAATCAAAGTCCCTTTGCGAGATCTTATACGATAACTAAATAGAATGGTAAATAAAATATATTATACCAACTACTAAACAAATAATTACAACATATGTTGACATAAATTAATGCCTAAAAACATTATTAACATGTTATCAATATCTCTATGTTTTGATTATCACAAAATATAAACTCATAGAACTAAAACTTGTGACATAAACAAGTATTTGGTGATTAATATTTCTCTTTACATCCAAATCACTTAAGGTATGAATAAACAAAGTGTTTAGTGCAATTTATGATCAAAGGGGTATTTAATTAACTAATACAAAGTTTATTTAATTATATAATCTTATTATATATTTTTGAAAAACACTTTTGGTAATAAGGAAAAATGTTTTAATCATACTAAATATATGATTTCAAATATTTAACCAAAATCAGTTAGTTTTTCACCAAATAAACTTTCCCCACTAAAAGCCAAAGAATCTGGCCGTTTCAGCTGGGCGGCCCCCTTAATTATAAAGGGCGGTCCCCTTAATTTTAAGGGGGCCGGCCATGAATTAAGGGGACCGGCCACGCTCCTCTGTCAGATTCTTTTTGCCTATAAATACCACCTTAAACCTGGATTTTTTCCTCACCTTTTGCACTTCAAAACTTTCTGATCTAGATCCATTTCTCTATTCTCTTATCCTTTGATCATAAGTGTATATATTCTTTGTTTCAAAGTGATTCAATCCTCTTCCTTTCAAGTGCAAGAGAAGAATACTTCTATCCCTCAAGACAAGAAGTATTACAACTTGTTGTGATCTCCACATCCAAGTTGTTGGTGCATCATCAAGATCATTTACATATTTTTTGTGAAGATTGGTGTGAATATTTGATTGTAGATAGTTGTGCTAGATATAGTTTGTGTGATTAGTTGATAGATTGGTGTGTAGAAGAATAGTTGTGAAGAAGATAAGTTAGGAAGAAGAATTGGTGTATAGAAGATTGGTGTGTAGATAATTGGTGTGTAGAAGATTGGTGTGTAGATTATTGGTGTGTAGAAGATAGGTGTGAAAGAAGTGGCGTGATTAAGTAGTGAATTGGTGTGTAGTAGGTGTGATCAAGTTGTGAAGTTATTGTGGTGTGTAAATTGGTGTGTAAGGTTTTCTCCGCCATAAGGGAGCTTGTTGATATAGTGAAGAAAACTCTCGAGTAGGTGACTCGAGGAGTGGAGTAGGGCAAGGAAGGTGTCCTTGTAGCCGAACCACTATAAATCCTTTGTCTCTCGGTTAGATCTTTCCATATCTTACTTATTATCTTGCTTATATTGTTATTACTTTTGTAGACGTAGAAGTATATATATATTTGCTCATATAGTGCTAGTATTGATTTTACTTAAAGATCTAACGAAAGTTTCATTCACTAAACAAAGTTTCTACAATCAAACTAAAAAGAGTACATACATATAATTGATCAATTCGATCAAGTATAGTTTTCATACAAAAATATAACTAAGGATTATTAAATAAACAATTACGTACTTATCTCTTATATAGATATAATTGTTTATATTATGCATGTGTTGATTTCACATACTTAGCTTACATTATTATTCTTGTTCATACTTAGATATAGTTGTTCATATTGTTCAAGATTTGAGTTCACATAAGATTGAATCAAAGTTTTAAAAGCAAACAAGGTTTTAAAACTAAACCAAGTTTTCATAATAAAATTAAAAAGACGTAAAACTATTCAACCCCCCCTTCTAGTTTTCCACAATTGGTACCAGAGCCAGGTTTAGCAAGATTTTTAAAATATATTGTATTTTAAAACTTGTAACGATCTATGGAATCTGAAAAATATTTAGAAGGGCAATCTATGCAAAGACCACCACTATTTGAAAGTGATGAATTTTTATATTGGAAAAATAGATACGAAACTTATGTGAAATCAAAAGATCTTGATCTTTGGCATGTCATTACCTTTGGTGATTTTCCCCCTATTCAATATAATTTTGAAACTAAAATGGACGAAATTGTATCTTTTGAAAAACAAAATGATGATTTGAAAAAGAAACTAGCAAAAAATAATGAGGCTAAAATGGTTATTTATAATGCCTTACCACGCAAAGAATATGAAAGAATTTTTATGTGTAAAACCGCAAAAGAAATTTGGGATTCTTTACTAATCACTCACCAAGGTAATAGTCAAGTTAAAGAGAACAAAATAGATCTTCTTGTTCAACAATATGAACAATTTAGAATTCCGGAGGAGGAATCAATAGATAATGCTTTTGCTAGGTTTAACACCATCATCACAAGTTTAAAAGCACTTGATGAGAATTTTTCTAGTAAGAATTTTGTTAGGAAATTTCTTAGGGCTCTTCATCCAAAATGGCGAGCTAAAGTTACGGCGATTGAAGAATCGAAGAACTTGTCAACTCTTCAACTTGATGAGTTGATCGGCAACCTGAAAGTCTACGAAGCAATAATAAAGAAAGACTTCGAGATGGTCAATGGAAAAAGAGAGCAAAGCAAGTCAATTGCGTTGAAAGCTAGGAAGGAATCTAGTAACGAGGATAGCTCAACCTCCGAAAGTGATGACGAAGAATATGCGATGGCCGTAAGAGACTTCAAGAAATTCTTCAAAAGGCGAGGAAGATTCGTTAGACAACCGCATGATGAAAGGAAAGCAAACCAAAGAAATAAAGATGACAAAAATGGCAAAAGTGATAGGAAGTGCTTCAAATGTGGTGATCCAAATCATCTCATCGGAAAATGTCCAATGATGTCAAGAAATCAAAAGGCGTTTGTTGGAGGAGCGTGGAGTGATAGCGATGACGATGAGAAAGAAATCACAAATGAGGAGAAATGTCTTATGGCTAAGACATCAAGCGAGGTACGTTCCGAAACCAAATACTTTAGTGACGAAAATTTATCATTAGACAAAAAAGACCTAGATAGTGAATATAATAGGTTATGCAAATTAGGTCAAAAGGTTATAGCTAAAAATAAGTCACTAAAACATATTAATAATCTATTAGAAAATGAATTACTCGAATTAAAAATTAGACTACAACATATGGAAAAAGGAAAAGAGGTTTTTATAGAATGTAAAACATGCATAGAGGTTAATAATGAAAATGAAAAACTTAAAGATGAAATTTTCAAACTTGACAAGTTTAAAAATAGTAGTAACCCACTTAAGAAAATAATAAGTGTTCAAGAAACTTCGAGAGATAAAACCGGTCTAGGATTAACCTCAACTAATGTTTCAACTAGTGAAAATAAAAGTATAAAGTTTGAATGTGAATCTAGTAACCAAAAATCATTAGAATCAATTCCTAAGTATATACTTACAAAAGATAGAAAAATACCCATTGCGAAAGATGAAAAAGTAAAAACTTCTTATAAACCATCCTTAAAAACCGAAGTAGGATTCTCTAAACCAAAATTAAGATCTAAAACTCCACCACCAAGAAAACCAAATAATTTTCATACTCGATCTAAAACACCTCAACCTAGAAGAAACCAAAATAGACAATACTACAATAATACTAGTCATCAAATGTGGAATTATCAACCAAATTACAATCCTTGGGAAATATTACCACCATACATGCATCCTAGCCAAATGTTATATGTGTTTGGACCAAACAACTTTGGACCAATGAGACAATGGGGACCAAGTGGCTAAGTTGTCATTCTTCGAAGAAGTTGGAATCTCATCTACTAATGACTTCTATAAGTCAACATGGTCACTTTTAGTGCTTGAAGAAATTCCATTGAAGACTAAAAAGGTACGCGTCTCTTTTAAGTTAATCGCTATAATGTGCATGCTTAGATAAATGATTAGTTAGTTTAATGCTTAGCTATACATATATATATGTACATAATAGCTTATATTCTTATAACCTAGAAACATCATTGGTTGACTTTCCTAGGAATAAGATAAAATTGTTCATTGCCGAACAATATAGAAAATGGAAATCTTCTATATCCACTATTTGCAAACTCATGGTGATGAAGTGAAATGAGTTAAGTGGATCAATCGTTAATATAGAAGTAGGATTAGATTCCTCGCGTAAGATAACTATGGATGAAACAAGCTCTCGTAGACTATGGCATTAAGTTAGATAAGCATGCGAAAACAAAGGAACTATAGACGTTAGGTTATACCCCATTCAACACTCTCGCATCTAGCATATTAATTATCGTCATCACTTCCTTTAGGATCATAGGATATGTAGAAACGATAGCATGGGATAATAATAGGCTTAATCAATCCTCTTGAGCATGAGATCTTTAATAAACATCTTTTAAAATATATAATTAATGATATTTTGAAAATTGTTTTTCAAATAACTATCCCATTTTTAAATAACATGTTTTCACTATTAATATCCACAATTTTGTTTTGATCAAAACCAAATATTGGGAAAATTTTCTTTACCTTTCATTTACACATTTTGAAGGTAAACACAATCTATTTTATTCAAATAACACTCACATCTACGTGAAAACCTACTTTCAAACTTCTCTCTTTGAATTAAAACCTTTCGAATATCTATTTTATGCTTTTTCGAACAACATGCTTAATCATAAGCTATCATAACATTATTTTGATCTTTATCAAGATAGAAACATTTTTCTTTTTGAAACAAAACAAAATTTGTTTTATTAGGATACAAACTTGAATGTATTTCAAAACATTAAGCCAAGTATTAGTAAATCAAGAAAACTTCATATTTGGTAATCTTCGATAGGCAAATTTAGGAACTCGATTTCTTCTAAAAGGAGAATGACTACTGGAGAATCTATTGACTAGAAATTCAATTTAACCTAACGGTTGAATTGCTTCTATGTGAGAAGTTGGGTGTGTGTAACCCGTAAAAACGGTCGTGTTTAGCCTGAATTGAGCACCACTAGTAATAGTCTCATACTCATTCTCCAACTTGATTAAATTGTACTTTCTATATATACCTAACGCTAGTTTATTTTTATGAACTTTGCTTCTCATTAGATTCTTTCATTCCCAGATTTATGGCATTAAGTGAAAACTTACTTTCAAACATTGTTGAATAAATGCTAAAAACGTCTCTTTAAATCATGCATGGTGATCTCATATTTGTCATCTATATTTATATAAATGACACTTATAAGTGAACTATATCAAATCAAGAGGACCATGGTTTGTCTATTAAGACTTTGTTTGTAACAAGTCTAGAAATCCATGCTATCATAACTACCCACTTATTGCATGTTGATACACATTAGGATTAATCCTCCTAGTTATGTAGTTATAAATATTTGATGTTGCTTTAATGTTTCCTAGCACTTATATTTTACTTGCTTGATGAGTATGCTTACATGCTAGATAAAATTGCTTGTTTACTTAATTTCTTTGGTTAACATGCTTTGGCTACATAATTGCCTAAATAATTAGTCTATGTTTAATTGCCTCAAAGAGTTGGACTTGTTTGAAACCAAAAACACAACCTTTCTGCAATTCACTACCAAAAACCCTTTTCTGGCAATCTGGGAATCACCAGATGGGCGGCCCCCTTAAATCATAAGGCGGCCCCCTTAATTATTAAGGGGACCGGCCTCCAATTAAGGGGACCGGCCATCTGATGGTCGAATGTGTTGTTTCCCTTTTCTACTTTTTAGCCCATTTCATCCTACACTTCCCAAAATTCACAAACCTATTCTATCCTAAACCTTCCATCAAAGTTTATCCATCCTTGATCCCACCAATCCTACATTATAAACACTCTCATTCCTATAAATCTCCACTCATCTCATCATTTCCTCTCCCATTAAACCAAAACCACCAAGAAACTTGTTTGGAGAAGAAAGCCTAACTTCCTTTAAAAATCCGTCAAAACAAATGACGTTGTCAAACATCCAACACCAAATTCCACCTATTTTTTTTCAAACATTACTTACCTAACACCTCACTCTCCTTCTCACGAACATTACATATCAAAAACCTTTACTCACCCATATCCTTCTCCATTACACTCAAACCTCATAATCTTTTCACAACTCAAGCGATGTTGTTCATAATCAACCAACACCTAAACCTCACTCTCAAACAAATCATCCATTCGTGCTTCGACTAATGTTCCTTCTTATGATGAGCATGCACAATCCCAAACCAATAATCCCAACCTCATTACCAACACTTTACATGTTGCTCATTCAACAAAAACACCATCCACTCATGAAGAATCTCTTCCACCCATATCATGTTTTCATGATTACCCAAGCTCAAACATGTCTCCACCACCAAGAGTATCACCACCACATCCTACAACTTCACATGCCATTCCTATGTTGCATGTTCAAACCCTCACCCAAGACAATTATCATGCTCCACCACCATCACCTTCCTCCGAACACTTGAAGTTCGTTGAGGCGCTAAAAGAAGCCCATGAGCTTAGTGCTTTTTTAGCCTTACATCTTGCTTAACGCAATTTGGATCCACCTTCATCTAGATCACCCTCATCACCACACAACATAAATCAACTTGAGAAGCATGTCAACAATTGACCTTGTTGCATCTTTCTCCAAAAAACCATTGCATTCAATGAACACTTCACTTGGATTGAATATCCTCTCACTAGATCACATCCAATACCCTCACTTGAACAACATCCAAAACCTTTATCAACCTCTTCCGCTACAAACTCTCCACCACCAAACTCTCCAACATTCATGACCCAAACATATACCTCCATTAATCCAACAACCTCCATTAATCCAACAACCTTACCCTAACTCAACCATCCTCATTCCAAACACTCCATCATCAACCATCTAAGCATACCATATGCTTATGATTTTCACTTTCAAATACGAATCAACCAACCTTTGGTTGCAAGCAAGTCCAAGTGCTCTCTTAGGCAATATAGGACTATGTCTTTTCTTTTGTGTTATTTTTATCAATATGCTTCAAGCATATTGAATGTTGTAATGCTTTTCATTTATATAATGCTTGAATGAATCTTTGTTTAGTTGCATAATTGTTGCCTTGCATATATGTGTATCTTGCTCTCTTAAAATATTTTTGTAGCAAAGATCTCCATAGCTCGTTCCCTTGGTGCTCTCAAATGAGGGGGAGCATACATCAAGGGGGAGCATTCTACCCGTTTAAACTTCCCTCGCGAAGCTTACTCGGCTTAACCTTTTTGATTTTACAAAAAGGGGGAGAAGAGAAATGTAAACTCTATAATACTTGTCTAAAAACAAGTTTTAGATATATTGAGTTTAAGGTTTTGTAATAATCAAAAAGGGGGAGATTGTTGACATAAATTAATGCCTAAAAATATTATTAACATGTTATCAATATCTCTATGTTTTGATTATCACAAAATATAAACTCATAGAACTAAAACTTGTGACATAAACAAGTATTTGGTGATTAATATTTCTCTTTACATCCAAATCACTTAAGGTATGAATAAACAAAGTGTTTAGTGCAATTTATGATCAAAGGGGTATTTAATTAACTAATACAAAGTTTATTTAATTATATAATCTTATTATATATTTTTGAAAAACACTTTTGGTAATAAGGAAAAATGTTTTAATCATACTAAATATATGATTTCAAATATTTAACCAAAATCAGTTAGTTTTTCACCAAATAAACTTTCCCCACTAAAAGCCAAAGAATCTGGCCGTTTCAGCTGGGCGGCCCCCTTAATTATAAAGGGCGGTCCCCTTAATTTTAAGGGGGCCGGCCATGAATTAAGGGGACCGGCCACGCTCCTCTGTCAGATTCTTTTGCCTATAAATACCACCTTAAACCTGGATTTTTTCCTCACCTTTTGCACTTCAAAACTTTCTGATCTAGATCCATTTCTCTATTCTCTTATCCTTTGATCATAAGTGTATATATTCTTTGTTTCAAAGTGATTCAATCCTCTTCCTTTCAAGTGCAAGAGAAGAATACTTCTATCCCTCAAGACAAGAAGTATTACAACTTGTTGTGATCTCCACATCCAAGTTGTTGGTGCATCATCAAGATCATTTACATATTTTTTGTGAAGATTGGTGTGAATATTTGATTGTAGATAGTTGTGCTAGATATAGTTTGTGTGATTAGTTGATAGATTGGTGTGTAGAAGAATAGTTGTGAAGAAGATAAGTTACGAAGAAGAATTGGTGTATAGAAGATTGGTGTGTAGATAATTGGTGTGTAGAAGATTGGTGTGTAGATTATTGGTGTGTAGAAGATAGGTGTGAAAGAAGTGGCGTGATTAAGTAGTGAATTGGTGTGTAGTAGGTGTGATCAAGTTGTGAAGTTATTGTGGTGTGTAAATTGGTGTGTAAGGTTTTCTCCGCCATAAGGGAGCTTGTTGATATAGTGAAGAAAACTCTCGAGTAGGTGACTCGAGGAGTGGAGTAGGGCAAGGAAGGTGTCCTTGTAGCCGAACCACTATAAATCCTTTGTCTCTCGGTTAGATCTTTCCATATCTTACTTATTATCTTGCTTATATTGTTATTACTTTTGTAGACGTAGAAGTATATATATATTTGCTCATATAGTGCTAGTATTGATTTTACTTAAAGATCTAACGAAAGTTTCATTCACTAAACAAAGTTTCTACAATCAAACTAAAAAGAGTACATACATATAATTGATCAATTCGATCAAGTATAGTTTTCATACAAAAATATAACTAAGGATTATTAAATAAACAATTACGTACTTATCTCTTATATAGATATAATTGTTTATATTATGCATGTGTTGATTTCACATACTTAGCTTACATTATTATTCTTGTTCATACTTAGATATAGTTGTTCATATTGTTCAAGATTTGAGTTCACATAAGATTGAATCAAAGTTTTAAAAGCAAACAAGGTTTTAAAACTAAACCAAGTTTTCATAATAAAATTAAAAAGACGTAAAACTATTCAACCCCCCCTTCTAGTTTTCCACAACATATAATTGTGTAGCTTTCACTCTTTTTTTTAGGCATTAAATATATATGAATGGATATATAGTATGCATTATATATATATATATATATATATATATATATATATATATATATATATATATATATATATATATATATATACTAGCTTTATAACCCGCCCGATGGGCGGGTTAGCTTCATAATATTATTGGATGAATTCTAAGTGGACGTACATAAATAAAAAATAACAGCATACATGTATTCTAAAAAGATAATAATAATGAATGCATAAAAAGTTGAGCCAGTAGTAACTATGTTCAACACATTTAGTTATTTCTTACAAAAACAATATTTCATGAGTCTCATTTGTAAAATGATGAAATGTAGGAGTAATATTGTAAAATGATGAAATGTAATATTGTATCTGCATAAGGATGTGTCAAGTATCTTTAAACCGCTTAATGCAGACTTTGTGTTTTACTCGAAAATTAGTATCCTTCCAGCTCATCTTCCTTGGCCCGTTATGGCTCTCATGGTTTATCGAAAGGGTAACCGTTGCTTGCACATTAATAACAAAATGCATGATCAATACAACAAAACTAATCATTCTATTACAAACGGTTGCTTGTATTTACATGTTAAGCTACAAAGTTACACCACTTAAGACCACTATTATGACTACAACATAACCACTAAACCTCATTATTGCTAAAATACACTCACACCACTTACTTTCCACATCTACTGCTAATTAGCTTTGTGTATATTATATAAATATGAAACTATATTGTTACAACGAATAAGCTAAATTTTACATAAAATGGTATATGGCATTCATATTTTTGAACACATTTTGGGCAAGTTTTGGCCCTCCTTACCAATCTAATTATTTATTAATAGCCCGTTGACATGTTTGAGCTATGTCCAACCAAGATCGACCCAATTATTTTATTAATAAGTCCAACCATGATCGACCCAATAACCCATTAATAGCTAGCATAGTCCACAACCCAAAAATGCTTAAACATAAATCATGATTAGAAAAATAAATACAAATACTATCTTACCAGTTAGCACCAATAGAGTTCACCATGACAAATTACTATAAAAGATGTTCTAAACACGAAAAGAACAAAGTGCCCAAATATAGTGACATGATAGTTTCAACACCTAGATCTTTGAACATGTAAAAAAGATTCACATAGTTGATCTACGTGACCATATAAGTCATATTATAGTTACCTTTCTCATGAATAAAAGTCAAATTATTGTTTTCTTTCACATGAATAATTATGACATGGATAAAAAGGCATACCAAAAATCGGAAACACTCTTAATGAGATTCCAAGGACAGTCGAGAACTCCAGTTGCTTAGGCTCTGCTCCCCTGAAACCGAAGTCTCTTATTATCAGTAAAAAAAATCCTAACTGTTTATGTAAAAAAATGTGGCATTTTAATCTAGTAAAACTTAACAGATTTGTTACACAGAGTGAACCAAATGACATGTGTATGTTCAGCTAAATATCAGTTGAACAATTTATACAACAATAAAAGGCAATCAAAATTTGTGCACATGTTAAATTCATACAATAGTTATATACTCTTGATTATAGCCTCAATTAATCTGGTAAACAAAGATGCATTGCATTACATTTCATCATGTTGGTACACAAACAAATTGAAGAGGAAGTTTGGAATTAACTTCAAAAGTTACCATCCGATCATCCCATTATAAAGTCGTCAAAATAAGTTTCCCTATTTTGCTCAAGGACACTATGAAAATAAATAGTAGTAGCTTGTCCACAAACTAAGGGACACGATGTAAAGATTTAGTTTAGTTAAATTCAATTACACCAACACTTATTGAAGTTCTGATTGTTAACTTAACTAACCTGGAGAAGTTCAATAACCATTCATTCTAAGAACTTGAAAACCCACCGCAGTGCCGTCGACATCTGGTACCGTTTTCGCTCCAATTCCTTCAAAACTTATTGGTGACATATTTCCCCCATGCAAGTTCTTATTAACTCCATCTGGAAACAACATAGTACATACACTCAGACTACAGAAATAGGAAAAGTTCACATGTTTATATAATTAGAGATTTTATAAAACTATTAAGGTACCTTTTCCGAGTGTGATATATGCCCAATTCCTAGTTTGATCTGCATAAAATGAGATGAAAAAGTCGGACACTTTCAGAGGTTCCGTTAATGTAGTGAAGAAATTTTAACAGACGCAAGTCAAATACGCGCGTTTTAATATTGGTTGAAAACCTGTTCGTGACCTCTTTGTTAAGGGTGACACAAAGATTCCGACTTCCAAAACCGAACCACATGGCTCGATTTCCCATGGAGAAACTCTGGATTGCTTTGTTACTCCCAGACAATCCCACCTTAACTGAGCATGTCTTATACATTTAAAATAACGTCAAAAAGGTATTTTAGTCATTTGGCAAATAGTCTAAACACTTTCAAATCAGGTTTTTTTCAGTGTATGAAATTGTATCTTATCTTTAGGTTCTAATTAGCAAGCAAACTTGGACTTATTTAGGATTAACGACCCCAAAAAAATTATATGTAGCTTGTGTCTCAGATTACCACAGAGATGGAGATAATTACCTCTAATTCAATATATTATCTGTTTGTTTGATGGTTAGGTTCCTGGTAACTCCCGAGCAGCTATATTGAGCTTAAGATCCCCCACCTTCTTGATAATATGTATTTGAATGATTCCCATATACAGAACCCTGCGGGTTTGCAGCACTAAGTCTAAACAAAAAAGCATAAATTAAACTGTAGCGTACCTGTTGACGTTTTTAGCTTTTGACTATTGCATCTAATAATATAATTAACCAGAGGTTGTTTATGCATCAATAATGTTTGTGAATTATGCAAATAAAATAGGTTGTATTAATAGAATTATGAGTCTCAAAACACTCATAACTGAGCTTATTTGGTTTCAGAATAAGCCTGTTAATTGGGTCGCTTGACAGGTTGGATAAATTCTTTTGCACAACTTATAACGTACGATAAATGTTTACCTTTATGCTTTCAAACTCGACATGAGCTGACAACAATTATAGTGGGCTTCTCTATCACTTAAAGTGAGTGTTTGTCAATGTGTCTTGCCATTTTGTCCAACATTGTGAATAAAATGATATTGCGACTGACCACGTGAAGAGCCATCATGGCAGCCATGTCCATATGAAGAGCCACCGGTTTTATCTCGACTGTTGCTACCAGCTGGTAAAAAAATATGCCATGAAACTGTTAGAAGCTATCTGACTTTTATCATTCCTAACTTCATAACCCACCCGATGGGCGGGTTCGCTTTATACAATTGCTTGACAAAATCTAATTGTACATAAGTAAATAACGAATAACCGCAAACATGTTAAACAAAAAAATGAAAACAAAATATGGTATTAATGTATCTTAACTACATATAAAGTGAAAATGGTCAAGTGAAATGTTGAGTGTTGAAAAATAGTCAAATGTGAGAAAATGTGAACACTTGCATGGATCTATTATAAGAAAGTAAGAAACAATTTATATAGTATATCACTATTGTGGATGGAATGGGTGTCAAATGAGTTTTCATTATGGAATGTCACTATTTATATGGTATATTCACTATATTAAAAAATTATATATTCGGTAAGTGTAATACTACCACATTATGGCAACACTCATTTCTGGACCTATGAAATTATACATCACACCACAATCTTAGGAATGGTTGACTAACAAATTTGGCAAATGGGAAGACTTAAGACTTAAAACGTAAATTATATGCGGCAAATTAGTGAAAGGTAAATTATATATGGTCAATTAGTGACCCATTAAAACTTAAACCTTAATGAAACATAATTTATAATTGCAAATAAGAAGACTTGAAACTGAAATTAGTAATATAGGAAACACAGTTAATGAGAATTCTTTTAAAAAAGAAGAATGTTTAGGAAACACAGTTAACTCATTTACTTGAAACTGCCAATGATATATATATGATTTATGAATAGCCGGGACAATATACGACATATACACAAACACCTTCTTTCTATTTGTGAACCTTAAAACACACACAACTACACAAGGACACTGCCGTTGCCACCGCATCTGTCGAATGGGGTTGCTCTGTTATCGTCTCACAGTGGTTTTTGGTGTACATCTTTCGACATGTGTGCTTAACGTACTTTAAACATCGATCATAACACATTGATGTTGAAATCGGTTTACAAGGTTTGTTCTTTTTATTGGCCTTTTGTTATTTTAATCTTTTGAAATATGTTAAATAATAGCCGAAAATGGGATCTTGTGATTATTTTGAAGATTTAGCCGATCTGTTGTTTATGGTGTGTATATGAGATATGAGACATGTTTGAATTTGGTGTGTTTGGATTAGTTACTAAACAATAGTTTTATAGTCGAGGATAAATGATAAAAATTAGCGCTACAAGATATTTATGAAAGATAATATAACCTTTGAGATAGCATCTTATATATGTCGACTCATATTGATGTGAACTTATTTATTTATTAACAGAAGATGGATTATGTTTGTTCTAGACCTTGAGGGACCATGTTGTGAACTATTTTTTTTAGTTCATGTTGTAGCTCTGTATAATGCATGACTTGAGTTTGTTATTAATATGACAAAGTGAACTAATTCATTTTTTAAGTTGCATGGCTACTATGACAAACCAGCAAATTAAAGTGAATAATGGAACAATTTGCTACTTTGATAAAGTATCATTTGTTTCTTTAACTTGTTGATGGATGGTCTTTTTGTTTTCTAGCTACTGTAACAAAGATGGTATATTGTTTCACTTACTTTTTGTCTTAATACGTTTGTTTAGGATCATACGGGTGGTGAAGCTCAGCCCTACCCTGACCATTGTGAGAGGCTTTCGTGGTGGGCACACAAGATTGGATTTGTAAATCAAGTAAAAACATTGCTATGGATACATTAAAAGATTTAATGAAAGACGACGAGGTTGCTAAAGGTAAACTCATACATAAATTTAAGACGACATGAGTACTTATGTATGGTTCTTCTTGACTGCACTTTTATTTGTAGTCCTCCCCTTATCGTTTTGCTATTTTAGACAAACTTTTGCTAATGTAGCCTAAAATTTTGTAGTCCATATATGCATTTGCTACCACATTTGCATGTGCATCACAAGTTTTGCTACTGAAATTATATGTGCTATGTTTTTAAGTGTTTTATCAAGTCTACTAGCCCAAATATTGGAGGCCCAAGTTTAATTTCGGCTCCCTAGGTTTGGGTCTAACAAAAACAGATATACCCGACTAATAGACCGAAACCGAAGTAGGAATTTCGGTGTCTGTTCGGTTTAGGTTCACACTATTTCTAAATATCGGGTTTTGGGTGAGTTCGGCTTTGGTCGGGCCTCTTTTGTTTTGAACCACATCGCACGAGCCAAAATTACTTGTTGAATACATTTGAGTACTAGATACAAAACTTTTAGCCGATACCGAAGTCAAATTGTTTCTCATACTAATTTATAATTTTTAGAAAACAAAAACACCATATGTTTTTTAGTATAATCTGAACATTTATATGTATAAACTGCTTACCTGGACAACACCTTCACTAAAGCCATTGCCAACTTTAATATTTTGAACATCATCTGATCATAATGTTATTGCAACCTCCTGAAAAGGGAAAGCTTAACGTGGTTTGGGTCTGTGTGGCGGTGGGTTCAAACCCTGTGAATTACTTGGCAAAAAATTCGGAAACCATTGTTTACCAAAAATAACATTTATATGTGTAAACTGCTTACATGGATAACACATTTACTAAAGCCATTGCCAACTTTAATGTTTTGAACATCATCTTATCATAATGTGATTGTAAGCCTCTCATATACGTCTACGAAGATGGCAGTTGTCTTATCGATATTGTGATGCAACAAATTCAAAATAGATGATGGAATTTAGTTGCCTATCATACGTTCTTGGACGAGTTTGTAGCTATACATGTTGATATTTTCACACGTTACAACTTTTTTCAATTAAATTTTAATATCTCACGTTTTATGTGTAAACGTTACACGAAACTATTAACTACAATATCGAAATTATAGTTGTTTATCGCTAGAAAAAATAATTATATAGTTGTTCAAATTGGTGGATTTGATCTTCCGAGTAAAAAAAGAAACAGAAATCAAGACCATACCTCATCCGCGTGACCAAAAAAGTTAATTATCTATTCAATTCTAGAAAGCCACAATTTTCATGCCAACAAAACCCATCCTGGTCATGCTTAACCAATATCAAGTGACATTTACCCGTTGTGGCCCATTTCCTTTCCCGCCTATTTTGCCTCATCACAATAGAAAAAGGATATAAATTAGTGTACTCACACCAAAAAACATGTCCGACGTTAGTGGCCGTTTGAATGACTAACGGTTTAAAGCAGATTGAACAAATGAAAGAAAATGGCTGCGAAGGCGGTGGTGCAACATACTCCAATAATACGGATTTTGACAGCAGATGCACGAAATGAACACCTGATACACGTATTAAGTGTGCACACTTGCAAATGCACACCATAAACTCTCTCACTTGCCCATCTAGAAAATCCACACCTGCAAATGCAAACTGATAGGGGTAATTGAATGCCAAAACCCTAGAAAAGAGAATTACAACATGTGAAACTACATATTTCAATCGTACTAAAATTTTCTCATTTTACCACAACCCGTTACCCGGCCCACCTTTATTTAACTCCAAAGAAACATTATTCAAGAACCATAAGATTAAAATTACAGCTCACATAGAAGTTTCTAAATGGTTGAGAAGCTTTTCATACTAAAGAGACAATCATTCAGCAACAAATTCTGGGCTGCACTGGTTTTCTGTTTCTTTATGGTTCTAATGTAGTTGTTTAGTTGTGGTGAATTGTAACCTGAATATGGCTCCAAGATCAAGTTAAGGATCAAGTTGCAGATTCTGATAGAAAAATACATATTTAAATGCAAGGGGCAATTCCATATTTCCCCAACTTAAACATCATAATTCCATATTTCCCCAATACATGCTTTAAATGCATTGTATTTATGCATTAAAAACTTGTGTTTTGGGGAAATATGGTATTTTGATTTTCAAGTTGGGTAAATATGGAATTATCCCTAAATGCAAAGGGCGTGTAACATATCAAGTCAATATTACCTCTACTACAGATCTAAACGGTTAATCACACACCTCAATTCGCTCTTAGCCGCTACCACCATCACCAGCCACCCTTATTTATCTTCAGCAAATAAAACATAGCTACATGAATTTTCAGAACACGAATGCTATCATATCCAATCTCCTGCCACAGAACCAAACAATTATGACAATGAAAATGAAGATACATATACCAATTTAAGGTGTTGTTGAGATTAGCTTATTTTATGGCCTTTTCGGCTTACTAAAAACTGGAAAGTCCAATAAGCAAACCTTTTTGAGCTTATGAGCATATCAGTTTGACCTTATAGCTTATATGCCCAAAAAGGTAAGCTTGTAAGGTTTTCCAGATTTTAGTAAGTCCATAAAAATGCTAATCCAAACACCCACTAAAAGCACTTTACTGCCAACATTATAAAAGAAAAAAATAAAAGTTCGCTTAAACAACATACCTGGCTTCAAAGCTGGATTGTTGTTTTAGGTTAGCTGCAACGCAATGAAAAAGTAGGTTTGAGGTTGTATAATATGAGTATATGTCAAAATTATACATGAAACATGAAAAAATATGAATCACCCTGCGACATTATACATGAAAATAATAATCTTTGCACCATTCCACCATTAATTACTATTAATTAAGAAAACAAAAGCGAAATAACAATATTTTTAGAAAAACGGAATACATAATAAGCTTACTTGCAAAGGAGACTGAGAAAATCTCTATAACCAAGCTGCAAAAATGAACGATATCAATTAACACAACATTATAACAAAACACCAGCAGATTAACACGAAATATAAGCTGATAATTTCATCTAAAATCATTAATAACAATCCATTACCTCGTATGAACTAAATTGTACCTTTTTTTGTTATGATCAATGGACTCCATTTTAAGTGAAAAAAACCATAACACATATCAAAACACATTAACACAATCAAGATTCTAATAACAAATGGCATAAGATTAATACCAATCAATATGAGTTCTCTACAACAGTTGGACCAACGAATGGCACCGTCTTCATTTTTCCCTTTGCCCTAAACAAACACAAAAAGAAGAAGAAAAGTCGAATTAATACTAAATACACATCTTGGTAATTGCAATTTATTAGCCAATCGAAACTAATGCAACAGTCACCAATGTTATTGATAAGCGACCCTGTACCTAATTTCACAATCACACAATAAAATCATCAGTAATTCATAACTAAAACTAAAATATCAAAATCCCTAAAATCAAGCTGAAGTCATTACCTTTAATCATAATTTGAATTGAAAGTTTAAAACCCTAATTATGCTCATCTTGTTGCGGTGTTTAATAAGAATTCGTCATCACGAAACCAAGGACAAATAGCTATATGATCGAAGCATGCCTTAACAGGATTAATTTGTTGAAATTGAATAGGGGGAATTGATGTGTGGGTTTGAAGTAATTGCAATTTTAAAACGTGAAATCGGATGATTGGGAAGAAAATAGTTTTAAGATGGTAGTGATTGATTTGAAGTTGGGAATGTATTCAAAATTAGTGAGTGAATTATGGAATGCGTTTCAAATCATGCGTGATTTTTGTGATATGATTTTCAAATATAAAACGGATCATATGGAATGTATTAAAAATAGTGAGTAAATTATGGAAGGTGAGATTCCGTTGAAGAGAATAGCATCAGAACATTGGGGGTTTATGAATGATGTTTTCCAAAGTGTAACACAAAAATCAACTTGCTCCATTGGTTGATACCATGTGGAATGGTCGGAAAGACCTGGGTTTGATTCTCATAGGTGTCTAATTTTTTAAACTAATTTATTGATAGCACTAAAATTGCCAGCGTGGCACATGATGCCTAGTCACATGATGACTAAGATTATACAGTCAGCAGTACATGCCAAGTGGCATTTAAGGGCCATGGTACAGCTTTCAAAGCATCATGTGCAAGTAATAACTTGTCTCATATATATGTAAAGATATAACATGGCGCAAGGCACTTTTGTAATGTAAAATAATACTCCCTCCGTCCCAAATTAATAGTCTACCTTTCATTTTTTAAATGTCCCAATTTAATTGTCCACTACTAAATATAGATAGGAATGTTTAATCGAGTTTACCATATTGCCCTTGATTGAAATTATTATTACTCCTTCCGTCCCAAAATTATAGTCCCCTTTTGACTTTTTCGGTCTTTATTTTTCAACTTTGATCTTAAACATTTTTGTTTATATTACATAATACTTGATGCAAAATATATGAATGGATTGAGTTTTAAATGTATTTTTCATTGGTATAATTTTTATCAACTATTGTATAACACAAACAAAAATATTTAAAGTCAAAGTTGAGAAAGAAAGACCGAAAAAGTCAAAAGGGGACTATAATTTTGGGACGGAGGTAGTACAAACTTTAATTAATAACTTAATTAATTAGTTGAGGGTTAAAGTGTCATTCTGTTAAAAAGTAAGAAAGAGAAAGCTGTAATAAATGCACTTTTCTTAAACTGTGTGTTTTTTTTCGGGGGACAAACTGAGGGAGTAGTATTTGTGTCCGCTGAACTTAAAATAATAATATTTGAGTCCGCTGACCGAACTTTTGTAAAATACTAAGTAATAATTAAATGACCCAAGACATTGGAACACGTGCTGCTGCGCATATATTTAGTAGGATTGGATTTTCTATAGCTAGAGGAGTGGGAGCCCAGTTGGTATTTCGGCTTCCCACTAACTTCTTGTAAATCTTTTGGGTTTCTAATAAAGTGATGTTTATAAATAAAAATAATAATAAAAAAATATAATAATAATAATAATAATAAAACTTACAAAACACACCCTCAACTTTTTAATATTTACGATTTTTTTATATAACAAACTTTATTTGTCAAATATCTAACATATACCAACCAGTTTCTTCAATAAAAAAAAATACTCGCAAAAAGGCCTCTAGATAATGAACAAAACAAGCATAATATTGATATACTTTTGACGTACGCACGGTTTTATAAAAAAATATTAAAGTTTAATATATATATATATATATATATATATATATATATATATATATATATATATATATATATATATATATATATATATATATATATATATATAGTTTCTAAATAAAAGAACTTTCAAAATTATAATTTTTGTTAACTAAAAAAAACTATTGACTAATAGTGGTGTTTGACACCTTTTATTACTCCATCCGTTCTAAAATTATTGTCTCTTTTTGAATTTTTCAATCTTTACTTTTCAACTTTCACCTTAAGTATTTTTGTTTGTATTACATAATACTTGATACAAAATATATGAACGGATTGAGTTTTAAATGTATTTTCATTTGGTATAATTTTTTATAACACAAACAAAAATATTTATAGTCAAAGTTGAGAAAGAAATACCGAAAAAGTCAATAGAGGACAATAATTTTGAAACGGATGAAGTATTTTATTTTGCAATAGTTAACTTTTTTAGTTGTAATTGGGTTTGGCCCTCTTCCATAAGGTATAACCTTTCAGGTTAGCAAACACCTGCATAATTTTGTATCGTTAAGCTGAATCGGTATAACGGCTTGCTGTAAACCTAACGTATTACAATACAAATTTTTTGTAAATACCCCCGCCGCAACGCGGCGGGTTACTGCCACTCGTTTGTAAACAAAGAAAGGTACACCCAAAAAAATAATAAATAAAACCCTGTTGAATGGGTGAAAATCAGAAAAGAAGAAAATAAAGGACAAACAACTACCTTGTGGTCTAGTGGGTGGTACTCACTTAGTTAAGTGAGCCCCCATCAAAGTAGTACCAGTTGGGTGACCAACCGAGAGGCGGAACGACTCAAGGGGCAGTTGTTACCCGGCAATGAAGATTGAACTTCGGTTTGATTCTGAGCCAAATCTCGGTTTTTATCCGGCCGTTACTCCAGCAAGGTAACTTGTGTGGAGGCGGTCCGGTTTCCGGGAGGACGCCAGTGATTCCCCACTGTCCTCAGCGCGGGCCCGATTAAAACAACGTAAGTATGGCCAGTGATGGATGAGGGCCTGCCTTTGAGGCAGGTGCGATTCTCAAAAAAAAGATATTCGCCGTTCAAAAAAAATAAAATAAAGGACAAGTTTTGAACATAGTACAAAGTCATGAAACAGGGGTTTAAATATGCAAGTAAACCCAATCTTAAACCCTGGCAACACAAGTACTAAAAAAGGTCAAAAATAAAAGCCGAATATTTTTTATTTTCCCTCGCGTGTTATCTCCGCCAAAGCAGTCAGTCAGCAACAGGTATTATACTAATTTCAACTTCAGTTTTTTGCTATTTTCACTCTGTAATCGATAGCTATTTTGTCTGCCTCTTTTGAGTTAATTGGGGATTCTTTGGGTTAATTTTTTTGAAATTAATTAGTTCTAGCAGCCATGCATTGGTTTATATAAGAGGGTTTTTGGGATTATGTGCTTATTTAAGTTCCTATTGCTTATTTTGAAGCAGATTAACATTTTCGATTGTTTGGCAAAAAGAACTGTTTATTAATGTTGTTTATGGTGTTTTATACAAGGTGATTTTTTATAATTACCCAAATTTTTTGGCTTAGCCAGTATTGATCTTATTGAGAACTGTACACTTTTTAAACTAGATAGGTTGGTGTTATTAGCTGTTAGGGTGTATGGGAAATTGGGCTATAAGTTTGTATCGTGTTTGGGGTCACGGATAGTTGCTAAATCCAATTGTCACATTTTCAGGTCTTTGAGTTGAATTAAGTTGGCAATTTGTTGGATACTTCCGCATTAATGTATTTGTAAGTACCTTCTTTTTCGCTTTCATATCTTATGTATGCCCCCATTACGACGAAAGAAATGTAAAGTTTCACCTGTAAGCATGTTTTTATAAAAAAAAATGTATGCACTTTGACCCAATTGCTGTAATTTTTTTTAGCCCAATTAAACCGAACTACTTTCTTAACCAATAATAGGAGGAAATTGGAAACTTTATTTTTGTTAGGGGACGAAGGGTTTTTTTAACAAAGGTTTAAGGTTTAACTTTCTGCTGTGTTATGATAAGGATGCTGAGCCCAAGCAGCCATCAAGTTGGTTTTACTTCAGCTTTTTCTTCTACCCGAAGTTCGCTACCTGGGTTTAGAACATTCCAGATGTTAAGCAGCACTTCTATCTCTTCGTGCTCTTCTTCATGTCCAATGAATAATCAACAGAGTGCCCGTTCCATTGCTTGCAGCGCCTCTATTGAAAGTGATGTTTCACAAAGGTTATACATCATTCTATATTTGAATCAAAAGTCAAATTTGAATATAAATTGAAAACGAGTTAAAACTTGCATTTAATATACTTTGAGTCATTCCGATGATGTAGGAAGGAGGATGTACCAGCTCCTCATGGACTGTCTGACAAAATAGTTGGTGTTCTGGGTGGTGGTCAGTTGGGACGCATGCTTTGCCAAGCTGCTTCTCAAATGGCTATTAAAGTCAATATTTTGGATCCTTTGGAGAACTGCCCTGCAAGTTCTATATGCCACTATCATATGGTGGGAAGCTTTGACGATAGTGCCACAGTTGAAGAATTTGCTAAAAGGTTCGAATTATTAAATTTTGTTGCTATTATAATTATACGCCACTTAGCTAAATCTCTCCAACTTATTGATAGGTGCGAAATACTGACTGTTGAAATTGAGCATGTTGATGCGGACACTTTGGAGAAGCTTGAAAAACAAGGGGTAGATTGCCAGCCTAAAGCTTCTACTATTCGTATTATTCAGGTACATTTGTTCTCTTGGCATCTCTGGCATGGTCTGAATATTGTTACATGTTTGGTTTCAAACAAAACAAGTCACTGCCTTTACAACTAAACTAAAGAGAAATACTTAGTAGCAGATAAAAAAAAGTTTTATGTATATGTTTGGGTGTTCTGGTGTGGTTTGGTAACGTAGTATATGGCCAACCTTTTAATAGTTGGATTTCCCCTGTTCGATATATGTATTGTATTGTCATTTAAATAGCTGTGTCCCTAGATCAGAGCTCTTGACACTTTTTTGAAATAATTTGACTTTTAGTTGATACAATTATAATCACATAAGAGTTACAAGTATCTTTTTGTGTATACCTCTTGTTGCTATGATCTGTTTTATTTTCCTCTTTTACAAATCGTTTTAGTTAGTCGTCTACCCCATTTATGATCTCTGTTGCAGCATTACTGTGGTGATGACTTTTTTATAATAAAGATTTCTATGTTTTTCTTCAGGATAAATATCTTCAAAAGGTCCATTTTTCTGGACATGGCATTCCACTTCCCAGGTTTAAGCAGGTTTGTATAGTTCAGAAATAAATTATGCACATATTATTTACAAAAGGAAGATAATGTTTATGCTTTAGTTTTTTGGCAACGAAACTTGTTGGGACAGATAGAAGACCTAGAAAGTGCCATAAAAGCTGGTCAAGAATTTGGTTATCCTCTTATGATAAAGAGTCGAAGGCTAGCCTATGATGGTCGTGGTAATGCTGTTGCTAAAACTGAAGAGGCTCTCACTTCTGCAATAAATGGTATATTTTTTTCTTTTTTTGCTGTCAAAATATTAATGCTCGACTTTGTAGAACCCCCCTTTTATCAATGGATTTCTTTAGTTTTCCAGTTGTTAATTCCTTCTCTCTCTCTCTCTTTTTTTTTTTTTTTTTTTTTTTTTTTTTTTTTTTTTTTTTCATATGAATAAAAAGCTTGAAACTTTGTTCTTTGTTAAATGGTGGTTGATAAGGAATGTATTTTTTTTCCTCAAATATATTTATCGGTCTATCCTTGGAATGTTTGTTAAAGATACTTACAGTTAAAGTAGCTAGACCTAGAACCATTGATGTACATGTGTTGTTTATTTTTAAGCTCTTACTACCCACAAACTCATAATAATCATGTAGCATATTTGGGTAGGCCAATAAGGTGACATAGGAGCCTCTGACTGACAAATTAAATAAAAAATTCATTTTCAGCTCTAGGAGGATTTGGTCATGGTTTATATGTTGAACAATGGGCGCCATTTGTTAAGGTCAGTATCCACTTTAGTAGTTGCTTAGAGTCAAATTATTTCAATTATGTCCACTGATTTTCCCTCTTCAATGTTTATTATTAGAGCTCATAAAAAATGTTTCCATGTTTGTTTTAGGAGCTTGCGGTCATTGTTGCAAGGGGAAGAGATAATTCTATATTGTGTTATCCCGCTGTTGAGACTGTTCACAGGCAAGATGATATGTCAATGTCCATATATTTATGTGAATTCGTTTTTTCTTATTGGTAGACATATTTAGTATTATTTCTTCTATTGTTATAGGGATAACATATGCCACATTGTTAAGGCACCTGCTAATGAGTCGTGGAAGATTATGAAGCTTGCAACTGATGTTGCTTCTCGAGCAGTAGCTTCATTGGAAGGTGCTGGTGTGTTTGCGGTTGAGTTATTTTTGACAGAAGATGGCGAGGTTTGTGCTACTTCACATTTTTTTTGTTTCATTTTTTATTTACTTTATGTTGAGTTATTTACTCTATGTTGTGCTTCATGTGTTTCAAAATACAGATTTTACTAAATGAAGTTGCACCTCGACCTCATAACAGTGGGCACCACACTATTGAATCATGCTATACTTCACAATATGAACAGCATTTGCGGGCAGTTGTTGGTCTGCCTCTTGGTGATCCATCAATGAAGGCTCCAGCTTCCATGATGTACAACATTCTAGGTGAAGATGAGGTAAAAAAAACTATCTATATCTGTATTTTGTGTAAGTACCTTTTCGACAACTTGTATTAACATTCATTTGTAACACAATACAAATTATTAGATATTTTTTTTCTATTGTTATTTGTTTTTAGGGGTTTTCATTTTCTTCCCTGAAAAGCAACATGATGATACTTACTTTTATGATTTGCACAGGGAGAAGCTGGTTTTATTATTGCAAATCAGATTATTAAAAGGGCATTGTGTACTCCAGGGGCCACAATTCATTGGTATGATAAGCCAGGTAGGTATTCACGCAGCTGTCCACATTATTACCATCGGCCGATTACTAAAAACATATTATCCATGACATTGCAGATATGCGAAAGCAAAGGAAGATGGGTCACATCACCGTTGTTGGACCTTCAATGGGCATTGTGGAAGCACGGGTGAAATCATTTCTGAACGAAGGAAGTGCAGAGGATATTCCAGGTATGTTTTCTGTGGACTATGTAATAAGATTTACAAGAAACAGGCCTTACAAGGCATGGGATTAATAGAAATAGTTCTAATGTATTGCTGAATTTGAGAATATTCCAGAAGTGTTGATCTGATAATTACAATTAAGGGTCTTTTTGGATTCGCATGATGGAAGTCATACTAATCAGTTTATAATGTTAAAATTAACAAATCATCTTGTTATTAATGTTTATTATTATGGGTCGAGTAATTGCCTCTTATTTAACAAACTGCTGCAGACAACAGAAGCTAATTACTGTATGGTATACTTTTCTCATAAAGTCATTATCTTCTTGACACAGTTGCTCCACGTGTTGGAATCATTATGGGTTCTGATTCTGATCTTCCAGTGATGAAAGAAGCTGCTAAAGTTCTAGAAGACTTTGGTGTGTCTGCTGAGGTTATTTGTTAACCTTTTAGGTTTACATAATCATTATGGGTGAGTTGAGTGAGATGGGTAACGGGTCAAAACAAGTGCTTTTTGTCGAAACAGGTCAGGTTGGATTGACCTGAAACACTTTTTGTCCCATTCAGACGAATTCTTAGAATATATCCTGTAGAATCTGAACTAAAAAGTATATTGTTGCAATATGTATTTATTTTTTTTAAATACGATTATTTAATTAGGAGGTTGTATGCATAAAAAACAATGCTCAAGTCCCATTCATAAGTAAATTATCTGAAATTGCCACTTTTACTAGTCATTCATGATTCACCTCATTAGAGTTGGGTTGTATCAAATGCTATCAGACCTTTAAACATAAAGTTTGATGCAGGTTAGAATCGTGTCAGCCCACCGGACACCTGAACTGATGTATTCTTATGCTACATCTGCTCGAGAACGAGGCATTCAAGTTATTATTGCTGGTGCTGGGGGTGCAGCTCATTTGCCAGGTTTCTGTCCACTGCCATTTTCAGTTTTAAGCTTATAATATGGTAAGATGATGAGCATGAGTAACCTAACCTCTAAACTTCGTTTGGTTAGGCATGGTAGCTGCATTGACACCCTTACCCGTGATTGGAGTTCCTGTACGTGCTTCTGCATTGGATGGACTTGACTCCCTTCTCTCTATTGTGCAGGTACACATAAGTAGTGGTTCCACTCATTATAACATATAAATGGGCCGATTTGGGTTATGTTCTATTTTTTATCTAACGAGTCAAATAGGTTACACTAAAGACTTAAACTAAGAACCAAACGGTTTAAGAGTCACCTGAAGACTAGTCAAATGCTTTGACCCAACCCGTACTTAAGCTTATCTATTTAACCCATTACACACCCTCCCATTTTGCAACATCTATGTTAGAATTTTGAGAGTGTTTCCATGTTCCCGAAAATCAGCCTGGGATTTTGTTGTGTGGTGCAGATGCCTAGAGGTGTTCCTGTTGCAACGGTTGCAATAAACAATGCCACTAATGCAGGCTTGTTGGCGGTCAGAATGTTAGGGGTGGCTGATACTGCCCTCCAAGCAAGGTTTTCTCTCTTTCGATGCATAATCTCACACACTTGAAAACACCCATAATAGTGGTAGCCAATTGGTCAGGTTGGGTAAGGGTTAAACCGGGTAGTTTTGTGGTACAGGTCGTATCAGGTTGGCTTGACAGAAACACTTTTTCTCCAAAACTTATAATTTTTTATAAATAGGTAGAAAAAAGTTCAATAATATTCTTTATTTCTTTGAAAATTCTAATGTGGAGGTTTTATGCAATAATTTGCACCGAGTGTTCAAGATAAAACATATCTTAAATCTACCAAGTTATAAGTATCCTGGTGACTTGCTACCTCTAATGCTCGTGCACACATACAAAAGAATGCAAGTTAAACCCCGAAGAGCAGGTCTTAACACACATGCGTACTTTAATTGACTTCTACAGAATGGCTCAATTCCAAGAAGATGCTAGAGATACAGTGTTGGAAAAAACAAAGAGGCTAGAAAAAGTGGGCTGGGAAGAATACTTGAGTTCTTGAAAATCTTAGAACTAGTTTCATATACCAAAATTAACAATTTTGAATTTAGCGATAATCTTAACCTCAACCAAGACTGGCTGGAAACCTCTAGATCCGGAAGGAACACATGGTATTTTTATTTATTTATTTATTTTCCATAAGGGTGTTTGTTCGTTAGATATGGACAAAGTCTCATGTTGTATGATTACTCAATTAAGGCATGCTATTTTATTGTTTTATTAGAGATCGAGTTATAAATCAATAGGTATCTTGAAAAGGTCAATACCAAGGTTTGAAGGATTGCAAAACTTGATTAAGTTAGTCATTTACTTCCAAGGGCTTATAATATTTTTGCTTATTGCTTGAACCCCCCCCCCCCCCCCCCCCCCCCCCCTCTCCTCTCTTATAACGGGGGCGGTATCCAGTAAAATTATATTGAAAAGTCGAAAACATTTAGAATTGTATTCACTAAGAGTCACACTAAGGGCAGTGCGTTTAAGCATTCGTGTATATTATTGTGTTTGTAACAACTTCCCTGTCACACGAGGGCATAAACTTTTTTCACGTGCTGCGAACAAACAGATCTAAACCAATATAAATGAATCTTTGGGTAAACAAAAATGCTTAAACGCACCGCCGCAATGCAGGGGCCAGAGTATGAAATCCTTGTTGGGTCACACACAGAATCCAATTGAATTTAGATTCCATTGAGATTGACCATACCGAAAAGTGAAGGTGAAAGTCAAAATAATGCAGCACACGCTTCAAACCATGCTGAAATACTCCTTAAAGCCATAAGCATGACCCAGTAACATGTGTAGTCAACTAATAATCAATCATGACAAATTTTGTGACCAGCTACAAAGATTTCAAACTAACAAAATCTGATATGATAATGAGAATAAACTGAAGCATCATTTGAGTTCTAAATGTATGTCCTTGCAATAACCTCCATAATGGCCATGAAGTAATCCATGTTAATCCCTATTTTGAACACCAAAATTGTATTTCCATTTTGAGAGGGGAATTTGCATTTCTATGACTAAAGATGTCACATATATTTTTAAGTTCACTTACAATTGTGTCATATTACCAAATTTAAGATTTGTTTTTCTAAATATTTTGACACTATCTGTCACCCTACAAAATTTTTATTTCCAAATCAATCTCTTTTCAATCGTATTCATCTACTCCGTATTTGTGTTCATAAGACATCGTAACATGCCCAATTTGTACAGTATTCTAGATAAAATGATAGAACATCTGATAAATCCACTTTTTTCATCTTCTTCATGTTATGTTGCATCTATGTTTTTCATCCAATTTATATATTCTTAACAAACATTCACATGAACCACCAACGCGTTTGTCGTAAACAGACCATCACATGAAGAAACAGATTATGATGGCTCAAATTAAAATATATTAATAGTAATAAATAAGTGCATTTTTTTATATATGTATTAGTATTGTAATTATTGGTAAAATATCAAATTAAAGAGAAACAAACAATACATTATTTGGCATGATTTTTTCAAAAATTTCATGGTATAATTTCACATATAGATGGGATTAATAGAGATGAATGTGTTTTAGGTATGTAATATGGAGTAAGGATTCAGTGAGAAGAAAACTTAAAATGAGAAAAATAAGAAATAACTACTCCCCCGTCCCAATTTATTTGTGCATCATTGACTTTTATAGTCTTTTTTATACAACTTTGACAATAAAATATTATTTTTGTGTTATATATTACTTGATAAAAATTATAACAATAAAAATACATTTAAAACTCAATCTATTCATATGTTTAGTATAAACTATTGTATAACACAAAAAAGAATAATTTAAGGTCAAAGTTAAATGAAATTGACTTCGAAAGTCAATAGTGGACAAGTAAATTGGGACGCAGAGAGTATAACCATACATTTGAAACGCATCGACATGATTTAGATGCATTTCTATTCATCTAGATGCATCCCAATTAGTTTCTAAAGTGATTTTGAAGTGAAAACGGTGCAAAGTAGTACTAACAACAAATTTGACTCACATAGGATGAAAAATACATCGGATTTGTCAAACTTCATAAAATGTATATAATATATGTATATGCATCTACTTTTTTGCTAGAAAATATATTATGATGCATTTAAAAGATTAAAAATGCATCTAATTCAAGTCGATGTATCTGTAATTTATAATGATTGTTATTTCTCATCATTCTTATTTTAAAATTTTCTCATTTAATCCTAAGTCATGTAACAAGTTAAAAGTGTAGGCAAAAAGTACAATCAAATTTTAAGATGTACAAAAGAGTATGTAGATACATTTATTTAGGAATGTACTAACGTATCATTCAAACCGTCCTAAGGGTGGGGGAGTGCTCCACTCAATCCCCTTCCCTTCACTCACTCACAACCAATCCCATTCCGTCACATCATCTCTCACTTTTTCCTTCACTCACTTCATTTTTGGGGGCGGCACCTTCACTCACCCTTCACTCATTTTTTTCTTCTCCAACGTCTCTTTTCTTCTCCAACGTCTCTTTTCTTCCTCTCCCCGCATGCGTGATATTTCCCCGATTTTCACCTCCCCGTGCGGGGTTCCCCGCGAGGCGGCGGTGTTCCCGTGCGAGGTTCCACCTTCCCCGCATTCTCCCCGCACCCACTCCCTCTCCTCTAAATGAAATTCCAAAAGAGCCCAACCCTGAAATTTGATGACGTACCACAAAACTCCAAAAGGCTCTTAAAAAAAATCCAAAAACAATGAACCTTGATGACGAAGCCAAAAAAGAAGCAAAGATAGGATGTCATCAACAATCTAATTTTATATTAGTAAAGATTATCTAAGAAATCTATAGCCATAATAGTAGTATAATACAATAATAAAGACAAAATGATAAAAAAGAATATTAATTTTACAAACATATATTATCAAATACCTAATTTTTAATCAAAAAAGCCAAACTACCGATAAAACTAGCAAGGTCTTGTACCATTTGGCGGTTTACAACAAACGCTAAGTCTTGCTAGTTTTTCTTAAAAAACGTAAGGTCTTACTAAGTTTTTTTTTTTTTTTTTTTTTTTTTTTTTTTTTTTTTTTTTAATACGCAAGGTCTTGCTAGTTTATCTAAAACTCAATTTTGTCATGAAATGCATTAGAGTTATGATCAAATAAGAAGAATAATAAAAATAAAAATGATAAGAAGTAACCACAATCACACATTCTAGATGCACCTACAAAAGTGGATGCATCTTCATTCAAAATTTTCCTCCTAAACTAAAATGTGTGGCTACAATTAATTCTTACCCTTCTTATTTTAATTATTCTTCTTATTGGATCCCCAATGCATTAAGCAAACCAAAAAACACATGTGTGTAAAGATGATGCATGACAAAGAATGGATAAGAGCATGCCACATATATTTTTATTACTCACTATTTCTTCGTGAGTAAAATTGAGGTTTAGAAAAACTAGCAAGTCATTGAGATTAAAAAGGGGGAAAAAAAAAATGTTTTACTGCATTTTGCGAACTTGATATAAAATTCGTAAAATATAGCAAGACCGTCTAGTTTTAGGTATTTTGGATAAAAGTTAAGTATTTGATGAAATATATTTATAAAATTGATAATTTTTGTCATTTTTCCGATAATAAATGTGTAAATAAAAAATTAGAAATCACTAAAAAAAAAAAAAAAAAAATTATCAATTTGGAGTTTGATCTAAAAAATGAAAATTAAAAAATGTTATAATTTATCCCCACGTGTAGCTCTCATGCAACTTGATAAATCTATGCTCTTGGCGGCGTCCCCACTATACATTATTTCCACACGTGCTTCTTCTAGTCGGCATTTTTCTCTCAGGAAAAGTGAGTGCATTTCCATTTGATTTTCTTAACCATGATTTCACAATTTTTGATATTTTAATACCTTCTCTTTTCCCAAAAAATTAACGAATTCCAATTTAATATCATAGTTAATTGCATTTTCTTCAGATAATTGTAATTCTAATTTAAGATTTTGAAATTGTAAAATTTATTTACCGATTAAAATACAATGGTATTTTACACTTAAGCTTAAAAAAAAAAAAAAAAAAAAAAAAACTCTTTAAGCTTTACATATATTTGTTTTTTATATATAAAACTAATCCGACTCTATTTTGATTAAAATTGGTTTTAATTTTAACTTATATTGGCTAATCATTAGTCTCAATTTTGTTACGTGTTGAATTTTCTTGTTGATCCATTTTATTATCGTCAAAATTTTGATTTTCAATTTTGTGTTTTCCTATTAATATATAGATTATCTAATTTATGCATAACGAATGACATAAAGTTGAAACATTTTATCTAATTGAACTTAACTGATAAGAGTCTCAACCAAAACTATTTTTGATTTTTAGTGATAGATATATGAGTCCTTAAACATAAAAATCAACAAAAATAAAATAGTATGTTGGATCAAGATGATGTATTCGTGTGTTGGATATTAATGTTTAATGTTGATGCAAAATTCGTGATAAAAAAGGTGATCTTTAGAGGTAAATTGCGTGGACTTCAAATTCTTTTAAATCTCACAAGCCGATGATGACTAAGAATTCCAATTAAACTTGGAAGACTTATTATGACATGACCTCACTTCATGGATAGACTTTGCCCAACATCTATCACGCATTCACCTTTTATTTTCTTGGTCATTAATATCCCTGATCCTAGAGAATCACCACATATATATTGCAAAAGTTTATTTGAAAATATTTGCAGTTTCTTTCTTTGAGATACTTTAGAAATTTGAAAATGATAACAATTACACCGAACAACTAATTACAATAAACGTTTATGAATGCTAATTTTTTTTTTTAGTATTGAATAATAAAATACAGTTACAACACGCAACTATTATTTACTATCTGGCTACCCGAATCAACACATCTCATGATACTTTTTTTTTTTTTTTTTTTTTTAAGTGTATTAGTTATTATCATTTTTTTTTCGTTCAAAGCAAGCAAGTTATGTGGTTAAAATATAATTTAACACACATTTAATAAAATAGACCATTAATTATCCAACATATGACGACTTAATGGCTTTTTCCTTGCCTAACCACCCAAATATATGGTGTGCCCATCGTATCCACCAAAAGTAGTAAGGTCATCAAATTTCAGCTTTATTAGTTCACGCTAACCAAAGGCAACTCCCCCATTAGATTCATTCTTTCCTTTTTTTTTAGGGAATTACTTGTAAGTTTAGCAGGCGGCGAGTTTAAATATTAATCTAATGTAATTTACATATTATGTGCAGATTTGATATATTACGTTTTTTTAGTATAAATAATCATCTTTCCGTTTATATTTTTATTTAGGTTTACCTAAACTTTATAGATGAACATATTGAATACTTATCACTAGTCGTTGCATTATAATATCGTGGAATTGTTGTTCTTAATAAACTAGTATACTCATATGTGAAATTTTTGAATGATAAATTACTAATAATCTTTTGCATAAGTAGTTACTATAAGAGCAAGTGCAGTGGTAACGTGGGTATAGCGTTAAGGGGACCTTAACGCGCGTTAAGGCCCAAGTTATTGATGTGTTCGTCTGCGTTATTTGGACGTTAACGTGGGGCATTAACCCACTAATGCCGAGTTAAGGCACTTTGTGTAAAAAAAAAAAAAAAAAAAAAAAAAAAAAATTACAAAACTCCCCCCTCCAACGGCTACTTTTGTATCCGTTATTTAAAAAAATAAAAAATAAAAAAAAATCAATTCACCCCCCCCCCCCCCCCCCAATATTTAAAACTGCTAGTTTTTGTGTTTTCAAAAAAAAATCAAATTATTTAAACACAACTATATATACCAACTAAACACACATATATTTCTCACACATCCACTACTAATTCTCCACTTTTTATACTAAAAAAAAAAAAAAAAAAAAAAAAAAAAAAAAAAAAAAAAAAAAAAAAAAAACCTTCTTCATTCATAATGGATCCAAATCAAAATAATGAATTTGGTCCGAGTTGGTCAGACATTGATGACGAAGAAGACATACAGTTTATGGTTAATGTGTTTGAGTTACATCAACGTTTAGAACAAGAAGAAGCTCGTCCTCAGGTGCCCCGTACCCACATATATTGTGAATGTGAGCTTGCTGAGGAACGTTTGCAAAACGACTATTTCGTTCAAGGTTGCAAGTATACGCACGGTAAATTCCGTAGGAGGTTTCGTATGAGCCGGAAACTATTTCTACAAATAGTCAAAGGTATTGAATTTTACGAATCCGATGATATTCCAGATCACTTTAAATACTTTAAGTTAGGACCCGATTGTATGGGTCGAGGGAGTATTAGTGCACTTATGAAGTGTACGTCTGCAATACGCCAATTGGCGTACAGCATCGCCCCAGATGCGTTCGATGAGTATCTGCAAATGGGTGAGACTACTTCACGTCTTTGTCTTGATAATTTTAACATGTGTGTTATGGATTTGTTTATGCATGATTTTTTAAGAACACCAACATGGTCCGACATTCAACGTATTTACGAATTGCATGAACGTCAACATGGTTTTTCGGGTATGCTTGGTAGCATTGATTGCATGCATTGGGCGTGGAAAAATTGTCCAGTGGCTTAGCAGAGGCAATTTGGTAGGGGTGATAAAAGATACCCAACGTTAATGCTTGAAGCCGTTGCTTCACAAGATTTGTGAATTTGGCATGCATTTTTTGGTATAGCAGGGGCAAATAATGATATTAATGTTTTAGATAACTCTAACTTGTTCGACAACATTCTTGCTAACGAATCCCCAAGGGCACCCTACATGATAAATGGAAGAAGGTATGAACAGGGGTATTACTTAGCTGACGGAATTTACCCGCAGTGGTCAACTTTCGTCAAATCCTTCTCGGTAACGACTGACGAGAAACATAGTTATTTTAAAAGGAAGCATGAAAGTGCACGCAAGGATATATTGAACGTGCTTTTGGTGTGCTACAAGGACGTTGGGGTATACTACAACAACCGACACGTGCATGAGAAATTGTCAAGATACAACGAATCATGTATACCTGCATTATTTTGCATAAGATGATTCTAAAAGATCAAAAGTTTACACTCCGTGAGTATGGCAGAATGTGGGTGGATCCGACACCAAATTTGAGTCAACAAAGGTGGATCGACAGGTGTGATACGCAGAGGCGCAAGACAAGGGAAATGCGTGACGCAGGAATGCATACTCAACTCCAACGAGACCTTATGGAGCATGTTTGGCAGAAACGTCTTCAACGCCAACAACAACATGAAGAAGAATATTCCGAAGACGATGAATAAGTAGTTGTAATTCGTATGGTTTAATTTCCTATGTTTTGGTTTTTTTTTCTTAATCGTTGTTCTTGTTATTTTAAGTTTTTTTATATTTCGTATTGTAATGTTTAAGTTTTAATGTTATATGGTTTATTAAATGAATTGTTGGTTTTAGTTTAGGGGGTGAATTTAAAAATAGTTGAGTTAAAGCTGAGTTATTGTTGTGGGTGTTTTTTTCTGAGTTAAGGTTAATGTGTTAAAACTGATGTAGCGCTAACGTGACACTGAGTTAAGTTATAACCAGTGTTACCATTGTGCTTGCTCTAAGTATCTCTTATCTTTATTAACATATCACGGTAACATATGCTTGCGTGTTGATATTTATACTCTCGTATATTACGCTGACATAAATTTTGGGTGAAGAATATTATAAGGTTTATTATTTGAAATGTTACATGTTATGTCTCAACCCGAAAGAATAGAGTAATACTTATTTATGTTCATATGACTCACACATTTCGATTGATGCTCCGTTTTACTAACCAAAATTATTTAATTTCGTTATATAATTGCATAAATATATCCACCATTGTATATAGCTACTTGTTGGGCGTTATCATTCAATCTTATATTTTTACACTCAGATTAAGAAGCAGGAATAACTAATAAGTAATGAAAATGAGATGGTTGATGAAAAGCCAAGCCAAATTAATAAGTTATAAATGTGCTTTGTTGAATGTTTCCTTTCCAACAAGTTTTATTATATTTTGTTTAATGTTTTCAAGTCAATAATTTGTGACGAACTTGACATCCTTTATGTAATATATTTTGTTTTGTACCACGAATCTATCGTTGCGTTCTCGAATTTTTTTAGGTAAGGATAGAAATAGTGGGTAAAGAAGAGAAAAGGAAAGGAAAAAAAGTTGAATTTTTATTTTATATTCTCGAATTTAAATGAAATGAAAGGAAAATAAACAACATTGTGTTCTCGAGTTTGAAAAAAAAATAGTTACATTTACACCCTTTTAAATTTGTTCATTTTATCACAAAAACAAAAGACGAATATGAGTAAATAATAAGGGTTATATTAGTCATTGTATACTCAATAAACTGAGTGTAGTTTTGTTTCCATCCAAATCTAGCTATATTTTGTCAGGAAATTTTTGAAGAAAAATGTTAATAATTTTTCTGTCATTTCCTTTATGCTTCATTTATTTTTTGTTCAAGAAAAACTCAAGAACAAATCCTATCATTTCTTTTCCTTTTGGAAAAAAACTCAAAAACGGAGCGTATAGGTTATAAGACTCTGCCCCATGTTTTGTGCACTAAATTACACAAGGTTTATAGCACTGAAATTTAAGGGTATCACACTTATGGATCTAATTTAATTTCTTAAAATATATATTTTGTTAAAATATAATTAATAGTTGTACCTGTAATTTAAATTTTGTGCCTGCATAATCGTTAAAACCGGTCATCAATATGCAATAACTTAATTTGAGTATTCGAATTATGCTATTTTTCAAATTTCATACGGAAGATGCTATTTGAAACAAACTAGTTATAATGGCTGCGCACGCGCTGGTTTTTTTAAAATTTTTTTGAATCATTTTTTTTATTTATGAAAAAACAAATAATTTAATCTTTGTTTTGTTTGATTTATTATGTTTAATTATAATTTTTTATTATTAAAGATAATTATTTAAAAATTTTAATTTTATTGTTAATTGCATCTTATTTATATTTTTTGTATTTATCTTCTACTTGTGTTATTAATAAATATAAAATGTTACTTAATAAGAAAATAATTTTTTTTCTTTAAATAAAATTATTACTAAATAAGGTATGATTTGATTTTTTTGAAATGGAAAAGTCACCACTTGCGGTTTTGTTTTATTATATAAAAGATTTGTCAAACTCATAAACGTATAAATGCTATATGAGCGAAGTAGTTGGTAATTTAGGGGGTGTTTTGATTTGGAGATATGGGAATGAAAGAATTACTTTTATTTCTAATAAAATTGTTTTGTTTTTGGGTACTGGGCCTGTTTGGTACGTAATTTTTTTGGAGCTGTAAGTTTTTTGTTACAAAAATAATCTTCTCCAGGGTGTGTTATCCCTTTTACCCAAAAAAAAAAAAAAATAATCTTCTCTAAAACAAGTAGCTTTGTTTGGATACATCAGCTTTAAGCTTTTAATTTAAACAAGTAGCTCCAAAATGAAAAGCTGATTCATGAAGCTTTTAAAATATTTTGAAGCTGTTAAAAAATAAAATTACTGTTAACATCTAATAATTACATTTAACAGCTAATTTACCAAACATTTTTATTGAAAAAAAAAAATATAGCTTGTAGCTCATGTTAAAAGCTTTACAGTTTACAGCTTACAGCTAGTTTTGCCAAACATAACCATTCTTTTCAAAAATGATGTATTTGCAAACCCATTCCTTTACTCATAATGATTCCCTAATAGATACTAAACACCCGGTTTGTATAAGGCTGGAAATGAGTTGTATGATTTGTATTTTAAAAATAATACTTAAATAAAATAGTTTCTCCGTTTTAATATTATTGTCTATCTTTCTTTTTTAATTTGTCCCAAATAATTGCTCATACCTAAATATAAAAGTTAAAATAGTTTAAGTTTACTTTACTAGCCTTTATCAAAGTTATACTTCACAAACTTAAATGAAATCATTAATTAATAGTCAAAGGGTAAAGCTGTCTTCAAATGGCTTTTACAAAAATTAAAGTAGTAATAAATGTTTTTTTTTTTTTTTTTTTTTTTTTTTTTTTTTTTTTTTTTTTTTTTAATTTGTGTGTTTTTTATCGGAGAATAATAATTTTAGAACGGAATGTGTATTGTTTTAGTTAATCAAATTTTGAATCAGATACGGATACAGTCGACAAAAATAAATTAGATTATAAAAATTTGTATCATTCCTGCAGTTGTTGGGAGATTCCTCCATTTCTAAACATAAAAATTAGTCATCATTGTTAAAATGCATGTTATGAAAAAAGATAAAAGAGAAATGAGATAAAATGCCATTTTCTTATCAACCCACATTATGCATACAAATGATTGGTTGGAAGTTAAAGCGTGAGATGACAACAGTTCAGGACTTCCACAAGATTCGTAGTATATCCCATACATTAAAATTTCAGATTTTTTGATAATTTGTACATAAAACAAGTTTTATTTGTATATCAAAAAGTACAACCAACGCAACATTGCATAGACATTAGAGCTGCCATATCGTGTCCGACACGACACGATAAGACACGAACACGAATGACCTAAACACGAACACGACACAATAACAAATCGTGTCATTTTTTTCGAACACGAACACGACACGAAAATTAACAGGTTACACGATAAGGAACCTGTTAAGGGACCTGTTAACAAAAATACTAAATTTAAACCAAAACATTGAAACCCGGATACCAAATCTTGTTTAAAACCTCGTTTTACATGTAAACCCACATTTATAATCAAGTTATACCAAATCACATCGAGGTCAAATAAACTAATCCTAACACCCTCAAGAACATCACATCGAGGTCAAAATAATCAAGAAAAGTTATATAAGCCAGAGCTAGCACAAGCCGAGACCTTGTGCTCTCGGTTGAGTCTCGACACCCACAAAAACATAGACCTCTTTTACGAGACCTTGAAGCCTCGAATTGTGCTTGAACTGTTTTAATTTAACCATGGAAGACAATTGGTGGTCACGTGGGATGGAGGTTGTTGCGATTGTTGTTTGTGTTTGTATATTGAAGAAGGTGTAAGCTTAATACTTGATTGTGATATGCTGAGATGAGATGAGTGTTGATGATAATAAGAGATGGATTTGTTATTGAGATGAGTGTGAAGGTGGATGTGTGTTTGGTGAAAGAAAAGTTGCGTTCTTTTTTTATGGGTGTGTATTTAGGTTTAGTCAATGGGATTAGGGTTGTGAATCATTTATATCCTACACGTTTTTATTTATTTATGGGCCGAGTAAATAATTGTGGTCTGTGGAGAACCGGTGTATCGTTTTGTTTGGGCTTGGGCCGCTTGGCTGACATTGTAACAGTAACAGGTCTCTTAACAGGTCCGGACCTGTTAAGACACGAAACCTGTTAAGACCTGACACGAAACCTGTTAAGAACAGGTCGTGTCGTGTCGTGTTAACAGGTTTCGTGTCAAAATTGCCAGCTCTAATAGACATCTTGGTTATGTACTTAATGTATGAGTATATTGTTGCGTGTAAATTACATCTTAATCTAAAAAGTAATTAAATACTTTTTACTAAAACATATTTATATTCTTATTGGCTGTAAATTCTTTTATATACATGACCCAACTTGAAAAAGCCATGGTTTTTAAACACCACCTGAAATACCATTTAATAAATTTTTATTTTTTAATAATTAATTAATCTTAAAAAATGGAAAACAAACAAAAACTTAAATTTACATATTGCTTTCTAGAGTTGGTCCCCTATATACATCCAATTTTTCTTTCTCCAAATTTTAAAGTCAACATTTTCCCCCAGTTTGACACTTTCTCTCTCTACATATCCGGCCAGCCTATCATCATATCACCACCATTTATATATCTGGCCACCATCCCTCTGGAAGCCACACTTCCGGCGAAACACCACTACTAGAACCATCGTACCTCCGACCACCACAAGTTGTGAAGAAGAGGGTATTTTCGAGATACCGATGTACCTCTGTCCGCCTCTAGTGATGATGATTTCTTTGCATCACCGGTCGTGATGGTGGCTTGGCGACATAGCAGAAAACGACGGTGATTTAGTGGTGTAGACGGCGGTGGTGGTGGATTGGCGGTGTTTAATGGAGTTGGTTTGGCTGGTGACGATGATGGTTTTACCAAGGTGAGGTACGATGATTGTGATGATGGGAACAATTAGTAATCAACTCAGATGATGGCTGATATATGAAGAAGTAAGAGAGAGAACGTGTTAGTGAAAGAATGAGAATGAATTAGACAAAAAATAGTATTGTAGTACGTAGTATTAATTTATGAGAAAGAAAACATTGTTCAAGTTTTGGGAAATGAGAAAAGTAAATGGTGTGCCAACACCAAATCAATGGTGTGTAAACGCGAAGAGCCAACTTGAAAACATCGGAACATGGATAGATTTAATGCAGACAAGAGATCATTAAAAGTTGACGAAAACAATACATAAGAGGTCCAACCGTCCAAGTATACATGAAAAGGACAAATCGTATGAACAATGACAAAAGAATCTAAAACATACATTCGTTTCAAAATTATTGTCTTCGGACAAAAATTATATAGTTTAAGAAAAATAAAACCAATATACTTTTCAATCAATCAAATATTATTCACACCAAATAAAGTTTTTTTAATTGGTTGACACAAATAATAAACTATTATTTTGAGACATGTTAAAATAGAAATGATACTATAATTTTAAAAATTGAACAATAATATGAATCCTTGTATACACTAAATATAAGCAAACTAATTATTATTTTGAATTCTCATAAGACCGCTGAATTCATAGAATCTTCGCCATTCAAAAAAATCATAGAATCTTCAAGATATGCATGTAATGAATTACTCTATTATACATTTATCATAGGAAACAACGCCATTTTATACATGCCCAAAAACGACGACGTTTTGTTATTTTTGTTTCCATTGTTGTTTGGATGAAACATCACACTAAAAAACAATTTTTTTTGCTCTGTATACGTGTCTTAAACACATCACACAAAGAAGCACGTGTGATTCAGATCATCAATTTCTTTTTAACCTTAGATGCAAGATGATGACACATAGTGTTGTCTGATTTAGGGATTGAGAGAGGAGGAAAGTTACTCATGCGAACATAATTTCGGCATTGAGAAAGGAAGAAGATTACAAATGCATACCTTTGATTGCGATTAGGAGGTGCATTCGTATTGCGAATTGTAAGTTTATTTTAGGTTAGTGTTTGTGGGTTCTTTATTTATTTATTTTTGTCAAGTTAAAAAATTTATGTTGGTTGATTTGTGTGTTTGATGTTTTTTGTTAAAGATTGATGTGTTTTAAAATTATATGTTCCTTTTTAAGGCTCATATGATATGTGGCTATTAGTAGTGTATTGCTACTATGTTGTGTGTGACGTGCTACATGGTTTTTTTTTTTTTTTTTTTTTTTTTTTTTTTTTTTTTTTTTTTTCATAAGTGTTGATTCTATGCATTTTGTGAAATGTGTTATCTTATGTTCGGTGGTAATGTTAAAAAAAAAGATTCGTTAGGATAATGTAAGTGGCTATTTGATTATAGAATTTGAGTATTTGTTGTATTTTTGGGCGAATCGAAATCGTTTTTATCTTGGTTGCGTAGCTTTTTTTGTTGAAAATGATTATGGTCCTTATTGTATACTTTATTGACTTTCATTTTATTTTTGTAGTTTATGTTTATCACTTAGTTATTAAGTTACTTTTGTAACCGCTTACATATATAAATGCTTTTCCAATTGATAAAAAATATGTAAGACGAAATGCGCTTTATCGAATTTACGAAACATATTATTAATAAAGAATTTGCACATGATAATGTTGGTCCACACAGTTTAAGCAAATGACGATACCTTACTATTGATAATAAGAATAACAACAAGTTCACCCAAAGCCACAATAACACCATTTGTACTTTTCAACGTTTATAAATCTATTAGAAATGAATTAAAGATTTACAAAGAATAGTTTACGGTACACTATTCCGGTTGATAACAAATGAAACTCTCCTATTAGAATGACAAGAGGCAGCTAGCTTTGCTTTATTCGTTCCTAAGAGATGAGTATCCTATCAACTATAATACTTTGTATTACTTTATGTGTTTGTTTAAGATCTCTACTTATCCCATTTACAATCTTTCGAATATATAGCGGGGGAAATACTGTGGATGCATATAGGTACAGTAGCTTTGCCAACTTGAAATAGATAGCACATGCCTAGTATACTAGGTTAAACATACTTTTAGTTTACCAATGCGGACAACTATTTGTACCAAATGGATTTGTTTATAATAAAATCACTACAGTGCATTGTGCCTAAGACCAAAATTGTATGGAATGAATATCATACTTAAATTGCCTTTGCCGCAATGCTTGACACTTGACAGGCTCACATCATTCTTTTATTTAGATTTTGTACCAAATATGAGACATGAATATGCTCCACTGCAACACGTAGTGGCCTAGTTCCTCGTTGTGATACAAATATGAAATTAATATCTTTGAGACAAGGAAACTAATTCTTTATTTGTAAGTCAATATCTTGATTTTTAAGTACTCATAATTTATTTTTAATATAATATGAAGTATGACGGTTTGTTTAACATGTGACTTTAGGACACTCATTATGATATATTAATTCAACACAAACTTTCACTTTCAAGTTTCAACTAAAAAAATGAATTTAATACACATGAATTAAACTTATAAATTACCGTAATTAAATATGATTTTGTATTTAATAGACATAAAGTTTTCTTATTTAATCAATATAACTAGCGTGAGAAGGGTACTTGTTAGACAAACTCAATCATGCTTTAAAGATGTCGACCTTTACTTGAGTTACTTTGTCTTCTTTTATGTTTACGTTGATAATACTCTGTTAGTCTGTTTTATAAGTATGAAAGTTATTTCTTCAACTTAAGTTGAAAATACTATTATTTTTACTCCAACATCGTAAGATATTCATTTGTTAAACTAATCTAGACATATTAAACTACCTATAACAATTTAAAATTTTGTTTCGTTAATTTACAACGATGGAGAATTCTGTCAAATCAGATTGACTAACATTTTTCCTGACAATGTTACTCGCATTTATTAAACGGGATTTCAACCTCTTATCAGAAGCATGTACTTCATTAATCAAATGAGCTTACAAGCTCTTCTTAGGAGTTGTTAAACTTCATCCATCGAGCCTAAATTTCAACACCAAATAAGAACATTAGAAAAGATTAAGATGGGATACAGCGTGAAGTGAATAAGACTTATTGAAAACAGATCGACGGGTTTTTGGCCCATGTATGATACAACAATAAAAATATATGCAGCGAAAAAATAAACAATTGCACATAAAGCATACACAACACCATAGTTAACCAAATTATATGATTAGGGATGTAGCCTACACAATTACATAGAAGCACATAGGTGTTTAAAAGTAATTATATAGCTTGCAACTTCTAAACATATGCTATAGAGTCAGTAGCAACCTCAACAACTTTGTGAAAAACTAGAAGAGGGGTTGAATAGTTTACCGTTTTTTATCTTATTTATCTTTGTAAACTTTGCGTGTAAGTAGACAATTGAAACTAATAGACAATAAGCAATATGCAAAAGTAAAGAAAGAAACGATCAAACCACAACACGGATGTTTATCATTGTTCGGCTACAAAGACTCTTTTTCCTTGCCCTACTCCACGCCCCGAGTATCCAACTCGAGAGTTGCTAATCACTAGTCAACAAGCTCCTTTCACCGGTGGAGAAAACCTTACACGTCGCTTACACTTTATCTGGTACAAAGCTAAATACCGGGTCCTAGTTCAAGGTAGAACCACCCTAACGTCGCCTATCCAATATTTCCGACACTAAGCTAGATGTCGAGTTCTTTTACAAGGGTACAACCACTCCCGTCACACTATATATTTTAAGGCCTAAAATACTAACCGATCACTTCAATACAAGATACATATGAAGTATAAACTATAAGAGTTTATACAATACAAAGCTAACAAGTCTTGCAACGTTGAGTTGAAACTTGTAGCTTCTCGGATGAACTTGTGAACTTCTTAGCTACAAAAAGAGAATCACACAAGTGAGTTGCTACTGAGTTAGATAAGAGTATTGAGAGTATGTATGTAATGTATAGCTAAAAGTGATGAGAGATTTCTTGCAAGTGGCTTGGTATTTATAGCCAACCAAACTAGCAGACTGGCGGATCTGGCGAATCTGGTGGAACCAAAACAAGGGTTCCGCCCTTGTAACCCCAGGGTTCCGCCAGGTCTGACAGTCAAAGACTACAAGAAATGTTTCCATATCTAGCAATGTCAAATCAAGATTCTACAAGTCAACACACAATAGTTTGAGTGAGAATCCTTCCAAGATGTGTAAGAGATTTTATAGAAAGTCAACATTAAGATTTAGAAGTCTTTCCATAAATGCTCATGATGCATGCCATGATGTCAAGTTATATTTTATATATTTGAAACTATAACAATGTTATGTTTAATATGAAATGTAAAGTCTAGTTATACGAGACTAAAACTAAAATCATGTTTTACTAAAAACTAAAGTTTATACTTTGTCGTTAACAAAACCTAGCAAAGCTCGTAAAATATAAATAACGTTTTTAGGCGATATTTGTATTAACAATCTCCCACTTTTTGTTGATGACAAAACATAAACTTTATTTTTATGTAAATCACTAATTCTAGTGTTAGGTCTTTAAAAGTTTGTATTTAAACTTGTTTTACTCAATTGATGAAAATCATTTTAAGTTTATAAGTTTAAATGTATTTTCTCCCCCTTTTTGTCGAAACAAAAAGAAGAGTTGCGTAGCGGAATGCCCCCCCCTTGAACAATACTCCCCCTAGGTGGGGTACCAAGTAAGTATTCATGGATTTTGAACCTACAAAAAAAATAGTTGGCGATAATGACAATCACCACTCATATATGATCAACCAACAATGCAAGCAAGATAGTAGAAAAGATGTCATTCCAAGTAAAATTTGACTTTGTAAAAGTCAAAGACAATAAATGAAAAATTCCATCCTACTTTTAGAAATACTGTAACACACCCAAAATTTGGTACAGCGGAAGACTAATCAAGCTTTCGGGGTGCTACGGGGATTGGTATCCATCACAAGTCATAAAGAAACGAGATAAAGTAAACATGAGTTAAAACAAAACCAACCAGGGTTGTTGGGATATGAAGATCTAAGTACTGCTGTCAAAATACTGCTTAATAATCAATGTGTTGATCAAGGTTAAAGTACTGCTAGTTATTGAAGATTATTTAAAGTACTTCGAAGAACAAGGACTTATGTGCAATATTGTTTAAAGGATTACTATGTAATATTATATGAATATTCTAGAATTAGTTAGGGATAATTACTTGTCGTTCAAGTAAATATTGTAAACCGACTTAAGGTTTTCCTTATGCCTATAAAAGGAGCCTTATGATGGTATTAGACGTACGGAGTTTTTCTAAGAGTATTAGAGTTTCATATTACGATTGTTAGAAAACAATTTTAGTGAAGTTAGGGATTGTTAGTGAATCTGTATTTAGAGAAGCAGGTTCAAGAGTTGTTTTAATATAAACAAAGTTCTTCTTAGCTTTATGTTAGTAGATTCTGCATACTTTACAAAGTAATATGAGTGTTTCAATATTAACTATTTTGAGTTATTCAAGATTGTTAAAACCTTACAAGCTACAAAGTAGTTTGGTCAGAGTATATCAATCCAACAAGTGGCATCAGAGCTAGGTTAGCTCGTGATCTAGGGTTTTATGTACAAGTCTTCCATTATGTAGTCGACTAAAGGTGTGTGTGTAAACCTAGACGTAAGGAAAACATCTAGGGTTAGGGTTAGTGTTTAGTTTAGCCTCAAGAATCACTTGATTCCTGTTACAGTTCATTAATGTAACCGTGTTATCTTGATCAAATAATATTGGGGCTATGAAGATTGTTTGAGAAAAACCTTGTTCAATAATAATGATGTTTATATATTCCGCTGTGCATTCTTGTGCATTATTATTGTGTAATCCCTAGATGAGGTCTAAACAACCTCGAGCTAAATGATTCAACATGTGGTATCAGAGCTTGTGTTGGAAACTCTGATTAAGAAGAAAATCTTTAAAACCGATTCTACTACAAACCCTTAAAGATGTCGACAGATGTTGCACCTGCTCCATCCATCACTGCAGTAAGGATTCCTATTGTCAAGAAGGGAGAATACGATCTATAGGCCATGAAGATGAGGCAATTGATTCGTGAGAAATCAAGTTATATATAGTATAGTATTACTCAAGAGATCCGCAAAGAAATACGGATAACCCGATGTCGTAGTCCGTGTGAAGGATGAATGGAATTTCGAATTCCCGATTCGTGAAACGTGTCGTGAAAGTGGTAAAAAGTGATATTGATGAGATCATACTAATGAAATAACAAATGAAGCACGAATAATCACTTAAGCACGTATTTCAAATAAGGAAACTAGAAACGTAACGTAAAATCGAAACCGTATGCTAAAACGTAAATTAAACGTTAACGTACGAAATAAAACGCGAATTTTTAGCTACACTACTCCTACAGACTTGAAAATAATTTTGAAAAGTTAAAAATGATAAAAGAGAATTTTGAGAAAAAGAAAAATATTTTTTTGACTTTTTATTTATTTTTTATGAATTAAAAACTAATTAACTAATTAAAAATTAAAAGAAAATAGAAATTAAGCGAGAAAAATGCAAAATAAATTTTTGAAAATTATAAAATAACTAAAAAGTAATTTTAAAACTAAAAACTAATTTTTTTTGGCTTTTTGTGTAATTTTGAGGAATTAAAAACTATTAAATCTAATTAAAAATTCAAAATAAATGGGAAAAATGCAAAATAAATTTCTAAAATTCTAAAATAAATGAAAATAAATTTCTAAAATATTTTTTGATTTTTCTTGGCTTTTTCTGATTTTTTTTATGTATTAAAATTTGAATAAAAATAAAAATTAATTAAGAAAAATAGCAAATAAAGACAGAAAAATATGAAAAATTCAGAAAAATTCTAATTTAATATATTAAACTTGAGAAAAATATAAAAATTGAAAAATAAGCAATAAAGACACTACTTTCTTTGTAATCAGTTAAGAACCAAGTGCTTATTAATAAGCAGTGTTGACCAGAGTTTACCAAAGTTTGACCCAATGTATTTTTGACTCAGATATGCTTAATGGAATAGAGATTAGACCAAATGATACTCAGAAACACAGAATAAGGTGCAAACAGATTCAAATAAGCTCTAATGGGAATAAGCAAAGACCAAACAGATTAAGCAAATGATTCCAAATCAGAGTAATAAGCAACTTAAGGCACAAAGTAACTTAAATGAATCACAACTCTCAGAATTCAAACACTAAAACACAATTGCAGGCCTTAAATTGTAACACAGTCCCTATGTTCAAACCTCACAACTGATAGGACTAATAAGCAGTTCAGATAAGCTGAACAATAAGAGCTTATGGGGGCAAAACCTCTACAAACCTACTGAGATGCCAAATTAACCAAAAGATTTGATACTACTGTTCAACTACTAGCCTAATGAATGCCTTGAAGTTTGATCAAAAGCTGATGAGCAGGGCACTATTTAGTCTAAACAGTCCACTGAAGACCACTTTTCCAATAAGCAGAAGTGTTCCAAATCACAAATTTCTTTCTCAATATGTTTCACACGCTGCTAAAGTTTCTAAAACAATCAGCTAAAACAATTTCCAATCTATATTGAACACTAGAAATGTAATACAAGTTGTGACCAAAACTGAGTTACTCACTAAATTGACTTTTTGATTTTAGCAAAACTTTGACTAATATGAATGTAAATCTGTCCTAGATGATCACTACAAGTTTAATAAGTTCATATGAATCTAAAGCAAGCTAAATAAACTAATAATGAAAGTGTTTTTATGAAACAATAACCTAGATCCACTATAATACCATCTGTTATGAGATTTAAAACACTAATTAACTTTTTAAGTATTAGACCTACTGTTTTATGCTTGACTAAACCTATTTGTTACCTAAGTGTGATGTCTAAACCTATAAACACTTCTGAAACAACAGATGCACCAGCAAAATAGTCTAAACCAAGCACCCTATTAAGTGACTGTTTCAAAGTAATATGAAGCAAATGAATATCAAACCTTCACTACTGATCTAAGACTAATTCAATGACCAAAATCCACACAGAAAAAACAGAATCAACATAAACTTATGCAAGAACACAGATCTAAGATGTAACAGATATATGAAACAGTTACTAAAAATGAAAACAAACTATGCTGATTAATGAAATGCTATTAGCAAACTAATAAATATAAAACTACTAATGAGAAACAAAAAACAAGCAAATAGGCAGATCTACACTACCAATTACTCTACTGATGCACTATGAAGTAAATAAAATAAATGGGAACTTACAAACCAAATCCCCCTCAACAGAACAGAGGGGGTTCACTAAGCTTGCCTGTCTTTATGACAGGCCAAGTGGACACCTTATTTTGCTGCAAAACTCCTTGAATAAGCTAAGCTTATGGAAATAAGCTCACAGTTAACCTTGGTTGACTTTTTGAGTTTTTAAAACAATAGAATAGTACTTAAATTCACACTAAGCTATTATCAGCTTATATGAACTAAGTGAATACTAACATAAGCTTATTGAAGCTTGAATTTAGAATTGAAACCATTTTTTTTATTTTTTCTGATTTTAATTATTTTTTTTGGATTTTTTCTATATAAGTGAAAAACAATAACAATAACTTGAAGCTGAATTTAAGTGAAACTAATAATTGTGATTGTAAAATAATAGGAAATTAAACAGAATAAGCTAAAATTAAAATTAAGACAATTTTATAAAAACTGAAATAAGAATTTTATTAATAAGAGGAAATTGAGTACAATGCTTTGAAATAAAAATTACAATAATAAGACTTAAAACAGAAAGCTTAAATTTATTAAAAACCTACACACTATGACTGAGGAGGAGGAGGGTATATATAGTTGAAGCAGGGAGCTCTCTTGTGAAGGTTCTAGTAGTCCAGCTCATCGATCCTCATGTGTCTTGCGTTTCTTTTGATGAATGTAAACCCTTGGATACACCTTGGCCACCAATCTTTGTATCTCAACCCTTGGATTGATTGATTGATGTAGACCGATCCTCCGTGTGCTCTCCTATTGGTCCACGTACCCCCCTGACACCCTCTGTCATACGTCAGGGCTTCTAGAATCTCCAATCATTTGGGTAATTATTACCCAATCATGGTAAATGAGGGTAATTGAAGAGTGGGGTTTTTTTAGGGTTCTTTCAATAGTAGTTTTTTCTGGGTAAAAATATGATTGGGGGGCGGGAGTGTTTGGGGGTTTTATTACTTGAGGTTTGACCGGTCTTGGTCAATGGTTGACCATGGGTAAAGGAAAACAGGACGGGTCAAGATATTAAAGGAGTTGGGCTTAGTGATAGGTTTTGGGCTTGGGCTGATGGGTATAAGGGTTTATTGGATTAGTTTAGTTTGTTTGGATCCAGTTATAGTATTATTAGGATAGGGACTAGTTTTGCAATTCTAAAAATTCTAAGGACCAATTCTGTTTTTCTTCCAATGTTACTTCTAAGGACTTGTGTTGTCAAATTCTGAATCATGGAGGACCTTTCTTGACTTTCCTTTGAATATTATTCCCAGGGACCATGTATGTAATTTCCTAAAAGTGCAGGGACTAAAGTTGCCAATCTCTCCAAACTTTATCCAGGGACCTTTTATGCACTTTTGTGATTCTCTGAGGACTTCTATTGACAATTTGAGCTTTCTTTTGTCATTTTGCTTCCCCGGCTCTGGCTTTTGACCTTTTTCCAATCTCGTGCTCGTTTTTGTCGGTTTTGGCTTTGTTTTTGTTCATTTTTCACATATACGTACCTACACATACACAAATACAAAAACACACATTCTCTTGGCATATTTGATTAGTATTTGGTGTATTTGGACTGATTTTGGTCTAAAAAGGATGCGTGAAAAAGCACACATCAACAGTACATTGCCATCACAGACCATGCACTATGGGATGTGATTGTCAATGGCAATATGATAATTGAAAAACCATTAGAGATCCCTGGACAACCAACACCACCTAAGCCAACCCTGCCAGCTGTTTCCAAAATAAATCAAGACAAAGCTTTCAGCATACTGCTCTCTGCCATTCCTGATGGTCACTTATTGAAGTTTCATGATGCCAAGGATGCAAAACAACTATGGGCTGCTATTAAAACAAGATTTGGAGGTAATGATGCTTCCAAGAAGATGCACAGGAACCTGTTGAAGCAGCAGTTTGAAACCTTCATTGTTGGTGAAAAAGAAAGTCTTGACTCTGCCTATGATAGATATCAAAATCTACTCAGCATGCTAGAGTTATATGGAGCTGAGGCAATAGTTGAAGATGCTAACTTGAAGTTCTTGAGGAGTTTGCCATCTGCATGGCATGTGGTTGCTACCATGATTAGAGGACAACCTGGTTTGGACACTATGGACTTTGATGATCTTTACAACAATCTTAAGGTGTATGAGCATGAGATGAAGGGTAATAAAGGTTCAAGCTCACACAACTTTGCTTTTGTATCTTCTAAAAACAGAAGCAGTACTTCCACTAAAAGTACTGCTTATCCTGTCCAAAGTACTGCTGCAGAAACACATAATCCATGTACAACTTTGATCACTACCACTTCATCACCATCACATACCCCCAATTCAGATGATGTTCTATGCTCATTCTTTGCACAACAAGCTACTCTACCTGTTACTTATCAAGAAGATCTCCTGCAAATTGATGATGATGCTATGGAAGAAATTGACATAAGATGGCAGGTTGCCATGATTGCTGCAAGGATCAAGAAGTTTATGAACAAGACAGGGAGAGGTATTGATTTCAAGGCTAAGCAGGGTATAGCATTTGACAAGTCCAAGATTGAATGCTTTAATTGTCAAAGGACTGGTCACTTTGCAAGAGAATGCAAGTTTGCAAAGTATCAAGCAAACAAAATGATTGAACAACCTAAACCCAAAGTTGAAAGAAAAGAGGTCCCTATTGCTGAGCCAAAGTCAAAAGCTTTGGTTGCTCAAGAAAAATTGTCAGAAGTTGATTGGAGTACTGAATTTGATGATGAACCAATAACCTATTCTATGGTTGCGTTGGAAGAGGTTGACTGGAGCACAGCTTTTGATGAGGAACCAGGATATGAAGCTTTGGAGTCAAGAGATGGTCTAGGAAGCTTTGATTGGAGCATGGAGAGTGAAGAAGAACCTGTTCAGCTTGCTATGATGGCTACTTCACCAAGTTCATCCACTATCTCTGAGGTATGTTCCAATTGTAGTAACTCTTATCAAAAGATGCTTAAAGAATATGAAACTGAAAGAGATAACTATAGAAGGGCTAGGTCTGAGATAGCTGGTTACCAATTAACTTTAGAGTCAATGGAAGCTAAGATAATCACTCATGAGAATAATGAAGTAGCTTGGGCTGAAAAATATGAGCAATAGGATTATCAATTAAAGCTAAGTGAATGGAAATTAGGATGTAAAGTTTCTGAATTAGAAAAGGACACTAAAGAAAGAGATAAGTTACAAGAAAAACTTGCTGCTTGGAAAGAATCAGGTCTGTCACATGTTAGTTTTGTTGAAAAACAGAGAACAACAAACATTAAAACTGGCCTATGTTATGATAATAATTCAGAAGTACTTTCATCTAGGAACCAAGAATTAAATCTTTATTAGGAGACCTCAACTAGTGATGAAGAATTCATAAGTTTAGAGGAAAACACATCTAGTAATGAGGAATCACCTTGTTCAACACCTCCCGAGTTTAAGAAAAACAAAGGATATAATGAAGTTCCTCTACCCACAGGTAGTTTTCAACCACCTAGGACAGATGTTTCTTGTTTTGGTGTAGACAACCTAGAGTTTAGGAAAAAACTTAAAGGTCAATCTAATTCAAGTCAATCTAGTCCTGAGTCTTTAAGAGAATCTGTTGAAACACCTAGGGATGATAATAAAGGTTTTGGAAGTGAAAAAGATTTTTCAAAACAAGCAGTACTTCCAAAAACTTCTCAAAGTACTGTTGATTATTCAACAGTACCTACAAGAAACTCTTTTCAAAATACTGCTTATCATAGAAAATCTTTTGGGAATGGATTTGGGATGATGGGTCAAAAGTTATGATTTGTATGTTATAGTCCTCATCATTTGATCAAGGACTGTGATTATCATTCAAAATACTTAAGCAAATATCCAAAAACCACATTTGCAAATCATAAGTACAAAGAGAATAAACCAAGGGAGAATAAACCAGCTTGGAATTACTCAAATAGGGTTAACCATAGTAACTTCTCAAAATACTATAGGTACCCTCATCATAGAAGGCCATTCTCCAAACCCACAGTACCTTCAAGACACACTTCTCAAAGCACTGGTCGAGCAGCACTTTCTCAAAGTACTGTTCGGAAGTTTCCCAATCAAGGTACTGCTAGCAAAGACTCAAGTGTAAGACCTAGGAGATTAAATTCTTACAAGCCTAGAAGGCCTTACAACCCAAGAAAAGCTGCTAGAACACAGAACCCAACACCAAAAGCTACAACTAAGTGGGTTAAGAAAGAAAGTACTGCTGAGGGTGACAAAGTACTTTCAGAAAATAATGGTGAAAAAGGGAGTGTTGATAATAATTCAACACAGGTTTTGGAATCGAAAACAGTAATTCTTGATAGTGCTTTCAAAAACAGTGGTGATTACATACTCAAAGAATTTGAGTATGTTACTCCACAAGGGGAACACAAGTTAGTAATGGCTTGGGTTCCTAAAAGAAACTAACCCTTTTCATTTTAATGCAGGGCAACCCAGCAGAGGAGCTTAAAGATCATCTTATTATGGATAGTGGTTGCTCTGGAAGTATGACAGGAGAATAGGAGCTCTTGTCAGATTTTAAGGCTTATTTTGGAGGAAGAGTTGCATTTGGGAATGATCCTGATGGAGGGAGAATCACTGGAAAAGGAACCATTCAGGCAAGATCTATTGATTTTGAGAATGTTAGATATGTGAAGGAGCTTAAATTCAACCTTTTGTCAGTCTCTCTGATCTGTGACAAGAAGTACCCAGTGCTGTTTCTTGACACAGAATGTCTTATTCTCTCCCCTGAGTTTAGATTAGAAGATGAAAACTTGGTGATGCTGAGAGCACCAAGAACCAATGATGTGTATAGCATAGACTTGAAGAACATCAATTCTGCTAAAAGAGCAACATGTTTTATTGCAAGGGCAACAATGGAGGAAGCACATCAATGGCACAGAAGACTGGGGCATCTAAATTTCAAAAACATCAACAAGTTGGTCAAAGGAAATTTAGCTAGAGGTTTACCTTCTAAAACATTCAAACTTGATCATTCATGTCTGGCTTGCAAGAAAGGTGAACAACACAAGGCTTCATGTAAAAAGGTTGAAGAAAGAACTATTAGGGAGCCTTTGGAATTTCTGCATATGGATCTGTTTGGACCTGTTTCAGTTGTTAGTTTAAACAAGAAGAAGTATTGTTTCGTTATAACAGATGACTGTAGCAGATTTAGCTGGGTCTTTTTCTTGGGATTCAAAGATGAAACTTTTGATGCTATTCATGATCTTATAATAGCACTTGAAAATCAGTTAAGACTCAAGGTTAGAGGTACTATATGTGACAATGGAACTGAATTCAAGAATCAGCTTATGGATGAATTTTGTGCCAAGAAAGGAATTAAGAGAGAATTCAGTATTGCCAGAACTCCTTGATGAGTGTGTAAATACTCATCATTTTTCGTCAAATCTGAACTGCAAAACAATTAAAAACACTCAAAAATGCACCAAAATACGAAGAAAATCCCAAAGATCGTGTTTTATATGTTTCTGATGCAAAACGAGTGAAAACAAAACGAAAAACGAACAAAATTTGCATAATTGGCAGTTTCAGTCCCCCAACTTTCAAAGTTTGCCAAAACTAGTCCCTGAGCATCTATTTCAAAGAAAAGTCAACCCTTGCTCTTTAAAAGTCAAAATAAATCACAAATGATCTTTGGGTAAAACTTTTGGAAAATTACATAATTGGTTCCTGTACTTTGGAAAATTGGCAATTTTAGTCCCGGGTGGTTTGAAATGGAAAAATTCAATTTTGGTACTTTGGTTTATCTAACTTGGCAGGGATGGTCCCTTGAGTTTGGAAATCTGGCAAGTAATACCCCTCAAGTTTCAGCAAGTTTACAAGATTGGTCCTTGGGTACTATTAACTACAAACCAAACGTACACCCTTTTAACAACTGCCAAGCCCACTTCCAAATTTATATACAAACTACCACAAACCTTAACCCTTGATCCACCACTCACCCTTGGCCCAAGTTACAACCGACCCTCCCAAGGCCCAAAGCCATACCCTAATACGTTATAATAAAACCGTACATCCATTCTTGGTCAAAACACAGAACAGTCAACTCCATCTCTTTCACCTCCCACACCCCCGTGACTACATCCTTCCAAACCATCACCATCCTACCATCACCCTCAAACACAACCCCCAATCCCACTACCTTCCTCCACCTCTCACAATCTCATACCTACCCACGTCCCGTCAGCAATCCCCAACCCTATTTGGGCGCCAAAACTTGATGAAAGGCTGAGATTTATTTGCTTTTATCCAAGGGTTGAGATGCGAAAAGAAAACACAAAGTAGCACAACAAGACAGAGCTGAGAAGACATGGGAACCCTAGATTAGTTGTATAAATAGATGGGGTCTTGTAAGCCTAAAGAGGCAGTCTTGTTTTTAGTTTTTTAATAGTCAAGTTTTTCAAGTATGTTGTAGTCTTGTATTAGGTTTTTAGTAGTTGAAATTAGTTTTTTTCAGTCAAGTCAATTTAGGTTTTCATAGTCAGTCATTAAGTAGTTTTTATTTTTAATTTTAAGTTGTAGTTTCTTAAAAAGCTTTCAAGCTCTCTGTAACTTTTACTTTTAAAAAGAAAATCAATGCAAGTTTCAGTTTGAGTTTATTTATTTTCTTGTCGTTTAAATTTTTAACATTGCCTATCTATTTGTGACTGGTTAAGTTTAGGTTTCTCTTAGACAATAGTCATTTAGTTTCAATCAGTTAAGTTGCTTTGGACAATGGTTATGCTTATTTGATTTGTTCCCAGTTTGCCTTAACTAGGTTAGATATGCATCTGTTTTAGTAATGCTAGCTTAACTTTCTCTTATGCAGTTATATAAAGATTCAGTCATGGTTAGTGGATGTTTTGGCTTAATGTTGAGTTTTACTCAAGAATGGCATTTGGTACTTTTTGAACAATATGTTGAGCTTGTTTGATGGCTGGTTAGTAGGCTGCTAAACCTCCCCATAGCCATCTGTTATGCGAAGCTAATATTTCTTGGGTCTGAATTTGGTTTTACAATCTATTAGTAGCATAGACTTTAGGATTTGTAGTTTACTTAAGTGTTCATACGCCGGTTGTTATCCTTTCTAGCCTGCTACATCAATACCACCATACCCATCAACTGACCCAATAGGATAGTACCAGTACTAGTTACCTGGTATGGGTAAAAACTCCCAATGTTTGCCCATTTTCCCACTGTAGCTGCTGCTACAACCCCATTTTAACCCATTGCAATTACTGCCGTAACAGCCCCTCTAGAGCCCATTTTTAGGACTGCTTCAATAGGATTTAAAGCCTTATTTTGGTTTTACGAATAGTTTGTAGTTTAGGCTTCACATGTTTCAGCTTATCTTTGGTCTTAGAGCTTATTTATTTGCCTATTTATGGGCTGTAAATCCCCTATATCCAACTGCTAGTTGCTATTCTTTTTTTTATTATTATTATAAATGCTCAAATCTGCTCATGTTTTTGATTCCCTCTAGTTAGCTTAGAATAGCTCTTTGTTAGTTTAAGGTAACCAACCCTTGCTGCTGCTACTTAGTTGATCTAGTTCCTGTGATTTTTGTTAAGTTGCTCTTAATATCGTTGTAATTATTGTTGCTTGTTGCTGTTTAAATTGTTGCAGTCATTGTGTTTTATTTCAGTTTTTTGGTCTGCTGCTACTAATTTTCTTGCTATTACTTGTTGATCTGAGCTTTTTAACTATTGTTTGTTGTTTGAAATATTGTTGTTGTTGATCTTAGTGTTATTTATGGGCAATTGTTGTTGTTGTTTATCTGTTTAAGCTTATTCAAAACTAGGGACGGGTTGGCAGTTGAACAAGAGTAAACAAAAAGAAAACAAAAGAAAATTTCGAAATATTAACCTTGAATCTGTTTTAAAAATCAAAAACTCATTCAAGAGTTGTATTAGTTATCTGTTTTCAAAAGAAAAGAAGTGGGTAAATGGTGTTTGAGTAACAGTGAAGAAGAAAGAATCAAAAAGAAAATAAAAAAAGAATTTTGCAAAAAGTGGGATTCGAACCCTGCACACTTAGTTCACAACCTCAACACACAACACAAACACCAACTGCACCCTTGGGATTTTTGTCAATAGCATTACACTTTTATTCCTTATATAGTTGTGTTAATTTTCTTTGCTTATTTAGCTTAATTAAATGTTTTAGCTTATTATAGCTTATGTGAGATAGCTTTTTCTAATCTATCAATTTTCTCAAGTCAGCTTTAGTATAAGTTAGTTTCCAGAAAATTTTTAGATTTTTCACAAAAGTTTTAGCAATTAATTTGAATTAATTAGTATAAATTAGTTTTTAATTCATAATAAATAGGATTTTTATTGAAAAATTAATTTTCTTTTTTCAAAAATTTTCTTTTGTATTTTAGCTCGTTAGAAAATTATTCGTAAACCCGTAGGACCTTTGTAGCTTAAAATTCGCGTTTTATTTTGCGCTCTCGCGTAATTTTTAAATAAACGTCACGTTTCTAATTTAGTTAACGTTTTAGGATTCCCGATACCTAATTATGTTTTCCAGTAGTGTTTTAGGTTTTTCCTAGTTTATTAGTTGCCTTAGGTTAATTTACTTTTACCTTCGTTCATTAATTTTCAATTTCGTTAATTTAACGTATCGTAACAAGAAATAACCTTTCCAATCATACAAGATTTTAATCCCAATCTCATTCGAAGCTTTCCATTCACACCTCGTTGGGGTACGACCCGGGAAATCACTTCCCGGTCTCACAATTTGAATATCACTTTCACAAGTTGTATGAGGTAATCGTTTTCCTAAATGGTTTACTCGTGCTACTTCACGTTTATTTGTCTCACGACAAATTAGACTACACATTTGTTGATATTTTGATAAATTATTGTTTGCATACACCAAAACACAACGAATCAAATTGCGCCGCTGCCGGGGAGGCTGTGTGTCGAAAGTCTCGATAAGGTTTAGACGATTAGTCTTGTAGAACCTTCGCAAGAAGTTACGTTTTCATAAAACTTATAAAAAACCAAAAATATTTTTCTTTTGTTTCTAGTATATGTATTATATCTATATAAGATAAGAAAAACACAAAAAGATTTTCCCGTTTCTTTGTTTAATAATAACAACATTAAAATCTTACCACCGCAAACCAAGGCAGAACACCTACCAACTGGGGGTGTGACCATAATAAGTTCCCAAACAAGAGATCAAAACTTGCCATTGTATCACTTGCGTTTTGGAAAACTTTTAAGTGAGAAACACACTTTGAGAGGAGTCGAAACAGTATGCGGCGATCCAACGAACTTCGCCCAGTGAGAGATCCATTCTTCTCTCACGCTCCTTTGTGCGTTTTTCTTTAAAGGTTAACCTTGCGTTTGTGATTATTGGTTAAAGTTCCCCTATCTTTCTGAGTTGGTCTTGTTTTAATTGTTGTGTTTTTCGAAAAACTCAAAAATAATCTTCGTCTCCTATACGTTTAATTCTCGTCTTCTTATCCTCTTAACCGTTTAATTCTTCCTTCTCATCCCTCGTTAATGTTTAATTCTTATGTCATCACTCGACTATAAATGTTTTCATTGTGAAGGTCCAGTGGATGATAATCATCGTTGTTACAAGTGCGCATGTAGGCGGTGTGGGAGTGATATTAGTGGCGGATTTTGTAAATGGTGCAAAGCAACTCCGAACGCTTTCAATGATTCTCAAATTCTTCCCGACCACCCTCCAAAACCCCAATTATCTTCGTTTGATCAACATCATTGTTATATTTGTAGAGATCTCTTACAAGATGTTTCACTTTGTAAATGATGTTTTTGCAAGGAATGTGGGTTTACCCATGGACTTTGTACTTGTTGCACTTTTGAAATCGAAAATACATTCGCGTTTCCAAATTTTCAAAACGATTTCAGTTACCCTCCTCAGAATTCTTTTGAACAAGAACCGTGCTATTTCAATAATACATCATTTCAAAATGCACCGAATGTTTCTTGTGAGTATTATGGAGGGCCTCACTACAGCTCTGATTGTCAAACTAGGGATAAGTTTGTCTATGAACAGGTTCCTTGTAACAATCATGAATTTGGCTTTGACCACAATTTACATGAGTCACAGTCACATCAGTTTCATTGGTGTGACTACTGTGGGAACTCACATGTCGGCTCAGAGTGTCTTGTTAGGAACACACCTATCTATGAGTATGTTCCTGATGACAATTCTGACGATGATGCTGAAGAGGCCCTTCTCATTGATCTTTTGTATTTAGTGAAAGATTTGAAGGGTAGTAAACATTCCCATGATAATCCAAATCAAAAATCCATGGGAGAATTGTTAGCTGAAGAGCAGGCTGCTAAATTAGATTCCCAGGTTGCCTTTGAAAACTCTATTAGGGAATCAATTGCAAAAGAAAAAGCAGCCAGACATAGCTCTCGATTCCGTTTCATTCTGGATGACAGTGATGATGAAGATATCTTTGATGATGATTCATCCAGTTCATCAGCTGAGACTCAATCTATGGAAACACAGGGAGAAGAAAGTATAATTGAATCACTAGCAGAAGAACATATGGAAATTCAAAAATCCATTGATGCTAGCCCTTCTCAACTCCCTGAGTCTACTGTTATCACACCAGAGGTTCCCACTCACTCTCTGAGCATGGGGGCTGAGCATCTTGACACTGTTCCTGAAAAGGAATCGGACGAATTCATAAAGTCTAGTGTTGAGGACCTTGTCCCAATCCCAAGAGAGTCACAGGGAATTCTTGAGCATATGTGTGATATCCCTCTTCCTCTTGTCTTCCCGAATAATGATGATGAGATGTTCTCCGATTCTAATGATGACGATTCGTTATCTTGTGGAGACATCTGTTATGTGGAAGAATTACCTTCTGAGATAGTTAGCTTAGAAGAAGAGAATGATGAAGAAATAATCCAAGACGAATCTCTTCGTCTTACATTATTAAATGTTAATCTTCTCATTTCTAGAATCGAGGCTTTTAATGAAAAGCCCACTTCATCTCCTATCCCCGTTGAGGATAGTGAGCTTTTGATCAATGATTCTATTCCAGAATTGCAAACGTTCCATTTTGATCATACGGGAGAGAAGATTAGTGGCAGTACCACTTCTAATTCTCATAATTCTCTCCTCGATTATGAATCATTTACCTTCGATGAGTTCTCCTATGAACTTACTCACATCAATCCCGAATATGATTCATTCACATTCGAGGAGTTCTCCTGTGAACTCACTCATATCATATCTCCATCAGAATATGATAACTTCTACTTTGATCTAGACACACCCGGGATATGTCTTGATCACATGAGCTTAAATGATGAGATTCATGATGAATCCATGAATCCTCCTCCTGATGATGATGAGTTAGTCAGGATGTTTAGCATGACTTTCTTTCTCTTTTTCACCTATCGGGTGACTTCTCCTATTCTTCACTCTTTCGGGAATGAAGACATTATCTTTGACCCCGGCATCACCGCTTATAGTTTACACTATTTTAAGCCGGGTACTTATCTCATCAGTGTGGAACTTTCACGTGCTTCAAATGTTTGTCCAAACATCTTGAATGAAAGTCCGATGGAGATTGTCTCTTCCACATCATGCTTCCCCAAGAACCAATGAATTCGGGGTCGAGTCAAGCTAGCGACTTGGTAAACAAAAACAGTAGCATGTACTTAGGGTTTTCACCCTAAGTGTGGGGGAGTTACCCCTACTGTGGTTACCAACAAAGTGAAAAACAAAACTGGTGTTTCCACATTTAGATTATAATGTTGCCCTTTTACGTTCCAAGAGTCGGCATAATAGCCGGGACTTTGAATATTGAGGACAATATTCAATTCTAAGTGTGGGGGAGGGGAAAATTCTAGCGAATTTTATCACATTTTACCGGCTAGTACCCCCATTTTTGGCCAAAAATTTAAAAAAAATTTCACTCAAGTTTCAAAATTTTTGTGGTTATCAGTCCGCCATGTCTAAACGACAAAAGGATTAGCTAATCCAGGAGCAAACAACTCTTGGTAAAAATAGCTCAAACCCGTTGATGGCTTGCTTTTTGCCCAAAATTGTATGGTTCCTCAACTCCCCATATCCTCAAAAGCAAATGAGTTGGCTAGCCCGCAAGATTATGGCTTGTGGTAAAGGTAGTGGAAAAACCATAATTGGTAATCAACTCACCAAGATGTTGACTGTTCCATCAAGAGTTGGCTAGTCCAGGAGCAAACGGCTTCTGGTAAAGACAAATCAAAACCGTTGAAAGCTGGTGGTTTGCTAAAAATCACATGGTCATCAGATGGACCATAACTCTTACTTGAACCCAAAACATCCGGCTACTCCAGAAGTGATGGCTTTTGGTAAAGAGACTTCAAATCCATTAACTTTTCCCAAAAAGATTGCTAGGGACTTGCAATAGTTTAGTGTGGGGGATTGATGAGTGTGTAAATACTCATCATTTTTAGTCAAATCTGAACTGCAAAACGATTAAAACACTCAAAAATGCACCAAAATACGAAGAAAATCCCAAAGATAGTGTTTTATATGTTTCTGATGCAAAACGAGTGAAAACAAACGAAAAACGAACAAAATTTGCATAATTGGCAGTTTCAGTCCCCCAACTTTCAAAGTTTGCCAAAACTAGTCCCTGAGCATCTATTTCAAAGAAAAGTCAACCCTTGCTCTTTAAAAGTCAAAATAAATCACAAATGATCTTTGGGTAAAACTTTTGAAAAATTTCACAATTGGTCCCTGTACTTTGGCAAATTGGCAATTTTAGTCCCGGGTGGTTTGAAATGGAAAAATTCAATTTTGGTACTTTGGTTTATCTAAATTGGCTAGGATGGTCCCTTGAGTTTGGAAATCTGGCAAGTAATACCCCTCAAGTTTCAGCAAGTTTACAAGATTAGTCCTTGGGTACTATTAACTACAAACCAAACGTACACCCTTTTAACAACTGCCAAGCCCACTTCCAAATTTATATACAAACTACCACAAACCTTAACCCTTGATCCACCACTCACCCTTGGCCCAAGTTACAACCGACCCTCCCAAGGCCCAAAGCCATACCCTAATACGTTATAATAAAAACGTACATCCATTCTTGGTCAAAACACAGAACAGTCAACTCCATCTCTTTCACCTCCCACACCCCCGTGACTACATCCTTCCAAACCATCACCATCCTACCATCACCCTCAAACACAACCCCCAATCCCACTACCTTCCTCCACCTCTCACAATCTCATACCTACCCACGCCCCGTCAGCAATCCCCAACCCTATTTGGGCGCCAAAACTTGATGAAAGGCTGAGATTTATTTGCTTTTATCCAAGGGTTGAGATGCGAAAAGAAAACACAAAGTAGCACAACAAGACAGAGCTGAGAAGACATGGGAACCCTAGATTAGTTGTATAAATAGATGGGGTCTTGTAAGCCTAAAGAGGCAGTCTTGTTTTTTGTTTTTTAATAGTCAAGTTTTTCAAGTATGTTGTAGTCTTGTATTAGGTTTTTAGTAGTTGAAATTAGTTTTTTTCAGTCAAGTCAATTTAGGTTTTCATAGTCAGTCATTAAGTAGTTTTTATTTTTAATTTTAAGTTGTAGTTTCTTAAAAAGCTTTCAAGCTCTCTGTAACTTTTACTTTTAAAAAGAAAATCAATGCAAGTTTCAGTTTGAGTTTATTTATTTTCTTGTCGTTTAAATTTTTAACATTGCCTATCTATTTGTGACTGGTTAAGTTTAGGTTTCTCTTAGACAATAGTCATTTAGTTTCAATCAGTTAAGTTGCTTTGAACAATGGTTATGCTTATTTGATTTGTTCCCAGTTTGCCTTAACTAGGTTAGATATGCATCTGTTTTAGTAATGCTAGCTTAACTTTCTTTTATGCACTTATATAAAGACTCAATCATGGTTAGTGGATGTTTTGGCTTAATGTTGAGTTTTACTTAAGAATGGCATTTGGTACTTTTTGAACAATATGTTGAGCTTGTTTGATGGCTGGTTAGTAGGCTGCTAAACCTCCCCCTAGCCATCTGATATGCGAAGCTAATGTTTCTTGGGTCTGGATTTGGTTTTACAATCTATTAGTAGCATAGACTTTAGGATTTGTAGTTTACTTAAGTGTTCATACGCCGGTTGTTATCCTTTCTGCTACATCAATACCACCATACCCATCAACTGACCCAATAGGATAGTACCAGTACTAGTTACCTGGTATGTGTCAAAACTCCCAATGTTTGCCCATTTTCCCACTGTAGCTGCTGCTACAACCCCATTTTAACCCATTGCAATTACTGCTGTAACAGCCCTTCTAGAGCCCATTTTTTGGACTGCTTCAATAGGATTTAAAGCCTTATTTTGGTTTTACAAATAGTTTGTAGTTTAGGCTTCACATGTTTCAGCTTATCTTTGGTCTTAGAGCTTATTTATTTGCCTATTTATGGGCTGTAAATCCCCTATATCCTACTGCTAGCTGCTATTCTTTTTTTTATTATTATTATAAATGCTCAAATCTGCTCATGTTTTTGATTCCCTCTAGTTAGCTTAGAATAGCTCTTTGTTAGTTTAAGGTAACCAACCCTTGCTGCTGCTACTTAGTTGATCTAGTTCCTGTGATTTTTGTTAAGTTGCTCTTAATATCGTTGTAATTATTGTTGCTTGTTGCTGTTTAAATTGTTGCAGTCATTGTGTTTTATTTCAGTTTTTTGGTCTGCTGCTACTAATTTTCTTGCTATTACTTGTTGATCTGAGCTTTTTAACTATTGTTTGTTGTTTGAAATATTGTTGTTGTTGATCTTAGTGTTATTTATGGGCAATTGTTGTTGTTGTTTATCTGTTTAAGCTTATTCAAAACTAGGGACGAGTTGGCAGTTGAACAAGAGTAAACAAAAAGAAAACAAAAGAAAATTTCGAAAGATTAACCTTGAATCTGTTTTAAAAATCAACAACTCATTCAAGAGTTGTATTAATTATCTGTTTTCAAAAGAAAAGAAGTGGGTAAATGGTGTTTGTGAAACAGTGAAGAAGAAAGAATCAAAAAGAAAATAAAAAAAGAATTTTGCAAAAAGTGGGATTCGAACCCTGCCCACTTAGTTCACAACCTCAACACACAACACAAACACCAACTGCACCCTTGGGATTTTTGTCAATAGCATTACACTTTTATTCCTTATATAGTTGTGTTAATTTTCTTTGCTTATTTAGCTTAATTAACTGTTTTAGCTTATTATAGCTTATGTGAGATAGCTTTTTCTAATCTAGCAATTTTCTCAAGTCAGCTTTAGTATAAGTTAGTTTCCAGAAAATTTTTAGATTTTTCACAAAAGTTTTAGCAATTAATTTGAATTAATTAGTATAAATTAGTTTTTAATTCATAATAAATAGGATTTTTATTGAAAAATTAATTTTCTTTTTTCAAAAATTTTCTTTTGTATTTTAGCTCGTTAGAAAATTATTCGTAAACCCGTAGGACCTTTGTAGCTTAAAATTCGTGTTTTATTTTGCGCTCTCGCGTAATTTTTAAATAAACGTCATGTTTCTAATTTAGTTAACGTTTTAGGATTCCCGATACCTAATTATGTTTTCCCGTAGTGTTTTAGGTTTTTCCTAGTTTATTAGTTGCCTTAGGTTAATTTACTTTTACCTTCGTTCGTTAATTTTCAATTTCGTTAATTTAACGTGTCGTAACAACAAATAACCTTTCCAATCATACAAGATTTTAATCCCAATCTCATTCGAAGCTTTCCATTCACACCTCGTTGGGGTACGACCCGGGAAATCACTTCCCGGTCTCACAATTTGAATATGTCTTTCACAAGTTGTATGAGGTAATCGTTTTCCTAAACGGTTTACTCGTACTACTTCACGTTTATTTGTCTCACGACAAATTAGACTACACGTTGTTGATATTTTGATAAATTGTTGTTTGCATACACCAAAACACAACGAATCACTCCTTAGCAGAATGGAGTTGCAGAAAGGAAGAATAGAACTCTAATAGAAGCAGCAAGGACAATGCTTGCAGACTCCCAATTACCTGTTCCATTTTGGGCTGAAGCTGTAAGTGCTGCTTGTTATATACTGAATAGAGTATCAGTGACAAAATCTCAAATGAAGACACCTTATGAATTACTCATTTGAAAGAAGCCAAACATTAAGTTTATGAAACCTTTTGGATGTCCCCTGACTATCTTGAACATTGCTGATAATTTGGGAAAATTTGATGGTAAATCAGATGAAGGGTACTTATTGGGTTATTGTACCAGTAGCAAAGGATTCAGAGTGTACAACAGGGCTACCAAAAAGGTTCAAGAATGTCTTCATGTTGAATTTCTAGAAGAACAAGAGAATCAAAAAGGTAAAGGTCCTGATTGGATGTTTGATCTTGATTTAATGTCCTCATCCATGAACTATGTTCCTGTAAGAGAAGAAAATCAAGTTGTTCACAATGAAGAGGAATCACAATTCATTGTTCATGGAGTTAACATAAGATCTGAAGATGATTCTGATGAGGCACTCAGTGATGAGAAGAAAAGTACTGCTACACCTCAAGGTACTGTTGATCCACAAAGTACTGTTCAACCAAAGACCACAGTATCTGATGAAGACCAAGCTATCCAAGATGAACTTAATAGGATGCTTCTTCAAGAAACAATTGCTATGTCCTATGAAGATGATCAAAGGAGAGCTTATGAAGCAGAAAAGAAGAAGGCTAAAGGCACTGACAGTACTTTGCCCCAAAGTACTGCTGATCCATTTGAAAGTACATCTCAAGTCTTAGATACTTCAAATTGGAAGAATGCTGATGATGATTTAACTAATCCAACCATGCCTGCCTTAGAAGATACTGATGATGAAATGGAACAAGAAGGCATTTTCTCAGATTCTAATGAAGATCCTGACTTCACAAATTTGGAGGATAATCTTGAAGTATCACCAACTCCTACACTAAGAATTCACAAAGATCACCGTGTCAGTAAAATAATTGGACCTTCTGATTCAGGAGTGCTTACAAGAACTAAAGCTAAGAATATGTCTCAACAACATACTTCTTTACTTAGCTTTATTTACAAGCAGAACAGGGTAAATCACAAGGATCAGAAATTGTGTTTATTTGCTTGCTTTCTGTCTCAAGAAGAACCTAAGACAACAAAACAAGCATTATCCAAGGAGAGTTGGGTTGAAGCTATGCAATAAGAACTCTTACAATTTAAACTTCAAGAAGTATGGGTATTATGTGATTTACCTGATGGTAAAAGGTTAATTGGAACAAAATGGGTCTTCAGAGTTAAAAGAGATGAAAGAGGGAATGTAATCAAGAATAAAGCAAGGTTAGTAGCTCAAGGATATAGACAAGAAGAAGGAGTAGACTATGATGAAGTATTTGCTCTTGTGGCAAGGATTGAAGCCATAAGGCTATTTTTGGCTTTTGCATCTTATATGGGCTTTCCTGTATATCAGATGGATGTTAAAAGTGCTTTTATATATGGCACTATCACAGAGGAAGTATATGTTAAACAACCTCCTGGTTTTGAAGATCCTGCACATCCAAACAAAGTCTACAAGGTTATTAAGGCTCTGTATGGCCTTCATCAAGCTCCTAGAGCATGGTATGAAAGACTCTCCACTTTTCTATTACAACATGGTTACAGGAGAGGTGCCATTGACAAGACTTTGTTTATCAAAAGAGATAAAAAGGATATCATGCATGTCCAAGTGTATGTAGATGATATTATTTTTGGTGCTACTAAGCAGTCTATGGTGAAGGAATTTGAAGATCTTATGTAAAAAGAATTTCAGATGAGTTCAATGGGAGAATTAACATTCTTCTTGGGACTTCAAGTGCAACAATCAAGCAGTGAAATCTTTATAAGTCAAGATAAGTATGTTGAAGATATTCTTAAGAGATTTAACTTCACAACTGTCAAACCAGCATCCACACCTGTTGATGCTAACAAACCTTTGAGAAAAGATGAAGATGAAGAAGATGTTGATGTCAAACTATACAGGTCTATGATTGGATGTCTAATGTACTTAACTGCATCTAGGCCTGACATTAATTTTGCTGTTTGTTTATGTGCAAGACATCAAGTTAAACCCAAGGTTTCACATTTGAATGCTGTTAAGAGAATCTTTAGGTACCTTAGGCAACAACCTAAGCTAGGATTGTGGTATCCTAGAGAGTCCCCTTTTCATCTACAAGCTTTTTGAGATAGTGATTATGCTAGTGATAACTATGACAGAAGATCAACAACTGGAGGGTGTCAGTATCTTGGAAATAGATTAGTGTCTTGGCAATGCAAAAAGCAAACATTTGCAGCAACATCTTCCATAGAAGCAGAATATGTAGCTGCTGCAAGTTGTTGTGCACAAGTACTTTGGTTTCAAAATCAGCTTTTGGATTATGGATTCAACTTCAAGAACACTCCTATCAACATTGATAATGAGAGTACCATTTGTATTGTGAAGAATCCAGTCTATCACTCTAAAACAAAGCACATTCAGCTCAGACATCATTTTATCCGAGATTGCTATGAGCATAGGCTCATTAATGTTGTTAAAGTCCATACAGATGATAATGTAGCAGATTTACTCACAAAGGGCTTTGATGTTTCAAGATTTACCTTTTTAGTAGTGAGTATTGGTATGATTAATAATTAAGCTATTTTTTAGGGGAGGCATTAGTAGTTAGTCATTATTGGAGGGGAGGCTACATGTATCATTCAAAAGAAAAAAGATATTTTATTCATGATTCAAAAGAGGCTACATTCATCAGTTCAGAGATACAACCATGACACAGATACAGACACAACCAGGACAAAGAGAGAACTACTCCAAACACCCTACACTAAACCTACCAAACCTACACCCTACACACCCTACTCCATTGGCCTTTTTCCTTTTCCTTGATAGCTTTGCTTTCCCTTCTGATCAGTCCTTCTTTTGTCATCAAAAGAAGCTTGCTTCCTTGGGCAAGCCAGACCAAGTATTTGCTTGGGAGGTCTCTCTGGTCTTGCAGGTTTCCTTTGAGCAGGCCACTTCATGTTCTTTATGGCTGACTCAAGAGCCTGTGTAAATGCCTGTGGGAGTTCATTTGCTAAAGAAGAAGCTGGAGCAGGGACAGACACCTTTTTCTTAGGATTTGGGTTGGTAGAGCTTGCTGCATCAGTGATGGTAGAGCTTGCTACAGGAGGAAAGTAACCACTCCATCCTGCATCAGAGTCAAAGTCACAATCAGAGTAATAACTGATTTCTGAATCAGTGGAGCCATCTGAATCAGATGAGATGTAAACCAAAGGGAAGTGACTCATTTTGTTGATTAGGGTTTTTGTGAGGTGTATTACAAGTGTTGATGAAGTGATGTATTGGTGGAAAGTTTCTTTTATAGGCAAGAAAGTTACAAGGGATATTAATGATGCTCATTAAATTCTACTTGCCTTGGTAGCTTTGGGGAATTAATTTGGAAAGTGTTAATTATCTCTGGTTGACTTTCAACCAGATATTTTGGTCAAACAGTCAACGCTATAGATATTTTGATGGGAAAAGTACTTTGCCAACGTACTGCTTTATTCAACTAATGAAAGTACTGCTCCATGGTTATATGGAAAGTACTGCTTGGTGCTCTAAAGGGTACGCTGACATGTCAGAATACTGTTCCAACGGTAAAAAATACGGGTAACAAACTTTCAAAAGATATGGGGAAGATAACTTCCAAAAGTAACGGTAAAGTAATTAATTCACCGTGATTCTTTGTATATTATCTCTCTTTAAACATATCTTTTTCATCTTTACATACTCGTATTCATTCATCAATCCCACCACGTTCATCAACAATCATCATTCTTTTCTCTAATATACTCACAATGGCAAATCGTCCAACCATCACCAAACACAATATGATTGCAAACCTAGAGAAAACACAAAGGAACATTGATTTTCATGGAATAATTGATTTTCTCACCGGATCAACCATCAATTACTCACTTTTAGTAAACTCAGAGATTATTGGTCCTTGGATACAAGAGTTTTGGGCTACGGCTAGGGCTGAGTTAGAAGATGGAGAGGATGTTATTCATGCTATGGTTGTAGGAAGAGCAGTTCGCATTACTGAGGCAACCATAAGGGAGAACTTGTTGTTTGATGATGAGGGAGGCACTGTTTTGTTTGCTAAGCAAGTGGTTTGGGATGCACTTAGAGATATTGGGTATGAAGGACCTTTGAACAAAATTACATTTTAGAAAGCCTTGGTAAGTCCTCATTGGAAATATCATTCATGTTTTGCTTCATTGCCTAAGTCTCAAAAGTACTGCTTGGGATCAATTTGGTCATGCCATAGCATCTGCCTTAGTTGGCCTTGTTACCAATCAACCATTCAATTTTTCTTACATGATCCTTGATGGTATGATTGCACACATTAAGGCTGGATCACCTTTCTTAATGTACCCTAGATTTGTTCAGCTTTTCTTAGAGAAACCACTTGAAGGGATACCAAAACCTCAGGATTATATACCTACGATTATGCTTCAACCTAAGGTGTTTACCTTTATGTCTAACAAAGGAATTAAGTTTTCGAGTAATAATACACCTCTTAATGCTTATATGTTGGAAGTAGCACAAGCTTTTAGGGATGAGGTTGCTTGATGCATGGGAATTGCATCAGGCTTTACCTCTCGAGGGATCTCGAGAAGCTTACAACCCCCACCAGGCAGTGTACCTTATCGTTGTAGTATAGTATAGTGACAAGTACCGGGGGATTGATCGTTCAACTCAGGAATAGTGTCGCTAGGATTAGAAAGCCTAAAAACTAAGTCTAGAGGTGAGGGATGATTCTTTTTGTATTTTTATATTTTTTTTATAAAAAGCAAGTAAAAATCTCGGGTTTTAGAGGAGTGGGCGGAATTAGTTGCTATTCAACTAACCCAATAACTAAGATGCAATCAAAATAAAATAACAAAAATGAAAATAAAACTAATTTAACTAGTGGTGTGAACAATAAATGGGAAAAATGTGTTTACTTAGATTTCATTACTCCCTAGATATCTTTTACAGGTTGATAGTTTGTTACAGTTGCGTGGATGACGGGTTATATTCCTTAATACCATTCGTGGGGTGGCGTACGTACTTCCCCAACTCTATAAGCTCCTACTTCACTCCTGTGTCGAGACTGCAAGAAGCTCCTAACATGGGATCACTAGAATTCGCTCATGCATTAAATACAACCATAAAAACCTTAGTACGCATTGGTTCATGTTTCTTAATACGTTCAAGCAAGTTACACTATGGAAGTCTGCCAGTTTTCTTAAGCCTAACATCGAAATCATTCATCCATTACAACTATAAACAAGCAATCAACCTATAATCAACATCTAGGTTTCATTACATCTAAGCAAATACACAAGAGATCTAGCCTAGCATGTTAAAATCAAGACAAGCGTAAGATATATTCAAACAACACATAGACATATTGAATGAATTGAAAGGATACTTATCTTAATTGAACATGAAGGGTTCCAAGGGGTGAAAACCCTTAAAAATACTGTAAAAGTCGAGCTAGGGTTTATTCAAGTCGTCCCTAATATTGTCCTCTCTTTTTGAATGAAAATTACAAAGACTATATATAGATTTTCTAAGGTGACGGCGTCAAGAAGAAACTTCTGACGCCGTCAACCCGCCGCCCATAATAAAATCGGATTGCCTAGATCCAGATCTGACGCCGTCATGTGTAATGTTGTTCTGGGCCGTCATTACTTTTACTCTTGACGGCCATGCTTTGACGCCGTCACACTTCCACTGGACCGTCACCATTTTTGCTCTTGACGCCGTCATCAAATTTCTCTTGACGCCGTCAGGTACTGTTTCTAGCAAGGAAAATTAAGACTTTGCCATTTTCTTCACTTTCATGCTCCAAAAATGTCCAAAATGCTTCCTTTTCCAGAATTCACTGCAAAAGTACCTAAAATCACAAAAGGAACGATTTATGGTATTATTTTGATCAAATAAATTCAAATTCCGGCTTAAATGACCCCCCAAAAATGAATCATTTTTCGCCTCATCATATACCCTTACACTTGAGATTTGCTTGTCCTCAAGCAAATGAGCTTTTATTCTAATCAAAATACAAGCTAGTGGTCATTTAACACTAATATAAAAGTAATTACAACAAATAATCGTTCCACTAAAGACCAAAGACAAGCACGGAGGTCATACACTAGCACCTCTAAAATAGTGTTTAGATACTCACATCTCTCGGGTGTAATAAAGTATATATCACAATATGGAAATGGAAAATATCTCTCACTACCTGTCATAGCAAAATAGATTACCATAGGCTTGGGAAAGGATCAAACCTCCACCACTTGGCATAAGCACCTAGGATAAACTATCAAAGAGGTCTTTTAAAGGGTTATAAAGTTAGGTGTAGGGATATGAAATACACGGTTTTGTTGGATATAGGCAATCTTTACTGGTGGCGAGTTAATCATCTTGGTCAATTACATGTACAATATGGCGTTGCTAAGCCAAGATTAGACTCGACTTAAGCTAATAAATGAAAAATAACAAAAACATAAAATAAATATAGAATGAAAGGGGATGGTAGTCCGTATGTCTTTTTCTCTTTTTTATTTTATTTATTTATTTATTTATTTATTTATTTATTTTTGCATACACTCTTACCCTACCATCCAAAATAATACATCATAGGGAATGAACATTCCCCTTACACTTGAATTTTTACATACTTTACAATAAACTAATCTAATGACTCGAATTAAGATAATCAAAACACTTGGAGTACTTTTAAGATTAACGCACATAAGGGGGTAATAATATGATGTTCTTCCCCATTACTCCATAACATTAGTACTTTACCCATGAGTCCCAATCATCCCAAAACAATATGTACAAGGATATGACTTGACTTAACAACCATGTAATCAATTAGATAATTAACTAAGGGTTTAAACTTATAACAATAATGCACTAAAGATGAGTGCATACACGGAAGGCTAAGGCGATTTAGGTGTACATTTAAGTGGGGTGTAACAAATTCTTCCTTTAAGTGAGATGCTTAAAGGTAGAAACGAAAAGATAAGCTCGGAGGGGTGTACTAGGGGTTTCGTGTACTAAAAATGAGTACAACGCTAAGGCGTGGGAAAAATTAATTGATTTAACTAGTCAAGTAATATGACTTATATGGTCAAGTAATTATGATACGGGTTTAACACAAGGGTGATCCTAATGCCTCTTATCATGTAGTAAATCCTACCACATGAATGTAGTCTCACTAGTGGTCTCGGGATGCATCACTAACGCAAGTTATAGAATCTAAATGCTACCGGTACACTCATAAGCACTAATAGTAAATGCTTTTCCTATCAAATCTAAAGGCGAACCTCACATATTTGGGTGGAAAATTTTTCTGAATAGTACGGTTTTGTGCTAGTCATACGACTCCTATCCAATAGACGCTTGCTAAGGCTAAAATTTCACTCCTAAATGTTGTAAAAAAATTTAAATTTGGCGCTAAAATTACACTAACAAGTATTTCTCTTAGTTTTATTACACATCTACCATCAAACAAACAAACTCAAGTGAAAGTGTATACTATAAGGTATCATCATTTTACCCTCCCCTTACACTTAGGATAAACATTGTCCCCAATGTTCAATTAAAGAATGTAAAAGTGAAATAGGTAAAAGAATGAAATCAAATACTCCCCTGATTCGCTCGGTATGGATAGTATGGTAACATGGTTAGATCTTCCTCCAAGAAAATGAACAATCAAAGCTTCCCTTCCAGAATATAAATCATCTTCTTGTCATACATAACCTGTTAAACCTGAGAAAACAAACAAGGCAACCTCGCGTAAAATCGGCGGCAATCTATATATACTAATATATCCTAGAAAACAAAGTAAGATATAATGCTTGTGGAATGATGTTTGCAGATTTCCTGGAGTTTATAAAACTAAAGATTCAACAAAAACTTTGAGACTCCGTTAGAAAAACAAATCTAGCAAAATTTCCAGAATTTTACACGTGACGCCGTCAGAAGTGACCTGTAGAAATCTTTATGTTAAGTTTCTGGAAAATTTTTGGAAAACTTATGTCTTACTTCCTGGAAAATCCTGCAAAACATCATTATGACTCGATACAAGCATTTGACTCTAACAAATACGAATATACATGTCCATTTAATATTGTGGAGAATCATGATCAATTTTGTTTCATAAAAACATATTTGGGGTTTCCCCTTACACTTATCTTTTGCGAAATACCTTTGGATGAAGTTAAGACTAAGCAAACGACAAAATAAAGTATTTTCACCATTTTAGTTTGAAACATGATCTACCAACAATAAAAATAAAGCATGCATACGGAAACAAATAACAATCAAACAATTAAAAATCACACAAAGCATGGGTTGCCTCCCAAGAAGCGCTTTTCTTTATTTACGAGTCTTGTAGCTAGACTCAAGGTCATGGGCTACTACGTGACCTCATCGTTGGTCTCACTCTCTAGGTCATCTCCTATCTGAGTATCGCTTTCATAGTGCAGGTATTTTGCGTCTTCAAACTCAAAGACATCTTCCCGATACTTGGACCCAAGTTTACTAACATCCTTAAAGAATCCACATGATAAATCAGAAGTGTTCTTACATCCTCTCCGAACATCCTCATCACATAAGATAAGTTGGGAACTTAGCATATCAAGCCCATCACAATCGATTCCTTTGAGATCCCTTCTCTTGTATGGTGTTTGGTATGACACCCTCCTAATTCCATCAGCGAAGGTCATGATTCCGTTCCGGTCATCAACCATTAAATTAGTGATTTCACAAAAGGGTGCTTCGAAAACAACTTGTGACAACCTTGGGTCGACATAGTCTTCGATGTTGTCCACGATCGTAAATTCCATTGTGAATGCCATATTTCCTACGAATACCTGGATTTCATGATGTCTACCAACAACGTTTTCTCCCTTATAAATCATTCCCCATTTGCAGATATTGTTATAGTGGAATAGGGACATAAAATTATTTGGTAGGAATACATTAATGTAGACATTATCGAAATACTTATGACCGAACATGCAGGGGATTTTGAGGTTATTCGGATCACGCCACTTTATCCTCCCAGATCCTCCATCCCTTGATCCATATATATTCCCTTCTAGTGATGGACGGTACTCGTACACCTCCTCATTACCCCTCCGAAAAATTACCTTCCTGACGCCATTGGTGAATAAGGCACTACCATCCTTCTCATCAAGGATTACTCCCGATTCATCGACAAATGGTTTCCCGAGAATAGGGTTGGTTAATGTTAGATTAGTGATAGGGTCTATGTCATCGACCACGGTGAGGTCGATGTTATAGACAAATTCCCCAATCATAACTGATAAAATCTTTTATTACCCCGTCGTTATTGATCCTATCATACAATGTGCGTTCAGGGAAGGCTTCGTTGTAAAGGGAAAGGGGGATTATGTTGACAGGGAGGTTATGATCTATATGAGTATCGGTTAAGAGCCTCTTCGCCGTAGTACAGGAAATCTTGAAAACTTTAGAGTTGCTTCCCTCAGTCCTATCACTACTCCCCTTAGTTTTATCCACCAAATTTTTCTCGGGTTCCTTTTTAATAGATTTACCTAAAATTTCTGGATTCCACGTATGCTCTCTCGATCTCTCTTTCATTTCATCTAATTTGCCTGACTCTCGAGTGATGGAATCCTCGAATGAGTTGGTAGGGTTCTTGGCCAATTTGTGGTCTAATCTTGAGGTTTCGTCCTTAGCTTTATGACACATATTTCCAGTCAATTGTTGGCTATGGTTAGGTGTAGGAGCAGATATTGTGGTGATAGTATTTACAAAATGGATTGGTCCTAGGGGGTTAACAGGGTCCCTTACGTCTTTTGCCTTTGGTGACAGATGTTTAAAGAGTTTACTAGGGCTTTTTATTTTCACAGGAGAGGTTGGCTGATTCATGACGGTGACAGATTTGACCTCTTCGGCCTGAATCGGTTTATTAATAGCGTGCTCTTTAATAGCAGTTAACAGATTACAAATCTTGTTATTCATATCGGCTTGCTGTTGTCTAAATTTAGTCTCGAGCGTAGAGAGCTGTAATTCTTGAGATAGAATGAACTTTCGCAAGGCATCTTCGTGGCTTTGCCTAGGAGTGCTCTGAGATGGAAAATGCTTGGACCATTCGAGTGGAGAGGAATCATTGAAGGACACGCTCCGAGTTTGGAATCCTCTAAAATTAGGTTTATCCTTCCATGCCTCATAGGCCTCGTCAAAGTTTCGAGGACCTCGACCAACGTGTGACGATGTAAATTCATTATAAGCACATTTTGGAAGCTCCATTCTGTTATGAGTTTCATGAGGGCCATTACACAATTTACACGAAGAAGCGATTTTGCTCACCTAGCTTGAAGGCTCAGGAGCTTCGTAAGATTTCATGAGAAACTTGACTCGGTCCTCAAGTTCCATGATCCTACGGCCGGGAATGCTAGAATTGTTCAAAGGCAAGGATATTGCCTTGACCATTTTGTTCAAATCACGGGGATCATTCCAACTTTCGTTGTCATAGAGAGCAAGATCTTCTATGAGTTCCCATGATTCTTCCGCACTTAAATTACGTAGCTTACCACCGACCGATTGGTCAATGGTTCGCCTTGTGGAGAGATCGATATGGTCATAGAAGATTTGGACTTGGAGCCAAGATCTATGCCATGATGAGGGACTTTTTGGAGTAAGTCCTTGAAACGAGTCCATGCTTCATATAGAGTTTCACCTTGATGCTGTTGGAACATCAAGATATCATTTCTAAGCTTAGTAGTTCTCCCCGATGGGAAAAATTGAGCAAGGAAACGAGTGGTGAGATCATCCCATGAGGTGATGGATCCCACGGGTAAACGTTCAAGCCATTGACTAGCTTGATCACGTAGAGAGAATTGGAATAGGCGTAATCGGGTCGACTCTCTAGTTGTAACATCAAGGTCTATAGAATCTACGATTTTAAGGAAGTCCTTGAGATGTTGATTAGGATCTTCGGAACGAAGTCCATGGAATGCACATCCGCTTTACACCAACCAGATGGTGTCGGATCGCAAGGGAGACACATTGGCTCCTTAGGTGAGCTCAATAGTTTTTCGATAGCCTTGGTGGCTAGGTCGGGAATACTCTCCTAGGGTTCGGGGCCTAAGAGGTTGGTTAGCTAGTGGTGGGTTTTGTTGGTGGTCTTGTTGTGGTGGGTTGATGGGTTCAAAGATGTTACCACCTTCCATGATGTCGGATGGTAAAGGCTACGAACAAAGACACGAAGAAATAAGATAGACTAAAGAAAACCTACAAATAAAAATAAAATTTTACTAGAAAGGAATCTAGCAAGTAGACCTAATAAAAAGAAATTATAACCTAGAGAATAACTATTCCCCGGGCTGCGGCGCCAAAAACTTGATGCGTGGGATTTGCACCAGGCTTTACCTCTCGAGGGATCTCGAGAAGCTTACAACCCCCACCAGGCAGTGTACCTGGTCGTTGTAGTATAGTATAGTGACAAGTACCGGGGGATTGATCGTTCAACTCAAGAATAGTGTCGCTAGGATTAGAAAGCCTAAAAACTAGGTCTAGAGGTGAGGGATGATTCTTTTTGTATTTTTATATTTTTTATAAAAAGCAAGTAAAAATCTCGGGTTTTAGAGGAGTGGGCGGAATTAGTTGCTATTCAACTAACCCAATAACTAAGATGCAATCAAAATAAAATAACAAAAATGAAAATAAAAGTAATTTAACTAGTGGTGTGAACAATAAATGGGAAAATGTGTTTACTTAGATTTCATTACTCTCTAGATATCTTTTACAGGTTGATAGTTTGTTACAGTTGCGTGGATGACGGGTTATATTCCTTAATACCATTCGTGGGGTGGCGTACGTACTTCCCCAACTCTATAAGCTCCTACTTCACTCCTATGTCGAGCCTGCAAGAAGCTCCAAACATGGGATCACTAGAATTCGCTCATGCATTAAATACAACCATAAAAACCTTAGTACGCATTGGTTCATGTTTCTTAAGACGTTCAACCAAGTTACACTATGGAAGTCTGCCAGTTTTCTTAAGCGTAACATCGAAATCATTCATCCATTACAACTATAAACAAGCAATCAACCTATAATCAACATCTAGGTTTCATTACATCTAAGCAAACACACAAGAGATCTAGCCTAGCATGTTAAAATCAAGACAAGCGTAAGATATATTCCAACAACACATAGACATATTGAATGAATTGAAAGGATACTTATCTTAATTGAACATGAAAGGTTCCGAGGGGTGAAAACCCTTGAAAATACTGTAAAAGTCAAGCTAGGGTTTATTCAAGTCGTCCCTAATATTGTCCTCTCTTTTGAATGAAAATTACAAAGAATATATATAGATTTTCTAAGGTGACGGCGTCAAGAAGAAACTTCTGACGCCGTCAACCCGCCGCCCATAATAAAATCGGATTGCCTAGATCGAGATCTGACGCCGTCATGTGTAATGTTGTTCTGGGTTGTCACCACTTTTACTCTTGACGGCCATGCTTTGACGCCGTCACATTTCCACTGGACCGTCACCATTTTTGCCCTTGACGCCGTCATCAAATTGCTCTTGATGCCGTCAGGTACTGTTCCCAGCAAGGAAAATTAAGACTTTGCCGTTTTCTTCACTTTTATGCTCCAAAATCGTCCAAAATGCTTTCTTTTCCAGAATTCATTGCAAAAGTACCTAAAATCACAAAAGGAACGATTTAGGGCATTATTTGATCAAATAAATTCAAATTCCGGCTTAAATGACCCCCTAAAAATGGATCATTTTTCGCCTCATCATTACTGAAGCTAGTGGTTCTGCTAATTCTGAACATACTGACCAATCTGATCATTCTGAGCATTCTATATCAGTACATACTTCTACACCACTTCTTGCTTCACCACAACCTGATGATTTGAGTGAAAGAACTGCCTCAGTATCTGTTTCTAGGGAAAAGACTATTTCTGCTGAAGGTACTTCTCCGCAAGGTACTGCTTCAGAGCATAATCCTCCAATACCTTCTCCCAATGATTATACTTCCACAGGTGGGCTTCAAACACCTGGAGGAGATGAGGGAGGTAATGGACCTTTGGATAACTATGCTTTGACAAGGGAGTTTAGAAGATTGAAGAATGTTATTGATAATCAGGCTGCAGAGATTACAAGGTTGAGAAATAAATTCAGAAGATTGAAAAGGTTTGTGTGGCTACTTGTGAAGAACTTTCGACTTTATGTGAAAGAAAAGAAACAATCCAAGAAGAGGAAGTCTAAGTCAGCCAAGAGTGCTTCTACATATAGGAGGAATAAGAAGAAGTCATCATCTTTCAAATTGGGGAGGAATCAAAAAGATAATTTGAATGAAGATGATGCTGAAGTTCAATATTCTGAAGATGCTCATCTATGGCATTATGCAGAAGCTGAGAACATTGCTCAACAAGATACTGATTATGAAGATATCACTGAGAGGAAAAGTGATGAGACTGAACAAGTTAATCTTGAAGTTGAGGATGCTGCTATTAGAAGTGGAGATACAAAAGAAATTGATTTAGAAGGCATTGAGGTTCAAAGTACTGTTGTTGAAAGTACTGGCGTGCAAGGTACTGCTGCAATGGATATTGGTGAAATTGGAACTTCTACAGCTGGACCTTCTACAAAAGTATTTGAAGATGAAGCTGGTCCTTCTAATCCTATTCAGCAAGAAGAAGTCAAGGAGCATACAGCAAGTGATGATGAGACTATAGCTCAGATAATGCTAAATTTGGAAAGACCAACAGGTATACATATTTCTGAGCCTGTACAGCAAGTCTCTGAGTCTTCTTCTGAACCTGAAGCTTTAGATCCAAAAGACAAAGGTAAAGGGATCGTGAAGGAGATCAAGAAGAAAAAGAAGAAGAAGCTCATTCTTGCACAGCTAAGGGAAATAGAGATAGCAAAGAATAAAGAGATTGCTAGACAGCAACAAGCTGTGTATGATGCAGAGTATTTAGAAGAGATAAGGAAGCCAGTTGTTGTAACAAGAAAGCATATGACTATTGCTCAAGAAAGAAACTGGATGATTATTTTCTTGAAAATAAGAGGATACAAGAATCTACAAAGGCTAAGATATCCAGATGTAAAAGCACTGTGGGATAGTGCACAAGAGTCTATTAGGAGAGAGCTGGAAAGTTTTGTGCCTATGGATGCTGAAAAGGAAAAGAAATTAGAAGATGTGATGAAAGAACAAGCTGAGAAAAGAAAGTTAAAAAGGAAGAGAGCTATTCAGGATGATCAATTGTCAAAGAGGCTCAAGATGATAAGATCAGATACAATTGATGAACTAAAGAATTATTTCAGAGTTGTTGATTTTAAGAACAAGAAAACAAAAGACTTTAGAAAGAAGTCAAAGATTATCTCATTTTCTGTGGTTGAATCAACTGAAGGAAATTATCTTATGTTCAACAGAGAAGATGAAAGCTTCACTGTGTTTAATATGCTATGGAATGTTCTGCACATAATAGATAAAGAAGATCTATACAAATTATATTTACAAGTGGAGACTTACTATGAGAATATTGAAGCAACAGGAGTGGGATTAATCTTACTTGGAGATTTGATAACCATCTGGGAAACAGAAGAAACAAGTAATGATGCTCTGTGGAATGATCAAGAAAACTGGGAGATAACAAGATGGAGATTCTTTGAGTCATCAGGAGTTCATTAATTTGAGATGGAAGATGGTACCATGATTCACATGTTAGCTGAAAGAAGATATCCTTTGATAAGAGAACTTATGCTCAGGATGTTGGAACATGGAATAGAGGTTGAGGATGAAACTGAAGTAGCATTTATGGTGATTAAGCTATTCATAAGGTGGACTACTTCAGAAGAATAATGTTGCATAAGTACTGGTATGATTTGTTTTGAATAAGTATTTTTCTCAAAGTACTGCAAGACAAACAGTACTTTACCAAAGTACTGCTTGCTGCATAAAACTAGTAAAAGTCCTTTGTAAGATAAAATAAAAGTTTTTGAAGCTTAAGATGATATAAATAAAAAGGATTTGAAGAGTAAAACATGGTGTTAATACTTGTACTGCACAGCAAATGGTAATCAACTCACCATGTTTAACAGACAAGAAAGAGTTTGACTCATCATGAGGGTACGACTCTGATGTGATAATCAAATCCATTTTTAGTTGAAAATATACTAAAAAATTGTATGGTTTTCAACTCACCATATCTGTAAAAGTGAAGAGTTGACTAGCCCACAAGAAAATGGCTTGTGGTAAAGGCTGTGGAAAATCCATTTATGGTAATTAGTTCACCATGGTTGAAATCAAAGAAGTAACTAGTCCAAAAGCAAACGGCTATTGGTAAAGACTAATCAAATCCGTTGATAGCTAATGATTTGCTAAAAATCATATGGTTATCAATGTACCATGGTTATTCTAACCTAAACATTGGCTACTCCAGAGTTAATGGCTTTGGTAAAGAGACATCAAAATCCATTAAAAGTTCAATGATTCACCTCTCACAGAAGTTTACACATCTGGAAGTGATGAGAACAGTATGAAACTTTAAAAGATTTGATGTACACTTTGTCAAAATGTTGCTGAGTTGCTGAGAAGATGATAAAGAAGAGTACTTTGACATACAATATTGAAAAGAGATAAAGATACAATCTTCTTGAATGATAAAGATATTGAAGATCAAAGAAAGCAAAGAAACTTGAAATCAAGCAAGTGGAGTTCAAGTTAGGGGAGGATTGTTGGGATATGAAGATCTAAGTACTGCTGTCAAAATACTGCTTAATAGTCAATGTGCTAATCAAGGTCAAAGTACTGCTAGTTATTGAAGATTATTCAAAGTACTTCGAAGAACAAGGACTTATGTGCAATATTGTTTAAAGGATTACTATGTAATATTATATGAATATTCTAGAATTAGTTAGGGATAACTACTTGTCGTTCAAGTAAATATTGTAAACCGACTTAAGGTTTTCCTTATGCTTATAAAAGGAGCCTTATGATGGTATTAGACGTACGAAGTTTTTCTAAGAGTATTAGAGTTTCATATTACGATTGTTAGAAAACAATTTTAGTGAAGTTAGGGATTGTTAGTGAATCTGTATTTAGAGAAGCAGGTTCAAGAGTTGTTTTAATATAAACAAAGTTCTTCTTAGCTTTGTGTTAGTAGATTCCGCATACTTTACAAAGTAATATCAGTGTTTCAATATTAACTGTTTTGAGTTATTCAATATTGTTAAAACCTTACAAGCTACAAAGTAGCTTGATCAGAGTATATCGATCCAACAAGGTTTTTAAAGTTTATATTCATCCCAAATATCCAAAGTAAGGCCCAAAATAAGTTAAACATAGGTCCACAATAACATATCAGAGTTCGAAAATAGATCTTTTAACCAGATTGCCATGCCAAGCCTTCCAAATACAAGCATCCCAAGCCATAACTTAATTATATGAGAAAACGCGCAAAAAGTCAGCTTTCGCTGGTGAGATCATAGGTTTAAATTCTTAATTCAATCAAGTGGACATATACACAAAACGCTTGCAAGCTAGACTAGGCCTCGAATCACTAAACCAAACCTATAGGCGCACACTATAGTCCAAAACCAATCAAATCAATATGCATTTGCAAGGATGCGACATGCCCAACATTCGTAAGGATACGACATGTTCATGCATTCGTAAGGATACGACATGCGCTATAACCTACCTAGTTCTATAAGCATTGCAAGTTTTGAAAAAATAGGAATAATAGTCCACATAAAACAATTTGCACGTTTCTCACCCCAAGTATTGAAAACAAAGTTCAAAAGTAAAAGTGGGGCTATGACTCACCTCAAGTCCATATGTCAGCACAAAAACCGGTAGAATCAAGAAGTATAGCATCTCAAATGACGGCAACTACGGACTCGGCACTTCCTAACAATATAAACTATTCTCAGAATCATTTCCTCATATTTGTTTTGGCGTTTGGTATCCATACGGGTGGAAGGTCGACTCAACACAAACCAGGAAAACACATCGAAAGAAATAATAAAAACGATCTACAGGTCTAATATTGGCCCAATATATTATTTAAATAAATCATCGAAGTTTATCAAGTCCGTCAACTCGCTAATCCTCCATAACTTATTTATCTAATATATTATTCTAAGATCATACCAAGTCCTAAGTCACATAGCACGTAGATTACTATATGGTAAGTTTTAAAGTCTAATAAGTTTCCTAAATATATCGTCAAACTTACCCAATTCGTCAATTCGGTAAACCTCACAAGATATTTAGTAACTTATTATCACGCACTCCTACCACAACCTAACGGCGTCGTAGGATACAATACTCGTTAATAAACCCTTTTTATATAACTACGTAGGCCTCATTTAATCCGTCGATTAAATAAGTTATATAGTTATATGAAACGAGTCTATTAACGTCACACATCCGCGACAAGCACAAAAGTCAACAATTAATACACGGTCAATCTTGGATTTAAGTGCCCTCGAATATTTTTTTTTGGGTGCAAAAGGTAAACATTATATTATTAATTCACAAATCAATACATCAGATTATTATAGCAATAGACAAGCCTATGCTTTATAACTCGCAAAGTGCCCTCGAATACTTTATAACTCGCCAAGTTTCATTTTATTTCCAAAAGCTTGTTCCATTTCGTACAAACAATTCGCGTTAATTTATATTTCCATTTATAACTATTTAATCATAATAATGTTTCCGACGATATTATACTACTTTCATAGTCTAATATATATCGTTAACGTTATTATTTTTATTACTCGTGATCTCCTATTTATTATATACACATTTATATATATATATATATATATATATATATATATATATATATATATATATATATATATATACGTTTTCACATTTATATATTTATATAAATGTTTATATCGATATATAAGTTATTACGAGTTTTATTAATTGTGTAATTATTAATTAGTTCGAGTTATAAAATACGAGTCACATATCCGAGTCATCACTTCTCGGCTCATTGTCCAAATCCAAAAGTCAAGGCGCTTAGCCGAAGTCAATTGTTGACTAGAAAGTCAACGTGACCCCGACTCGCACAACCATGAGTCCAAAGTAATATAATCAAGCCTCAATCAAAAGTAATCCATCTTCGTCAACAAGTCCCATATTCACAAACTACAACAATAAGGTCCGACTACGGCACCTTTCTAACCTATCTCTGTCATTCTAAGTAACCGTCTCAAAATCGGTTCCCAATACCACTTTCGTCAACACAACTCCAAAACTATACCACAAGTCCGAATTAACTCGACATCAATCTCCAATGTCATATATTAGTAACAATAATAATACAAACCAACAATATAAACTAACAATAATTAAAATACTACTTATACGGGTCGACCTACCAAGTCAAACCCGGGTCAAAACTTCACCACAAGTCGTGTGGGTCCTACCCGAGACCTCTAGGGTGTCGGCTTGCTCTAACGAGCTAGAAACCAACCAAACGGACCCATTGGGTCGTCGGTCTCACAACATAAACAACCAAATCCAATTTCTCTTCAACCAAATTCATCAAACCATAAGAAAAAGAAAACCAAACACCCTCAATATCAACAACCAAGACCAAGAATATCAAGAATGGCTCATTCGAACCCAGAAAGCACAAGCCGAGAGCAAGGGCTCTCGGTTGAGCCTCGACCTCACTTCCACAAGCAAAACCCGGATACCAAACTTGTTTATTAACCCGTTTTAATCAAAACCCACTTGTATCTCATGTTTTTAATCAAAACCTATTCGAAAAATTATAACTCATGACCCCTTGGTCAAGTTTTCATCCAAATACGAGTCACAACCACTTGTGACTCGTCTTACCTTCGATTAACAAGACAAGGACATGAGAAACTTCAAAATAAGAAAGATGGTGGTGAGTTTGTGGTGGTAACGTGTAACAATTCACAATTTCAGGTTAACTTTTATTCCCGAAAATTTCACTATTCATTTTACTATTCACTTTTACTATTCATTTTTACTATTCACTCCCGAAATTTTTATTTCATATTCTCGTAAGTTAAACTATTTTAATGATAATCCAAGAATTTGACACTCGTCGGATCATTTCTGCAAAAATCACGAAGCCGTGTCCGAGATTTACTTTTAGGTTTAAACGTCATTCTAGCATCCCGATATGTCCATAAAACATTATAAACAATAGAAATATGATTTTCTCTCATTTTAGGACAATTCCAAAAGTTTCGGAATTTTACGTTTTCCAGTTCAGCGTTTTACGCGAATTACGCGTTTTAGACCCGTGTTTCCAGTTTTTAGCAGGGTTTTAGCACCCGATAGAACCTACCACTCATTTTATATTTTATTATGGACTATATTGACATGTTTAACCATACTTTCAAGTTTCATATTTTTAGGATACCCGATTTTACGTTTCGTGACTTAAAAACTTACGGTTAGCAATTTACGGAGTCGAAACTAGCTACATACTTAGGATATTATCATCCAAAGACCATGACTACTCATCTAGTCATCCTATCCATATACAAACCGACTTAGGGGGGGGAGTCACCATGTGTGGTTAAATCTTGACCATTGATTCTTTAGATCATTACTTAATTACAACTTTGTCACCAAGTTATTGTAATTTCCTAGTAAGCTTCCTAACCTCCTCATTCATAGTATAAATAGCAAGCAAATCTCTTCCTTTCTTCATCACCAAAAACGCCACAACATAAATACCTAGCACCATGATCCTTTGATCTTCAATATACAAGTTACACTACAAAGTTCAAGGTCTTAATATTCTCTACCTAGTTCTTAAGTTTGTTTGGTGATTCCATGGTTGAATTAGGAGCTACACAAGGTTACTAGGGCTGAAGTTAAATGGTTTTCACAAGGGTTAGATCAAGGATAGCAAGGGTTACAAGAGTTATGGTAAAGGGTTTGCAAGCATAGGTTTAGTGTCCTAGTTCATACTTGACTTCCTTTCTTAAGAGAAAGCCAAAAGTTGTAAGAAACCCTTATACACTTTCTTGCTCAATATCATTTTCATGCTTATTATGGTTCTTTCATGCTATATATGTTCTTGCTATTGTGTTCATGATGTTTAAAAATGGATAAAACGAGTATTGGTATACATATATTAACTTATGACAAGTAAACAAGCAAACTAGTGATTTTTATGGAGAACCACGACCAAAATAGTATAACTATGATATTTGAAACTTACTTACTGTTATAAAGGACTTCAAAAGGAAAACATATCAATTTGAATCACCCAAAACGAGTACACGAGTCAAAAGTTATGGCCATAAGAAGTTAGCGAAACCAAAACGGCAAAACTGCCTTTACCCTACGGTTTTGCATTCTGTGTTTTTGAAAGTCACTCTTCTGGTCCGATTCATCAAAAAGTTAAAACACGAAAGTTGTCCGGAACTCCGTTTTCGTTCAGGAACAAAGAAGCTCGAGCCCTGAAAACACTTTCCGAGTGATAATTTCTTCAAATTCTTAACAGCCCATTTTTAGACCAAAGTCACTATATAATAGTTATGTTTTACTAAGACCAAGAGGTCTAATGACCTAAAGCCAAGACCACAACCATGGCTAAAGCCAAGGTTGAGTCTCAAAACCATGGTAACAATGACCAAGGTCACGGCAAAGCCACGACTAAAGACCATATAACTTTTAAAGATCAAAACTTATATATATGTTATCAAATACTACAATAGTAGGGAGCCTCATGTGAGGAGTTCATTAAGTAAGCCGTCGAGACGAGTTGTGGATTTACGAGTTAAAGTGTCCTGGCTCCTCGAACGTTTACTCCATGACTTCTGAATTATGTCGGCCCGAACGGTAGTAAGAGATATACAACCTATACATGTTTCATAGACCACTTATAGTCAACGACTTACACTATATACTAAGTACTACATCATGAACATTATGCAAGACATATATAGGCAATTTTTCGTATTCTTAGACGTTACTCCAAACCTAAGTCGCAACGTTCTATTATAGGATGCTCTTAGAGACTTTCGAGATTCGACTACCACTATCATTTCTCATTACATAAGCTTAAGGTGAGTCATAGCCCCTACTCTTTTCATACTTGTTTTAACTCTTGGGGGGGGGGGGATACATGCTCAACTACTTGCTTACTTGTACAAATACTCAAAACATTTATACTTGATTGTGTTATACTTGATTGGCATTATACTTGAATGTGTTATACATGATAATTATACTTGATTGCGTTATACATACTTGTTACACTGTACTTGCTTAATTTAAATACAAGATTTGTATTTACGTACATACACAATACTCTATGCTGTCAAAGGAGAGGTATTAATAGTACTAGTATGGGCCTACACCCCCCACCCAAGTCCAAGATTCGAGACGTTGGGTGACATGTACTATTTGGGATGGTGGTTCCCCGCCTATGGGTCCAAAATGACGTGGCAAGTCTCTTATGGCGGGAGTTGCAACTGAGTGGATTCACGATGCCTTTGCTGTGCGAATATTCTTTAAAGACTTTTCAACTGTTTTAAGAAAAACTCTATGAACTCACCAACCATTGTGTTGACACTTTAGCATGTTTATCTCAGGTTAGTAAGGCGATAGCTAGTGCGTGGAACTTAGAGTCAAGCTGCATATTCTGAAGACTTACGCTTTTATCATTTACCATTCAAAACATTTTGTATACATTTATGTATCATACTTTGGAATCTCATGTTTGTAACTTTGAATTCATTAATCGAATGGTAACTTTTCAAAACGTCTCATTTAGAGTTCGTTTTCTATAACTTGTACTTTGTATTATGAAGTAGCACCCCAATGACACAGTCTTCCGCTGCGGTATTTTGGGGGTGTTACATAACTAGACTAAAAGTGGAGGGGTAGGGCGCGTGTAGTAGTAGATCAAGAAGAGGGGATGATGGGGAGTTGATTGGTGGTGGCGGTGTAGTGTTGTGACCGGCGGTGTGGCTGTGGTGGTGGCCGGAATATAGGCGGCTAGGGTTTGGTGATGGGGGGGGGGGGGGGAGAGATGCAGAAGATGGAGTTTTGTTTGTGTGTGTGATAATACCAACCGGCCTTAGGCCCTTTTTTCACTTTATATATATATATATATATATATATATATATATATATATATATATATATATATATATATATATATATATATATATATATATATATTACTTAACTAATAATAATAATAATAATAATAATAATAATAATAATAATAATAATAATAATAGTGGTAAACACGAGGACAAATCCCGAAAACCTTTCAAAATAACACGACACCCTCAACTCAAACTCGTTCCCATAATTATTAAAATTTCACGATACGTTCAATTATTATATAAACCAAATCTTAGATCAAAATTTAATTGTGTTAGGTTATATCTAGTGCCGGAGTCAATGTACTACCTCAAAGACGTCTCAAACAATAATTCGCGACATTCCAATTATTTAGTTAAAACCAAACTTTAACGTAATGCGGGTTTTAAAAGTCTCCCTAAATTGCCAGTTGTCACAAATACAAAGTAAAATAACTAAAAAGAAAAATAACTAAGGAAATAAAAGTCCTACTTCTATAAATGGAAGTCTCCCAACAAATTCTTAAATGGGGCAAAGCCTCCATAAAACGTTCTAAACTTGAGGTGGATGAGAGATGGCATTTAGACGCTCCAAAATGTGGTTTAGGATGAACCTCATTTCGTATGTTAGCTCACGATTGTCCTTTTGACACCGTTCACTTATATGAGCGGTTGTCTCACAATGTCCGCAATTATGGCGTGGAAAGTTGGGTGGAAGAGGAATTTCATTTGTTGTTGGTGGATCATTGGTGGTTGATGGAGCAAATGTGGATGGTTGAGAGGTGTTTTGATTACCTACAATAGATGAGTATTGTGTCGTTTGGGAATCCATGACATGGTTGAGATGAGTATTGTGCCGTTTGGGAATCCTTGAAACCATAAAGGTGGTTCAAACGAGTATTGTGTTGGGAATACTCTTGAGGTGGTGTTTGTTGTTGATCATGATGGTGGAAGCTTGGTTCTCCATAAAAAGGTCCATGAATGTCTTTGTAAATGGTGTGGAACAACAATGGTTGTGGTTGTGTTTGATCTTGTGAAAAACTTGAGGGTCTAGCATATCGGTAAGCCAAACACTCTACCAATGATGGTTCATGAGGTTCATGATCTAATGGCTCACTTTGTTGAACCATTGGTTGTTGTTGGGTTTCCATTTAAGCAATGGTGTCAAGGAGTGGCAATGGTGGTGGGTTTGATAATCTAGGTGGTAGGTCTTCTAAAGTTTCCAAAAATGGATGTGGTGATGCTGGTGGTGTTTGGAAAAGTTCCATTGGTGTTAATTTTGGTGATTGAGGTGATAGACTTTTTGATGATTGAGTTGGTGCCAAAGGTGGTGTTGGATCACTTGGTGTTTTAGTTGGTGGTGGAGTAGTGATTTCATTGGTATTGCAAGGTTTTGGAGATGGTGGTGGAGTAGCAAGGTTGAGGAAGTTTGCATCTTGGATGGGTGAGGAGATGTTGAGTGATGAATCAGTTGATGATGATGAGCTTAGTTGGATGGTTTTGTTGAAGCAACATGGTTTTACACTAATCCTAGCAGTTTTCCTAATAGGTCTTGATGATTCGGATGAGGTGTTGGATTTAGTCATCTCAAGATATTGGTTAGCTAGAATTATAAGATTAAGAGAAGTGTGGTGATGGTGTGAATTGGAAGTATGAATGTTGGTCAATTTATAGGAAGAACATGTTATGGAAAGGAGTGTTTGGATTTGATGTTGTTCCATACAAATTTGGAGGTCCCTAATCATTTGGAAGAGTTCCAAGAACTTGTCAAGTCATTGGAAGTCAATCCAATGGAGTTGGGTGGAGTGAAAGACTAACTTATGCACTAAATGCAATGTGATCATGGAGAGTGATTTGGTTAGGAAGCTCCACGGATTACAAGGAACCTTATGGAGGGTTCCTTGCTTTATGAGGAAGGGTTCCTTGGATTGATATTGTTTGGATTGGAATTTTGGCGGGAAGATGCTTCCTAATTGTTCTAGTGAGTAAGAATGATCCTAATGTGTTTATTGGAAGTTAGGGAAGATGTTTCTTACTAATAAAAATGATTTGGTCTTAAAGAAAGTTTAAATTTAAGAAAAATGAAAAAAAAATTATGCAGGTGACTGGCGGAACCAAACACATACATGGGCGAAACCCTGTTTTGGGTTCCGTCTGATCCGTTGGGCCAAACTGGGTTTACCCAGAAAAATGCACTTGCGGAACCCTATATTTGGTTCCGCCAGTTCCGCCAAGTCCAAAAATCCAGACAAAACAGGTATACGAGGGTCTTGACGAAATCCAAATTTTCCTGAAAACTCTTGGAACATAAAATTTCAGGTATATCTGATTAGGAAATGCAAAAAGTGAATGTAGAAACACTCTTACTGATAGACTTTGATCGGGGGCTAGCGAATTTTACTATACTTAGTGAAATTTTCATAAACTAGAAAATTTGACAACATTTCAAATGTCGTCGTCCTGCATAAATAGTTAAACCAATACATTGTCCAACAATAATAATAGAACGTAGAAGTACAAAACAACATAAACCACATAGTTTAACGAATACAAGTTCTAAAACTTAATTATGCCAAACGCTCCTTAAAACACACATCTCATAAGCGGTCCAACTTCTTCTTCATCTTTCCAATGTACCTTCCAAGGCACTTCCACAATCCTTTCGTTTGCTTGAATTCTTTCGACTCATTTTTAATGGTGGGAAGTTCTTGAAGGTATTCGAGAGGAGCTAGCTTAGAGTTAGGAAGACCATCGTCTTCTAATACGTGGGGATCGCACCCTCACAACAGGTTTTACCTCTCAAGGGATCTCGAGAAGCTTACAACCCCCACCAGGCAGTGTACCTGATCGTTGTAGTATAGTATAGTGACAAGTACCGGGGGATTAATCGTTCAACTCAGGAATAGTGTCGCTAGGATTAGAAAGCCTACTAAACTAGGTCTAGAGGTGAGGGATGATTCTTTTTGTATTTTTATCTTTTTATAAAAAGCAAGTAAAATCTCGGGTTTTGAAGGAGTGGGCGGAATTAGTTGCTAGCCAACTAACCTAATTAATCTAAAGATGCAATCAAAATAAAATAAAAGAAATGAAAATACAACTAATTATACTAATGTGGTGGTAACAATAGTGAGGAAAGTTGTGTTTACTTAGGTTTCATTACTCCCTAGATATCTTTTACAGGTTGATTAGCTTATTACAATTGCATGGATGACGGGTCATATTCCTTAATACTAGTCGTAGGGCCGTGTACAATATTCCCTAACTCTATAGGATCCTACTTCACTCCTATGTCGAGCCGTTAGAAGCTCCTAACATGGGATCATTAGAATTCTCCTACGCTTTAAATACAACCAAAAATCGTAGTACACCTCCGATCATGTTTCTTAAGACGTTCAAGCAAGTTACCAATTGAATTCTGCCAGTTTTCTTAAGCCTAACATCGAATACAATCATCCATAACAATTATAAACAAACAATCAACCCATAATCAACATCTAGGTTTCACTGCATCTAAGCAACTACAATAGAAATCTAGCCTAGCATGTTAAATAGAAGACAAGCGTAAGATATAATCAAACAACACATAGACATATTGAATGATTTGAAGGAATACTTATCTATAATTGAACATGAAAAATTCAAGGGGTTGAAACCCTTGAAAAGCAGATAAAATTCAGACTAGGGTTTATTCCCTCAAAGTTGCACACTAATGAATGAAATTTGGAAAACTATATATAGATTACACATTGTGACGGCGTCATGTATTAGATTGTGACACCGTCAACTCGCCGTCATAATGAAATCGTATTGCCTAGATCTATTTGTGACGCCGTCATGTAGGATTTTACTTTGGGCCGTCACTAATACTTGGACCCTGACGGTCTTGGGTGACGCCGTCATCTCCTATGCTTAAAAACTCTCTGGATCGTCACGTGTATTTTCCACATTCACCTATTTTGTAACTCTTGATGCCGTCATGTGGAGAGTCTTGACGCCGTCAGGTACTGTTCCAGCACGGAAAATTGAGATTTTGCCGTTTTCTTCACTTTTATGGTCCAAAAACGTCCAAAATGCTTCATTTTCCAGATTTCTCTCCAAAAGTACCTAAAATGACAAAAGGAACGATTTAGGGCAATATTTGATCAAATAATCACGAATTCGGGCTTAAATGACCCCCTAAAAGTGGTACACTTTTCGCCTCTTCATCTTCGCTCATTGGTGAGGATGAGGATGAAGGTGAAGGAGAACGAAGACATTTCCCTTGAGTCGTGATGTTATCGTTTTAAGTATAGTTTTTAACCGAAGACATTTCCCTTGAGTCTTGATGATTTGTGAAACGTGTCGTGAAAGTGGTAAAAAGTGATTTGAATGAGATTACACTAATGAAAAAGTAAATGAAGCACAAATAATCAACTAAACACGTAATTCAAGTAAGGCAACTAGAAACGTAACGTAGAAACGAAAAACGTAAGCTAAAACGGAAAATAAACGTAAACGTACGAAATAAAACGCGACTTTTAAGCTACGCTACTCCTACGGACTTGGAAATAATTTTCAAAAGTTAAAAATGATAAAAGAAAATTTTGAGAAAAAGAAAAATATTTTTTTGCCTTTTTGTTTATTTTTTATGAATTAAAAACTAATTTAACTAATTAAAAATTAAAAGAAAATGTAAATAAATTGAGAAAAATGCAAAATAAATTTCTAAAATTCTAAAATAACTAAAAATAATTTTCTAATATTTTTTTTGGATTTTTCTGGGGTTTTCTGATTTTTTTGTATTTTTCAGTAATTAAAAAGTAATTAAAAATTATTAAAAATGAAAATTAAATAGGAAAAATAGCAAATTAACTCAGAAAAATATGAAAATTTCAGGGAAAATCTAAAATAGTATTTTGAAACTAGGAAAAATATAAAAAGTTGAAAATAAGCAATGGAAGTGCTGAATGGGCAAAAATAGCTTATTTAAAGTGCTTATTAATAAGCAATGATTGACCAATTGACCTGAAACTTTGACCAAATGCTTTAATGACTCAAATAAGCTTATAGGAACAGTATTTAAGCCAAAAAGTTACTCAGAAATACATAAAAGCACCAAAGACAGTCTAATTAGCAACTTGGAATAAGCAATAAGCACAAACAGAATAAGCAGATACTAAAACTCAACTGAAAAAGCAACTATAAGCAATATTGAGATCAAATGAATCAACAAACTCAAAGAATGATCAATATTAAACACTTGCAGCCCTACTTTTAGAAAACAGATACTAGTTCAACTGCCCAACTTGAGAAGCCAAATAAGCTGGGCAAATAAGCTTAGAAAAGCAAACTTGTGGGAGCAAACTATTCACTGACCACCAGAGATTTCAAATGAACCAATAAATCAGATGCTAAATCAATTTTATGGTCTAAAAATACCCTAAGAGCTTGATTCAAAACTGTGTTGCAGGGGAAAAATGCTCAAACAGTTATTTTCAAAGAGTTTTTTCAATGAGCAAAAGCTTTCCAAATGAGAATTTTCTTTTTGATTTCTCTTTACCAACTGCCAAAGTTTAGAAAACAACAATCCAAAAGTATTTTCAAGAAAAACTGAAACCTAGAAATGCTCACAAAGGTCTGTAAAAAAATTGAGTTCAAATATTTGTTTGACTTTTTAAACACAAAGTAACTTTGACTAAATTTGATTTTTAATCCTTAAATCTCACTGTAGATTTATTAGGCTAATAAATGATTAAAATGAGCTAAACTTAATAGCTATGCAACTATTCAACTGACTATGCAACCTAAAACCTAACTATATGAATTATTATAAGCTAATTTGACTTTCTATGAATTGAACTACTGATTTAGTACTATAACTAACCTAGATGCAACTCAAGTAAATTACCTAGACCTCTAACTCCTTCTGAAACAGTGAAAATGACAGCAAACCACAATTATCCAAACACCCTTATAAATGACTGCTGCAACCTAATCCTTACTCACATCCAATCCAAAACAGATCCAATCCTCAAATTCAGAATTGACTATGATTCAATGATACAAGCAACTCCCAAAACACAGATCTCAGATGCAATATACTCAGAAATATAATTCACAGATCCAAATGAACAAGCAATGAAACAGTAACAACTAGTCAATACCAAATCAAATCTATCAAATATGACTAAAACACAAATAATAAGCAATATTTAGAATAAAATAATAGAAATGAGCAATAATAAACTAACAAACTCAGATCTAAGCTACTATTACTAAAAGATGAAACAGTAATCAAAATGGATGGTACTTACAACTTCAATTCCCCCTCAGCTCAAATAGAGGGGGATTCACTTAGCTAGCCTGTCTTTTGACAGGCCAAGGCTCCTCTTGGCTGCCTATAATCTCCAAATAAGCTGAGCTTATTGAAATAAGCAATACAGTTGACCTTGTTTGACCACTATAGTTTTTGGAAATTTTGATTTAAAAAACTTACAAAAGTAATATGGAAACTTATGTAGACTTATACAAATCAGTAAATAAGCTGAATTAAACTTTAACTTATAATTGAAACAATTTTTTTTTAAAAATTTTTTTATTTATTTTTTATTTATATATATATTTTTTTTAATTTAAAACAGGAATATAAAACAGAGATTTAAGTAAACTACTACTACTGATTTAAACTAGCAATAAGTAAATAAAGAAATTAAGCTGAAAAAGAAACTTAAATCAATAAGCTTAAATAAAACTTGAATTCTATTAATAAAAATGAAATTAGTACTATGCTTTTTTAAAAGGTAAATAACAATGAAAACTTTAAAACAGACAGCTAAATAATATAAAAAAAACTACACACCCATGACTGAAGAGGGTGGGGGTATATATAGTTGCTGAGGAGAGCTTGGTGGATGCTTCTGGATTGCCATGTCACTGATCCTCGCCACTTTTGTGTTTGTTTAGACGATTATGAGCCCTTGATCTCTCCTTGGTCCCCAAGTTTCAATTTACACCGTATGATTGATTGATGTGATTTGATGTATCCTCCGTGTGGCTCCTCATTGGTCCACGCGTCCTGACATGCCCTGACATTCCCCTGCTCCTTCTAGAAGACCCAATCATGGGTAATTATTATTAAGGTGAGGTAATTTGGGGAGAGGTGAATCTAGGGTTTGTGGAACAGTGAAATATCTGGGTAAAAGTTATTTTGGGGGGCGGGAAATGGAATTGGGGGGTTTTTATTATTACTACGTTGACCGGGTTGTGGGATGGGTTTGACTCGGGTATTTGAGTAGCAGGCTAGGTAAAGTGGGAAGGGTGGTGGGCTTGTGTGTTCTTTGGGCTAAAGATTGGGTTAAAGTTATTATTGGATCCGGTAGTATTTTGGTTTAGGACTAGTAGTATTTAACAAGGACCATCTTTGTAATTCTGAAAACCTTAAGGACTAATTCTGTAATTCTTTGAAACTTTCTCCCAAGGGTATTTCTTGTCATACTCTGAATATTGGAGGACCATTTTTGATTTTTCTTCTAAAATTCATTAAAGGACCATATTTGCCAAATTCTGAAACTGCAGGGACTAATGTTGCCAATTTCTCAAAACTTTGTTCAGGGACTTTTCTTGTAACTTTAAGAATCTCTGAGGACTTAAATTGATAATTTGAGCTTCCCTTGATCATTTTGCTTCCCCGGCTCCGGCTTTTGACCTTTTTCCATTCTCGTGCTCGTTTTTGTCGGTTTTTTCTTTGTTTTTGTTCATTTTTAACATATCCGTACATGCACATACACAAATACAAAAACACACATTCTCATGGCATACTTGGTTAGTATTTGGTGTATTTGGTCTGATTTTGGGTCTAAAAAGGATGAGTGATTAAGCACTCATCAAGTCTTAAAGACTCTCTTACCACTAAGAGGAACAAAGGTGTGAGAAATGAGAGAGTAATCAAGGCATACACCCTTGTCATTTGGTGGAATAGGCGAGACGGCTCTAAGGAGGCGGGTGAGAAGCATCCCATATAGGAGAGCGGTTTGTCCATTTAGAGGTATATCAGCTATTCTTTTAGCCATGTAGTAAGCCAAATTGAAGGGTTGTCTAGTGGAGATACTATAGAGCATATAACTTAGACACGTGTTCACATGATCTCTATTTCCTACGGAACTTATGACATTAGCCTTAAGAACCTCTTCCCACTTCCTAAATTGAGGTTTAAGTTCATTAAGTTCCATTCCAAACGGGTCTTTGTTCACTTCACTTCCCGAACGATTTTTCCTAGTGTTGGAAGTTCTTCCGAAGAGATGGTCACGAAGTACTTCCTTACTAACAAGAAGAGTGGCATAAGAGGGATCCCGTTCAACGGCGTCTAGAGTAGAGAGTGGCCATTTTTCTGTGTAAAGACAAGTGCCATTGTTTGGAATACCAAGGATTCTAGCAAATTCATCTAGAGGTAAGATAGTTTCGTGTTGATTGATAGAAAATTCCACGGATATATGACCATATTCATCACTAGAGAGATCTACGGTAGCATAGAATTCTAGAATGAACCTAGGACAAATCGACTCATCAATATCTAGGAGACAATCAAAGTTTATGGTAGCTAAGTCTTGGCGAATGGAGTTTCCTTCTAGGAAGGATGGATCAATGGTTCTCCCCTCATGAACATAACGCTTCTCTAATCCCTTAAAGACATTGACTCGGTGTGGAGTAAGACCTTTGGTTATATGGTGTTTGGGTAGATACATGAGGGTGCCTTTGTGATCGGAGAATGTTGCGGGAGGCATGTTGATTCCTGAAAAGCATAAAATTTTACATTTTAGTTAAGTTCAATGACTTTTATAATGAGAATGATCTAGTGTGTGTATTTATGCAAGCAATGTAAAGATGTGGTTATCTATGATACATTTTGATGCTCAAAACAAAATTATGATGCAAATTTTGTCTTGAACCTTAAGATAACCGAAACGCTCCTAATTCAATGTGGCTTCGTTTGAATGTACCTGAAAATACATATTAGTTATGTATTCCCTTTAGCATTTAAGAGATTTTATGCAAATGATGTTTTTGTAACATTTTTCATTTGTTTTAACAATGTGACAAAGGGTTATGTTCTAATTGTGGAAAATTATTTTCAAAAAGTTTACTTGGGGTGTTTGGCAAATCATGATAGTAATTAAGAAGATGCAATTCCTAACTAAGGGAAAACATGATTAGTTCATGACCAAGATTTTTCATGAATTAACAAATTTGTGTATAAAGCCTAAGATTTTAGTTTTTGTGATTGAGTGGAAATCCTAGACATGGATTAAACATGTAATTAATATAAAGAGAACTTACAATGATGATTGAAAAGGAGAGTACTTGATAGAGAGCCCTAATTTTTGAGAGTTTGAGTGTTTATGAGTGAATGGTGGCTGTTTATGAGTTATAGTTATGAGTGTTTGGTTTATGACTCAAAAGAAAAACAATCTGCAGAACTGGCGGACCAGGCGGAACCAAAAAGAGGGTTCAGCCCGTTACGACGTAGGGATCCGCCGGTTTATCAATAGAAAAAACTAAAATGATTTGTTTTGATTTTTGTGATTTAATCCTAACGTTCAAAACTACAAAGTAGGTTCCATAAGATCTAGTTCAACTCTAGGAAGGTTAAATGGTTGTAGTTTGGAAAGATACGTAAGGATATTGACAATGTTGTTTAGAAAGGATATTTTCTCGATAGAGATATCTTGATCGAACGGAGCTTGTTGACAAGTTTTTCCCGCCGACATGCTTTCTGCTTCAGTTGTTGAGGTAGCGAGAGCTATTTGTTTCTTAGTGAACCATGAGGTGAGAAGGTGTTTAGCAAAAGAGCAAGTACTACTTGTGCTTTTTCTATCCACTTAGTCATCGGCATGATCTGAGTTGGTATACACTATGGTTTCTATTTCCGTTCCTTTGGAATACCATAATCCTAAGTGTGTAGTACCTTTTAATCTCTGCAAACAATCCCTTTAGAATGAATGGTTTTAGGATCTTCTTGAAAACGAGCACATAGACAAGTACTAGTCATAATGTCGGATCTACTAGTTATGAGAACAAGTAAACTTCCAAACATTTCTCTATGTTTAGCGTTATCTACGGATTCACTAATCTCATTCTTGGTGAGTCATAGAGAACTTAAATCCTTTTGTACTTGTGAAGAACTAGGAATGACTTTAAGTGATTATTCCTTGCTTTTGTAGCTGCTTAAGATCTCAAGACATTTTTCACAATGCTTTTAGTTTAGCTTTGTTAATGACATCATCTTTATCTATTTTGAAAAGATCCATTGTGTTCCAATTGTTGGTTTACTTTTTGGTTGAGGAACTAATGTCCAAACACTATTTTTTTTATCAAATTTGTTTAATCATAACAATGACCCAAGATTCATGTTTTATGACCTTGTTTATATTATTTGATTCAATGGTTGACCTGTCACACCCCCAAAATACCTGTTTTTAGCAGCGGAATGGAATACCTGGGGGTGACTGTCATAGCACCATAGTTACAGTTATATTGAACGACCTAAAGTGTCGTTTAGAAAATACAGCGTTTGATCATTAAAACATTCAGAGTTTACAAAGCTTAGGTCCCAAAAGAATTTGCCAATATAGTTAAAATAAGTTCAACAAGATCAAACGTTTCATAAGTGCAGAAAATATGGTGAGACGCGTTGACTTCGCGACTCCATGAAGGTCCAAATGTATGCTACATGAGCTACCTTAATAACCTGAGAAATACATTGCGAAAAACGGTCAACATAAAGTTGGTGAATAATCATAGATTTATAAGTTAAATCGTATGTACAAAAGCCACAAGTATAAAGTAAAGTACTAAAATGTCAAAAGTGCTACATTGTCTCTTAAGCTCATGGCACCGAAGCTCGACGTACTAAAATTGGCCCCAAAGGAGTGTTTATCAGGCACTCTAAATATTCAGACATGAAATGCATTCGTTTTCCTTATGGAGCAACCCAAACACGAATGGAGGAGTCACCCTCGATAGATCTATCCACTCACTCTCGCTTGGCAATATAATTAACGGTCCATGATAATAAAGGGGACTTGAAGTGATAGTACTAACAACTTAAGCAATGTATGAAATTTAATACTTGGGCATGTACGAAAATAAATAATTGTGCAATGTATTCTCCCCCGTGGGATTTAAAATCAAATAAGTACTAAAAACGGGGCTATGAGAACTCACCTGGAGTGATAGTACAAAGATGGTACAACGATGGTAAAGTAATAGGGACAATGAGGCGCGAACACTAGCCGCAACCTAAATGAATAATCGTGATCTAATTTAGATCACGCCGTGATGTAATGAATGCACATGCACATGATACCTATACCACTCGTAATTTGGAAATACTAGTTATCGTCATAGTAAAATAGTTTCCATACTTAGGAAAAATAAGTCCAAATATAGAAGTATATAACTTGTCGTATTATCTCGTATGAAAATGTTAGCGTTATATTCCTCGTATCGAAAACCTTAAAATAACGTCGTTAAGTCGTATAAATATTCTCTTGGGTCGTACGTATTCATTTGTTAAGAATATAGTCCTTAGTAACGTTTCTAGAAAATATACCATTTAGTGCGTAAGTTATTATTTTTATTTGTGACCAAATATATATATATAGTTTTGGTGATCTTAAAACGCGTATAACTTGGTCGTTTTAGGTTCATTTTCCTCGTTCTTTATATTCACGGATTCGTTTTAGTATGTAGTAATATATTTTCGATAGCTCGGTTCCTCTAGATTACGTTTAATGCCTCTATTTACCCGTCGAAAACTGCCAAACAGCATGCAGTTTTTAGAAAAATAGTTTTCGTCGTTAGATTTACAAAAATCATATCTCCTTCGTTATAAACTCGTTTTAATCCGTTCTTTCGCCTAAAGTTTCGTTTTTGAAAGTATTTTCTAAATCTTTGGTCAAAATTTAACCACCATCAACTGATTTTCCCACGAAATAAAAATAGGGACAGTAGGTCAATATGTAGTTTCAAAAACCATTTTCAAGTCTCCAAACTAGTTCTAGCTTCAATCAAACCACTTTCAATCACCACAAAACTAGTCTAATCCTACCATACACCTTCTTAGGGTGTCATGGGTTCCTAAACATCACAAATCAAGTGGATCAAACAAGGATCTAACTAAAATCACTTTCTAGGGTTCAAAAGTTATAAGTTTGTAAAATAAAGTGGTATAAGTCAATATATGCATGAGTTCTTGTAAGAAAAATATATAGCCATAGTAATAACTTGTAAAAATTATCAAATGAGTTTGACAACTTACTTGAAGGATTAGTGGATTAGTGGAGATGAAAAACTTGAAAAACCTTGTGTTTAAACTTCAAAACCCCAACAAGAAGTACTAAATAACCTTGATTATCACTTGATCTTGGAAAAATTGATGTTTCTTGCTTGTGTTCTTGGTGTGGCCGAACCAACGAAAGAGAGAAAAAGAGAAAAAGAAAGTTTTGCCAGATATGAGAAAATGATGTGAAAAATGGGAGTATATAGTTTATATTATAAGAAAATGGTACAAAAAAAAACAAGATCCACAATTTTAGGGACAAACTCAAGGGGGGGGGGGGGGCGGCAATTTGGTGAGAATGGAAGAAAAAATGAGATTGTGTAAGAGTTAGTGGTATTAGGTGATGATGTGTGTATTTATTTGTAGTTTTAAGGTGTACCGGGTACCGAGTTAACTAAAAATAAATTTTAACGGAGTTAACCGGGATAAAATAAAGTTGTAAAAATTGTAAAAATATATTGGGTATCACTATCGAGTGTTTGGATAATTATTGTGTAATTTCTACGAAAACCTTCGTAATTAAATTAGGCGTACGATACGAAATAAATAAATTTCCAAAATACCGGGTAAATTAATATTATAATTTTTATATTATTAAAATAAATATAAAAATATATTGGGATCATAGTCGGACGTGTTAGCCACATCATTGATCGCGTGTTAACGTTTATTTAGAAATAATTAAACGTAAAGGTTAGTTATACGAAAAGTACTAATTTAAATATCCTACGAGTGGCATAGTATGCAAGTGCCATAATGATGATACGTAGACTACTTCTAGTCTGTATGAGATGTCCCAAATGATAATGCATGAATTCGCTTCTGAACCAATACGGTTACGCGAATTTAAATACTCGTAAACTAAAGTTACGATGACATGAGTAATGCACGTGAATAGTGGTTTTCTCTCGGAAATGAATAGTGTCAAGTGAATAGTAAAATTTCTGAATGTTTCTCGGAATGTCAAATTGACCTCAAAAATGATGAATAGTGATCGATGAATAGTAAATGATGAATAGTAACTTGTGAATAGTAAATTGTCGAGGTTTGGAAAATGACCGGAAATTACGAGTTGTGACATGACCCAAGATGAAAACAGTTATTTTCACTTTGAACATTTGTTCTTTAATGTTCCTACACTAACATTTTTAATGACACTAGTTAGTGAATGACCTTTAGATTAAACATTGATATTTTCTCCTTTTAATAGTCCATCTTTCATGTCATTAATTAGACTTACTTTTCTTGAACTTACGACTAGGACATTATCTACCATAGATGATGGCTTAGAAAGAGGTAGTCTTTCGTTAAATGTTATATTCAATGATTCCTCTACTCTTTAGGTTTCTTAGTTTCAAAAACAATATAGGCTTTTTTGTTTTGTGAATATCCAAGACATACATCGTCATAAGACTTTGGGTCGAATTTGATGTGTGTGAGTCCTTGGTTTTGACATAGAGCATTTTCTCCCAAACACTCAAATGTATTCTATTAACCTTTGTATACTTCATATGAAGTTTTGTTTAAGACATGATTGAAAACATTAGTTGTTGTGTTAAAATACGTTCTATCATAATCATTTGTGAGGAGTTTTGTTCATTAAATTTTCAAGCATATAACAAAATGACCTTTGTCCTTTTAACATAAGCTTCTATTTGAGATTGAGTAATGACGGTGTATCGGGTCTCGAGAGACCCGATTCCCATGATGAACCAAAATATGATCCACTGACGAGTGTGATCCACTGACGAATGTGATCCACTGACGAGTATCATCCACTGACGAGCCAAAATATGATCCACTGATGAGTGTGATCCACTGACGAACCAAAGTATGATCCACTGACGATATAAAAGGACGATACCAAGTATTGAACTAAAAGGATGAACCAAATGATTCGTCACTAGCTGACAAACTCCGCATCATTATGAAAAGGACGTCCTAGCTATTGGGCTGTACGGACAAGCCCATCAAGCCCATGCTTAATTCTCGGAATAAGTAAGTATTATAAATAGCCCCAACTATTCATAGTTGGGGGCAAGATTTCCTGGAGAGCAATTACTCCTCACTCTTCTGGAGATGAGACACAACAGTTGGAAGCAAATATCTCACAGCTCTTTCCTTCTCACTTTCAAGTAAAGCAATCTTTTCCTTCAGACCTATAATCTTTTCGTTCATACACCTCTTGAGAGATTCCTCTAAACCGATTTCTTTATTACGTTTTTCCAACTTAACCTCCAAATCTTTCTTCTCCAGCTGTAATGAAAGAACCTGAGCTTTGCGTTCCTCATACTTCTCTTTAAGTTTCTCATGCTCCTCCTTAAGCCCCTCATGGGATAACCACAAATCCTCATCCCAGTCAAGTAGGTCAGCAATAGTTGACACAGCTGTCCCTAGCTTATAATAACAACGCCGAAGAGCATCCTTATGAGAGAACCTGCGTTGAAATTTCTGCTCTGCCGGAGTAGACAATTGTGAGATCATTTCGTGACAAATTGCCTTTGTGTTATACCGAGCATCTGATGTAATCTCCCAATCTGGCACAAAACGCTCAGGAGCATTTGGGTCGGAACCTGAAATACAAATTAAGTTAGCTTAAGATGTATATTAAAATTCATTAGTAACCAACAAAGAGAAAGGAAATATACGCATACCTTTCCTAGATGTGGTCGCAACTTGCTTTGAAGTACCCACACCTGCAACCTCAGTCGATGCCCTGGTCACATCTGAACATGCCAAAACAAAAATAGAAACACTTAATTAAACAAAATCATAAGAAGGAAGGAAACCAAACAAGGGACATACCTTTACTAGCATGATGAGTTTCTCTCGGGGAAAGATCATGCTTAAACTCCTCTGAAGATTCTTCAGTCGAGGAATCACCTCGATGATTAGTAACATCATGGTTGTGTGCAACTGCCTCAGTAACATCGATCGAAACATCATCATTCTCTTGCTGAGAATCAACCACCGCTAGTTTACGTTTTCTAGAAGCCCCATTCTGTGCACTAGATATCCCCGAGGTACTTCAAGTATTCTGCCTACTAGACTGAGGAATGGAACTAGAAGTACCTTTGCCTTTGGACCTCGACCGGGGATCAGGTCGAGTCACCCTGGCTTGGTCAGAAGTCAATGGTGGAATAACATCACTAGGAGAACCAGGAGCCCTGGTATAATCTCCAATCGACTGAACAAAGGTGGGCTGATCAGTAAGGTCTCCTTCGTACATAGGTTCGGTGGTAATTTTGGTACCTTGCAAAGAAGGTAAACGAAGGAATCTCTCCATGCTCAACACTGTAAAACAAACAAAACAGATATACAATTATGAGAACATGATATATATGAAAATAATTACAGGGATGGACATACCATTCCCATCGGCATCTTCCATGACCGGCTTAAGATAATCATCATCCCACACTTTACTAAGACCTATTTTCATGAGAAACTCCTGAGGGGGTCTCCGAAGGGTTATTGGGGACTTGGAAAGTAACCTTACTTCTTCAATAGAATAATCGCTCTTTTTGGGAGCGAGGAATTTAACGCATGAATCGCGGTGCCGCCATGGCATAGCCATTGGAATAGCTCGTCGGTCGATAAGAAAGAAATGATCTTTCCACTCTTTTAACCCGGTCCAACGCTCATAAAAACACTGAGGAGCACCACGACGACGAGAAAATGAAAACCAATCACCTTGCTTGCACAACGTGTAGAAAACACAAAACACGACCACTCAAGGTGTGATGCGAAGAGCACGACAAAAAATCTCAAAATTGGTAATACGGTTAAGACCAAGAGGAACAATTTGACTGATGTGCACCTTGAAAATTTTTATCACATTCAATAGAAACTTAGAAAAAGGGATGCGCACTCCAGATATGGTGAAAAAATGATAATAAAGGCCAATCACTTTACTTGGGTTAATATCGCTCATGACAAAACCAGGAGGAGGAAGATGAGGGTGCAAATCCTCAGGGTTGCCAAAGTCAGAAATAACATAATCAAGGTCATCCTGGGTCATCCTAGAGGTAAACACATGCATATCTTGTTTTTGCACAGTTTCAATTGTTTCGTCATTCGAACCCTCTAAAGTGGTGGAACCAGCCATATGAAATGCCAAGTAGGAATAATCAATAAAGGAAAATGGAAAACATGGAACCTACAAGATAAAAGTTGACATATATCACAAAGTGTTGGATTTGTGTAACATAATCGATAAATAAACTCATTGCAAAATACCACGCACATTCTTAATTAATGTTGCATTATTACCACATATTTTAGCAAATGAGATCTTACGTACTTTGATGTGCAAAGGAGGAAACATGTATTAAAAGAAGGTGTTGCACAATATTCGACTTTAGCTACATTCACATTCACATGGTAACAAGTGCATAAATAAATCAAGAGAAAAAAAAATATAAAAAGCATGTATGGGGACTACAAAATGTATATTCACGATGAACATATTAACTGGTCATACTAAGTTACTACTAACCCATTTATAGAGTTACCATGATATACATGAAATGGGCAATTGTTGGTTGTAAACAGGTTTTCGGCCCATCCTTTTACTTCCATCTAAATATATATATTACATATACTATTGCTTAGTACGCATGTGAGATAATAGAAAAAAAAACTATTACCTATTCACTAGCTAGTAGCCTAATATCATCCTTTCACATGGTAATAGTAATTGCATGAAAGGACATGTGAATAAGAAAAGCAATTCTTGTAACTTTCAAAGATGAGATTCGATTTCATTATCTACTCCATATATGTGAACAAGTTCAGTTATAAATTTCATACATTATATAAAGATGGCATTGACAACAATCTAGTGGTCAAGTATAGTGTACATATGGAAATAAAAGTTCCATCTCAGCCAAGACTTTTCCCAAAAATCAATTCTTTGAAGTTCGAACTTCTCTCCTAATCTTATTTTCACATCTCTTTAATAAGATCTCATTTGTTACTCAACAATAGAAGTTTACCACCTAGGTTACGAACCTACACTCGCATGTACAACATTCCAAGTGCTACTTCCATTTCACCCGGTTACAATAATACGTCATTTCGGCTATAGATGAAAATTTTAAGCAAGCTTGCTATCTTTGGTAATAAAGTCCACTACAAAGCTATACCGAATGAAAATTGGGATAAGCAAAACATACCGAGGAAGACTTGTATCCCGAACCGAACGAAACAATAAACCGGACAAAATCCAAGTCGAATGAAACAGCCGAACGAAACTCAAACTTAAGAACGTTTTTGTAATAATGTATATAACAAGTATATAAAAATATATATGAAAACGTATATAATAACGTATACAAAAATGTATTAAAAACGTATACAAAAACTTATATAAAAATGTAGAAAAAAACTATATATGAACGTGTATAAAAAACGTATATAAGAACGTTTTTGTAATAACGTATATAAAACCGTATATAAAAAGTTTATAAAATTGTATATAAAAACCTATTAAAAATGTATATAAAACATAAAAAAAAAAAAAAAAAAAAAAAAAAAAAAAAAAAAAAAAAAAAGTTATAAACAGCCGTTAGTTAAAGGATGGACGCTGCAACAGTTGTTAGCCCAAAGGGCTAACGTGTAAATTCTAACGAAATCCACTTAACCTCAGTTAAAACCAGGGACCAGAATTTGCTCAAAGGTTTCTCATAGGGACGGTTTCTGCACTTTCGAAATGGTTAGGACGAAAGATACAATCTGGCCAAAGTTCAAGGACGATTTTTGCAATAACCTCAATCATATTGTCAGGTTAGATGTTTGTCAATTGAGAATGTTTCCCATGCGTTTCAATTTATTTTTGGTCCCTGATGTTTTTGTGGGTTTATTTAATTTTTGTTTAACAAGTTGAAAAATAAATAAATAAATAATAATAATAATAATAATAATAATAATAATAATAATAATAAAAGGGCTAATTGCATTTATGTATTTTAATTGCCACATTTTCTATCTTGATGTAGTGAACTAATTTTTTGGCAACTTAACCTTTGAACTTTTGAAATTTGTCATCTTCGTGTACCGAGTGCCAACAAACAGGCTTTTGCTTATGTGACATTTTTTTCCCCTCTCTCTTCAGTTACGCATATAACTATTTTTTAAAATCATTCACCTAACTAAAACCAATCTGAAACAACCCCTTATTTTTTTTAAATGAGCATAAGGTGTTTTATGCTTCATTAAGATGTTTTAAGTCTGAATATGACTACTGTTAAAAGGTGGCTAGAAAGTCTGAACCTGATCAAATAATGTTGTTTGTTTTTATTAAATTTTCTGAATGATTTTAATTGCAAAATTTAGGGGGTGTTTGGCTAAGCTTATTTAGTGGGCTTATGAGCTTATCAGCTTATATAAGCTCATAAGCCCAAACCAAGTGTTTGGCTAAGCTTATATGAGCGGGCTTATAAGCTTTTATGGGTGTTTTGATAAGCCACAAAAGTGGAGCTTTTTTATGGAGTATCCCGCTTATATAACTCTCCAACTTATGAATGTACATTTTTGACCTCATCAACACTTCCAAAATGTAGATGAATCTTGCATTAGATGTGCATCAGATGAATCTTGTTCTCGTACTCAAGTTCCTACAATTTGCATAAGATGAATCTTGTTCATGGAAGAAACCATCTCATTACTTCCAAAATGATCAACATTTCAATCATTAAATCACACACCAAAAAACTTCAAATTATCCACAAAACATTTTCATCATCATCACACCAATTAAACACAGCACACAAAATCCTAAACTCAAAAACAGCAACAAAAGCCCTTAACCTCCACCAAACATCAACCTCAACAACATCGTTAATCCCAACCAAAACCTTAATCCTACATTCAGCCGCAATCCACTTCTTAACCGACCAAAGACTTTACCTGAAGGCAAGGTGTTTGATAAAATGCCTCATAGAATCTTTGTCAAAAACTTGCAAACCAAATAGGATTTCCTCGTTACTATGCAATTCCATAAACATCCTGGAATTCGTTAAGCCCAAAAGGAAAGTTTTCGGGGTTTTGGTTATTGCGTTGTGTGAGTTTGGGTTTTTAGACGAGGCGTATTGGGTAGTTAAACCATGTCCGTTTTAGTTATTTACCAACATAAACAAATATAAGCCAAACCAAACACTTTTGAGCTTATAAACTTATTAACTACGAGCTAATCCAAAGTTTCAAACACTAACATGGGCTTATAAGCTTATGTTATATAAGCCATAAGCCAATAAGCCTAAGCCCACTAAATAAGCTTAGCCAAATAAGACCTTATATATAAAATCATCACATTGCGATGAGTAAGTAACTTCTGTGAACATGAAATGAAACATTTTTATCATACATCTAACATAGTCAATAAACCATTATATAAATTATCTTAATCATATAAAACTAAGATAATAAAACACTATTACACATCATAAGACATAATAAGAGGTGATAAAACAAATCTCTCACCTTTTATTAGATAAGAGGTATTATGTTTGACTGCGTCCGACTCAAAAAGAAAAAAAAAAAAAAAAAAAAAAAAAAAAACAATCAAAAAATTGATCGCGTGTGATCGAGTAACAAGCAAGAAGCAACTAACAGATCTTTTTATAAAAACAAACGCACCCTAACACAATTAAAAAACCTAAAATTTAAAATAATTTTGGGTTTATTTTCCATCATCCACTACAAAGTTGCAAATAATGTTTTCGCATATACCGTTCGTTATATAGCTCAAGTATGCCGCTAGTGTGTTGAAATCAAAAAAAGATAATCATCAAATCACTCATTGTGATGTGTGAACTGACTTTGAAAGCTTTTGCACGTGTTCGGAAGCCATTGGCAGCCGCCTCCTCCACTCCTACTCATAAATTATTAGATTTTGTGTCCCACATCTCTTTCTCCTTTATATTTTTTTTAAACTTTAATCAGGCAATTTCTTAATTTTGTATCAACTACTTACACTATTTTTGTGTTTTTGTATACATATAATAATATATTCTGTGATACGCTTTCATAAATAATATATACCAGCTCTAATATACGCATGTAGTTAGTAGCAGGGCCGTTTTTAAAGAAGTGTAAAGCGATGTCATTGCACAGAGTCATCGTTTGTTGAGGACTACAAAATTTCATTCACTTCTATTATGTATATACACACAATATAAGATTTGAGTTTAATTAGTTCACGCACTACTGATACATGCATATTTTGTGTGTATGTTTAAGAGTCTCTTTATGATGATGGTAGCCAGCGTTGGTTAGTAGTTACATCATATTGTTGTATTGTGCTTTTCCTGTTTAATTTATATTTAAATTTTTCTTTGTTTCAGTTAAGTTACTACGGTATATATTTGGAGCATAAATATAAGAACAAACTTCTCTTTCAGAAGTAAATTAGTTAGCATGTGCATAGATATTAATCAAGAACACTTGGTATCGATGCTTTCAAATTAATTGTTTAAGTTTTCAAAATTATCATCAGCACTTAGATTTTTGTGTAACAATCAAGTTTGGACTTTGATTGATCGAACTGAAATAAATAATGTGCATTTTGAAAACGAAAAACGCCATGACTGTCAAGGTCCATTCTTAATCGATTTTGAAACAAACTTGTGGTTGTGCCCATGATGATACACTTCTAACATTTCTTCATGTGTTACATTATCAGTAGCTCCCATAGTGGCATATAATTATGACTATGACAATTAGAAAATAGATAAATAAATTGTTTCACAACAAAATTTTAGATGAGGATACACAAATATTATAATCTTCTATCCAATCTAATTTTTCTACACAAACACAAGTAATTCATTTTTACCTTGATCATTACTAATCACACATCATTTTCCTTTTTACAATTAACCATTAACAAAGTCATGACTAATCTTTAATTAGTGACATCTTAGTGTAGTGGTGACTAGTCAAAAGGAGAGTGTGAAATTGACCCACAAACTCCCTCCCACAATCCTTTTAAAACCCCCTCCATTTCCACTCCCTTTCTACCCCCCAAATCCTTATTCACTTCTTATTCTGTTTTTCCAAAAAAAGCCCAACAGAATCCAAGTCACCATTATTAACAAATTTTGTAGTAAGTTTTGTTTTCTAGTCATATTCAGCACCAATGAGCGGTGATGATGCTCAAAGTTTTTATACTAACTGGGAAGACAATGGCGGGTTTGAACACCGTGGCGAATCCTTGGCAACAACATATGAAGGGAGCAGCTACAATGAAGGTTTTGTTTCGGGTTTCGATCAAAGCTCCTCGAACAATCTCAATCTCCATCTCCATGCACAGGTTTTTTTTCTTTCCCTAATCTCTTTTCTAATATGATTGCGTATTCTGTTTATATAACTCAACGAATTGAAGCAACTTTTATCGATCTTCTGAGCTTGAACCATCACAATAAAGGAAAGCTTATAATAATGGTTTTAGAATTATAGTTACGCTATGTGTTCTGCTCATTTCATATTGGTTACATTAGGGATGGACCCAGGTGGGTCCCGGGGAGTCTTGGGACACCTATAATTTTGCGTCGTAGTGTTAATTTTTGTAAAAATGATTTTTCCTAAATGCACCTGGTCCGAAAAAAATAGTGTTCCTCATTTTGTATAATTTTACGCAAATGCACCTGGTCAAATTGTGTCATGGTTCCGTCCCTGGGTTACATTGTGTATGTTTGGTAAAACTAGCCGAAGATTATTCTAAGTTTGAAATTGAAGCTCAAGCTTATCTTAGAGGCCAATTTAAACAGCTTCTATTCTAAGACTTTATGGTTTTGAAAAACTTCTAGTCATATTACTAACATACTTGTGTCACTTTTCAAATATTGTGTAGGGAAATAGTCCACTTGGTTTGACTTTAAGAAAGTCAGACTCTCTGTTAAACCTTGTAGAAATGAGGTTATCTCAAGAAAGGGAACAAAAGAAGATTGAGTCTCAGCCAACTCGTGAGAAGTTAAAGGCCTCTAACTTCCATGCTCTTGTTTTACAAATAGGCTCTTGGAAGGTTTGTTTTGCTTTTTTTGTCTTTTTATATTTGATTAAGATGGATGAAAGCATTTGAAGTGTCATGCTTTCACTTTCTAAAAAGTTGATAAGCAGTTGATCTGTCACAAAAAGTAGGATAAAAAGAACAATATTCCAATTGTGGGTTTACTCAGTTCATTTCATTTTTATACAATACAACATTTCCATTTTGGATTGCTAATATTCTTTTATATCCTTAAAATCAGTATTGGTTATCTTAATATGTAGCTTTGTATAAGGGTTAAAAGGTAAAAGTTTATTTGCTGACTTAAGTTTGAAACAATGCGCAGAGGATTTCCAAAAATGAGGGCGATTTAGTAGCCAAGGTCTATTATGCTAAGAAGAAACTTGTTTGGGAATTTCTTGATGGACCTCTGAAGAATAAGATCGAAATACAATGGTCTGAGATCTCAGCCATTAGAGCTTTCACATATGAAGGCGAACATGGACAATTAGAAATCGAGGTGCTATTTCTTTCTAAAAAATGTTTCCATCCCTTTTGTGAGTACTATGTTCTTGACATTAGCATATTTATTCAGTTGAACCAACAACCACAATTCGGACGGGAGACTAATCCCCAACCAAGAAAACATACACAATGGAAACAAACTTCAGATTTCACCGGAGGCCAAGCATCCATCTGCAGGTACCTAGTAGTATTTTTTCACTTTTTGCATATAATTAATGGCCCCATACCCCTCTCCGGCAGGATTGGCTATGTTGTTGTTGTTGCATATAATTAACGGATTTCATGGTTACATAAACATTAGATTATATGCTTGGTTAAAATTGTTGAATAGATGATTTAAGAGGTTTATACGAATTAAATATACTTTGGACGACTTCCAAAATCCTTTGCCTTGATTAGTTGACATGTTTGACACCTTTATAATCATTTTTTTGAAGGTCGTCTATGATTAATAATGTTCACTTGTTTGGGTTATATATGTTTTTCACATGTTGGTTTTTCCAGGCGACATGTGATCGTGTTTCCTCCAGGAGTCCTCGATAGGCAATATGAGAAGCTTCTTCAGTGTGACAGCCGGCTATTTAGTTTAAGCCAACAGCCTTTTCCGGTTAACAACTACCCCTATTTCAACTATGACCCCAATCATTGCTTACATTTCTCCAACACGTATGTCAATCATCAACAGATATGTGATGATCATGATCCTAACTCTCCAATGTCAGGTACCTTTAAAATTTCTTGTTTGCTAGGTGTCACTTTTAACCCATTTACTTATATATGGATTGTTTAAATATCGGTTTATAACCTCAATGGGTCAAACAGGTAAATAAAGAAAATGATATACTGGAAAGGGTCAATGGGTCAAACGGGAAAAATAGCTAAATAAAAAAGGTTCAAACATTATATCATAAGATTGTTATGAAGAATATATATATACCACACATGTTATTTTTTGAACTATTATAAAAATTGGACAACGAATTGTTTTGGGTGAACCTAAAAGATCACCCATTTTGACCCGTTATCTAACCTGCCATTTTAAGACAGACATAAAATAGTGTGATTGATCGTGTATTTTTTAATGATAGTTATGAGATTCCCATATTCAAATGAAAGAACAAGAAGACACGTAAATGAGAACGAAGAAAGAGTACATAGTCAATTTGAAGGGATATCCGCAATTACGTATGGATTACAAGATCATGTACCACCATGCTATGGGCAAGAGTCATGGATCCCAATTTCACAATCACAAACAAAATCGCTACATGAAGAAACTGAATCACCGGGGTATGGAAACAATGAGATCACGGACCTTGAGTTTGACCAATTAAGGGTCAACTCTAGTATTGGAATCCAAGAACCTGATTCTTGGCAAGGTGTTCCAAACCTCTATGGGCATCAATGGGAACAAGGAGTGAACCATCACTATAATACTTACTGGACATAGCGAAATCACGTGTTTGTAATTTTGAACTTAAAATGACCGGCGAGTAGCATTAGATTTACACTTTAACCTCTCGAGAGTGAGGATTGTGTGTTTTACGTTTTTGTAATAAACTATGTTATGGTGTGTTATCTTGAGTTAAGAACATAGTGTTCCTTGTTTTGTATAATTATACGTAAATGCACTTGGTCAAATTGTGTCATGGTTCCGTCCCTGGGTTACATTGTGTATGTTGGGTAACACTACCCGAAGATTATTCTAAACTTGAAATTGAAGCTCAAGCTTATCTTAGAGGCCAATTTAAACAGCTTCTATTCTAAGACTTTATGGTTTTGAAAAACTTCTAGTCATATTACTAACATACTTGTGTCACTTTTCAAATATTGTGTAGGGAAATAGTCCACTTGGTTTGACTTTAAGAAAGTCAAACTCTGTTAAACCTTGTAGAAATGAGGTTATCTCAAGAAAGGGAACAAAAGAAGATTGAGTCTCAGCCAACTCGTAAGAAGTTAAAGGCCTCCAATTTCCATGCTCTTGTTTTACAAATAGGCTCTTGGAAGGTTTGTTTTACCTTTTTTTTTGTCTTTAAACTTATTTGATTAAGATGGATAAAAGCATGTGAAGTGTCATGCTTTCACTTTAAAAAGTTGATTTGTTACAAAAAGTAGGATAAAAAGAACAATAATATTCCAACTGTAGGTTTGCTCATTTCATTTTTATATAATACAACATTTCCATTATGGATTGCCAATTTTTTCTTATATCCTTAAAATCAGTATTGGTTATCTTAAAATATAGCTTTGTATAACGGATAAAAGGTAAAAGTTTATTTGCTAACTAAAGTTTGAAACAATGCGCAGAGGGTTTCCAAAAATGAGGGCGATTTAGTAGCCAAGGTCTATTATGCTAAGAAGAAACTTGTTTGGGAATTTCTTGATGGACCTCTGAAGAATAAGATCGAAATACAATGGTCTGAGATCTCAGCCATTAGAGCTTTCACATACGAAGGCGAACATGGACAACTAGAAATTGAGGTGCTATTTCTTTCTATAAATGGTTCTATCCCTTCTGTGAGTACTATATTCTTGACATTAGCATATTTATTCAGTTGAACCAACAACCACAATTCGGACGGGAGACTAATCCCCAACCAAGAAAACATACACAATGGAAACAAACTTCAGATTTCACAGGAGGCCAAGCATCCATCTGCAGGTACCTAGTACTTTATAATCCTTTGACTTAATTAGTTTGACATGTTTGACACCTTTATAATCATTTTTTTGAAGGTCACCTATGATTAATAATGTTCACTTGTTTGGGTTCTAATATATGTTTTTCACATGCTGGTTTTTCCAGGCGACATGTGATCGTATTTCCACCAGGAGTCCTTGATAGGCAATATGAGAAGCTTCTTCAGTGTGACAGCAGGCTATTTAGTTTAAGCCAACAGCCTTTTCCGGTTAACAACTACCCCTATTTCAACTATGACCCCAATCATTGCTTACATTTCTCCAACACATATGTCAATCAGCGACAGATATATGATGATCATGATCCTAACTCTCCAATGTCAGGTACCTTTAAAATTTCTTGTTTGCTAGGTGTCACTTTTAACCCATTTACTTATATATAAGTTGTTTAAAAATCGGTTTATAACCTCAATGGGTCAAACAGGTAAATAAAGAAAATGATATACTGGAAAGGGTCAATGGATCAAACGGGAAAAATAGCTAAATAAAAAAGGTTCAAACATTATATCATAAGATTGTTATGAAAAAAAATATATATATACCACACATTTTATTTATTGAACTATTATAAAAATTGGACAACGAATTGTTTTGGGTGAACCTAAAATATCACCCATTTTGACCCGTTATTTAACCTGCCCATTTTAACACTGACATAAAATAGTGTGATTGATCGTGTATTTTTTCATGATAGTTATGAGGTTCCCATATTCAAATGAAAGTACAAGAAGACACATAAATGAGAACGAAGAAAGAGTACATAGTCATTTTGAGGGGATTTCGGCAATTACATATGGATTACAAGATCATGTCCCACCATGCTATGGGCAAGAGTCATGGATCCCGATTTCACAATCACAAACAAAATCGCTACATGAAGAAACTGAATCACCGGGGTATGGAAACAATGAGATCACGGACCTTGAGTTTGACCAATTAAGGGTCAACTCTAGTATTGGAATCCAAGAACCTGATTCTTGGCAAGGTGTTCCAAACCTCTATAGGCATCAATGGGAACAAGGAGTGAACCATCACTATAATACTTCTGGACATAGCGAAATCACGTGTTTGTAATTTTGAACTTAAAATGACCGGCGAGTAGCATTAGATTTACACTTTAACCTCTCGAGAGTGAGGATTGTGTGTTTTACGTTTTTGTAATAAACTATGTTATGGTGTGTTATCTTGAGTTAAGAACATAGTCTACGGTTCTTTCTGTAAAGAGTACAGTATCATAAAATTTGCGTTAATGATACATTTTCTATTAAGTTTGTAGACTTGTAGCTCTCTGATATCTTCTAATAAACTTTAGTCTCTTCGTAATTTTAATGGCATGAAGAAGTAACTAAATGAACTGTCATTAGTTTTCATCTGTGTATTCTTGATAAGTTGGTTTGCAGTACTTTTTCTAACCATGTACGATGGATCTATCATTCAATTGATAACAAAATTAAATACCTTGGATATAATCTACATCTTCCAAACCAATTTTTTTACGCCTAAAAGTTATTTTCCGATTTACTAGTTTAACATGGCTTAAAATTATTGTTCACCTTTAGGCATATATTGTAGTTAAACTTGTTCAAGTTTCTAGCATTACCTCAATAACAATGGGCAATGCTTTTTTTTTGAAAAAGCAATGATATTATAGGCCACCAGGAAAAAAAAAAAAAAAAAAAAAAAAAAAAAAAAAAAAAAAAAAAAAAAAAAAAAAAAACATCCAAACCAAAAGGCTCAAAGCACGAGCCCAATTTTGTTCATCCATATACATGGAACAAAGATAACAATGGGGAATACTTGCTTGAGATGGTCATAACATTTGTGGCGGTCACTTGGTTAGGAGGGGTGTGAGTGTTTTCTTGCGAGCATTTTAGTACATTGGAAAAAGAGCTGCTTGGGCGATGTTGGTACGTCATTTGCTTTGATTAAAATTTAATTAAAATGACTATTCAACCGATGCAAACATGAAGAAACCGGAAAATGAAAATTGTAACTTTTTTCCCCTTATTTTTCTTTTTTAGATTTTGATCGTCTGATAATTTTATATTTGTGTTTGAGTAAATTGCATAAATTGTCCCTAAAGTTTGGCCAAATTGCATTTTTCGTCCCAAATGTTACGAAAGTGCAAGGATCGTCCCTGTGGGGGAAACCTTTGGTGCAAGTATCGTCCTTTTTAGGGAAACTTTTGGTGCAAGTATCGTCCCTGTAAGGACGATACTTGCACCAAAAGTTTCTCCACAGGGACGATCTTTGCACTTTCCAAACATCTGAGATGAAATTTGCAATTTGGCCAAACTTTAAAGACGATTTTTGCAATTTACTCTTTGTGTTTATATTCGTTGTGACGCATTCAAACTATCTAACTAGTTGAATGGCCATGTTATGTAGTAGCTTAACAAATTGAACCGTGATAGGTTAATTTAACCGGTTCATTTGGTTTGCAAAACATTGATTAAAAAATTAAGGGAAAATTACACAGATAGGTAATGAACTTTGCAAAATTTCTAATGTTAGGTAACAAACTTTCAAAAATACTAATATAACCAACGAAACTTGTTGAAACCTTCAATGTTATGCTATGTGGGCTATTTTTGCAACTTGTAACCGGTGCAACCGGTTACCATTGTACCAAGTCATACCTACCTATTGCAGTAAACTCCCTTCTATAGATTTGCACTAGCACATCTCCAACTCGAGTAAATCCATTTGAAACAGGCACAGGCGTGTTTCTGCACCTTCTAAAGCTTCTAAATGCTTCGTCTCAATTTCATCCTCTATAATTACACGCGCGCACACATTTTATATAAGTAAACAGTGGATTATATATAAGGAAAAAAATGACACATTATTTAATCATAATAGGCAACGTAACTGAGATCTTTGACTGCGGCACTGACGGTGTAACCTCGATCAAGAAGCAGGCTGACGAGCCATGAGCCGATATAGGCGCCACTTCCACCGGCTACGCAGACAACCTTCACCGTTGACTCAGTCATATATTCTGTTGTCTTGGATGTTTTTTAGAGTTTCTTCTACCACCCATTTCACCGAATACTTGCTATACTCATATATTTTGTCATTTGGATAAGATATCTATGTCCCATTGCATGTTCTTCACAAACTGTCATTCTCATAAAAATTTATGGCTATGTAAAAATACTATATAAGTGAATAACACCATTGAGTTTATTAATGCAAAAGATAGTTCTACTATGTTCCAGTGATATCTTATGGACATTAAAAGGAGCTACTTTTCACCTTTTTCTAATTTACTTCTTGCAGTGTACTCTATATGTGGTTCAGGTTCTCATAAATCAAGGTTCACCTATCTTGGAAAAATATGTTTAAGATGTGCATTTAGCTCTCCTAGAGTGACAAATAAGTAACTCGAGCAGTATTAGTAAAATATTCAACTGGGAAACAATCTACAATACCTGGGGATGTTATACTCGGGGTATAGTTCTGCAACCTTGGCTGCAAAATCACCATAATGGGTAATGGCTCCAACACAGAGGTGTCTTTCGGTTGTAATTCGACCCATAAACCCATAATGGGTAATCGAGCAGTATTAGTAAAATATTAAACTAAACAAAGTTAATCACCTGCTGTAATTCGACCCATAAACACAAAGAGAAAACTGAGATTCGTTTGATTGTTCTTCCTTTTAGCATTTGAGTCGTGTGTTACTGTGTTGATAGGATTTAGATTGGAGTACGTATTTGAGTCGATTTTATTTATTTATTTATTTTTTTCTTCTAATATGGATTTTGGAGTTAGGATAGATTGGATGTTTGAGTAGGTGATGACATTTGACCAGTGGACTAAAAATGTCAAAGTTGGACTATATATATGACACAAGTGGGCCTAATAAGCTGACATGTCATCTAAAACGGTCATATAGCATAACATTAAAGATTTCAACAAGTTTCATTGGTTATATTAATATTTTTGAGAGTTTGTTACCTAACATTAGAAATTTTTCAAAGTTCATTACCTATCTGTATAATTTTTCCAAAAATTAAATCGAACAAAATATAACATGTCCAAAGAGAATATACGTTATGCGCTACGAGCTCTAGTATCACCACCCAATCCCCATCCGCCACGTTTTCCACAATGACACAAACCTCCAACGTGTCACACCCCCATTCGTCCACATCACCATCCACTCCACATCACCTCCAAACCCCCAATAATTAATTACCAAACTACCCTTCCCTATTATAAAACCCTACTCCCTACTTACCACCATTTCAATATCTAGATCTCACACTCTAACTGTGTGTGTGTTTTAGTCATGGCGATCAGCAGATTAAACATTGCGGTTATCTCGTTACTAGTGATCGTATCGATCGCTAATGCTAAAGTGTTCTTTGAAGAACGATTTGACGGTATAATTTTTAATTTTGACTTTTTGACTTTATTGATATGATTATGTAATTAGTTGATCTGTTATTGATTATATGAATAGTTATAGATTTTAGATTGATATATTTGTTATAGAGATGAAATGAATTGATGTGATTATGATGTTATGTAAGATGATCAGTGATTGATCTGTTTGGATTCGGTTTCGGTTTCGGTTTCGATTAATGAAATGTTGAATTCATGATTTGTGTATGTGATTAATTTTTGAAGTAATTGAGATTGATGTGAATTTAGTTGACGCGTAATTGTGTTGAATGTTGTGATTAAAATTAGAATTGAAATTAGCAGTAGCGTATCGCTATTTTAGGCGTGTTTCGCTTTATAATGCTATATCTGCATATTTGATGTAAGATGATTAAGCGATGAATTAATCGAGATTGATGTGAATTTGTTCGTGTGAGATTAAGCGATGAATTAATCGAGATTGATGTGAATGTAGTTAGTATGACTTGCTTTAAGCTGACCTGATTACTTAGAGATGAGATCGATTGATTTTGTTAAGTTTTGGTATGTGATTTTGCGGTAAACTTAAAATTAAGACAGGTTTAATTGATATCTGTGTAATTGTGATGAGATATGTTGTGTAAGTAAGATCGTTAATGATTATGTTTTGATTAGAGTGAGCGGTAGTGTATTACGCTTTTGGGCGTGTTGAACTTTTTGATGTTAGATCAGGAAATCATGCATGTTTGTGGCTGGAGGTTAGTTGTTGATACATGTGGATTTAGGTGATGGTGATAGATGTATGATTATATCCCTATCCTTTGACAGAGACAGTTTTATTATAGATTTAGCTTTTCGCACATGGCTTGTTCAAAATTTAATATACATATCTTCTCATGGTTTGAATAGGAGAAACATACAATAACAAATTCTGATAAAAATGTAATAAGTCTATTCATAATTTATCAGCATTTGGCATGTGGGTAGTGTAAAGTTTAATTCCTTTGTAGGATGAGTGTTACATTCATTTAGCTAGTATTTTGTACGTTCGTTGTCCTAATCTTCACATGTAATTTACATCAGATGGATGGGAAAGCCGGTGGGTTAAATCAGACTGGAAAAAAGAAGACGGCATGGCTGGGGAATGGAATTACACATCTGGTCAATGGAATGGAGATGCCAACGATAAAGGTAACACTTTGTCCATTCGTTTTTTTACGGAGATTGTAAATGCTTCTACATCAAGAATATTTGTATGGATGTAAGTTGCTGACAAATTTTGTTCCCGTTCTGAATTATAGGTATCCAGACCAGTGAAGACTACAGATTTTATGCTATTTCAGCTGAGTACCCTGAATTCAGCAACAAGGATAAAACACTTGTCTTCCAATTTTCTGTCAAGCATGAGCAGAAGCTTGATTGTGGTGGTGGATACATGAAATTGCTTAGTGGTGACGTTGACCAAACGAAATTTGGTGGTGATACCCCATACAGGTTATTTACCACAGACCCGTCTTCCAAACTATCATAAATAATTTCTCATGTTTGTATTGCTCATAGCTTAAAGTTGTTTTAACTGGCAGTATTATGTTCGGACCTGATATCTGTGGGTATGCCACAAAGAAAGTCCATGCAATTCTTACATACAATGGGGAAAACAAATTGATCAAGAAGGACGTCCCCTGTGAAACTGACCAGCTTTCACATGTTTACACCTTCATCCTCCGCCCTGATGCTACCTACTCTATCCTCATTGATAATGAAGAGAAGCAGACTGGAAGTTTGTACTCTGATTGGGACCTTCTCCCAGCAAAGCAGATCAAGGACCCTGAGGCCAAAAAGGTAAATTCATATACATGGACAATAAGTTTGTTTATGCAATGTTACGAGAGTTCCTTCTAATCGATTTCAAATTAATGACAGCCTGAGGATTGGGATGACAAGGAGTTCATTGATGACCCTGAAGACAAGAAACCTGAGGTAATAACACCAAGTTCTGTTGCTCTTTTTATATCTATACTTGGCTCCATTACTGATTGTTGTTTTTTGGTTACCAGGGTTATGATGACATCGAAAAGGAGATCCCAGACCCAGAAGCCAAGAAGGTTCGTGTTCATTTTCAGCATTCTGTTTTTGACTTGTAAAGCATTCTGGGATTAATTTCTAACAAAAATAAATAAAACTCCAGCCAGAAGATTGGGATGAAGAGGAAGATGGTGAGTGGACCGTCCCAACTATTCCAAACCCTGAATACAAGGGTCCATGGAAGGCAAAGGTTTGTGGATTTTTCTGTTCGGTGCCTATTTTTTATATGAAATAATAGCAACTGTTTTCTAAATTGTATTTCCTGTTGACAGAAAATCAAGAACCCTAACTACCAAGGGAAGTGGAAGGCACCTATGATTGACAACCCAGGTTTCTGTCTTCTCACTTCTGAATTTGTTGCATTAATCTGATTCTAGTGTCAAATCCAACTTTTCATTGACGACCATTTGCTTTTTCTGAATGTTAGATTTCAAGGACGACCCTGATCTATATGTATTCCCCAAGTTGAAGTACGTTGGTATCGAGTTGTGGCAGGTTGGTATCTTTGTTAACGTTAACTACGTGTAAGATTGCATTATTAATAGAAAAACTAATGCTCAAATTACTCTTGTTTGCAGGTTAAATCTGGAACTTTGTTTGACAATGTCTTGATATGTGATGATCCTGAATACGCCAAACAACTGGTGGAAGAAACTTGGGCCAAGCAAAAAGATGTAAGTTACTTTATAACTATATAAACTCACTAGTTTTGATTAGCATCTTCTATTGCTCATTCTAATTTTGATCATGTTAGGCTGAGAAAGCAGCATTTGAAGAGCTAGAAAAGAAGAGGGAGGAAGAGGTATGAATATTCTTTCAGTTTTTTCTTTTCGTGGTCTTATGGTCTTTGAGAAAAATCCTACAAGACATCTCAAGTTATTTGAAATCAAGTTAAAAAGCAAAGAGTTTGAACTGATCCATATGGAATAGTTAATTTCAGTTTTTGATTAATAATGGGTCAAACAGGTTGAATAGAATAATTCAATAATTAGCTGTAGAGGAAAAAAAGTTAAATGGGTCAAATAGGTTAAATTCCTTTATACTTTGTAGTATATTTGAATACTTACCAACTCTTAACTCGTTTTAATACATATTTTTTTATAAATAAAATAAGATTATTCTTTTTAATTATATTTAGCTTGAATAGTTCATTTATACTCTTAGCATCTTCAAAATATTTCTACAAAAGATGTTAGACAAAATAGTTTGGACGGGTTAATCCAACGCGGTACTTGAGCTTACCTATTTTGGCGTATTACTTGATGTCTCAACTGACACCTCTAGACTTTTGTAGAGGTCATAATGCCTTAGTTTGATGCCTTTTTATTTGAACTAATATATGATTTTTCTTTTCCCCTTCTCAGGAATCAAAGTCTGATCCCGCTGATTCTGATGTGAGTCTCTCTCACACTCTGTATTTATAATTTACTATTTCAAAATGAAACTTCTTATACTGATTATGAGATGAAATGTGGTTCAGGCTGAGGATGAGGGCAATGAAACAGACGATGCCGAGCAAGAGGATGATGAGGAAGCAGATGAAAGTGATGTCAAGGTAAGAGTATGAAAGTATATACAGAGTAGTTGTTACCTTTATATCCAAATCACGATTTCTAATATTCCAATTTTTTTTATTATCTGCAGGATGAACTATAGAGTGGCTGCCATTTGATCCAATATAAAAGGCTGAACTGTTATGTCAAGAGACTTTTGTTTCCTTTATTTTATAGCTTGTATTGTAGCGTTGGGATAGATATAAAACAGTTGGAAGTTGCATTCAGATCTTTTTCTGCCCTTGGTTTGAATTGCCATTTGAAGAGATGTTAGAAAGAAAACAGAAACATGTGTGTTTTTTATCAACATGGACGAAATAGTTTTAGAAAAGATGGATGGTTCATTGCTCTTTTTTACATTTTACTTCTGTGTTTGATTTGTGTTCTGAAAAGCTGTTTCAAGTTTGATTTGTGTTCAGAAAAGATGGAGTGTTTTAGTATAGTGGGTTATAACACCCACAAAGTTCTCCGGAGCACTAGGTGTGTAAACAAATTTGACCTTTTCCCACCTTAATTATGGTTGTTGGGGACACAAGAAATCAGTTTCAAGTTTCTTTCAGCCTGTTTTCTCCTAGGCTGGTACCCAAAACAAATTTGCGACTTGAGTTTAGCCTGGTTGCTCCGTATCAAATTTATTGAATAGGCAACAGTCATCTGATGAACCTTTACACCAAAAAAAATCATCTTGCAGACTGCCAATCTCTATTAGATTAAAACTTTCAAACATAAAATTTTGCATAAATTACAAACTTTCTAGTTGTATTGGTTGTTAAAATTTAAAAGTTCTCTTTCCTTCAGGATTCCTGATCTTCATTTGAGATGCATACCAAAGTGTGACCTTTTGATACTAGTTCATTTTGTAATGTATCCAACACAAACATGTGCGAAAACCATGCCTGCTTTCAACACTGCAATTTGAATTCACGGGTTCACTAGGGTATTTTAGCTAACACCTGTGTTACGGGGTGATGAGCAAAGATAGGTAAGCTTTTGGGACGTTTACATGATCAAAGATGGAAAGACGTTATCCCTTGGTGTGATCTAAAAAATGTGAATTGCTTCTAGATTAGGAAGTGGTTGTTTGGGATGCTGCTTCTCCAAATATTGATTAGTATTTTCCGGACAGGCTTGGTTGCTTGTTGTATGAGATAAAGTTGTTATAGGATACTATTGATATATTTGTTGTTTTTATAGGCAGTTCAACTGATCAAACAAATCACAAATTTTGTTCAAGAAAACAACTCACAACATCATATTTAAAGGTCAAAAGACCTGTATAAGATAATTTAGTAGATTAAAAACCAATATTCGAATTCAAGTTTGTTACACCTAACAACAGAACATTGTACAATGTTCATTTGACAGCAGATATCTAATTGTCAAAATAGAAGATGTTATAAATCCTTTGTAGCAAATCTTCTATGACTTCAGTTCTTTCCCAGCATCTAAGCTTCACTGACATCATCACTGTCAATACTCCAGCTCTTAATGGATATTCTTTCTCTACAAGCATAAACACATCAACTCCATCTTGAGTAGAAAGATGATGCACAGCACTTGAGTCATAAAACTTCCACAAAGTATTCATGTTGTGAGCTTCAAATCTCCAATATATGTCACTTGGATCAGGTTCGTATAATCTTCTGAAGTGAACCCATAACTCCTTAGCTTTGGCATCAACAAGTTCATCCTTCTTAAACTGATCTTGAACAATTCTCCACAAAATATCCAAGTCTTCTCTATCACAAGATCTAACAATGTCTTCAAAGTCTCTGCAAATACTTGTGATACTTCCAGTTCTAATGATCTTCCAAGCAACTCCAAAATCATCAGAATAGATTTCCAAACCAACAACTGGATATTTTGTTTGTAGAGGTTCAATATTAAGCACATCAGTCTCTATAAACATCATGTTTGTAACTTGCTCTTTTGTCAACTTGCTAGGACCCTCCTCTGCTTGAGATGATTCCTGAGTCTTCAATTTCTTTGCATCTTTTGATTCAAGACTCACTCCAGACCTTTTTGTCTTCATTACTATAGGTTCTTGATCCATTGGAATGAATTTACTATCTTGTCTTTTAATCCTGTAGTAAATACCTTCGATTTGATCATGTGACATTCCTTTGAATTGAGCCATCTTCATATTGCCAACATGACAACAAAAAGTCTTCATCTCAGCAATGATCTGTGCCTTTGTAAGTTTCCTTGGCTTCTTTTGACCTTTTCTAACATCCTCAATGACATCATCAAGAGCCTGCTGATTCTTCATTTGAATGAAATCTTTTAATTGAGCAGACCTTTGTTCTTCATTCAAGGTTGTATTTGCAATAAGTTCAATAGCCTTCTTTCTGATAATTTGATCATTATTAATCAAGTATTCAATCTCTTCTTCTGTAGGCACATAAGTGAACATTGGAGGCTTCTCATGTATAACAGTTGGTGGAACAACTCAAATTGGTTCTGCCATTACTGCTTCAAGTTTATCTAACCTCTTTGCTTCCATAAAACTAGCAACTTCATCTTCCTCTAGCTTTCTCTTTCTTTCATTCTCTGCTGCTTGCTCTTGCTCTGCCAATCTTGCATCAAAATCAATTTGAGCTTGTTCTTTCTTAGAAATCTTTCTTGTTTGTTCTTGTTCTGAACCAGTCAAAATAGCTTTTCCTTTGACTGATCTTATTCTGGCAGCTTCTTCCTCTGCAGTGATAATTTCTTGAGTAGCAGAGGGAACATTTTCACTTGCACTGGAAATATGTTGATCAGTGGGAACTTGTTCTGCATCAGTGGAAATAGGTTGAGCAGTTCCAACTGTATCATCAAAATCAAAAGCAACATCAGTATCCATCAAACATCCTCCCCTCAGTCTCAGCTACATCATCCCTTGCTTGAGCATTTTCCACTTTTAAGTTTTAAGAAAACGCAAGCATGCTTTTTATGTAGTATAGATTACAAACCTCATTTCTCTTAAACTTGATGTGGACAAATCTAATTTTGCCGCATAGTGTTACTTTTTCAAAAATCACTATGAAAATTTTGTTATCTTAAAGCACATCAATACTGAATCTACAAGTTTTTCTACTAACAGTTTGTGGATATATTTACCGAAGGTCTTTCTTCTGCTTTGTTTGTTGAGTTTCAAGATTAACATTCATTCTCCTCTTGCTCTAACTACTGTGTTAATTAGTGGATTTGTTTGTATTACATTTGAATTAATATTTGTATCAAATTACTATTAGTATAGTTTAAGCCTAAGTCCAAACTTTTTGAGTATATATTTTGAGACATATATAATTTCTGATTAATCAACTTAATTATTCATGTCCTACAAATATATGTTTATAGATTTTAGACTGATTGAGTGCACGCATTTTGTTGTGATAATGCACAAACATGACTTTGAAAGATAAACATTATTAAAATTTATATCCAACAAATGCTTAAGAATTAGAAACAAAATCATGAATAACATAATGTCATAATGCATATCGCAGTTTTTTTAATTACTATTAGACATGTATTAAAGGCACACGTAATACAATATTTTCTAATAATGGTACTATTACACGTGTATTAAAGGCACACGTAATACAATAGTTTCTAACAATGGTACACTTTCAACATGTATCAAGAAGCTTGGTTGCTAGTTTATGTCGTCTTTTGAGAGCCTGAAAATCGAACAATCGATCAAAATTTAGTTATACATATGATCGGGCAATCGTGGTGTGGAGATGGTGACTAGCGGGAACTTTCTCTTGGTTGTTAATCCATACATTTCGTCCAAGTTCAGGTCTTCAGTCTTAGTATATGCAGGCAACTTCCAATTAAAACCATGCAACATGTTTGCCAATAAAGACATCATTATCTTTAATCCAAGACTATAACCCGGGCACATCCTCCGACCTGACCCAAAGGGTAACAACTCAAAATGTTTCCCTTTCACATCTAGATTTTTACCTAAAAACCTCTTGGGTCGGAAATTATCATGGTCATCCCAAAGAATTGGGTCCCGACCGATACTTCATGAGTTTATAATTATTTTTGTGCCTTTTGCGATATCATACCCAGCTACTTTGCAGTCTTCAAGGGCTAAATGTGGTGGTAGTAAAACGACCACGGGATGCAACCTCATGGTCTCTTTTAGAATTGAATCTATGAATGGGAGGTTAGGGAAATCGCTCTCTTCAACCTAACGGTTTTTGCCAATAATGCTATCAAGCTCTTCTGTTGCCTACTTGATTAGATGAGGTTGTTTGATGAGCTCGGACATCGCCCATTCTATGGTCGTTGCAGATGTATCCGTTCCACCAGCTATTAGATCCTGCAGTACACAAGTGATTTAATATTTGAGATGGTATTAGATACGAAAGATAAAAAAATAAAATAAAATAAAATAAAAATAAAAAAATGTATAGGGTGGTGCAACACTAATAAAATGTATCTATAACAGTAAAATTTGTACATTCGTGTGAGTTTATGTACATATACCCCGTATATGTTGACATTAATAATTTTTTTCTTTTACTTTTTTATCATGTAAAGTAAATACTATAATTTTCTAAAATATGTCTTGAAGACACACATTTAAGTTTATATAAGAGTAAAATCAAAAATTATTAAATTCAAAACTATATTTAGGCTACTTGCCTGCTTCTGCTTATACTCAAAATGATAAGCCACAACAATAAGCAATCCTAAACACCCTCCAACACAACAACACAATTTCATCCAACCTCTTTTAGTAAATCACAATCACGAACTTAAACTCGCAACACTACGATACAACTAACTTCCACAACTCCCAAAATTATCTCATTTCAAGCAAACAAATCATATCACAAATTTCACCTTATCCAAAGTTTTCACTTTTCAAATAGCTGGATATTGAAACCGAAAAAAAAAAAAAAAAAAAAAAAAAAAAAAAAAAAAAAAAAAAAAAAAAAAAAACATTCACTACTACAACAACCTTTTTAATATCTAATTCACATAAAGCAACAAACTTTAATCCATACCAACATAAATAAAAATAATAATAATAATAATAATAATAATAATAATAATAATAATAAATAAAAAAGAGGAAAAGAAAAAAAAAACACACTTTAACTTAACTTTAATAACAAATTATGTAAAATAGGTGAATTAAAGTTTAAAAAAAGGAACCTTTTTTCAGGGATGGATTAGAAGTGATATTGAGGGTCATACGCCGTTAGATTACCTAAGTCAATCTGGTAACCTTGTACATGTTTTTGTTGTTCCGACATGTTTGGTTTTATGCTTTTTTGTTTGTTCAAGAAAATGTTTTTTTAGGGTTTGATTGAAGTTTTAGGTTAAATGTTTTGTAAGTGATGAATTGATATTTAAATTTGCAAAGATGTCCTTTTATTAAAGTATAATTACATTTAAACCCTTGCCACATAATGTATACATTATATACTAGGCGAGTACTCGTGCATAGTAACAGAATTTTATAACGGCAGATAGTTTTAGTGATAAAAATATTATGGGTTATAAATGAAAAATAATAAAAATTTGAGGATTTGAGGATTAAACATAATGTTTTGAAACCAGTGAAAATTGTGTGAACTTTAATTTTCCACTAACCAAATACAATAAACATAGCAACTATTTGAAATTGTGTAAGTTTGACATAACAGTTAGTGCAGGGATATGTTCAACTATTCGGAAAGTTTACTTTAACTCGGAATTTAGTCTAAGTTGCGGTTAGTAGTCTAAGTTAGCTTAAAGTTTTGGAATAATTAAGTAACAGGGAAAGTTTATTTTTAAGTTAGCATGAAATATATCTGGTCATCAGTAGTTTAAGTTAGCTTAAAGTTGCGGTTATGCGGATATTGTTAGTGACAAGCAAACACGAAAGGTGGAATAGGACAATGCAGGAGATTTATATGTTACGTTAATTTAGAAGTTATGCAACTTAATTCAATGTTAATTTAATTGAATTAGATCTTGACGTTTTATTGAATTGAAAGTGTTCGGATTTTAAGATTAGGACTTTATTTATTTACAGATTATGTGTGTGAGATTAGGACTTTATTTATTTACTGATTTTACGAGTGAATTTGATCTTGACGTTTGATTGAATTGAAAGTGTTCGGATTTTATGAGATTGGGACTTTGTTTATTTACTGATTATGTGTGTGAGCATAAAATTATTGTTTTGTTTATGATGATGAGCATGTAAATTTTTGTTTAAGTGTTTGATTCAAAGTGTAGGGAAGAGACCTCAGTGTTGATCAGTAATAGTTGAGAAAGATGAAGATAACAAATTTTTGAAGTTGTTTATAGTTCAAATAAAAAGTTTATGGATCAAATGATAAAATAGTAGGTTAAATGTATAATGGTCATTTGGTTAGTTAACATTTTCTTAAATCTGCATGTTAGACAGTCAGACTTACTTATACACTTGTTTTCGCTGTACATTGCTTCTTATAAAATGGTTTTAATATTTCGCTAAGCGTAGTTAATAGTTTACTTAAGGTCTTTTATTTCAATGTCTGAACATGTTGGCGGTAGTTGAGACCTTACTGTTGATCAATAATAGTTGAGAAAGATCAAGCACACCAATTTTATTGAAATTTTTTTAAACTTAACTTTTCAAATAATTGTTTTTTGAAATTGTTTATACTTCAAATAAAATTTTTAGAGGATATTGTTGTTGAGGATAATAAGGGTACGGTGGTTGAGACATGAATGAATGATTGTTGTTAATGACTGATTTGGATCTTTAAAGATAATGAAGGTTGGTGTTGTTTAGGGACAGGTATATTAGATATTTGGTAAAATTCCTAAGTTGGAGAACTGGAATTCCTTACTCGGAGAATTGTAAAGTCCTTACTCGGAGAATCATGAAATCCTTAGTCGGAAAATTAAGAAATCCTTACTCGGAGACCGTTACTCGGAGAGACAGAAATCCTTACTCGGAGAATTAAACTTAAGGAAGTATATATCCCCTTAGTTGGAAGGATTATATATGAGAAGTTCTAATTTTTTAACTCGGAAAGTGCGCTCAAAACTTAAGTTATCGCTTACTCGGAGGACAGTTCTTACTCGGAGAATTGTAGAGCTAAGTAGGAGATCTTCAAAGCTAAGTAGGAGAAATTAATCCTTACTCGGAGAAATGCAAATGCTTACTCATAGAATAATGAAACTTAACTTTTAAAATCACTAAAAACACTATGAAACACGTTTTTAATCCAAGTTTTTACCAAATCTAACCTATAACAATCTAAAAAAAATTTAAAGTAACAAACTTTAACAGTTTTAAAATGTATTTTGATTTTTAAAAATTTCTAGCTTGGAGAACGTTTGAAACCTAAAAATAAATATAAAAAAATAAAAAATAATATAAAAAAAAACGATTTGGAACTTTATGAAAAACGCAACCTAAACTATCCTAGGCGATTGATACCACTTGTTAGGTCACCATTCTATAACAAACACACATAAATCTGAGAGAGAGAGAGAGAGAGAGAGAGAGAGAGAGAGAGAGAGAGAGAGAGAGAGAGAGAGAGAGAGAGAGAGAGAGAGAGAGAGGATCTTATGATAATGATAAGTAAAATGATATTCAAAGAACCAACCCCCTCTCCCTTCAACAAAGGGGGTATTTATAGTTTCTACATGACATTGGGCATTGCCCTAATTCTAGATACTTCCAACACGACCAATGGGCTTACTAAATGAGCCGGATAATTAATAACTAACAATTATAAACCAATTATACTAACGACCTATACAATAGTTAATGACCGACACTTTATAATAATAACGTGTTCCTAACACTTATAGCATCTTGTATCTAGCATGATCATCATCAAAAACCTCCAAAATTACTATTTGGAAGGATTACCTCATGGTTAAGTTTTCTACCAAAATACATAGACACATGTGTTTATGAGAAGATTTTTGAGTTTATAAGCCTATTACACCAAAAGGATATTTTTGTTATTTCAGTCCCCAAAGTATAATTTGCACCGTTGGTCTCGGCCGTTAAATATTTTGTGCATCGTTAGTCCTTTTCTATTAATTTTTTGTACTGGAAGTCCTTATTTCTAATAAAACTTAATGGAAAGACTTTTCTTATATTCTAAAGCCAATAAAATATTATTCTGTGAAATTTTGGATGTTACAACCTCAACGTCACGACAGCTTTTCAACACACTACCTTACCACCACTATTAGAGGCGCAATGACCACCACCTAACAAAGCACATAAAAATACCACAATTGATGCAAACATACCCCATAATATGCCCGCACACTCTCATACAAAATAATAATAATAATAATAATAATAATAATAATAATAATAATAATAATAATAATAATAATAATAATAATAATAATAATAATAATAATAATAAAATAATAAAAATAATAATAATAATAATAATAATAATAATAATAATAATAATAATAATAATAATAATAATAATAATAAGGGTGCATTTCGTTAGGTGTGCAAACCACCTAACTGGGTCCATTTTCTCTCCTTTGTGCGCCAAGGAATTTGGCCGCCATGGACTTCACGTGTGGTGATATACCACCATAACACCTTGTCTTAGAGTCGACCTTCATTTGATACCTTCTTGGTTGCTTTGTATGAATTGGATTGGTTAAGTTTAGTTTACATATCAATCACACATTACACATCATAACTATCAATCCATTACAAGCATAACATTAACACATACCTCTAGCCATTTAAGCATCACCATATTATCTCATCACATCTAATCCCACTTAGCTAACACTTCACTAGCTAGCTATGCCAAACTAGCCTTACAATCACTTTCACATCACACATAACATATAACTTCCAAACCATTCATTAACCATATCATGATTAGCATACAACACATAATGTAATGAAATCAACATAACATCACATTATAACCGGTTACTTACTTTGGCTTCCAAAGCTAAGCTACAATCATAAAATCAACATCATCATCATCACTAGCCATCACCATCATCAACCTTTATCATCTATCAAAACCATAAACATAATAATCAATAACATAAACAAGGGTTTATCTAAAACCCACCATAACTTACTCATCATCCTTACTAAATCATCATATGATCATATATTGATCATATGATGATTTCCCACTTCTAATCTTACTCTTAACCTCATGATCATCAAGATGGAGGGATACTTACTTGTGGGAAATCATAGCAAATGCTTAATCCTTGGCAAGGACTCATCATCATCATCATCTCTACTTCATCCTCAAGCTCTCTCTTTCCCTCCCTTTTCTCTCTAATAACCGGACCAAACAAGAATGGTAGGGAATTCTCTAGAATTCCCTACATATAACTAGTTAGATAGCATCTTTGGTCCTTTGGCAATATTAGTCCCCTAGGTTTCCTTCTTTTTATTTTAGCCACATCCTACTCATAACTCATTTACCTCAATGGCAATTTTAGTCCCTTTGGCACTACCACAATTCATTCTTAGTACTAGAACAAGTTGGTTCTAGTGCTAGTTTGAGAAATTGGCAAGATTAGTCCCTGCAGGCTAGAACAAGTTGGTTCTAGTACTAGAAAAAGTTGGTTCTAGTACTATTTTCCGATTCTGTCAACTTAGGTCCCTCAAGTTCTTATCCCTTATAGTGGTGACACATAATACTTCCCAAACCACATTACACATTCTTTGACTATCGGGTTTCACTTCCACGTAACATTTTTTGACTAACCAATCACGTAAAGTCTTTAGTCCTCTTTCATCTAGGGTGGGGTCCCAACACCCGGGAAACGGGTCTAACAATTCTATCCCCTTTATTTAGATTTCGTTCCCAAAATCTCTCGTCTTTTGCTATCCAAACCCAATTCTCAACATATACATGTCCTTATAATTTCAAAATCCTTAGTCATTACATTGCAACGATCTAAGTGATCTTGCAATTCCAAGCTTCTATATCATAATCATAACTCATAATAGACTATAAGCAATACTACTCATCACAAACTTATTTCAAATTTCCAACAATGACGATTTGTTATCCAGGAACATCTACTATTTGACTTTCCATAAGTCAAACTTCAATACTATCATCACTTCATTCACAAATGCACTAACATGACCTTAAGTCATATACCGGCCAAAATTACACTTTACACAATATCAACACTTATCTACTTCCAAAAACCGGTAACTTATCTGGCAATATATACATAGTACCATATAAATGGCACTTCCAAAAACCAAATCTCCGCATTACTAAAGCAATCTTCTTGTTAAGTCGTGGGAATTCCACCCAACATCTTAGCAACTTAAAGCAAAAACTCATTCTAGGCGTCTATCTTAAGGTTCATATAGGACCTTAACGCCGCTACAAGCTTTTATATCTAATCTTTTCTTATAACGTCTAACTTGTTTTAGTTTTCACTTTCTCATATCTCTACCCGTATTCATGTCATGTCGGTTACACATAAGCCCACTCGTTTATAACTCTTTACTCACATAAAAAGGCGTCCCAATCTATGTAAGTAAGGAATTATAAACTTATGGTTCGGCGATTTACAATTTCTTTATGTAAATGAAGAGGCGTCCCAATCCATTTAAATAAGGAGATTATAAATCATCCTACTCACGTACGTCCGACACAACATTCATACTTACTTTACTTTCCATCTTTTCTAGCCATGGATCCAATCTCACTAACTATTCATCCATGTCATAAAGACAAGCTGGCTATCCCGAAGGATACCATAATATCCATGCCCTTGCGGCAAGCTGGGCCACCCCGAAGGATGCCATAACTATCATCCATGCCATAAGGCAAGCTGTATAACCATGCCATGAAAGGCAAGCTAAGCTATCCCAAAGGATACTTTCATACATGCCAAGAATATAGGCAAACCATGCCGACGAAGGCAAGCTAACAACCGTGCCATGAAAGGCAAGCTAACAACCATGCCATGAAAGCAAGCTAGGCTATCTCAAAGGATGCCAAAACACATGCCGCGAAGGCAAGCTAACAATCATGCCATGAAAGGCAAGCTAACAACCATGCCATGAAGGCAAGCTAGGCCATCTCAAAGGATGCCAAAATACATGCCGCGAAGGCAAGCTAACAACCATGCCATGAAAGGTAAGCTAGGCCATCTCGAAGGATGCCGAAAACACATGCCATAAAGGCAAGCTGGGCTATCCCGAAGGATACCAAAAATAGAGAATTGGATCCAAGCTATATCTAACTTATCATCTTTACTCACTTTATCTTTCATGTACTTTTATCATTAAGTACACGCTATCACTTCAACATTTCTCATTGCCTTAAGCAATTTCAACATTCGCTACCACGTTTACTTTCATCTAGACAAGTTGCTATATTACACTTGTTAAATTATGCTTGCATTCTCACAATGCTACTTATCATTTATCCGTTAACCCCAAGTTGACTCATACATTTACTACGTGGCATCTCTATTTTAAACAAGTTCTATACGATGCTTGTCCATTTACAGTTTACACATTCTCTATGTGTCCTTACCACACACTTTTACTATTATCCGTCAACCCTTGTTGACCAATTTGTAACACCCCGTGCCCGCTTACTTTGAAAACTTTGACTTTTTACGCTGAAACGCTTGAACTAAAACTGACCTGCTGTTACTCTTTCATAAACTGACAAAAATCAGTACACAATCAAACCTTGGGGCTATTTTTAGATGAAAATAGACTCAATCACCTTCGAAACGATAGGTGGCACGACCCGTGAAGACTTATGAATTAAAAGATATGAATTTTTGAAAACTGCCAAAAATCTGCACAGTCTGCCCGGAAAATCTGGACAGCTTGTTGTCCCGAAATCACTTTCAAAATCCCCGGCCGGAAACCCGACCTCCCGAACTCAAAACTCAACCAAACTTTCCAGATTTATTTGGTATATGAATGGGCTCATTTTCATGCAAAAACATTTATCTTACGATACCCCCGAAGGGGTACTTTACGACGGGTTATGCAAATAACCCGTTTTGACCCATTTCGCAACAAGCCACTTATATCACTTTCGTTTTACACCAAACTTTCCAGAAATCAATCATTTAACATATAAAACATGTTCCAATAACACTTGACCCATTTACTGCTCAAAATGGGTATGTTTACACTTAAACCAAACGCCCCTTTAACTTTACTCAAAAACACATAAACCATACTTTACAAAACATTAATGACTCACTGGGGTACTAACATGACACTTGAGCTCGGTATACTACCTAGCTCCTACTATCTTACCAAATCCTTACCCCAAGTATCCAAGCCATCCATAAAAACATGCCAACCTACAAAACGGTTAGACAACTAAACCGTAAGCACAAAGGCTTAGTAAGTAAACGGGTATAACATAACATTACATATCAATCACACAATACACATCATAACTATCAATCCATTACAAGCATAACATTAACACATACCTCTAGCCATTTAAGCATCACCATATTATCTCATCACATCTAATCCCACTTAGCTAACACTTCACTTGCTAGCTATGCCAAACTAGCCTTACAATCACTTTCACATCACACATAACACATAATTTCCAAACCATTCATTAACCATATCATGATTAGCATACAACACATAATGTAATGAAATCAACATAACATCACATTATAACCGGTTACTTACCTTAGCTTCCAAAGCTAAGCTACAATCATAAAATCAACATCATCATCATCACTAGCCATCACCATCATCAACCTTTATCAGCTATCAAAACCATAAACATAATAATCAATAACATAAACAAGGGTTTATCTAAAACCCACCATAACTTACTCATCATCCTTACTAAATCATCATATGATCATATATTGATCATATGATGATTTCCCACTTCTAATCTTACTCTTAACCTCATGATCATCAAGATGGAGGGATACTTACTTGTGGGAAATCATAGCAAATGCTTAATCCTTAACAAGGACTCATCATCATCATCATCTCTACTTCATCCTCAAGCTCTCTCTTTCCCTCCCTTTTCTCTCTAATAACCGGACCAAACAAGAATGTACTCCGTAATTCCCTACATATAACTAGTTAGATAGCATCTTTGGTCCTTTGGCAATATTAGTCCCTTAGGTTTCCTTCTTTTTATTTTAGCCACATCCTACTCATAACTCATTTTCCTCAATGGCAACTTTAGTCCCTTTGGCACTACCACAATTCATTCTTAGTACTAGAACAAGTTGGTTCTAGTACTATTTTCAGATTCTGTCAACTTAGGTCCCTCAAGTTCTTATCCCTTATATTGGTGACACATAATACTTCCCAAACCACATTACACATTCTTTGACTATCGGGTTTGACTTCCACGTAACATTTTTTGACTAACCAATCACGTAAAGTCTTTAGTCCTCTTTCATCTAGGGTGGGGTCCTAACACCTGGGAAACGGGTCTAACAAAGGAAGTCTTCTTGAACAGGTTGGCTAGCCCTTTTAATTTTTGTGACATTTTCTCTTTGGTTTGGATATTTTTTGCCATTTATTGTACTTCCTGTGTGATTGCAGGCCTGTATTTGTTTCATCTTTCCGATAATATGCATTGGGTTGATTTTGTTTTATGATTACTAATCATGTTTGCATGAATCTTGATTAAGTTTGAAGGTTGTTTGTTATAAAGGTATGCATTTTTTTTGGGTTTTATTGTTGCTTTTGGTTTTCAATATTTAAGCGTAATGATCGATCCTTGATGCAGAAATACATCGATACCCGAAAACAACCATTGGTGTTTCAATTAAATATACAAAAAACATTAATGTTTCTTAGGACGCTTTGGCTCATCCAAGACGTTGTCCTATATATGACCTTAATGCTAATTTTGTGTGCATGTAAATAAAACACATGATTAAGGTTCATCCAGAGATGCATGCATAAATTGGACTGGATTTTGAGCCTGTTGCCCATGAAAAAGCAAAAGCTAAGATTGAATTGATTGAAACTTTCAACCCTGATAATTCGACTTCCACACTAAAAAATCACACCTTTTTATGAAATTTCAAGAACATCTGATCAACACTATCCGAGGTTGATGAGAAGCTTTTGATATCAGGAGCCGATGGGATCCTAATGGACTTGGGAATGTCATCAATGCAGGTATGTAAACTATTAACATTTTCACCTATCAGTGTGTACAGATGATTTGATAAACAGAAGTTATTATATCAATGCCTTATAAATCTAATGCTACATTGGCTAATTTCTTTAATATCAGTAATAGTGCTTTTATTACCTTTGCAGTAGTGGCATACAAAGTTACCTCATAACAAAACCAAATAGTAAAATAGCAAAGGGTTTCGCGGTTGCATAATTATATTGCCAAAATACATGTGTATGATATAGTTTGATACTTTTTCAGTACTGGAAGCATCAACACCTTGGCATAGTGATCGGTGTTCTAATGTCCTCACAAGGGTCTCAGGTTCGTTGAACCACCATAAGTAAATACCATAGCTGATCAATGACAGGAAAGGATTCAAAAAAGGATATCCCGACTAGACCGCATACATCTGAGTAGATCATTCTAGATAACTTAAAAACCATATTAGTTTACCCCGTTTATCTTTATATAATGTTTAATAAATTAAACTATGATGCTCATCCTACCAAGTGCCACATATATTTTAAAAAAAAAGCTAAGATTGTTAACAGATTTCAGTTGACTAACCTAAAAAAAAAAAAAAAAAAAAAAAAAAAAAAAAAAAAAAAAAGTATTATAATTGAAGTATTTATTCTAAGAATTTATCAGGTACACAACTAAATGTTAATTGTAGCTTAAAGATAAATAAATATATAACTGTTTGGGGACTAATTTGTTTACTTATTTTATTCATGAAAATTGACTTAAATTTTCGAAACATGTGTTGTTTATTATGTTTGTGAATAGATGACTAAGCGCGTGGACACAGGTGAGGAGAATTTAGCGTGTTGGAAACGGAGAACGGATGTGATATAATGGTGATCAGGTAATGGCATGAGTGTCATCTATATGAAAGCGGCGAGCTACGAGCCAAAGCTAGCCATGCTCCTTACGTAACTTGGCAATGTATGCCGGAGCCTTCGGTCGGTCAAGGTAAGAGTCTATTGGTTTACATACTTTTTGCTTTACAACTTGCATTCTAGCTAACTTGGGTTTGTGCTTATTTCACATCTAATTGACCACCTTGGCCTTTCCTGCCCAATAAAAAATAAACCCAACGAAACATTACTTATAATTCAAGCTACCCACAAAATATTTTATAGTCATAGTACATTTGTGGTGAAAAAAATATAAATTATGCGTTTTTTTCTTTTTTTTTTCTTTTTTTTTTTTAATTTGTAAATTTGCCTATAGGCATACCCATTGATGACCGACTACTTAAAATCAAGGCTACACAAATAGGTAGGCAATGCCAACGAGTATAATAGAGATGAGTTGTGCATTGAGTTAGTCAAATCTTCTAATAATCCTGATGGAGTTACTATGCAATATTTAGTGAAAGGAGATGATGGGATTTTGGTTTATGATGTTGCAGCCACAATATACATCGGTTGTATTACCAGTAGGCAATTATGATGTTGAAAAGCTTATGCTTTATGTACCCACACTCAATGTGTCCAATAGAGCTCATGCATATTATTCGTATACCTGTTAATGTTTCTTATCAAGTTCTTAGTAGTTACTTGGTTACTCATAATGTATAATTATAGACGATTCATCACGTACTGTTGTAATCTTAATAATTTCATGGCTGTCATATTTGAACACTTTCCCAATTGTTGAAAACTGAAAAACTTATGCCCAGTGGCGGAGCTAGAAAAAATTTCTTGGGAGGGCCGAAACAATTTTTTTTTCTGGAAGAACATTAGATGGGAGGGCCGAGATGGAAAAATCAAAATTTTAACACATGAAATCGCGAAAAAATACACTAACGGGCTTAGGCGTAGGGGGTCGTGACCCTTCCCGGTCCCTTAATAGCTCCGCCTTTGCTTATGCCTTAAGCGCACTCTTTACTTGAATGATTATCTGGTTTAAGTAGTGGAATCCCCCCAACATATTTAGTTTCCTGAAGGTTTAATTTTGGTGTTTTCTTTTGTTAATCCATTTTCGGTTTTTATGCAGCGCCATCGAGTAACTTTAATCCCAAGAATTTAGATGGGAGCTTGATGAGAAGAGACTTTTTAGGAGAGATTATATGTTTAATTCAACTATGCGCACAACTGTTTGAAAAAATGACTACTACAAAAAATTACTGCATGATCTTGATGATAAGAAGGCCATCGTATGAAAACTTTGTTGGTAATGTATCCAAAACATTCAAGGAATCGGGTTATCGGGTGACATCTTTGCATGATGGAAAGTCGCAAGAGCAATGAGATTTTAGTCTTAATGCTTTGAGGACTAAAATACAAATGTGGCCCGTGTATTATTTAATGCTAATCTTGTATGACTTGGTATTGATATATAAAATGTCGCCCATGTTATAAACTATGATACGCCGGGGAATATTGAAAATTATACTCTTTTTATATGACGTATGTTCTATTATCTCGAGCAAATGCTTATACATATCAACAGTCCTATGCCTCCGTAACCTTCTAGACATGAGGCTTCCAAGTTTAAGCCTGGATCAATTCATGATATGCCACCCTAATGACACGTTTAGAAAAATATCATTGCATGACATTTTGCTTGAAATTTATAAGATAATTCTTAATCCAAAATCATTATTTGAAAACAGTAAGTAAATAAAACCATATATATTTAAGAGTTCAGATTCTTAATAGCGCAAGTAAAACCATTTAAGACACGATAAATTTAATAGGTATTTTGCTCTTAGTAGGTTATGTAACATGTTGATTTAAGAAAAGAAGAATACTTGCTTTTGCTAACAGATAAATTTAATTTTGATATCCAAATGGGTGTTTGAATGTTAGTTATACTCCGTAGCAGCTAAAGTTACAAAGTTACATGGTAACACAACCATTAATGTTTCAGCATGATATTAAGAAATAAATTTATCTAAACTATCGATACACAAACATAACATGTGGTAGCTAAACTTCATACATAAAGATGATCATGTTTATGAAAATACCATATATGAACTTCACAACGCACATCAAACATAATTATAAAATAAAAGTAAGCATCATAAAGACAAAATAAAAAATAAAAAATAAAAGTAAGCTATTTGTTTTTTAATAAACAAAAATATGTTATTTAAAATTTTAGAGAAAACCCCGCGCTTGCGCGGGTATTATAACTAGTATGTAATTAAAATATTTACGAATAATATATACATTGGTGTCATGTTGGTGATCGATAATAAACAGCAAGATTAACTTTATAGATACCCCTTTTAAGAATAGATAGAAATGTACTAACAAGCTTTAACAAGAACATGATCTAATGGAGTTTTAATAGCTAGAGCCTAGCTAGAAGTAATAAACTGATAATTTGTACCTTCTGACCTTCGTCCACTGAAGTCGTCGATCTTTGTTATAAAACATGTTCTAAGGAAAAAAGAATCTAGGAGTTTCAAAACTTTTTGATAACTGTCATAGTTTCATTACATCCAGTGCATGTATATATCAATCTTGAATTCTCTATTTAAAGTACCGTAGTTTTCAAGTAATTAAAACTAAATGAGTTTACGTTTACTCGATCATAAGATTTCACTCCAGCCGTTTTATGTCCGACATCAACAGATTAAATCTCGGATTTGACTCCACGTCGAGATCAAGATAACTATTCAAACTGAATGATAGAGTTCAGTCTTGCAATGCAAAGTGTGTTAGTCAATAATTATTAAAATTTAAAAAGGTAACAATCATCATACGCTTATGATGGCTTATTTATTCAATAAGTTGGCCAGCTTTTCAATTCCTCATCCAACGTTTTAGAAACCTGCATGCTACACGTATATGAAGAGTCTTATTTTAAGTATTTGGTTTACAAACTCAGCCCCTGAGTACTTAATTGATCGTCTTTAGACCGCAGTTTCTATCTTGATTATTCGATCATTAAAGTGCATCTCGATCTATACTACTAATCTACTATACCACTTAAATAATTAACATGTTACGGACTTAAGTTACAAAGTAACTAATCGTATATTCAATTCACACAAGTTACACATTACTAGTAATTGTATATATAGATCTTAAGCGTTAATTAATGAATGCTGAAAGTTTGACATAAGTTTATGAATTAATAAGATAAAATACAATTTTCAAAAGACAAATACATAAGAACCACTTCAAAATATTTCTGAATCCATCATTGATCAGTGATTGTTGATTAATGTAAATTTATAGCATTATACATCAAATAAAACGGGAAACCGATTGACCTGCTGGTGTCGTCCCCCACTGTCATATCCATGATGCCATGACCAACATGTAGTAGTTGGAAAATTTAAAAAAAAAAAAAAAAAAAAAAAGGACGTACATGGCCATGGAGATGGGATAGATCCTGATACGTAGTTGATAAAACATTTGGTTTTATCCGAAATTTTGGTTTCTAAGAGACAATTAGTTGCTTAAGATTGTATTCTATCAATGAACTGTCAATTCCAAACCGTGAATAGAGTGCCTTCATGAATCAACAATTTATAACTAGTTTAGCTAAGCACGCCTTTCACGTGTTAATTTTTGGTGAAATACGACACATTCTTAGGGTTTGGAGTACCTGAGCATGAATGGTGTAATGTGTGTTTTGTCCCATGCTTGAAAGACTATAATTTATAATCTCAGCACTACCTTGCTCTATAATACTTAGAACTCGTGGAAGCTCGATTCTCTTGTTACTTGCCTTAATGATTAAGTTCACCTCGAGGGTTGAATCCATTTCACTCACTTGAACGACATTTAAGTTGATTTCATTGCTCATCGCACCTCCTAGCTCGTTTTCTAGCTCTTTTTTTTCTAGCTGTCAATCGCTCCACCATTTCTTTCCATTGTTTTATCGAATCGATCAGTAGCTTTTTCCAATAAACCAAACAATGGCATTCTTTCCTGTATCATATATATCCAACATAAAATTAAACACATATGATTTAAGTAACTATACTACTTCGAGTAATGTTTATGCCATTACCAGCTAGCTTAAGTTTATCGGGTTTAATTTTTAACATGTACATATACTACAACTCTAACGTTAGCTAAATGTGCATGTGCAATTTCTTCAAAATATTATTTACGTGTAGATTGTGTTTATTGAATTGTTATTACAGAAAATTATTGAAGAATATATGTTCTTGGATTTTGTTTGATATATGGATCGAAATCAAAATAAAAACAATGTACGTAAGACTGAAGACGAAGGAGGGAGGCAAGTTTGGAGTAGAGATTCTTCATTTGATCCCGGCGTTGTTTTTCCATGGCGGCGGGTGGCTGGTGAGAAGATGAACCGGAAGGGCGTTTCATGTTTTAGGTTAAGATGAGTTAAGCTATAACGATCAGTATAGTATCAGCTGCTTGCGGTCTTATATATGCATGCATGGTGCCTAATTTTTGTAATTTCAATTGACAAACGATGTTGACAAACGATATTTTTGCCGTCAAGTCTATTTTCCCTAAATGATACGGAGTATATATAATAAATTAATAATAATAAAAAGTCAAAAAACAGTCGTTCTCGGAAAATTCTATCACGATACTAGGCAACTCAGCTCACGCTTAACTGTTACAACCTATTTGAATAATCAGTCCCCACGTGGATTTAAAAATTATAAATAGAGAAAAAGTCCAAAACCACATAATAAAACACTCGCAGGTTAATCGCGCGATGCGTCGGTTGTAATAAAATTTGTGACGATAAATATTTTTTAATTCTATGTTTTTCGTTACAACAATTTTATAAATGGTGAAAATTTTATATTTGAGTAACTTTAACTATATATGATAATTCTTTAAATTGTACAGGTGGTGTTTAAGTACTTAGGTTATTGAATTTTAGCAATAGATGATTAGTAAGTTAATTAGATTGTACAATGTAATAAAATGGTTGTATTGTTAAGTGAGGGGTGATTTAAAAAGAATATTAATTGTATGCGGTAGCATTCTCTTCAAATACAATTTCCAATGATATATTCTCTTTTAATTAAACGGCTCTTTCTTTGACAATCTCAAATGATAGTGAAAACGGATTAATGGGTATTCTTAAGAATTTTGTAAGATGAAGATGGTGGAGTGATTAGAGTTAGGATCAAATGAGAAATATAATTAAGACGAGAAGAATGAGAAAAAACCACAACCACAAATATTAGATGCACCTACAAAAATAGGTGCATCTCCCTATTAATTCATTTTACTTATTTGAAATATGTGGCTACAATTTCTAATCACTCTTCTTATTTCATTTAATCTTCTCACTAGATCCGTACTCTGTTTGTATATTGTATTTTCAATTATGTTTTTTTATTATATACTGAATTATGATTAATTAGCTATTCAGTTGGGATCTTGAGGAAATGAAGGTATAACTTTTTGATGTACTAAAAAAATGTTGCCCCGTGATAAAAGAACTCACCTCTATTACGTGGAGACAAGTGAAAGAAATGATGTTTCCCTTGTGTTGTGTTTTTAAAGCATTAAGTATGGTAATGCAGCAACGCCGGTGTTGCCGGCGTTACCACACCGTTCGTCCCGCGTTACCAACGCTGTTGAATAATGATGTGTTGCTCCAACAACTTGTGTGTTTCAACCTTTGAGGATGGGGATTTTTTTGGTCGACATTGTCGACCCTAACCGTAGCATGGGGTCCACTTTTTTTCAACAAAAATGGTTAGTCAAAGGAAGCCTGTGGCCCACACACTTAGGGTCGACAATATCAACCCTAAATGTTTTTCAATACCAAATATATTTTCTAATATTTAAAATTCATTTAAAATTATATATAAGTATTTAAAACAATTTTTAAAACACATAGGGTCGAAATTGTCGACCCTAAAGTTTCACCAAATTTTTACCAAAAATTTCACCAAAATCAAATCAACCCGCCATTATTTTTAACATCCCTCTAAACGTTTAGCGTCGACATTGTCGACCCAAACTATTTTATAAAATCAGAAATGTTTTATTTTTATTTTATTTAAAAATCATTTAAAATCATATAAAAAAATTGAAATTCTTTTTTATAAATACATAAATGATATAAAAATGATTTAAGAAAAATACCAGTTATAATCCAAAAATTTATTTTAAAAAACTTATATATGAATTAACTTTCTTAAATTATTTGTTTTAGAATTATATATTAGTGTAAAAACTAAATTTAAAAATATATAAATTATTTTATTTACAAAACTAATACTTCACTATTTATCAAAAATATTTTTGTAGTTAAAATATGTATTTTAACAAATGCGAACCAACATCTCATGTCTAACGATACCATATCGACTCATCCGTTTAACATCTCACGTTCAACGATACCATATCGACTCATCCGTTTAACATCTCATGTCTAACAATACCATATCGACTCGTCCGCTTAACATGTAATATGTAACGATACCATATCGACTCGTCCGTTTAACATCTCATGTCTAACGATACAATATCGACTCATCCGTTTAACATGTCATGTCTAACGATACCATCTCGACTAATTCATTTAACATTTCATGTATCACGATACTATATCGAATCGTCCGTTTAACATGTCACGTGTAACGATACTATATCGACTCGTCCGTTTAATATCTCATGTCTAACGATACCATCTCGACTTGTCTTTTTAACATGTCATGTCTAACGATACCCTCTCGACTTGTCCGTTTAACATCTCATGTCTAACGATACCAACTCGACTCGTCCATTTAACATCTCATGCCTAACGATACCATCTCGACTCGTCCGTTTAACATTTCATGTGTAACGATACCATATCGACTCGTCCATTTAACATGCCATGTGTAACGATACAATATCGACTCGTCCATTTAACATTTCATGTCTAATGATACCATATCGACTCATCCGTTTAACATGTCATGTCTAACGATGTTATATCGACTCGTTCGTTTTACATGTGATGTGTAACGATACCATATCGAACCGTCTGTTTAACATCTCATGTCTAACGATACCATATCGACTCATCCGTTTAACATTTCATGTGCAACGTACCATATCGACTCGTCCATTTAACATGTCACGTGTACCGATACCATCTCAACTCGTCCGTTTAACATTTCATGTGTAACGATACCATATCGACTCGTCCGTTTAACATGTCATGTGTAATGATACCTTATCGACTCGTCCGTTTAACACCTCATGTCTAACGATACCATATCGGCTCATCCGTTTAACATGTCATGTCTAATGATACCATCTCGACTCATCCGTTTAACATCTCATGCATCACGATACTATATCGACTCATCCATTTAACATGTCATGTGTAATGATACCATATCGACTCGTCCGTTTAACATTTCATGTGTAACGATACGATATCGACTCATCCGTTTAACATGTGATGTCTAGCGATAACATCTCGACTTGTCCGTTTAACATCTCATGTCTAACGATACCATATCGACTCATCCGTTTAACATCTCATGTGGAACGATACCATCTCGACTCGTCCGTTTAACATGTCATGTGTAACGATACCATATCGACTCGTCCGTTTAACATCTCATGTCTAATGATACCATATCGACTCGTCCGCTTAACATGTCATGTCTAACGATACCATCTCGACTCATCCGTTTAACAATTCATGTATCACGATACTATATCGACTCATCCGTTTAACATGTCATGTGTAACGATACCATATCGACTCGTCCGTTTAACATGTCATGTGCAACGATACCATATCGACTCATCCGTTTAACATGTCATGTGTAACGATACCATCTCGACTCATCCGTTTAACATGTCATGTCTAACGATACCATCTAGACTCATCCGTTTAACATCTCATGTCTAACGATACCATCTCGACTCGTCCGTTTAACATTTCATCTGTAACGATACCATATCGACTCGTTCGTTTAACTTATCATGTGTAACGATATCATCTCGACTCGTCCGTTTAACATTTCATGTGTAACGATACCATATCGACTCGTCCGTTTAACTTATCATGTGTAACGATATCATATCGACTCGTCCATTTAACATGTCATGTCTAACAATACCATCTCGACTCATCCGTTTAACATCTCATGTCTAACGATACCATCTCGACTCGTCCGTTTAACATTTCATCTGTAACGATACCATATCGACTCGTTCGTTTAACTTATCATGTGTAACGATATCATCTCGACTCGTCCGTTTAACATTTCATGTGTAACGATACCATATCGACTCGTCCGTTTAACTTATCATGTGTAACGATATCATATCGACTCGTCCATTTAACATGTCATGTCTAACAATACCATCTCGACTCATCCGTTTAACATCTCATGTCTAACGATACCATCTCGACTCGTCCGTTTAACATTTCATGTGTAACTATACCATCTCAACTCGTCCGTTTAACATTTCATATGTAACTATACCATCTCGACTCGTCCGTTTAACATTTCATGTGTAACGATACCATCTCAACTCGTCCGTTTAACATTTCATGTATAATGATACTATCTCGACTGACTCATCCATTTAATATGTCATGTGTAACGATATTATCTCGACTTGTCCGATTAACATTTCCTATGTTACAGTACCATCTTGACTCATCCGTTTAACATTTATTGTATTTCGATACTATATCAAGTCATTTGTTTAACTCTCGACTCGCCCGTTTAATTTTTCTTAAATCATTTTTAATTTATTTGAATAATTTATAACTAATTTAAATCATTTTTAATTTATTTAATATCAATTAATTATTTATTAATCATTTTTAATATTAATTTAAATCATTTTCACTCATTTATAATATATAAAAAATGATTAGGGTCGACTAATTTTTCACAAAAATTTTACCCAAAATTTCACCAAAATTAAACCATCCGCCAATTATTTTCGTTTCCCGCTAAGCAGTTTGGGTCGACAATGTCAATCCTATTTGTCAACCATTATTGAGATAGATCTGTGTTTTTCTCTAAAGTGTTTAACAAAAAAAAGAAGCAAAAACACTTCCTCTGTTAACATCTTCGACTCAAATCACCACCACAACCTTCGAATCAAATCACCACAGCAGCACCTTCAACACCTTCGATTCCACCACACTCGCACACTACCCCACGTATTAAGCACCTCATCTTCTTCCTCTAGTTTAATTCATTCTACTTCTAGTTTACAGAGGTTGATTTTTTTTCTTTAAAACAGATCATGTTAATTATTGTTTTGGTATGTGTTTAATTATTGCTTAATTTTTGTTTAGATGGCACTGTCGTGAACCACTGCCGTCTCTGACCCACGCACCACCACCATCAGCTGCTAAAACGTAAATGGGTTACAAGGTTTTTGTTGTTTTGGTTTCTAAGGGGGGTGTTTGTTTTAAGCTTAACTGTGGGCTCATGTGCTTATTCAATTTCAGCTTATTGGTTGGGCTTATGAGCTTATTCGATTTCTAAGGGGGTGTTTGTTTCAGCTTATGAGCTTAACTGTTGGGCTTATGAGCTTATTCAATTTTGATGTTATACATGTTTTTATTGTTTCGGTTTCTAAGGGTGTGTTTGTTTTAGCAGCCTGTTGACGAGTCTAGACCGAGCCTATTGACGAGCTGAGCACCATACTTGTTGACCATCGGAGACCTAGACGATACCGAGCTGAACCACTGCTAACGATCGACCCTCTCGTTTAAGAGTATGTTTTTTTTATCTAGTTAATGTATTTGGTATGATTAATAGTGTATTTGGTATGCGCTTGATTAGTAATGTATTACTTCGATGATTGCGTTTGACTAGTAATGTGTTTGTGTATATATGAAGATGATTATGCAAATATGTTATGTGCTTATAAATTTTTATATTGTTTATTTATAGCTCGTTATTAATTTATTTGATATTATACATATAGAAAGTTAAGAGAGGGTATTGCGAGGATCTTATTGAAATGTGGAGGAAAGGGCACTCAAAGAAGGGCAAATTTACAAACAAAGAAAACAAGACGAGATATGTAAGTAATTAAGATCAAGTTATTACTTGTTGCTTTAACAACTTATTTGTTTTCAACTTTTTTTTTTTTTTGGTTCTTTCACAGCATGAGATGAAGACCCTTCAAGATCAATCTAAAGCTGGTGTCATCCCGATCTTAACCAATCAAGAAATATTGGATCGAATCGTTCCGAGTAACAACCGTGCAAATATGTCAGGCAGGGGCAGGAAGTTACTGGGTGGTGGCTCAACTTCTCGCAGGTCCGCAAATCCTACATTTGGATCAGATGTTATGACTCGGGATCAGATCACGCAGTTGTTGACGCAAGAGCAGCATGAGAAAGAGTTGTACAAGAAGCAAGCTGAGGAGGCGCAGCAACATGCTTACTTGGCTGCGCTAAAGGCTGATGCGGCTGCTGAACGGGCTGAGGCGGCTCATTCTAGTATTAGGAACTTCCAATCACTTCTAGGTCATATTTTTACCCACTATAATCGACCAAATAGTGGCCCATTTAATGCTCCCTTTTCCCAAACTAATCCACAACATGATCTAAATACTCATAATTTTGAGAATGAGGAAGGGGACCAGGAGTCGGCCGAGGAGGATGTGGCAACTGACAATTTAGGGAAATATTTTAAAAATCCGCATTAATTTAAATTTTGACGATTTTAAATATTTGAATTCATCCGCGATGAATTTGTAAACTTTGAACTGTGGTTTTGAATTACATAGTTTCTGTGGAATTTAAATTTGAATTATAATTTCGATATGGAATTTATGTTGAGATTTATTGATTGAGACATTCGTGGCATTACGTTGACTCCGGAACTAAGAATAACCTAAAGAATTTAAATATTTTGAGTTACGGTTTGATTTATATATTTATTGAACGCATCGTGGAGTTTTTAAAGATTTTTGGGAACAAGCTCAGGTTGAGAGTTTCGAGATGTTTTGAAAAGTTTACGGGATCAGTCCTTGCGTTTAATACCTAGTCACCACCCTTAACTATATTATTATTATTATTATTATTATTGATTTTATAAAAAAAAAATAATAAACTACAAATTGGTCCTTGTGGTTGGGCCAGTTCACACACAACACAAACAAAGACCCTCACTACTTCATCCCTCCCACCTCTCTCATCCCTTCCATCTCAAAACCCTAGCCGCCACCTTGGCCGGCCGTCACCACCTCACTGCCGCTCGCCACCCTACACGACCACCACCATTTTAATCACCACTTCACACTCTTTCTTGGTATACTCCACGCGCGAAACAAACGCCCCTAGCCCCTCGTTCACATCACCACCGCCACTTAAACACCACCACTTCCATTAATACTTGTTGGGTTTTCAAAGAAACTTGTGGTTGGAGTCATTTTGAAGGTGAGTAGCCACGAGTTTCACCTCGTGTGCCTCGATTTGTGTTCCAATCCGTGCATACACGGATTTTTCTTGGTTGGGTTTTGTAAAACATTGATGGGAAATGATATTTTGATGACAAAAACTCGTTTGGTATCCGGGTTATGGTTTTTGATTGGTGTCGACTTGTAACCATGAGCAGTGGCTCACGGCTTTGCGTGGTTCGAGCCTTATGGCTTAATTTTGTTGATGGGTTTTGACCTAGAAATCTTGTGTCGAGAGTATTGGTACCTTGGAGTTGTTTGTGGCTTGATTTGGATCGACTTTGATGCTTGTTGTTGTTGTTTGATGTTGTCGCGACCCAAGGGGTCCGTTTGGCAGATTTGGGTGTGCTAGGGTGAGCTTAATCCGAGACCAAATGGTCTTTGGTTTGAGTCCTTGTGACTCGTGGTCTAGCCGAGACCCAAGTGGGTCTCTCGGCACGGGTTTGGCTTGGTAAAGCAACCCAGATTACGTGTATCTTGATGACTTCTTGTTGTGCTTTATTTTGTTGATATTTTTGTTGCTATTATTGTTGCTATTATTGTTGTTGTGGTATTTTGTTTTCGGCCGAATGCATTTGGATGGGTCGAAACCCTTCGTGGTCTTGACAATGGGATACTTTGGGATATTGTGGAGTTGTTGACGAAAAGTGATATTGGGGACCGATTGTGAGACGGTCAACTTAGAACGAAGGAGATAGGTTAGTCGGGTGCCGTAGACGGACCTTATTGTTGTAGCATGTGATTATGGAACTTGATGACGGAGATGGATTACTTTTGGTTGAGTTTGATATTATTACTTTGGACTCTTGGTTGTGCGAGTCGAAGTCACGTTGACTTTCTAGTCAACGATTGATTTCGGCAAAATGCCTTAGCACTTGGATTTGGACAATGAGCCGAGAGTGATGACTCGGACATGTGACTCATCTTATATAACTTGATATTAATAAATGATCAAAACGTAAAAATAATAACTTGTAATACTTATATTAATAATATAATCATTTATATAAATATATAAATGTGAAAACGTATATATATTTATACAAGTGCGTATATGAAGAATAAAATGTTCACGTGTAATAAAATAATAATGTGACGATGAATATTATACTATGAAAATAGTATAATAAATGCCGGGAACGTTATTATAAACAAACAATTATAAATGACGATATAATTATAACGTTGAATACTCTACGAAATGAAATGCTTTTTGGAAAATAATATAGGAAAGTTACGAGTTATACGAGATTGAGGTCACTTGAGTCCAAGTGGGCCATATTAATATTTATGTTTTGACCTTTATACTTGTCACGGATGTGTGACGTTAATATAATCATTTCCTATAACTACATAACTTATTTGATCGACGGATTAAATAAGACCTATTTGGTTATATAAAAAGGGCATATTAATGGGTATCGTATCCTACGACGCCCATAGGTTGTGGTATGTGTACAAGAATAATGAGTTACTAAGTATCTCATGAGGTTTACCAAATTGACGATTTAGTAAGTTTGACGATATATTTAGGGAAGTTATTAAACTTAGATACTTACCATATAGTATTCTACGTGCTATGTGACTTAGGTTTTGGGTATGATCTTGGAATAACATATTAGGTAAATAAGTTGTGGAAGAGTACCAAGTCGACGGATTTGATAAACTTCGATTTTTTATTTAAATAATATATTGGGCTAATATTAGACCCGTAGAGTGTTTTATTATTCTTTTTCGTTGTGGTTATCTTGGTTTGAGTTGTGTCGACCTTTCACCCGCATGGATACCAAACGCCAAACTAATACGAGAATAATACGAGAAATGGATTTTTGGAAAGTAAAAAGAAATACGTTCGGGATTGGGAATATTTGATTTTGAGAAAATGATTCTGAGAAGAGTTTACATTGTTAGGAAGTGCCGAGTCTGTAGTTATTGTCTTTTGAGTTACGATACATCTTGATTCTACTGGTTTCTTTGTGCTGATATCTAGACTTGAGGTGAGTCATAGCCCCACTTTTACTCTTTAACTTTGTTTCAATGCTTGGGGTGAGAAACGTGCAAATTATTTTATGAGGACTTTTATCGCTTTTTGTATAAAACTTGCTTTGCTTTTAGAACTAGGTAGGTTATAGCGCATGTCGTATCCTTACGAATGCATGAACATGTTGTATCCTTACGAATGTTGGGCATGTCGCATCCTTGCGAATGCATATTAATTTGATTTGGTTTTGTACTATAGTGTGTGCACCTATAGGTTTGGTTTAGTGATTTGAGGCCTAGTCTAGCTAGCAAGCGTTTTGCGTATATGTGCACTTGATTGAATTAAGAATTTAAACCTATGATCTCACCAGCGAAAGCTGACTTTTAGCGCGTTTTCTCAGGTAATTAAGTTATGATTATGGATTCTTGGATTGGAAGGCTTGGCTTGGCAACCTGGTTTAAGGATCTATTTTCTCAAACTCTGATATGTATTTGTGGACCTACGATTATTTCTTTTGGGCCTTACTTTGGATAAATTTTGGGATGAATGTAAACTTTAAAAACCCCGTTTGGTTGTGTTTTACTTATGTTTACTTTATCTTGTTCTTTTATAACTTGTGATGGATACCAATCCCCGTAGCACCCAGAAAGCTTGATTAGTCTTCCGCTGTACCAAATTTTGGGGGTGTTATAGATTGGTATCAGAGCCAAAGTTATAGAGAACTAGGTAATAAACACCCAAACTATAACCATTTTTCATAGAAAACGATCCTCAACCAATGCCCGCCAGCCCGCCAAGCCGAAGCATCTTCGATTTTATTGAGGTATTATGAGATAATGATTAGATATGAAATCTTGAGATAATTTGAGAATTTTGGATATATTGATTATGTGATATGATGGCGTTTTAGGGAATTATATGGCTTATTTGTTTTAGAAATATTTTTAGTAATGCAGTATTAAAAATCTTTCTTGGAATTATATGATTGGGATTTTATGATGATTTTGATACAGTATTTTGAGTTCGCGGTTTAGTTGTTTTGAAACTCTTACACCTACCCTACGCCGTTGTCACAGACTATGGCCTCCCATACGTTCGATGTTTCTGAGGATCTTCTAGCTGATCCATTTCGCCCAGCACAAATCACCATGGCTCCTGATGATCCTTAAAGGATTGCCATGCATTCAGCTACTTCATCACCGACAGCAGTTACTTCTGCACCACCTGCTTCATCTACTTCTCAGGGACCCTCGTCTTCTTTAAGGCTTCCTGGTACTTTGAGACAGCTTACACTTCATCAGGCTTTGGCTCGTGTGGCTCCATGTTTTGCCCACCGAGCTACGGCACGCATGTCTGTGCGCCCTTATTCACCACCCATGCATTTTGATGCTCACGCTCTTCTGTCAGAAGCACCACCCACATCATTCCATCGTCGTCCTAGATCACCTACCCTATCACCACATGGTTCACCTATTTGGAGACGACGATTGATGGAGTACCCCTCGGATGAGGAGGAGGAGTACGAGGGTAAGGAGGAGGCTGATGACCCTCAGGAGGTTGAGCAGGGGGATGATGACCCACAGGAGGGTGAGGAGGAGGTGATCCTCAGGAGGAAGAGGTGCCTGATGATGATGGTTGATGCATGGGAATTGCACCAGGCTTTACCTCTCGAGGGATCTCGAGAAGCTTACAACCCCCACCAGGCAGTGTACCTGATCGTTGTAGTATTATAGTGACAAGTACCGGGGGATTGATCGTTCAACTCAGGAATAGTGTCGCTAGAATTAGAAAGCCTAAAAACTAGGTCTAAAGGTGAGGGATGATTCTTTTTGTATTTTTATATTTTTATAAAAGCAAGTAAAATCTCGGGTATTGGAAGAGTGGGCGGAATTAGTTGCTAATCAACTAACCCAATAACTAAGATGCAATCAAAATAAAATAACAAAAATGTAAATAAAGCTAATTAAACTAGTGGTGTGAACAATAAATGAGAAAATTGTGTTTACTTAGATTTCATTACTCCCTAGATATCTTTTACAGGTTGATAGTTTGTTACAATTGCGTGGATGATGGGTTATATTCCTTAATACCAATCGTGGGGTGGCGTACGTACTTCCCCAACTCTATAAGCTCCTACTTCACTCCTATGTCGAGCCTGCAAGAAGCTCCTAACATGGGATCATTAGAATTCCCTCATGCATTAAATACAACCATAAAAACCTAGTACGCATTGGTTTATGTTTCTTAAGACGTTCAAGCAAGTTATCCTATGGAAGTCTGCGAGTTTTCTTAAGCCTAACATCGAAATCATTCATCCGTAACAACTATAAACAAGCAATCAACCCATAATCAACATCTAGGTTTCACTACATCTAAGCAAACATACAAGAGATCTAGCCTAGCATGTTAAAATCAAGACAAGCGTAAAATATATTCAAACAACACATAGACATATTGAATGAATTGAATGGATACTTATCATAATTGAACATGAAAGGTTTCAAAGGGTAAAAACCCTTGAAAATACTGATAAAATCGTGCTAGGGTTTCTCCAAGTTATCCCTCTAATTGTCCTCCCTTAATGAATGAAAATTACAAAACTATATATAGATTTTCCAACGTGACGGCGTCAAGAAGAGAAATCCGACGCCGTCAACTTGCCGCCCATAATAATATCGGATTGCCTAGATCCAGATCTGACGCCGTCAAGAGCAACTTTCTCTAGGCCGTCAAGTGTAATGGGACCATGACGGCCTATGGTGACGCCGTCATGCCCCTTAGTGTAAAACTCTCTGGACCGTCACGGACTCTATCCACTTTACCTCTTGTAATACTCTTGACGCCGTCATGAAGAAGCTTGTGATGCCGTCAGGTACTGTTCCCAGCAAGGAAAATTAAGACTTTGCCATTTTCTTCACTTTTATGCTCAAAAAACGTCCAAAATGCTTCATTTTCCAGAATTCACTCCAAAAGTACCTAAAATCACAAAAGGAACGATTTAGGGCAATATTTGATCAAATAAATTCAATTCCGGGCTTAAATGACCCCCTAAAAACGGATCATTTTTCGCATCATCATATACCCTTACACATGAGATTTGCTTGTCCTCAAGCAAATGCGCTTTTATTCTAATCAAAATACAAGTTAGGGGTCATTTAACACTAATATAAAAGTAATTACAACAAATAATCGTTCCACTAAAGACCAAAGACAAGCACGGAGGTCATACACTAGCACCTCACAAATAGTGTTTAGATACTCACATCTCTCGGGTGTAATAAAGTATATATCGCAATAAGGAAATGGGAAACATCTCTCACTACCTGTCATAGCAAAATAGATTACCATAGGCTTGGGAAAGGATCAAACCTCCACCACATGGCATAAGAACCTAGGATAAACTATCAAAGAGGTCTTTCAAAGGGTTATAACGTTAGGTGTAGGGATATGGAATACACGGTTTTGTTGGATATAGGCAATCTTTACTGGTGGCGAGTTAATAATCTTGGTTAATTACATGTACAATATGGCGTTGCTAAGCCAAGACTAGACTCGACTTAAGCTAATAAATGAAAATTAACAAAAACTTAAAACAAACATAGAATGAAACGGGATGGTAGTCCGTATGTTTTTTCTCTTTTCTTTTTCTATTTTTTTTTTCTTTTTCTTAATTTTTCGATTTTTTTTTTGAATTGCATACACTCTTACCCTACCATCCAAAATAATACATCATAGGGAATGAACATTCCCCTTACACTTGAATTTTTACATACTTTACAATAAACTAATCTAATGACTCGAATCAAGATAATCAAAACACTTGGAGTACTTTTAAGATTAACGCACATATGGGGGTAATAATATGATGTTCTTCCCCATTACTCCATAACATAAGTACTTTACCCATGAGTCCCAATCGTCCCAAAACAATATGTACGAGGATATGAGTCGACTTAGCAACCATGTAATCAATTAGATAATTAACTAAGGGTTTAAACATATAACAATAATGCACTAAAGATGAGTGCATACACGGAAGGCTAAGGCAAAAAGATAGGCTCGGAGGGGTGTACTAGGGGTTTCGTGTACAAAAAATGAGTACAACGCTAAGGTGTGGGAAAATTAATTGACTTTACTAGCCAAGTAATATGACTTAAATGGTCAAGTAATTATAATACGGGTTTAACACAAGGGTGATCCTAATGCCTCTTATCATGTAGTAAATCCTACCACACGAATGTAGTCTCACTAGCGGTCTCGGGATGCATCACTAACGCAAGTTCTAGAATCTAAATGCTACCGGTACACTCATAAGCACTAATTGAATGCTTTTCCTATCAAATCTAAAGGCGAACCTCACATATTTGGGTGGAAAATTTTTCTGAATGGTACGGTTTTGTGGTAGTCATACGACTCCTATCCATGAGACGCTTACTATGGCTAAAGTTTCACTCCTAAATGTTGTAAATTTTTTTAAATTTGGCGCTAAAATTACACTAACAAGTATTTCTCATAGTTTTATTACACACCTACCATCAAACAAACAAACTCAAGTGAAAGTGTATCCTATAAGGTATCATCATTTACCCTCCCCTTACACTTAGGATGAACATTGTCCCCAATGTTCAATTAAAGAATGTAAAAGTGAAATAGGTAAAAGAATGAAAGCAAATACTCCCCTGATTTGTTCGGTGTGCATAGTGCGATAACAAGGTTAGATCTTCCTCCAAGAAAATGAACAATCAAAGCTTCCCTTCCAGAATATAAATCATCTTCTTGTCATACATAACCTGTAAAACCTGAGAAAACAAACAAGGCAACCTCGCGTAAAATCGGCGGCAATCTATATATACTAATAAATCCTAAAAAGTAAATTAAGATATAATGCTTGTGGAATGAATGTTTGCAGATTTCCCGGAGTTTATAAAACTAAAGAATTAACAAAAACTTTAAGACTCCGTTAGAAAAAACAAAACTACCAAAATTTCCAGAATTTTACACATGACGCTGTCAAGAGTTAATTCCTGACGCCGTTAGAAGTGACATGCAGAAATCTTTATGTTAAGTTTCCGGAAAATTTCTGGAAAAACTTATGTCCTACTTCCTGGAAAATCCTGCAAAACTTCATTATGACTCGATACAAGCATTTGACTCTAACAAATACGAATATACATGTCCATTTAATATTGTGGAGAATCATGATCAATATCGTTCTTAGAAACAAATTTGGGGTTTCCCCTTACACTTATCTTTTGTGAAATACCTTTGTATGAAGTTAAGACGAAGTTAAACAACAAAATAAAGTATTTTCACAATTTTAGTTTCAAACATGATTTACCAACAATAAAAATAAAACACGCATATGGAAACAAATAAAAACAAACAAACAAACAAATAAAGCTTGGGTTGCCTCCCAATAAGCGCTTGTTTTTGTTCGAATCACGAGCCTGACTCTACCCTTATTTAACGGAAATAGGGAAGTTTTCCCTACACTTAAGATTAAGTGTGGGTGATAGTAGCAATACACACCCTTAGGGTGGAAAGATGCCACGTGAGGGAAGAGTGATGGATGAATTATATGCTCAAACGGGTGTGCTCCTATCATCATAACCTTACCTAATTCAATTGGGTTAATGGGTGGATTAATATTTTCTCCAAGAAAGGGATCATTTTCTATCAACTTCGAGAGACTCCGGTTTAAACCTACAATGTTTCTTGTGATCAATCATAAATGGGTGATGTAAGCATGTAAGGTCATTTTCCACTCCTATATTGGCTTCCTCTCTACAAGGCTTAGAGTCCATTACCTTTGTCCTAAGACTACCCGGACTATATGGTTTGATGGGTGGATCCGGACCTATTTCAATTCCTAAAGTTTCATCCAAGGATGGGAGATTAGGTAATGGTTTTGGTTGAGGCTCCAGTTCATTAAAACTAGGAACTTCCTTAGAACTAAGAGAAAGGTTGTGATTACAAGTATTCAAACCTATTTCATCTAGTTGTGTTTGGTCCAAGGGCTCTACCTCTATTGGGGATCCTATAGTCTCTTCAACTTCTTTCGGGTATGTCACGGGTGGTGTGTATTCCTCAAGTGATGATGGGAGTTGTGGGGTACTTTGTAGGTTTGTACTATTTACCTCATGCTTCCTTTTCTCAACATAACATATATCCTCATCACGTGTTTTAGTAGAATCTAACCTAAACATGTTCCTAAGTATCTCAAATCCTTCTCTAGACATTTCAAGTTCTAAGTCTGATTCATAAGAACCTTCCTCAATAACTTGATTACAATGTTCAATTTGCCCAAAGGATTCATCTTTTTGCTCAATATGATCATGTTCGGCTAAATCCTCCTTAATTGTTTCCTCAAGTTGTGATGTATACAAACCCATCAATTCATTGAACTCATGGTTCACGGTTAGGAGGCTTTCCTCAAATTTTTTCCTAAGGGTCTTACTAAAAGGAATTGATCCTAACAATGATTGTTTAATATAGGCCACACATGCGCATAACTCATCAAACCTATCAAACTTTACACCCATCTCCTCTTGTATATAGCTAAGATCACTTAAAAATTCATTGGAACAACAGGAAGCAAATCTATCCGAGTAAACTAATTGTTCCTCTATTGTTAATGATCTAAATGGAATCTCCTCTGCCATGAAGACAAATGAAAATGGTTTTACAAACAAAGGGCACAAAGAAAAAGATAGACTAAAGGAATCCTATAAAAATAAAAATAAAAATCTCACTAGAAAGGATTCTAGTAAGTAGACCTAATAAAAAGAAATTCTAACCTAGACAATAAGTATTCCCCGGGCTGCGGTGCCAAAAACTTGATGCGTGGGAATTGCACTAGGCTTTACCTCTCGAGGGATCTCGAGAAGCTTACAACCCCCACCAGGCAGTGTACCTGATCGTTGTAGTATAGTATAGTGACAAGTACCGGGGGATTGATCGTTCAACTCAAGAATAGTGTCGCTAGGATTAGAAAGCCTAAAAACTAGGTCTAGAGGTGAGGGATGATTCTTTTTGTATTTTTATATTTTTATAAAAGCAAGTAAAATCTCGGGTATTGGAAGAGTGGGCGGAATTAGTTGCTAATCAACTAACCCAATAACTAAGACGCAATCAAAATAAAATAACAAAAATGTAAATAAAGCTAATTAAACTAGTGGTGTGAACAATAAATGAGAAAATTGTGTTTACTTAGATTTCATTACTCCCTAGATATCTTTTACAGGTTGATAGTTTGTTACAATTGCGTGGATGACGGGTTATATTCCTTAATACCAATCGTGGGGTGGCGTACGTACTTCCCCAACTCTATAAGCTCCTACTTCACTCCTATGTCGAGCCTGCAAGAAGCTCCTAACATGGGATCATTAGAATTCGCTCATGCATTAAATACAACCATAAAAACCTAGTACGCATTGGTTCATGTTTCTTAAGACGTTCAAGCAAGTTATCCTATGGAAGTCTGCGAGTTTTCTTAAGCCTAACATCAAAATCATTCATCCGTAACAACTATAAACAAGCAATCAACCCATAATCAACATCTAGGTTTCACTACATCTAAGCAAACACACAAGAGATCTAGCCTAGCATGTTAAAATCAAGACAAGCGTAAGATATATTCAAACAACACATAGACATATTGAATGAATTGAATGGATACTTATCTTAATTGAACATGAAAGGTTTCAAAGGGTAAAAACCCTTAAAAATACTGATAAAATCGTGCTAGGGTTTCTCCAAGTTATCCCTCTAATTGTCCTCCCTTAATGAATGAAAATTACAAAACTATATATAGATTTTCCAACGTGACGGCGTCAAGAAGAGAAATCCGACGCCGTCAACTTACTGCCCATAATAATATCGGATTGCCTAGATCCAGATCTGACGCCGTAAAGAGAAACTTTCTCTAGGCCGTCACGTGTAATGGGACTATGACAGCCTATGGTGACGCCGTCATGCCCCTTAGTGTAAAACTCTCTGGACTGTCACGGACTCTATCCACTTCACCTCTTGTAATACTCTTGACGCCGTCATGAAGAAGCTTGTGATGCTGTCAGGTACTGTTCCCAGCAAGGAAAATTAAGACTTTGGCATTTTCTTCACTTTTATGCTCCAAAAACGTCCAAAATGCTTCCTTTTCCAGAATTCACTCCAAAAGTACCTAAAATCACAAAAGGAACGATTTAGGGCAATATTTGATCAAATAAATTCCGGGCTTAAATGACCCCCTAAAAATGGATCATTTTTTGCCTCATCAATGGTTCGCCAACACATTCAGCTCATTCTGCGGAGCCCGATTCTTCAATACATCCGTTAGAGCCGGTTTCACCTGATCACCCATTTTTGTTTGTTTCACCACCTGGTAGTCCCGTGGCGTCGGACGCGCCATCTGAGATATCTGCTGAGCCTGCAGATTTGGGTGAGACTGGTAGGATTTGGACTCGGATTACCGCACCGGGCGAGAGGATCTCGCAGATGGCTGATGGACTTGAGATGGTTATTGGGGAGTTTATTGCTGAGTTGAGAGTTGATTTGACTACTATCGTGGGCAGGACGACAGCGATTAGGAGAGGTATGATGGAGATACATGAGCAGATAGAGAGTCTGCAGAGAGGTTTCATCATGGCTCGCGAGGCAGATCGCAAGCTGTGGCTGAGGAACATGGAGTTGGAGAAGGAGGTAGCAGACCTCAAGAGGGATAGTGATACTCACAGTGTCGAGTTAGGATCGTTATGGAGGGAGTTGGATGGTTTGAGATCGGAGCTGAGGAGTCTACGCCAGCATAGTGGCTAGATAGTTGGATTATGTTACCTTGTTGCTTTCTGAACCAAGGAGTGCTTGGTTAGAAAAGCTAGTTATCTTGTCTTTGATGTATTTCAGTTGTATGTTCATCTCGTTTGGAACGATTAGTATCCTTTATGTCTTTTGTAGTTGGAACGATGTCTTGATCGTTATTTGTATGGATGATGGTTATTATATATGATGTTATGTGGTTTTGGATGTCATGGAAATTGTGTTCCTGTTTGTTTTATTGATGTATTGTGGTGTATTGTTGGTATTCTACCGATGTATTGGCTTCATCTACCAAATTCTTGTTGAGCGTACGATAAATAATATCGGAGACTCATGAACCTTGTATTGTGTTTCAAATCAATGGCCCCACGACGAAACCCTGTCAGAGCTACCCGAACTGGTCCTGCAGTGACTACCCCTGGTCGCCGAGGAGGCCGTCCTACTCGAAATGTTGAAACCCCTACTCCTGACAACCTGGACACCACCAATCGCTACAACAGGAATCAAAATGTTGATGTTCAGGGAGACAATGATCATATTCCACCGAATGCACCTACAGTGGATCAAGCTATGATCAATAAACTTGTGGAACAACGTGTTGCTGAACTACTAGCTGAGTCGAATCATTCCAACAACTCTGCTGGAACTTTTCCACATGTTCGTACTAATGGATGTAACTACAAGGAGTTTCGAATGTGTGGACCCATTGAGTTTGGTGGAACTGAAAGAGTGGTCTACTTGGTCAGGTGGATAGAGAAAACTGAGTCAGTATTTAATGTCAACAATTGTGCGGAGAATGCAAAGGTAAAGTTCGCTTCCTTTACTTTTAAGGACGAAGCATTAACTTGGTGGAACAATTACCGAAATTCGGTTGGGAATGAAGTGGCCTATGCCATGACTTGGGAGCAGTTTAAGTCCTTGCTGATTCAGACTTACTACCCAAGGAATGAGGTTAAGAAGTTAGAGATTGAGTTTTGGAATCACAAAGTGAAGGGTACTGATATGGCGACTTACAATCGTCGTTACCAGGAGTTAGCCTTGCTTTGCCCAGATATGGTTCAAACTGAGACCCAAAAGATTGAGAGGTATACCGATGGGTTGCCTGTGGCTACAAGGAACGATGTGATTGCTGCTAGGCCTGCAAATGTTCATGAGGCTATCACGATCGCTCAACAATTGATGGACTCGTTGGTATTGGAAGAAGCTGAAAAGGATAAGAATGGAAAGAGGAAGAGAGACCATCACTCTAAGGGTAATGATCACCGAAACAAGTGACAAGCTGTTACTAAGGTTTATGCTATTGGGGATGGAAATAAGAGGAACCAAAATGGAGATGCACCCAAGTGTGGTCGTTGTTACAAGAATCATTCGGGACGATGTACTGTGATGTGCAAGAACTGCTCAAAGATGGGACACATAGCTAAGGATTGTAGAGCTCGACCACTTGCTATGGTTCAAGCTACTCCTGAAACTATGAGTAAGGCAAATGTTACTTGTTTTGGATGTGGGAAGAAGGGACACTATAGGAATGAGTGCAGGGAATCGTGGAACCGAGGAAATCAAGGATCGGGTGGTAATGGGTACAATCATGGAAACCGTGGAGCTGGAGGAAATCGTGGACGACATGACAATGAGAACCAACGTGTGGAAGCGGGAGCTACTCATGGGAGAGTGTATGCAATTGGGAACGAGAAAGGAGAAGACCGAACGTCGTTACTGGTACGTTCCTTCTCAATAATCGTTATGCTTCCATACTATTTGATACTGGTGCCGATAGAAGTTTTGTGTCCACTACTTTTGCACCCTTACTAGAAAAACCCCCGATTGCCTTAGGAATTGGTTATGATGTAGAGTTAGCTAACGGAAACGTAGAAAGGATTAAGACTATCATTCTCGGTTGCACGTTAAGTTTCTTGAATCACCCTTTCAACATAGATCTTCTACCCGTCACGTTAGGAAGTTTTGATGTCATCATTGGTATGGATTGGTTGTCGAAGTATCGTGCTCACATACTTTGCAATGAGAAAATCGTGCGTGTGCCTTACGGCAAGGATATTTTAAACATACAAGGAGATCGAAGAGGTTTGAGGAGCCCATCTATATTAGCGGTCATTTTTTGCACTAAGCTACCAAAGCTAATGGAAAAAGGATGTTGCCTTTTCTTAGCTCAAATCTCTGAGAAAGGAGGGAAGGAGAAGAAAGAAAGTTGCATTGGAGATGTGTCGATAGTTCGTGACTTTCCGGATGTATTTCCCGATGACTTGCCGGGAATCCCGCCCACTAGGCAAGTGGAGTTTCAGATTGAGTTGATACCTGGTGCTGCACCCGTGGCACGGGCACCTTATCGACTTGCACTGACTGAACTGGAAGAGTTGTCGAAACAATTGGCGGAGTTAGCAGAAAAGGGGTTTATACGACCAAGTTCTTCACCTTGGGGAGCCCCAATGTTATTCGTGAAGAAGAAGGATGGATCGTTTCGTATGTGTATTGATTACCGAGAGCTGAACAAGTTAACGGTGAAGAATAGATACCCGCTACCGAGGATCGACGACTTGTTCGATCAGCTTCAGGGATCGAGTGTGTATTCAAAGATCGATCTAAGATTGGGGTATCATCAACTTAGAGTTCGTGAGGAAGATATTCCGAAAATGGCTTTCAGAACCCGTTATGGGCATTACGAGTTCCAAGTGATGCCGTTTGGGTTGACTAACGCACCGGCGGTATTCATGGATCTCATGAATCGGGTGTGTAAACCTTACTTAGACAAGTTTGTGATCGTGTTCATCGACGATATTCTAATCTACTCGAAGAGTGAGAAAGAGCATAAGGAGCATCTAAGACTCATCTTAGAATTGCTCAGGCAGGAGAAGCTGTATGCCAAGTTCTCCAAATGTGAGTTTTGGATTCCAACGGTACAATTTTTGGTTCATGTGATTGATAGTCAGGGAGTTCATGTAGATCCCGCTAAGATTGAAGCTATTAAAGATTGGGCCTCACCGAAGACCCCAACTGAAGTTCGTCAATTTTTAGGTTTAGCCGGTTACTATTGAAGGTTCATTAAACGATTTTCAAAGATAGCAAAGCCGTTGACCAAATTGACTCAAAAGAATGTTAAATACGAATGGGGAGATAAGGAAGAGGAAGCATTTCAATTACTTAAGGAGATGTTGTGTAGTGCTCCTATCTTGGCATTGCTTGAAGGTAGCAAAGACTTTGTTGTTTACTGTGACGCTTCTCATAAAGGTTTGGGAGCTGTGTTGATGCAACGAGAGAAAGTGATAGCTTATGCTTCCCGACAGCTCAAGAAGCATGAGAAGAACTACACCACCCATGATTTGGAGTTAGGTGCTGTGGTTTTCGCCTTGAGGATATGGAGACATTATTTGTAAGAAACCAAGTGTGTTGTATACACTGATCACAAAAGTCTACAACACATCTTGAATAAAAAAGAACTCAAAATGAGACAGCGACGTTGGATTGAGCTGCTAAGCGATTATGATTGTGAGATCCGTTATCATCTAGGTAAAGCAAACGTCGTTGCTGATGCTCTTAGTCGAAAGGATAGAATACCACTGTTACGAGTTAGGTCATTAGGAATGACTATCATATCTCCGTTACCATCTCAAATATTAGAAGCTCAAATGGAAGCATTGAAAGCAGAAAACCGACCTACTAAAAATATATTTGGGATGGCAGAAAATGAGAAGGGATTTGTTAAGCGTTCTGATGGAATATTATGTTTTGGAGACCGAAGTTGGGTACCATTGTATGGAGGAATTCGTGAGTTGATTATGCATGAGTCTCATAAGTCAAGGTATTCTATTCACCCTGGGTCTGACAAGATGTACCAGGATCTGAAGAAATTGTATTGGTGGCCAAACATGAAGGCAGATATAGCGTTGTACGTTAGCAAGTGTTTGACATGTTCGAAGGTTAAGGCAGAACACCAAAGACCGTCAGGATTATTGACGCAGCCAGAACTCCCGGTTTGGAAATGGGAGCGTAGTATGATGGACTTTATCACCAAATTACCAAAGACAGCTAGCGGTTGTGACGCTATCTGGGTAATTGTGGATTGATTGACTAAGTCTGCTCATTTCCTGGCGATTAGTGAAGATGATAGTGTCGACAAACTTGTGAGGTTGTATGTGAAGGAAATTATTTCTCGTCATGGTGTTTCAATATCGATTATTTCTGATCGCAACAGCCATTTCACGTCAGCTTTGTGGCGATCACTTCAAACCGCTTTGGGAACGAGACTTGATATGAGTACTGCATATCATCCCCAAACCGACGGTCAGAGTGAGAGGACTATTCAGACTTTGGAGGATATGCTTCGTGCATGTATAATAGACTTTGGTAAAGGCTGGGAGAAGTACCTACCTCTTGCGGAATTCTCCTATAACAACAGATACCATACAAGTCTTAAGGCTGCACCATTTGAAGCTTTATACGGTCGTAAATTTCGTTCGCCGATTGGTTGGGCTGAGGTTGGAGATAGCCAACTCACAGGCCCTGAGCTTATTCTGGAGACTACTGAGAAAGTGACTCAAATTCGTGATTGGTTACAAGCAGCTCGAGATAGGCAGAAAAGTTACGCCGATCAGAGACGTAAACCCCTTGAGTTCGAGGTTGGAGACAAAGTGATGCTGAAAGTCTCGCCTTGGAAAGGTATGATACATTTCGGGAAACATGGGAAACTCAACCCCCGCTACATTGGACCATTTCTAATTTTGGAAAGAATTGGGCCCGTAGTTTATCGGTTGGAGCTACCACAGGAAATGAATAAAGTTCACGATGTGTTTCATGTGAGTAATTTGAAGAAGTGCCTTTCTGAGGAAACACCGGTGATACCTATGAAGGATATTCGCGTTGATGAGAGTTTGAACTTTGTGGAAGAGCCGATTGAGATTTTGGATCGAGAGATTATGCGACTCAAGCGCAGTCGTATTCTACTCATCAAGGTTCGTTGGATTTCCCGTCATGGACTGGAATTTATGTGGGAACGTGAGGATGAGTTTCGGAAGAGTTATCCTAAGCTTTTCATGTCATAGATGGTTTGTTCCGAGAGAAACCCGGGACGGGTTTCTTCTGAGGCTGGGAGGATGTGACAACTAGTAATTTAGGGAGATATTTTAAAAATCCGCATTACTTTAAAGTTTGACGATTTTAAATATTTGAATTTATCCGCGATGAATTTGTAAACTTTGAACTGTGATTTTGAATTACGTAGTTTATGTGGAATTTAAATTTGAATTATTATTTCGATATGGAATTTATGTTGAGATTTATTGATTAAGACGTGCGTGGCACTACGTTGACTCCGGCACTAGGAATAACCTAACGAATTTAAATATTTTGAGTTACGGTTTGATTTATATATTTATTGAACGTATCGTGGAGTTTTTAAAGATTTTTGGGAACAAGCTCAGGTTGAGAGTTTCGAGATGTTTTGAAAAGTTTACGGGATCGGTCCTTGCGTTTAATACCCAGTCACCACCCTTAAATATATCATTATTATTATTATTGTTTTATAAAAAAAAATAATAATAAACTACAAATTGGTCCTTGTGGTTGGGCCGGTTCACTCACAACACAAACAAACACCCTCTCTACTTCATCCCTCCCACCTCTCTCATCCCTTCCATCTCAAAACCCTAGCCGCCACCTTGGCCGGCCGACACCACCTCACCGCCGCTCGCCACCCTATACGACCACCACCATTTTAATCGCCACTTCACACTCTTTCTTTTGGTATACTCCACGCGCGAAACAAACGCCCCTAGCCCCTCGTTCACATCACCACCGCCACTTAAACACCACCACTTCCATTAATACTTGTTGGGTTTTCAAAGAAACTTGTGTTTGGAGTCGTTTTGAAGGTGAGTAGCCACGTGTTTCACCTCGTGTGCCTCGATTTGTGTTCCAATCCGTGGATACACGGATTTTTCTTGGTTGGGTTTTGTAAAACATTGATGGGAAATGATATTTTGATGACAAAACTCGTTTGGTATCCGGGTTATGGTTTTCGATTGGTGTCGACTTGTAACCATGAGCCATGGCTCACGGCTTTGCGTGGTTCAAGCCTTATGGCTTAATTTTGTTGATGGCTTTTGGTATGTGTTAATTCACATACCATTTTATGGCCAAATACCGACCCAAATTGACTAAATGAGCTAACAAATGCCAAGGAAATATGTGTTTTTATGTTGTGAACATGCAGGAACGGATTTATCACAAAAAGACAAAAAGTCAAGCAAAAACCAGAAAAACGGGCACGAGAGTGGGAAAAGGTCAGAAAGTCAAGCTGGAAATCCGGGAGTCAAATCTGAGCTCAAAGAGTCACAAGAGATCCTTGAAGTTTCACAGTTTACAAGAATGATCCTTGAAGTGTAATTTGAAGAATTTGCAAGAATGGCCCTTTCACTTTCAAAATTGGCAAGTTTAGTCCTTCATAATATATTTTTGAAGAAATATCAATTCATGTCCTTCTTTTATTCAAGAATAGCCAAATTAGTCCCTTGAAGAAGATTGAGAAAATTACAAAAACAACCCTTGCAGATTTGAAAGTTACACTTTTGGTCCTTATTACATTTCATAAACCAAAAATTCTGAAATACCAAAAACAAACTTTTGTCCAATCCATTATAAAACCCAAAATCCCAAAATAAAACCAAAGGCCTAAAACCATTTACCTATACCCAAGCCCAACCACACCACGGTCAAATTTACATAAAAAGGGTCAAAGGTCAAACTCGGTCAAATAAACATAAAAAAATTACCCCGCGTCCCATTTTTCCCCCAAATTCATATTTACCCATAACATGAACCCTAACCCTCCCAATCCAATAATTACTATCATTAAGGGTATTGTAGTCTAATCAATATGCTTCTAGAATGTCAGAGTGATGTCAGGAATATGTCAGAAGCGAAGAAACACACGGGGGGCTACGTGGCAAGAGCTGATTGGTGTGGACGCGTCATTTGGAATGATCTAAAGGTTGATATTCATTGAGCAATGATTGAAAAGAGATCAAGGGCTGTGAGGTGATGTAAACTAACACAAGTTCACACGGATTGCCAGCTTGGCAATCCGTAAACTCCCAACTCACCTCAGCTATAAATAGGAGTGTAATCTTCTCATTTAGAGTGTAGTTTTTCATATAGCGAAGCTATGTCAAATTGTAGACTTAATTGTAACTAGATTAGATGTTGTAATAGTATTTCAATTTAGTTTGAATACAATTTCAGATTTCTCTTATTTTTTTTAAAAACTAGCTTATTGTTACTTTACTAGTTAATTAGAATCTATACATAACTATTTCAGCTTATTGTCTATTAGATATCTTCATTGTTGTCATATTAGCTTAATTGATTTTAGCACTTCATTTCAGTCAATAGTTTAAAAAAATAAAAATCCAGAAAATAAAAAAAATAATAAAAAAATGCTTCAAAATAGTGGTTTCAGGTTTGAGAATAAGCTGCATTGGCTTAATAGCAATACATTCAAGCTCATATAGCTTGTTGTGTATTAGTTACTGTTCCATTCAAAGGTGTAACTGAATCATTGGATCCTGAGGTGTATATTGGATAGCTAGGTCAGACAGGGAAGGACCTGCCTATCTTAAAGATAGGCAAGCTAAGTGAACCTCCTCAATTTGTGCTGTGGAGGAAATACTTTGTAAGTTTGTATCAATTTTAATTCCACTCAAAAGGTTCCAATGCAGATCTATGGTTATTAGAATGATTACTGTGTGATTTTAATGTTATATGCTATTGTTACTGTTACATTGTTAGTGTTTGCAGTGATTTTAGTTGGAGTTTTGATGTTTGAGTTTGTTTAATAAGTTTTACAGTTGATTTGTTGACACTGAGTTTACTTTGTTCTTATTGAAATCTGTGAATCTGAGTAATTGCTTGTATTAGTTGTTAATAATTGCTCATTTGAGTTTTATATCATCTTTGGGAACCTATTAGATCATCATTGAGGTGATTTAAAGCTGAAATCAGTTTGTGTTAGTGATAAAAGACATTCGTAGGGGTGTTTGGAATTGCTGATTGTTGTGAGTAATTGTTGTTTGATTACTGGTTTAGCATCATTTACAGTTCACATTAGAGTTAGAATAGACATTTAGATAGTTAAACTAATAGGTTATATCATTGAATAGTCAAAGTAGTTATCAATATTAGTTAACTGTTAGTGAATAGATAAAACAGTTAGTATAATTGGTTAAGTAGATTTAATATAGATCATAGAAGTTTAACTCAGAGTAATTCTAGTTTAATAATACTAATAGAGTTAGATTTATCCAGGTGAAATTGGATAAAGTCAAATAGTGTAGGATTCATTATATAGTCAACTGTTGCATTGAAAATCTAGTCATAGGCTGCTGAACTTGCTTGAATTTTGAGTTGCTTACATAGGTTTTTGGTATTATAGTTGATTAATCTTGTATCTCAGTATAGCATTTGAGCTTTTGCCCCCATTTGATTGCACTGTAGAACTTATTAGGAGTGCTTTTTGAACCTGTGAATAAGCTGAGTTGACACAGGGTATTGCTTTTCATTTTAGGCCTGCAATTTTGTTCCTATGCTTGAATTTGTATATTGTGATTGATTCTGGGTTGTATCTGAGTAGATTGAGTGATTAGTATCACATTTTTGCTTGTGCATCTGCTTGTGCCTTTTCTGCTTATTGGATTAGCTTATCATTGAGCTTGTTGCATCATTCTTGGGCTTATATTGAATTCTATGATAATGTTTGATATATTTCTACATAATTGAGCTTCTGTTATCATAAAAAGGCTATTTTAAAAGTTTCAGTCAGTTTGGATCACAAGTGCTTATTAATAAGCACTTGTGATAAGCAGTTTCATAAGAATAAGCAATTTTACTATTCATTTTCATTTCAAAAAATTTTCTCAAATTCCTTTTATTATTTTTGATTTTCTGGAATGTTTTCAGATTTTTCCAAGCATTTTTACTATTTTTCTTAATTTCTTCTTGATTTTATTCATTTTAAATAGATTTGAAATACCAAAAATCCATAAAAATTCAGAAAAGGTTGTGAAAAATACAAAAATATTTTTAGAAATACTTTTATAATATTTTGGAATTTTCAGAATTAAAATTTCATTTTTCCACTTTATTTTCCTTTATTTTTAATTCATTTAAAATTACAAAAAATCAATATAAATTCATAGAAAATAGAAGAAAAGTCAAAAAAATATTTTTCTTTCTTTCAAAATTCTTTTTAATAGTTTAAGATTTTTAGAAATTTGTTTCACATTTGTAGGATCATTTTTAGTATAAAAGTCGCGTTTTATTTCGTACGTTACGTTTGAAAATTGTGTTTGCATTTTCGTTTTCACGTTCTAAACTTTTGTGCATATATAGCTTGTACCTTTTGCATTATTCACTATATCTTTTTATAATTTGAATTTCACAATCACTTCTCACTATTCACTTTTCATTACACGATTCCCAATTCGATTATTCGAAATTCCATTTGAACCTTCGTTGGGAGAACGACCCGGGAAATACTTTCCTAAGTATTTCTTAGGAAAATAAATATATACTATAATTTACACACATCAATTTTTGGCGCCGCTGCCGGGGAAGGTCGAAGTGAGTTTTTGAATATCGTTTTGAAAAATCGTGTTTTGTTAAGCCTTCCTCTATTTTGTATATATTTCTATATAAATATAAAAATTGAAAAATTCAAAACACTTTTCCTAAAGTGTTTACAAAAATACAAAAAAATTAATAAAGTTACCGCCTCGACTCTGCCGTGGAAGGGAGGGCGTTGTAAACCAAATAAGTGTCACAATATAACAAAAATGTAAATTAATTGTTTATCGGAGTATTTCAATTACTACAACCGAGCTAAGACATTAAATTGCTAGCTGAAGAGAGATCCATTCTTCTCTCCCGTCCCGTCGTGAGTGGTTTTGAAAGAAACGGTTTTCAATTAACGTTACGTTTTATAAAAATAAAAACAAAAGAAATAAAAAGTTTTTGTGATTAAAAATAAAAACAAAAAGATTTTATTTTCTCTTTTCTTTTTCATTTTCTTTTTGAATTTGCTTGTGGTGTATGCACACCCGTTCTTCTTTTGAGAGTCTTACATCTCCGTTCTCTAACCCCGAGCGGGTTTTACGACATACTAGTCGGGTTCATTTCCTTGACGACGAGGAGATGAACCAAAACGAACAACACAACGGACCCCCGCCGATGGGTGGTCCGCAGCACAATGTTATCTCGCCGATGGGACAACAACCGGCATTTGATCCACGTCCAATGGAGGAACAACTCCAATCACCATTCAATGGTGTGAGGAGAGCTATTGTTATTTCGGACATCAATGCAAATTTTGAGATCAATCACAGATTACTCAATTTGATCACGGGTTTGATCACGAAGACCCCTATGCTCACATCAGAAATTTCACCGACATTGCTGAGACAATTAGAATGAACCAATTTCCTCACGATGTGGTGAAATTGAAGTTATTTCCTTTCTCCTTAAAAGGGGCAGCCCGGACTTGGCTGGAAAAGGAACCGCCTAATTCGATTCACACTTGGAATGATCTTGCTTCCAAGTTTGTGAATTATTTATATCCTCCCTCTAAAACTTCTAACCTACGATCCCAAATCTTTCGGTTCCAACAAGCTTTTGATGAATCATTTAGTGAAGCTTGGGACCGATTCAAAGATTTGAAGGAAAAATGTCCTAACCATGGGTTCACCGACCTTCAGCAGATTGACACTTTCTATAATGGGTTATGTCATGTTGACCAAGACTCACTCAACTCTGCTGCGGGTGGGAACTTGTTGGCTAGGAAAACGAATGATTCTTTCATGATAATTGAGAATAAGGCTCGTGTGAGAATGTCTAGGAATAAACCTCAAGTGTCGAATAATGGTAAAAATAATGATGAAATGATAAGTATGATATTGGCTTTAACAAAGAAAGTTGATGCAATTTCAATTGAGAAATCAAACCATCAAGTCAATGTGGTTAGTCATGGTTGTGAGACTTGCGGTGGTCCACATTTGTATTATGAATGTACGGCCACCGGTGCCTTTTCTCATGAGAACGCGTATGCTGCAAACACGGGTAACAACAGTTATCCACAACCTCAAGGAGACCGTAATCTCCTCAGCTACCGTTCACCTCATTATCTTGGACCACCCGTTCTCGAACAACCAAACCAAGTCAATCAAGTCAACCAGATACATAATGTCCAGAATCGTAATAATCAAGGAAATCAAAATCAGAGTCGAGCTAATAACGGTTTTCAAAATCATAATCAAGGATTTAATCAAAATCGGGGTTTTCAAGGTAATTACAATCAAGGCCCGCCTCAAGGGAATTTTCAAAACCAACAAAATTATGGAAACCCTGGGAATTTTCAGAACGCTAATCATGGAAATCAAAATCATGGTAATTTCCAAAACCGTGGGCAGAATTTCAATAATAATCAAAATCAAGGTGTTATTCAAAATCCGTTGCCCATGGAAGATTTGATTAAGCAATTGATTCAAAATCAACAATCTTTTATGGCAAAATATGAAGAGTCAACACGGTTGTTTGCAAATCAAATCAGTGATATTAACAAATGTTTAAATGATTGACCCTCGAGTTCGGGTACTACTTATTTGCCAAGCAACACGATCGCAAACACGAGGGGCGAAGTTAAGGCGATCACGACTCGTAGTGGTGCTAAATATGATGGACCCACAGCTCCTACTACCTCTTCTTCTTCATCTCCGCCTAAGGTAGTGGACTGTGAGACCGAGGCGACAAAGGACCCGGTTCCTCCTATTAATAATGGAGGAGCTGAAAACGTCCAACCTCCGGTTGTCCAAAAGTCAAAGGAAAAAGAAAAAGTCATTTTTGAGAATAATGTGAAATATAAGTCTAAATTGCCATATCCGTCACGATTTAATGATGAAGAGCTCCGTGCAAAGTCTAAAAAACAAATGGAAAAATTTCTGGATATTTTTCAAAAATTGCACTTTGATATAAGTTTTATGGATGCTCTCGTGTACATGCCAAAATTTGCTTCAACGTTCAAAAACCTCATAAGTAATAAAGAGAAATTGCTTGAATTAGCCGAAACGCCGATAAATGCTCAATGTTCCGCGATTCTTCTCAAGAAGCTTCCTGAAAAGCTTGGTGATTCGGGAAAGTTTCTCATTCCTTGTTCATTGAAAGATCAAGAGGTGTGCAACGCCCTTGCCGATTCAGGTGCGAGTATTAACCTCATGCCATTATCGATCCATGAACAACTTGGAATGGGGGAGCTTAAACCGACGATAATGACTTTAGAGCTTGCTAATCAATCGATAACTCATCCGGTTGGAATTGCTGAAGACGTTTTTGTTCGTGTGAATTCGTGTACTTTTCCAGCAGATTTTGTTGTTGTTAGTTTTGAGGCTGATCCGAGAGTTCCTCTTATACTAGGGCGACCGTTTTTACGAACCGCAAAAGCCCTAGTAGATCATTTTGAGGTACTCTAACTTTACGACATGATGATGACATAATGATTTTTAAAGCCGATGATTCGAAATCAAAGAAGTACTCCGTCAAAAGCGTTGATGTTTGTGATTATTCCTTTGATGATTTTGTGAAAACTTTCGTCTCCGACTCTTCCCCATCATTTCCTCCGACTAAGGAATTTGATTCTTTTTGGGAAGAGGTCGATGAATTTCTTGCAATAGAAACGATTCTGTTTTCTGGGACTGACGAATCTTACTTTGATTCGGAGGGGATATCAATTTTCTTGATAATTTGTTGAACGATGAACCGTCAATCCCTCCGGATAAAGTTAAGACGAAGATTGAGCTTATAATTGACGATCCTCTGGAGCCCAAGCTCGAGGAATTTTTACCCGACTTTGAGAGTTTTTCCTTTGATACGACTGACGAGATGAGTGGCAATCCCACTTATTGTCCTGATATGTCAGATACGACTTATGAAGCTTTTCATTTTGATATCGATCACTCGGAAGAGATGAGTCGTGGCAGTACCACTTCTCATGCTTTTATCTCTTTTCCGGAGTATGAGTCATTTCGTTTTGATGAATTTGAATGTGAAATTGAAAAGTTTTCTAATCCTGAATATGAAAGTTTCAGTTTTGATCTTGAAGTTGATCATGATCCGGGTGTTCTTAAAAATGAGAGTTTTAATGAAAATTCTATCCCATCCCTCCCACCCGGAAAAGATTTTAACATGAGCTTGAATGATAAAATTCATAATCCCACAATTATGAAGTTTTCTTTTGATGATGATGAGTTTTTCAAGATTGTTATCATGACCTTCTTGCCATTTGTAACATTTGGTGTGATTTCTCTTATCCGTCACTCTGTGGGGAGTGAGGATGTTGTTTTTGATCCTGGTATCGTTTTTAAAAGTTTTCATTATTAAAATACCATCGGTTATCTCTTCAGGGTGGACCTTTCAACTAATTCATAAGTTTTTCAAAAATTTTGAATGAAAGCCCGAGTGAGATCATTTTTCCACGGATTTTTCCCCAAGGAAAAATTAATTCGGGGATCGAGTCAAGCTACGTGACTCGGAAATCAAAAACAAAGCGCTTCGTGGGTGGCAACCCATGCTTATCCAATTTCATCTTCTTATTTTCTATTTTCTAACAAATAACGTGAGGAGGGGGTGCCTCTTCTACTCTTGTGTTCCGTGGTTGTTTGTGATGTTTGTTAGGATTGTCCGTGATTTATGATGACTCTCGTCCTCGTTATCTTCTCTCCGCTCGAGTTTCATTCATCGGTGCTTATTGGAAATCCTATATCCGTGAATCTTATCGACTAACAATTTCTTTGGCATAATTAATAAACGGCCTAGAATTTTGTTAGGATTACCTTAACCCGTAAAAACATTGAGGACAATGTTTCATTCTAGTCTGAGGGAGGGTGAATCTTCGATTCGATTTTGACCTTGCATTTTTCACAAATGTCGTGCACTCTTGCAACTCCGTTTTTCCACCAAAAATAAAAAATTGAAAATTTTCAAAAATTTTGAGAAAAATCAATGAAAAAGTCATGGAAAAGCACAAAAAAATGTGAAAAAGTTGAAAAAGTTGTGCAAAAATATAATAAAGTTTGAATAAGTGTTTTGACACCTTGTTGACTTTCTTGCTGGCGAGAGTAGGAATAAATATTTTGACTGTTGAGCCCTAGCTTGTTCCCTTAACCAATGATGATCACATAAGCTTGTGCTAGTTTTGTACACCAGAAGCTATAAAACGCGAATTCTTTCTTAAGAATCTGCAAGTTCCCGTACTTGACTTTATACATGCGCAGCTTAAAAGCTTTCGCTAATCTTTTACATCAGGAGCTAGAAAACGCGAATTCTTCTTCTAGAATTTGCAAGTTTCCGTAACTGACTTTATATATGCGTGGCTGGTTATCGGCTAAGTATTCGCGGGTTTCATTATTTGGAATCTTAAATTGCGAAGAGCGAGAAATGATAGAGTTTATTTAGAAGTTAGATGCTAAACGTGGAGTAGTGGTTCTCTTTAGAGCTCATGAGAGGTACTTGTGGCTTTTTACTCCCATCAAATACGTCACCAATATATAATAGATGTTCTAGGTTAATTAGTGGTATTTAGGTTTGGATAATATTTAGTTCTTTGTTTTCTTAAAAGAATTTTTGCTTTAAAAGTTGGGTACATATCAAGGAACATCAAAAATAAGAGCAAAAAGTGAAAAATCAAAAGTCTAAAGTTGATTATCTATGTGGTTTTAGAGCTACCCGATAAGCTTCCATTGATGTTAAGAAAAAGTCAAGAAAGAAAAAAGTGAAAAGTATGAGAAAAAATATGAGAAAAGTGAAAAAAAAAAAATAAAGTTGAAAGTTATGATGAATAAGAGCTTGAATGTAAATAAGTTGTTGGCGCGTGAGGTGCATGTGTGTAATTCTGAATTGGACACATCAGGTGCACGTGTAGTACTCCGCAACTTATATATTTATGATGTTGTATGTACCAAAATTCCTTGATGTGGACCGAATTTCTATTGCAGTGGTTCTTAAGAGAAAATGAATAACTACTTATCGTTTAAACTTAGGTGTCACTATCGGACTAAAAAATAGTGAAACGAGAAAATATGAAGCAATTCATTTCTCAACAAAAATAAAATATTGAGATACAAAACCTAGGACATGGGAGTAAGGAGTTTCCACAAGTAACTTTTATGAGTAGTGTTACCATCTAATTTGTAGATAAGCTGTGATCTCGTTTGTACGCTCAGTTTGGGGACTTGTGAAAAATCAAGGATGACGATTGTTATCCGTATGATCGCTTCTTAAATAGAAGTGTTTCTACTCGTTGACCCTAATAATTATTGCAAAATAATAAAAGTTCAACAAACCGTCACAAGTATGAAGTATGAAAAGTACAAAAATAGAAGTGAAAGTGAAATATAGGAATAAAGGAAAAATTTTGGAAAACAGAGCGTTTTCGGGAATAAATGATTTTATTACTTCTTTCGAACCTCCTTGCTACTTTACAAAGTTAGTAGAAAGAGTTTTGAAATTATTTATCCCAAAAGCGTGAATTGATCACATTGCGTGAGGACACGACAATACCTTAGTCTGGGGGATTTTGGTATGTGTTAATTCACATACCATTTTATGGCCAAATACTGACCCAAATTGACTAAATGAGCTAACAAATGCCAAGGAAATATGTGTTTTTATATTGTGAACATGCAGGAACGAATTTATCACAAAAAGACAAAAAGTCAAGCAAAAACCAGAAAAACGGGCACGAGAGTGGGAAAAGGTCAGAAAGTCAAGCTGGAAATCCGGGAGTCAAATCTAAGCTCAAAGAGTCACAAGAGATCCTTGAAGTTTCACAGTTTACAAGAATGATCCTTGAAGTGTAATTTGAAGAATTTGCAAGAATGGCCCTTTCACTTTCAAAATTGGCAAGTTTAGTCCTTCATAATATATTTTTGAAGAAATATCAATTCATGTCCTTCTTTTATTCAAGAATAGCCAAATTAGTCCCTTGAAGAAGATTGAGAAAATTACAAAAACAACCCTTGCAGATTTGAAAGTTACACTTTTGGTCCTTATTACATTTCATAAACCAAAAATTCTGAAATACCAAAAACAAACTTTTGTCCAATCCATTATAAAACCCAAAATAAAACCAAAGGCCCAAAACCATTTAGCTATACCCAAGCCCAACCACACCACGGTCAAATTTACATAAAAAGGGTCAAAGGTCAAACTCGGTCAAATAAACATAAAAAAATTACCCCGCGTCCCATATTTCCCCCAAATTCATATTTACCCAGAACATGAACCCTAACCCTCCCAATCCAATAATTACTGTCATTAATGGTATTATAGTCTAATCAATACGGGATAATTACTGTCATTAATGTCAGAGTGATGTCAGGAATATGTCAGAAGCGAAGAAACACACGGGGGGCTACGTGGCAAGAGCTGATTGGTGTGGACGCATCATTTGGAATGATCTAAAGGTTGATATTCATTGAGCAATGATTGAAAAGAGATCAAGGGCTGTGAGGTGATGTAAACTAACACAAGTTCACACGGATTGCCAGCTTGGCAATCCGTAAACTCCCAACTCACCTCAGCTATAAATAGGAGTGTAATCTTCTCATTTAGAGTGTAGTTTTTCATATAGCGAAGCTCTGTCAAATTGTAGACTTAATTGTAACTAGATTAGATGTTGTAATAGTATTTCAATTTAGTTTGAATAAAATTTCAGATTTCTCTTATTTTTTTTAAAACTAGCTTATTGTTACTTTACTAGTTAATTAGAATCTATACATAACTGTTTCAGCTTATTGTCTATTAGATATCTTCATTGTTGTCATATTAGCTTAATTGATTTTACCACTTCATTTCAGTCAATAGTTTTAAAAAATAAAAAAATAAAAATAAATAAAAATCCAGAAAATAAAAAAAAATAATAAACAAAATGCTTCAAAATAGTGGTTTCAGGTTTGAGAATAAGTTGTATTAGCGTAATAGCAATACATTCAAGCTCATATAGCTTGTTGTGTATTAGTTACTGTTCCATTCAAAGGTGTAACTGAATCATTGGATGCTGAGGTGTATATTGGATAGCTAGGTCAGACAGGGAAGGACCTGCCTATCTTAAAGATAGGCAAGCTAAGTGAACCTCCTCAATTTGTGTTGAGGAGGAAATACTTTGTAAGTTTGTATCAATTTTAATTCCACTCAAAAGGTTCCAATGCAGATCTATGGTTATTAGAATGATTACTGTTTGATTTTAGTGTTATATGCTATTGTTACTGTTACATTGTTAGTGTTTGCAGTGATTTTAGTTGGAGTTTTGATGTTTGAGTTTGTTTAATAAGTTTTACAGTTGATTTGTTGACACTGAGTTTACTTTGTTCTTATTGAAATCTGTGAATCTGAGTAATTGCTTGTATTAGTTGTTAATAATTGCTCATTTGAGTTTTATATCATCTTTGGGAACCTATCAGATCATCATTGAGGTGATTTAAAGCTGAAATCAGTTTGTGTTAGTGATAAAAGACATTTGTAGGGGTGTTTGAAATTGCTGATTGATGTGAGTAATTGTTGTTTGATTACTGGTTTAGCATCATTTACAGTTCACATTAGAGTTAGAATAGACATTTAGATAGTTAAACTAATAGGTTATATCATTGAATTGTCAAAGTAGTTATCAAGATTAGTTAACTGTTAGTGAGTAGATAAAACAGTTAGTATAATTGGTTAAGTAGATTTAATATAGATCATAGAAGTTTAACTCAGAGTAATTCTAATTTAATAATACTAATAGAGTTAGATTTATCCAGCTGAAATTGGATAAAGTCAAATAGTGTAGGATTCATTATATAGTCAACTGTTACATTGAAAATCTAGTCATAGGCTGCTGAACTTGCTTGAATTTTGAGTAGCTTACATAGATTTTTGGTATTATAGTTGATTAATCTTGTATCTCAGTATAGAATTTGAGCTTTTGCCCCCATTTGATTGCACTGTAGAACTTATTAGGAGTGCTTTTTGAACTTGTGAATAAGCTGAGTTGACACAGGGTATTGCTTTTCATTTTAGGCCTGCAATTTTGTTCCTATGCTTGAATTTGTATATTGTGATTGATTCTGGGTTGTATCTGAGTAGATTGAGTGATTAGTATCACATTTTTGCTTGTGCATCTGCTTGTGCCTTTTCTGCTTATTGGATTAGCTTATCATTGAGCTTGTTGCATCATTCTTGGGCTTATATTGAATTCTATGATAATGTTTGATATATTTCTATATAATTGAGCTTCTGTTATCATAAAAAGTCTATTTTAAAAGTTTCAGTCAGTTTGGATCACAAGTGCTTATTAATAAGCACTTGTGATAAGCAGTTTCATAAGAATAAGCAGTTTTACTATTCATTTTCATTTCAAAAATTTTCTCAAATTCCTTTTATTATTTTTGATTTTCTGGAATTTTTCCAGATTTTTCCAAGCATTTTTACTATTTTTCTTAATTTCTTCTTGATTTTATCCATTTTTAAATAGATTTTAAATACCAAAAATCCATAAAAATTCAGAAAAGGTTGTGAAAAATACCAAAATATTTTTAGAAATACTTTTATAATATTTTAGAATTTTCAGAATTAAATTCTATTCGAACATTCGTTGGGAGAACGACCCAGGAAATACTTTCCTAAGTATTTCTTTGGAAAATAAATATATACTATAATTGACAGACATCAGGTTTTGACCTAGAAATCTTTTTTCGAGAGTATTGGTACCTTGGAGTTGTTTGTGGCTCGATTTGGATCGACTTTGATGCTTGTTGTCGTTGTTTGATGTTGCCGCGACCCAAGGGGTCCGTTTGGCAGATTTGGGTGTGCTCGGGTGAGCTTAATCCGAGACCAAATGGTCTTTGGTTTGAGTCCTTGTGACTCGTGGTCTAGCCGAGACCCAAGTGGGTCTCTCGGCACGGGTTTGGCTTGGTAAAGCAACCCGGAATACGTGTATCTTGATGACTTCTTGTTGTGCTTTATATTGTTGATATTGTTGTTGTTATTATTGTTGTTGTTATTATTGTTGTTGTGGTATTTTGTATTCGGCCGAATGCATTTGGATGGGTCGAGACCGTTCGTGGTCTAGACAATGGGATACTTTTGGATATTGTGGAGTTGTTGACGAACAGTGATATTGGGGACTGATTGTGAGAAAGTCAACTTAGAACGAAGGAGATAGGTTAGTCGGGTGCCGTAGACGGACCTTATTGTTGTAGCATGTGATTATAGGACTTGATGATGGAGATGGATTAATTTTGGTTGAGTTTGATATTATTACTTTGGACTCTTGGTTGTGCGAGTCGAAGTCACGTTGACTTTCTAGTCAACGATTGATTTCGGCAAAACGCCTTAGCACTTGGATTTGGACAATGAGCCGAGAGTGATGACTCGGACATGTGACTCATCTTATATAACTCGATATTAATAAATGATTAAAACGTAAAAATAACAAATCGTAATACTTATATTAATAATATAAACATTTATATAAATATATAAATGTGAAAACGTATATATATTTATACAAGTGCGTATATTAAGAATAAAATGTTCATGAGTAATAAAATAATAATGTGACAATGAATATTATACTATGAAAATTGTATAATAAATGTCGGGAACGTTATTATAAACAAACAATTATAAATGACGATATAATTATAACGTTGAATACTCTACGAAATGAAATGCTTTTTGGAAAATAATACGGGAAACTTACGAGTTATACGAGATCGAGGTCACTTGAGTCCAAGTGGGCCATATTAATATTTATGTTTTGACCTTTATACTTGTCACAGATGTGTGACGTTAATATAATCATTTTCCATAACTACGTAACTTATTTGATCGACGGATTAAATAGGACCTATTTGGTTATATAAAAAGGGTATATTAATGGGTCTCGTATCCTACGACGCCCATAGGTTGTGGTATGTGTACAGGAATAATGAGTTACTAAGTATCTCGTGAGGTTTACCAAATTGACGATTTAGTAAGTTTGACGATATATTTAGGTAACTTATTAAACTTAGATACTTACCATATAGTATTCTACGTGCTATGTGACTTAGGTTTTGGGTGTGATCTTAGAATAATATATTATGTAAATAAGTTGTGGAAGAGTACCAAGTCGACGGATTTGATAAACTTCGATTATTTATTTAAATAATATATTGGGCTAATATTAGACCCGTAGAGTGTTTTATTATTCTTTTTCGTTGTGGTTATCTTGGTTTGAGTTGTGTCGACCTTTCACCCGCATGAATACCAAATGCCAAACTAATACGAGAATAATAGGAGAATTGGATTTTTGGAAAGTAAAAAGAAATACGTTCGGGGTTGGGAATATTTGATTTTGAGAAAATTATTCTGAGAAGAGTTTACATTGTTAGGAAGTGCCGAGTCCGTAGTTGTTGTCTTTTGAGTTGCGATACATCTTGATTCTACCGGTTTCTTTGTGCTGATATCTGGACTTGAGGTGAGTCATAGCCCCACTTTTACTCTTTAACTTTGTTTTCAATACTTGGGGTGAGAAACGTGCAAATTATTTTATGTGGATTTTTCTCGCTTTTTGTTTAAAACTTGCTATGCTTTTAGAACTAGGTAGGTTATAGCGCATGTCGTATCCTTACGAATGCATGAACATGTCGTATCCTTACGAATGTTGGGCATGTCGCATCCTTGCGAATGAGTATTGATTTGATTTGGTTTTGTACTATAGCGTGTGCACCTATAGGTTTGGTTTAGTGATTTGAGACCTAGTCTAGCTAGCAAGCGTTTTGCGTATATGTGCACTTGATTGAATTAAGAATTTAAACCTATGATCTCACCAGCGAAAGCTGACTTTTAGCGCATTTTCTCAGGTAATTAAGTTATGATTATGGATGCTTAGATTGGAAGGCTTCGCTTGGCAACCTGGTTTAAGGATCTATTTTCTCAAACTCTGATATGTATTTGTGGACCTACGTTTATTTCTTTTGGGCCTTACTTTGGATAAATTTTGGGATGAATGTAAACTTTAAAAACCCCGTTTGGTTATGTTTTACTAATGTTTACTTTATCTCGTTCTTTTATGACTTGTGATGGATACCAATCCCCGTAGCACCCCGAAAGCTTGGTTAGTCTTTCGTTGTACCAAATTTTTGGGGTGTTACAGAGGAGGTTGAGGTGGAGGACGAGGAGTAGGCTTTTTATCTAGTATCTTAGTATTTGTATTAACTTTGTGAAACGCTGATTTAGTATTTTTATCGTATTGTAATGCGGATTTGTGGAATGGTATTGTAACGTTTAGTAATTAGGTATTGTAAACGTGGATTTGTTGAATTTGGTAATTTATTGTATTATGGATTTGTGGTATTCGAATTAATGGATTTGTTGAATTGTAGATTTTTTCCGGAAAAAATTCCGGAAAATCTGGAAAACTAGACCAAACCTACACTTTTTTTTAGCCCAGGAATAAATAGGGTCGACATAGTTGGTCCTAAATGCACTAAAACAAACTTGTTTAGGTCGACCCTATTTGCATCATTGTGACGTGGAAAGCTCCAACTGCAAATAATACTTTCATATAAAAAAAGGTAAGGTTGACATTGTCGACCCAAATTGCGAAGACAATGTCGACCCTATTTTCTCTTAATTAAAAAACAGTTTTAAGTTATTATTATAATTAAAAGATAGAAAAAAGAAAAAAAAAGAGTAGGGTCGATATTGTCGACCCAATGTTTATATAAACATGTCGACCCTACTTGTGGTCAATGGTTTTTGCTAAAACAATGCGGCCCCACTGTCGACCCTATTTATTTGTAGTGATCAATAAATTAAATATCGGATTTCACTCCACGTCAAGATCAAGATAACTATTCAAATTGAATAATAGAGTTCAGTCTTGCAATGCAAAGTGTGTTAGTCAATAATTATTAAAAAGGTAACAATCATCATACGCTTATGGTGGCTTATTTCTTCAATAAGTTGGCCAGCTTTTCAATTCCTCATCCAACATTTTAGAAACCTGCATGCTACACGTATATGAAGAGTCTTATTTTAAGTATTTGGTTTACAAACTCAGCCCCTGAGTAGTTAATTGATCGTCTTTAGACCACAGTTTCTGTCTTGATTATTCGATCATTAAAGTGCATCTCGATCTATACTAGTAATCTACTATAACACTTAAATAATTAACATGTTATGGACTTAAGTTACAAAGTAACTAATCGTATATTCACACAAGTTACACATTACTAGTATGTTAAAAGCTAAAAGTCAAGATCAACAATTCATAAAGTACAGGGACTTAAAGTGACAAGTTTAGAAGTTGTTAATAGTTTTGGCGCCAAAGTCTGTTAAACCACATCTTGTAGCCTTATAAGGCATACCTTTCCTATTGTCATTTTCAATCATCATTTTCATGTAATCTCTATTCCTGCTCTGTAACAACTCTGTAACCAACTCAATAATACAATAACAAACCATTTTCGAATCTTGTTTCAATATATAGATTCCTAATTGATTTGTTGCATTTGAAAGTGTAATTTCATTTCTTAATTGATTTCTAATTGCACGTTTCAAATGGTATCAGAGCTGGGTTCCTAAACCGCCATTAATGGCTGAATTCTGTTAGAATTCAGTTATCTCGTTAGCATTTAGTTGTACCGATTGAAAATCTTGATCTTTTTGATCACCCACCACACATACATCAATTCCGGTCATTCTAGACCATTTGTCCAATCGCAAAGACGTTCTTGATCATACTTTCTGTTTCCCAATCGAAAATACGTTAGTTAGGAATTGTGTGGTGGTCAATTGTCCTGGTACGACTGAATCAGTGGTGGTTTAGATATAGAGACAATGGTAGTTCATACAAGAACCATGGAAACTCAATAAGAAAGTTTAACTAATAGTGCAAATTCGTTGGAAACTCAATTTGCAACATTGATGAACACTGTTACGGCTATGAATAATGCTATTACAGCCCTTCAGAATAGGCTTAATAGTGGTGAAGGATCCAGTCAAAGAAGGGAGGTTTTGGGAGGTCAAACTGCTCAGAACCATAGTCAAGGTGGTCAATATGGCAGATTAACAAAGATAGAGTTTCCTAAGTTTGATGGAGAAGATGTGATAGGGTGGCTCTATAGAGTTAACAAATTCTTTGAGATGGATCAAATTGGGGATGATTTTCAAAAGATTACTCTGGTTTCAATGCATATGTTTAGAAAGGCACTCAATTGGCGCAAGCAGTTTATTAGAAGATATGGGGAAAATGTGGCTTGGGTGGAGTATGAGGCTCAGGTAAAACAGAGGTTTGAATCAGTGTTTGAAGACCCTATAGTTGAGTTGAAGAATCTCAAACAGACTACTAGTGTGCAGGTATATCAAGAATCATTTGAAGCTTTACTCAATAAGGTTGATTTGACTGAATCTTACACTATTAGTTTGTTTATTGGTGGTTTCAAAGAAGAAATTGCTCATTCTGTTAGGATGTTTAAACCTACAAGTTTGATTGATGTGTTCTGCTTGTCAAAATTGCAAGAAGTTGCTATGTCTGTGAATAAGAATAGATCTGCACCTTTACTAGCTACTCCTAAGACTCATGTGATGGGGGTAATGGTAATAGGAATGTGGGTAATAGGTTTAGAAACAATCAAGTTGTGCCTATGAATCATGCTAAGAATGTGCCAAACAGACCCTTTAGGAGATTAACACAACAAGAATTAGAGGAACAAAGGTCCAAAAATTTGTGTTTCTATTGTGATCAAAAGTACATGCCTGGACATAAATGTAGTGGTCAACTCTATTCTTTGGAAGTGATAAGTCAGGAGGAAGATGTGAGTGAAGATGAAGATTTAGTATTAACTGAAGAAGGTGTTAGTACTTATACTAGTTTAATTGATGAACCTCCATTGATTTCATTAAATGCTTTAAATGGTGTCAATACATATAGAACAATGAGGGTCAGGGGTTATGTGAGAAAGAATGTGTTGCATGTGTTAGTTGATTCAGGAAGTACACATAATTTCTTAGATTTGACCACTGCTAAGAAATTCGGTTGTAAAGTTAGAAAGATTTGTCCATTGGAAGTGTCAGTAGCCAATGGCAATATGATGCAATGTTTATATGAGTGTAAAGATTTTAAATGGGAGTTTCAAGGGGTTACTTACACCACAGATGTGATGATTTTGCCATTGGGGGGTTGTGAAATGGTACTTGGCATTCAGTGGTTATCTACATTAGGGTGGATGAGATGTAACTTCAAGAAATTGATTATGGAGTACAATTATGAGGGTAGAAGAGTGGTACTCAAAGGGACTCAACAGACTACTTTGAAGTGGATGCAGGGTAAGTGTAAGACTAGTGAGAAACATATGGCAGCTGAGTTGTCAGCAATAACTGTGTATAACTACTCTGCTACATTGTTGCAAATGAATTCTGAGTCAAGTGGTTCTAAGGAAGTTCAATTGCTTTTAGATGAGTTTGATGAAGTGTTTGAAGTGCCAACAGAGTTACCACCCAAAAGGTCACATGATCACACCATTCCTCTTATGCCAAACACACCACTGATTGGCTCAGAACAGTCAACCTAAATTAACCAAGTATATGGTCAACAAGGTCAAACTACCTAGACCAATGCTTCCAGGTAATAAAGGGTATCACCAGGTCGTTATGTCTCGACGATGTGTGGATTGTGCTTTAGCGTGCTTGTGATCGGGTGTTTATTCACAGAAAAGAGTTGTAATGAGAATTATTTGAGAATTATGAAATGAAATAGCTTAGGAAAGCTATGTGATTGATTACTGGTATTGAGATTAAGAAGAATCGATTTAAAACCTAAAAATGTATGTTTTAATTAAAAACGTACGCTGACGTACGAGAAAGAAAGTACAACTGATGAACGGAAAACGCTACAAGTGTGAAATTATTATTTTTACAATCCTAATAAATAAATAAAATTTTAAGAAAAAGAAAAATTATTTTTACACTATTTAATTATTTATTATTAATTAATTACTAATTATTTATTAATTAACTAATTAAACTAATTATGTAACAACCCGTATTTTCGGGACATTTCTCCTATTCACTATTCATACATTACTATTCACCGGTCACTATTCATCATTTTCGGAGTCAGTTTGTAATTCCGAGAAACGTTCAAAAATTTTACTATTCATGTGACACTATTCATTCCCGGAAGGAATCACTATTCATGATCATCATTCACTATTACGTAAACTGAGTTTACGAGTCTTCAAATTCGCGTAACCAATGTGGTTTAGTTGCAAATTCATGCATCATTCATTAATGACACATCATATAGACTGGAGTAGTCTACATATCATCAGTAACATTATCGGCACTTTAGATAATGCACGGATACGCATTATTTCAATTTACGTATGCTTAATTTGTAATTAACGTTACCACTCAGTTTTTACTACGAACGTATACCCAATACTCCCGACTACGATCCTAACATATTTTTATACTCATTATAATAATATAAAAATTATATTATTAATTTACCCGGTGTTCTCTAATCAATTACTATATTTCACGGTCGGAGTCTATTACTTCGTCGGTTTGCGAAATTTCAATTCAATAATTATTCTAACACCCGATTCTTACAAGGAATAATATTTTACAACTTTTACAACTTCGTCGTATTTTATTTCACCACGTTAACATTTAATTCAAGATAACCCGGTACCCGATAACACCCAATGTACAAAATGTCTAACTAAACCTTGCAACCTAAAGACATAAACATTAATTAGCCACATTTTCCCTTATTCTACTCCTTTTGTGCCGCCCCTAGCCCCTAAAACATGGATCTTGCATCCTAATTAAATAATCACTTGAATTAGACCAAGACTTAGATCAATATATATATACATCTAATGCCATATTACAAGAAACAAAAAGAAAAACTAGCAAACTCATCTTCCTTTCTCTCTTGGTGTGTGGATCGGCCAAACAAGATCAAGAAGGAGAAACCATAAACTTTTCAAGATCCAAGTGTTTATCAAGTCTTAATAATGATCTAGTTTGGATTTTGAAATAAAAATCCCTAGGTTTCTTATACATTTTCATCCAAATCACCTCAAATTTTCAAGTAAGTTACTAACAATCTTTTCTACTCGTTTAAACATCTACTTTATATATTTTCATAATTTAGTAACAAAAACATGCAAATATACTATGATCCATACCACTTATGGTTTATTTTTGTTTATAAACATAGATCTATAATTTTTATTAGCAATCTCATTAGATCCACCAAGATTGGCGATGTCTAGGACCCCATGACACCCTAAGAAGGTGTACGGTAGGATTGGGTACTTGTGGAGTTGATTTGAGATAGTTTAGTTAAGTTTTTAACAAGCCTCGAACTAGAAAAGTTAATTTTTACAAACTATATAAAGGTTCTGTCCAAAAACATGAAACGTGGGAAAATCAGTGGGTTTTGCGTAACTTTGAACCAAAGATTTAGAAAATACACTCCGAGACGAAACTATGGCCGAAAACGGGGATAAAATCCGAGTTACGACGAAAAAGATATGCTATTTTCAAGATTAATGACGAAAACTATATTTTCTGAAAATATTGAATCTGTCCCGAATTTTCTAGCTAGGAAAACTGAGATTTAATGATATCTAGACTAGCCGAGACCTTGAGAAACCTAAAGTATACTTGATTACCTTCGCGGGGATATAAAGAACATAGAAAACCGGCTTATAACGAAAAAGATACAAGTGTTTGAAATCCGACGATATATATATATTTCCATCAGCTTTTCTATTACAATTTTTGCAGCAAAACTGTCTTTGCGAGACACCACTTTCACGGCTGTTTTTCTTTATGATCGGATCAGTTTGAGTCCGAGCCGTAGTTTTATGAAATCAAGATCTTCCAACAAGCTTTTCAAATCAATTGGCCGTTTGATCATTGGACTCGTAACGAATAAACTACGACCTCATCTATATACCCGATAAACTATATATATTTTTGACAGCTTTTACTATAATAGAATTTTTCTAAGTGTTGAACATAATACTTTCAAGTAACAACAATGAGAGTCGATTTTCTCATCGATCAAGACCCGTATAGCCAAAAGTTAAATGACACGACTTCAAGATATAGTTACAAGGTTTTCAAAAACGCCGAGTTTCATCACCAACCCTTAACGTACAACATTTCGCGACTTGTTTTGCGAGGCCATTTTGGGCATATTTTCAAGTAATGAAAATGTTATTTTTGCGACGAAAACCTTATATTTGCCGATAGAACACCAAACAAGGATCGTGGAGTACCGTTTCAACATATTTACATGAAAAGTGGTTATTAACCTAACGAGACGTCAAAAATATATTTTCGACGATAAACGTTATTTTCAAAACTAATGAGTGGTATCGATAACATACGTACTTGCATGTGTAGCATCATTTCATTTCTTACATTAGAAACTATCATTCATATTAGGTTGCGATTAGAGATCGTGCCTCATTTCAGTGTATCCACTTTTGTCATCATAGTTATCGCACCAGGTGAGTTCATACCCCCTACTTTTACCTGTTTTTATAACTGTTTTGGGGGAGAATACATGCTCGTTTTTGACTAAACTCAATGTTTGAATGCGCAATTGTTTACTTAAACACTACTGTTTCTTTGAAGGCTTGATTGATTATTCAAATGCACCTATGTGTATATTGGTTGCATACTTGATTATTTTCTCACATACACAAATGCTTTATAAACATGCAACACACTTTATGAACTATTGCTTTTATGCAATATACTTTATGAACTATTGCTTTTATGCAACACACTTTATGAACTATTGCTTTTATGCAAACACTTTTATGGACCACACTGAAACTTATGCTTTATTTACACTATTACGCGGATTAGCCTAAACCCTTGAATCCCACTATGCCCAAACTCATGAACCGTCAATTCCTGCTGGGAAGCGCGAATGTTATAAATAGATCTATTGGGGGTAATTCCCCCGTTCGGTTTGATCGGATAGGCAAACGAACGTATACCATGTCGAAACACAAGTGTCTGGGATAAACACTTGTCGGGCACCTATATATGATTTAATGCTCTTTGAGCATGCACACTGTTATAGCTTCGGTTGCATGAACTTAGCGCTAGCGTAATAAACTATTTTTTCTATGTGGCATTGTATTCGTTGTAATGATCACATACTCTACTCATGGTCCACTCTTCAAATTTTACTTTAAGGTAAACTTTATTTTTATGACAATGTGCGCCACACAATGGTTACAAAACTCTCTGTTGAACTCACAATACTACTGTCTTATTATAAACCTATGAACTCACCAACCTCGTGTTGACACTTTTTAGCATGTATTTTCAGGTATTAAGCAATGGTACGCTACTGGAGGTTTTGGCAGGGCATGGCATGGTCATAGAAGACTCTGATATACATATGGGGACCGTTCTAAACTATTTTAAGGGCCTACTTCCGCACTACTATTAAAAATGTAAATTCAACATTTTTGATTAAGCTATTTTATTCAAAATGATTCAAGTGAAAACCATTTTTGAACTTGTGTTGTAATACCAATTGAGTTACACCCCAGCTACACGTATGCTTTCGCTGGACCCGATTATGGGGGTGTGACAAATTAGAATTATCAAAACTACTAAAAAGGCTTAGAAAATTAAGAAAAATTTTACAAATCTAATTAACCATCATAGGAATCCTAAAAAATTATAAAAAGTTGATTTTATGTATTTTTAAACTAATTTACTAATTATTATTATAATTATTAATTAATTTCTAATTAAACTAATTTTATTATAAAAAATAGAAAATGAACAGTATAAATTCTAGAAAAATTTATAAAAATGTTTTACCTTATATAAAAGCTAGAAAAATTAAAAATAGGTGTTACTTAATAAAATCTAATTATCCTATTTAATTACTTAATATTAATTAATAATTAATTAAACTAAAATTAATTCTAAAAACCACTAAAAGACAAAAGAAAAATCTGGAAAATTTTCTAAAATTACTTTAATATAAAAGAGACTTAATAAAAATATAAAAATGCTATATTGCTTATAAATAAGCTAAAAAGAAAATTAAAATGATAATTTCTATTAAATAGAAACTATCACTATAATTAAAATTGGTTTTTTGTGTTTTTTCTTTTTCCAAACTAATTTTACACTAAAAACTAACACTTTTTACAAAAACACTTTTTATGTAAACAAGAAATAAGCACTTTGAGTGCTTATTTGTCCAACAGTTGACTTTCTTTGACCAGTCAAGGAATTAGGCTCAAATGGAAGTGTGTGGGGTCCACAATGATTAAATTTGGTTCCTCTGAGTTACTTGGACATGTTTGAGCAAGTTTCACACAAATACGCTATGTAAATAAGCTACAAGACCACAATAAGCACTTCACTACTTGGATTCTGAGACAGAAATAGGACAACCTTATGAGGTTGTTTCAAGTGGGGTCCACTTAGCCTAAGGTCAAACAAATGGTCAAATCCTAAAGAGTACCAGGAGGGGGGTTGGGAAAACCCAAATATAGACTGTGGGACCCACTGAGGTGGCCACAAACAACCACCAAAGGTGGTGGTGTGCTGAGGGTCTGCTGATGCACAGGGCAGGGTATTGCCCTGTAGCCCACTTTGAGGGGCAGTTTAGTCTACAAAATAAAATCACAAAAATATAATAACACAAGGAATCAAGAGTTCAGCTGATAGAATAATTACCCAAGAAATTTCAAAGCTTCAATCAAAGTACAAAAATCTACAAAATTCTTGCCATTTTAAGAAAAACTGAGATGAACACTTTTTGACTTTCTGAGAAAACTTGCTAAGTTGACTTTGGTGAGTTTTGCTTGATCCTAAGTGACTAAAAACATGTTAATAAGCTAGACTAAGGTTGAATTAAGTTGAAATAACACTTTATGCTAAGTTATGAAGAACCTTTGGACTCCAAATCCCACACAGTTAACTGTGTGGGTGAGATCTTTGTAATTTTGACTTTGGACCAAAACACCACTTGTTTTTTTTTGCTCAAAATGATATACTAAGAACTATTGAATGCTACATAAACCAAATTGGACCAACAAAACACAGGGATCAGTGATGAAATTCACTAATCCAAACACTCCTTTACTTGACAGTTGTGAAGATTTTCAAAATAAACAATGATTACAACCAAACTACTAATCTCAGAAGCATAAATTATGATTACTCACACCCATTTAAACACAATTATGTCACTAACAACAACACTAACTCAGAAATCACCCATATGCTAAAATTTACTTGAAAATGGAAAGGCTAAGGAACTATTGATTTTGGTAAACAACAATGAGATTTTAAGTTAAATTATCCCTAGAAAACTTTAAATAAGCATAAATGAATTAGAATCAAGTAGTAGTAACCATGTTTATAGACAATGAGCTTAAAAATGGATGTATTGCTTACAAGTGAGCCTGTGAGCATCCAAAAAACAAGAACCACAAGAACCAAATGATTCCTAACTCCTCCCTGAGGATTTAAACCCAAAATCCAAAGCTTTCCTTGCTCCAATTCACCTCTGAATCCCAGAAATCAAATCCACACTCCACAGTTGACTTTTGTTGACTAATTTTGTATTTTTGAATTTTTTAGCTAAACTGAATTTTAAGGTCACTAGAAGCTTATAAAAGCTTCATGGGAGCTTATATGTCCTAATTGAGTCCATGATAACAAGAAACAACAACAATACACTAATGATAGATTTTTAACATGAAACTTGCACACCCTGAATTATAAAACCAAACTTGAAATTAATACTTGAAAATGTTTTACAATACACTGAAATGAGTAGAAACAACACTTTGAAAGTTTAAACATACAATGGAAATGATAAAATTTACTAGTCGACCTAAATTAAGCTAAATTACTCTCTATCTCTTTCTCAACTGCTTCCTTCCTCTTTATATGGCTTTCTCTATCTTCCTTGCACTTTTCTGAGTGAATCCCACCCATTGGATTGGGTGGGAATGATCTCAGCCTTTGAAACTACTTTTGGCGCTATTTTTCTTCTTTGTCAGGATGTTTGAGTGAGAGAGATATAGAAACAATTAAAGAAGTTTGGATGTTTGTGGGAGTTGGGGGAAGCAGGGAATGGGTTTTCTGAGGTGGAGGAGGGGGAGGTGACTTGTTGGTTTGGTTTTACAGGCTGGGAGGGGAGGAAGGTCAATGGTTGACCTTTGTTGACCGAATGGGAAAAATAGGGGTGAGTATTATTTTGAGAGGGAGTGGGCTTTTGGGTGAGATGGGCCAAGGAAAGGGTGAATGGGCCTGGGTGGATTGGGGTTGGATTTGGTTTTGGACTTAAGATAAAACAAGGGTCCGGTTTGGCTAAGATATATCACAAGGACCATTTTTGTATTTACCAAAACCTGAGGGACTGAAAATGTAATTCTCCAAAAGTATCACCAAGGACCAATGTTGCCAAGTTTAATAATCCAAAAACCATTTTTGCAATTTTTTTACTTTTCAAAATTCCCAGGGACTATTTTTGCAAATTTTCAAACTCCAGGGACCAAAGATGTAAATTTTCCAAACTTTTCACCCAAAGTCCATTTTTGATAACTTTTGATTTTTTAAGGACTTGGGTTGACTTTTCTTTCAAAATAAATGCATAGGGACTATTTTTGACAAATTTTTAAACTTGGGGGACTGAAACTGCCAATATTGCAAACTTTGATCATTTTTCATTTGTTTTTGCTCATTTTATATTTAAAACACATAAAACACAATCCCTGAGATAATTAAAGTATTTTGATGACTTTTCGATTGTTTTTGTATGTTTTGGCAGTTTAAATACGATAAAAATGATGAGTGTTTGAGCACTCATCAATCCCCCACACTAAACTATTGATAGTCCCTAGCAATCTTTTTGGAAAACTTGATGGATTTGAAAACTCTTTACCAAAATCCATCACTTCTGGAGTAGCCAAATGTTTTGATTCAATTAAGAACTATGGTCCACTTGATAACCATATGATTTATAGCAAACCACCAGCTTTCAACGGTTTTGATTTGTCTTTACCAAGAGCCGTTTGCTCCTGGACTAACCAACTCTTGATGGACCTAGTCAACATCTTGGTGAGCTGATTACCAATTATGGTTTTTCTACTGCCTTTACCACAAGCCATAATCTTGCAGGCTAGTCAACTCATTCGCTTTTTAGGATATGGCGAGTTGATTTACCATACAATTTTGGGCAAATTGCAAGCCGTCAACGGATTTGAGTTATCTTTACCAAGAGCCGTTTGCTCCTGGATTATCCAATCCTTTTGTCGGTTAGACATGGCAGACTGATACCCACAAAAATTTTGAAATAAAGTGAAAAAAATTTGAAAATTTTGGGCCAAAATGGGGGTACTTGAAAGTATTTTGTGATAAAATTCGTTAGAATTCCCTCCCCCCCCCCCCCTCCCTCCACACTTAGAATTGAATAATGTCCTCAATATTCAAAGTCCTGGCTTTTATGCCGAATCTATGAACGTAAAAAGATAATATTCGAAGCTAACTGTAGAAATGTTATTTTTCACTCTATTTTTATATATACACATTTTTTTTGGGAGCTTATATACATATATACATTTTCAAACAGCGGAGGGTTGGCCATTCCCCCACACTAGGGTGGTAGAAAGTAGAAAGAAATCAGAGATACGGGTGAAAACCCGTATTGTGCTATTGTTTTTGTTCATCGAGTCGCTAGCTTGACTCGATCCCCGAATTCAATTGTCCTTGGGGAATGTTTGGAGATCAGGGACGACCATGGATGGTATGTCCTCTCCAAAGTAATGTTTCAAACGATGTCCATTCACTTTGAAATTAGGATCGTCATTTTGAGATAATTCGACGGTGCCATAAGGATAAACCTTAACGATAGTGAATGGACCAGTCCATCGGGTTTTAAGCTTTCCCGAGAAGATCTTGAGTCTAGAGTTGAAAAGAAGGACTCGATCACCAACGTTGAAAACGCGGTTCTTGATTTTTGAGTCGTGTATCTTCTTTGTCTTTTCCTTGTAGATCAAAGAGTTCTTGTAAGCTTGATCACGAAGTTCATTTAGTTCATTCAATTGAACTTTCCGATGATCACCCGCAGTTTTTAGGTCAAATTTTGCATGCTTGAGGGCCCAATAGGCTTTATGCTCAAGCTCGATCGGAAGATGGCATGCTTTCCCGTACACAAGCTTGTAAGGCGTACACCCAATGGGTGTTTTGTAAGCCGTACGGAAAGCCCAAAGTGCATCATCTAATTTGTCCGACCACGATGCACGATTTTCACCTACGGTTCTTTCTAAAATTCTCTTAATTCCTCGATTGGAAACTTCTACTTGTCCACTTGTTTGTGGGTGGTACGCAGTAGAAAGACGGTGTTACACCATACTTTTGCATGACTTTGTCAAATTTGTCATTGCAAAAATGCGTACCACGATCACTGATAATAGCACGTGGAGTTCCAGATCGAGCGAAAAGAGCTTTCAAGAATTTTACAACAACTCGGGCATCATTAGTGGGTAAAGCTTTCGCTTCAACCCATTTTGACAAGTAGTCAACAGCCACGAGTATGTATTTGTTGCCATGAGAAGATGGAAATGGCCCCATAAAATCGATGCCCCAAACGTCAAAGATTTCACAAACTTGAATTGCATTTTGAGGCATTTCATTCTTTTGTGAAATATTCCCGTGACGTTGACAAGCGTCACAGGATTTGACTAATTCCTGGGCATCCTTGTAAATTGAGGGCCAAAAGAAACCGGAGTCAAACACCTTTTTGGCGGTGTAGTTTGGATTGTGGTGGCCCCCCGTGGGACCAGCATGGCAAGCCTTAATAATTTTAGTGGCTTCTTGGCCATACACACACCGCCGAATGACTTGATCCGCATAGATTTTGAAAAGATAGGGGTCGTCCCAGAAGTAATGTTTTACATCTTTGAAGAATTTATTTTTTTGTTGGGACGACATCCCTTTCACCACAAAGTTACCCGCAAGGTAGTTTGCAAAGTCGGCAAACCATGGGGTAATAGAGTCTCCACGAAAGGTAACCGCATTGAGTGTCTCGAGAGGGAATGTTTCATTAATTTCTTTACTCTCGAAGACATCTTGGTGGGGGTTTTCCAATCGGGAGAGATGATCAGCAGCTAGGTTCTCAGCTCCTTTCTTATCACGAATAATGATATCAAATTCCTGTAGGAGGAGAACCCAACAGAGAAGTCTCGGCTTTGCATCTTGTTTTGCAAAAAGGTACTTCAAAGCCGAGTGATCCGTATACACTATGCTTTTGGTCAGTATCAAGTATGGCCGGAATTTTTCAAAAGCATACACCACAACTAATAATTCTTTTTCGGTGGTGGTGTAATGGCTTTGAGCCTCGGTCATAGTTTTGCTGGCATAGTGTATAGGCTGAAAATGTTTTGTTTTTCGTTGCCCCAAGACTGCCCCTATCGCATAATCACTAGCATCACGCATGAGCTCGAAGGGCAAGTACCAATCCGGGGCAACAAGAATTGGTGCCTCGGTAAGCTTTTTCTTTAATGTTTAAAAACTTCGATGCACTCGGGGGAGAAGATAAAAGGAGCATCCTTTTCGAGGAGATGGGTCATAGGCCGGGCGATTTTAGAAAAATCTTGAATAAACCTACGATAGAAACCGGCATGACCCAAAAAGCTCCTAACACCTTTTACGGTTGTGGGATGAGGTAATTTTGCGATGACATCCACTTTCTCAATCCCGTTCTTTAAAATTTTATGGCCGAGGACAATGCCCTCTTCATAAAGTGACTCTTCTCCCAATTTAGACATAACTTTGTGTCTTCACAACGTTTTAGCATGCTGTCTAAATGGGAGAGACATGATTAAAACGAATCCCCAATGACCGAAAAATCGTCCATAAAGACCTCCATAGTTTTCCCGATCATGTCGGAAAATATGGCCATCATACATCTTTGAAATGTGCCCGGAGCATTACATAAACCAAATGGCATACGTTTATAAGCAAAAGTTCCGTAGGGGCACGTGAAAGTGGTCTTTTCCTGATCTTTCGGATCAATGGGAATTTGAAAGTAACCCGAGAAACCATCGAGGAAGCAATAATACTCATTCCCCACTAATCTCTCGAGCATCTGATCCATAAAGGGCAGAGGAAAATGATCTTTACGGGTGGCGTCATTTAACTTGCGATAGTCAATGCAGACACACCATCCCGTAACCAAACGAGTTGGAATCAACTCATTCTCCTCATTTGTGACAACAGTAATGCCACCCTTTTTTGGAACACAATGAATTGGGCTAACCCAAGGACTGTCCGAGATAGGGTAAATCAATCCGGCATCAAGAAGTTTAAGACTTCTTGTTTGATAACCTCGTGAATTTTTGGATTCACCCTTCTTTGTTGTTGGACTACAGGTTTGAAGTCTTCCTCCATTAAAATCTTGTGAGTACAAAATTCAGGGTCAATGCCCTTGATGTCGGAGAGTCGCCAAGCAATTGCTTGTTTATGAGACTTCAAAACCTTTATGAGAGTAGCCTTTTCCTCAACACTTAAGTCTTTAGCAATTATGACGGGTAATTTATCGTCACCCTCCAGAAATGCATATTCAAGATGAGGCGGCAAGTCCTTAAGTTCAACCTCAGGGAAGTCATCAGTTTTCTCAACATTTTTGACTTCCTCTTTATGAAGTGGTTGTGGTAGAACAGGAAGAGGAGAGGGATCTTCGTTTAATAATTTCTCAAGTATGAGAATATCCCTCTCGGGGTCAATCTATTGGTTATCAATTCCATCGGGAATCGAATCACTTTTGAGAAAGGCCTCAATTTCTTCTAAGATGAAGTCACTTCCCTCAAACGGAGTGAGGGAAGGAGAAGAATTGGCTATGATGGGATGAGAAGATTGAGTAAGGTTTTCACTCGAAGAATCATCAATGAAACCTAAAATCTCTTGAGCATACTCCTCAGCAGCCACATCGATGACATCTATTTGATTCACCGATTCACAGTCATAATTGGAGGAGTATCTCGAAGTTTGATTTAGGTTGAAGGTAATGGCTTCCGTTCCAACACGTAATGTAATCTCATGCTCAAATACATCGATAAGAGCGCGCCTAGTTCTAAGAAATCCCCTTCCAAGAATGAGAGGGACCCTAGAATCGGCATCAAAGTCAACAATCACAAAATCTGCCAGAAAATGGAACTTTCCTACTTTAACGAATATGTCCTCGGCAATGCCAAGAGGACGAGAAATTGAACGATCGGCAAGCTCTAAAGTCATGCACGTGGGAGTAAGTTCGGGAAGAGAGAGTTTCTTCCACACATAATATGGCATCAGGTTAATGCTAGCACCTCGGCCAAGGCAAAGCATTCAACCATACCCGGGAAAGTACAAGGAATGAAAAATTTCCCGGGGTCTCCAAGCTTTTCAGGAAGCTTTTTCAAAAGAACTGTTGAGCAGTTCTCATTCAGAGGAGTTCTTGCCATCTCAAAGAGTTTTTCCTTATTAGTTAACAGATATATGATTGTCGATGCAAACTTGGGCATCAAGAGAATAGCGTCCGCGAAGCTAATATCAAAGTGCAAATCTTGGAAGATTTGGAAAAATTCATCCATTTGGTGATTAGCTTTTTCGCGGAGCTTTTGTTCACTGAGACGTGATGGATAAGGAATAGAAGTTTTGGATTTAGGGTTGTCCACTGGAGTTTCTGGTGGTTCAAAGACAACTCCAGGCTTACATCTGGTTTCAGGAATAACCTGAGGTTGGACGTGTGCTGTACTTCGTGGACTAGGAGTTTGCACCTTGTCCTTTGTCACCTCAGGTTCACGTTCAACTACCTTTGGAGGAGAGGAAGAAGAGGTAGTAGGAATTGCGGGTTCATCATATGAAGCACCACTTCTTGTTGTGATCGCCTTAGCATCGCCCCTCGGGTTAGCGATCGTGTTGCTCGATAAAGTAGTACCTGAGCCTGAGGGTCGATCATTTAAAGACTTCTTGATATCAGAAATCTGGCTGACCAGCAACTTGTTCAACTCTTCTTGGGACTTCATGAATTGCTTTAACAACTCGTCAGATGAAGGCCCGGTTGGAACAATGGCTTGATTCGGATTAGGAATATTTGGAGCTCGATTTTTCGAATTGGGACCTTGATTATGAAAATTACCCTGATTAGGGTTGTTGTTTCCATGAAAATATCCCGGATTGAAATTACCCTGACCTTGGTTTCGATTAAAGTTTCCTTGATGTTGGAAACTTTGATTTTGGAAACCTTGGTTTTGATTGTGAAAACCATGACCATGATTGAAGTTACCTTGGTTTTGAAAACCTTGGTTCGCTCTATTTTGATTTTGGCCACGGTTTTGGACATTTTGGTTTTGATTAAAACCGGGAGGTCCAGGATAATGATGGTGAGGACGATAGCTAGGGTCCATAGGAGGGCGATATTGATTGCCTCCTTGATTTTGGGACCCGGCTACAGCATGAGCTTCATATGGAGTACCATCAGTAGCTGTGCAATTGTAGTAGGCATACGGCCCACCACAAGTTACACAGACTTCCACTTTTTTAACCTCTGCAGGTGGAGGATGTTGTGGAAATGAAACTTTCTTTGTTTGGGCGAGAACCAAAGCTTGAATAGCTTCAGTGAGCTTGTCAATCTTAGCAACCGTGCTAGATTGAATCACAGAAGATGAAGTGGAAGGACCCGCATTGATTTGAGAAACAATCGGTTTGCTTCGTGTAGAGCGGACCTTGGACTTGTTTTCTATGATTTGCAAAGCTTCTTTTGTGGTTCTACTCAAGAAATTACCTCCCGCGGAGGCATTGAGAGAATCCTGATCAGCTTGGCTCACGCCATTGTAAAAAGTATCGAGTTGCATCAACTCAGAGAAACCATGATGTGGACACTTGCGAAGTAATTCTTTGAAACGATCCCACGCTTCACCAAAAGATTCATCATATTTCTGAGTGAACTTGGTGATTTCGTTCTTAAGACTCGTGGTCTTGGAAGGTGGGAAGAATTCATTCACAAATTTTTTGACAAGATCTTCCCATGTCTCAATAGATCGTGGAGGTTATTTTTCAAGCCAAATCCGGGCTTGTCCCTCCAGGGAGAATGGGAAGAGAAGAAGTTTTATTGCTTCACAAGGGACATTTTTGTACTTGATGGTCGATGTGATTTTATTGAACCATCGAATGTGAGCATGAGGATCGTCCCTCTCAAAACCGTAGAATTGACTTGAGGTTACAAGATTGAGTAACCCGGTTTTGAGCTCAAAATTATCAGCCACGATGGCTGGAACAACAATGGCATCTCCGTAACCCTCGATGGGTGCTTGGAGAAGCTCACACATGGGGCGGTCTTCCGCCATGGTGACAGTGGGTGAGGCAACAGTACGGATCTCAGATCCGACTGTTGGTGCTGAACGTCTACGAGGTCTTCGAGGTTTCCGAACAAGCTCACGAAATGGGCTCGTGGAGCTTGAAGAACGAGTGCGCATGCACTAGAGATAAAAACCAATCAAAACAAAATCGAGGCAAATCCACAGTGAACTTAAACCAATAATCACAAGCAAGTGGCTTCTTTAAGAAAGGTACACCACTCACAGGGATACAAAGGCAAGTTTTAAATCTTTGGTTTGGGAACTTATTATGTTCACACCCCCAGTTGGTAGGTGTTCTGTCTTGGTTTGCGACGGTTGGTTTTTATGTATTTATTATTATTCACAAGAAAAGACGGATATTTTTGTGTTTTGTGTATGGGTAAAAAAAAACTTTTGGACAATATTTTTGGTGTCGTCTTGTTTACCAAAATCGTATTTCTTTAAGAATCACCTTAAAAGAAACACAATATAGAAAACGTAACGATCTGTTTTGTTGTTTTTTTTATTTTTTATTTTTTTGTGTTTTAACACTTTAGGAAAAGTGTTAATGACTTTTTTATGTTTTGATTTAAAATTTACAAAAGTGGTGGTTTTTGTACAGTGATTGTGGTGAAATAACACTAATCTCAATTGACGCTATAGAAACGCGCACACCTCCCCGGCAGCGGCGCCAAATTTTGATTGGCTCAGAACAGTCAACCTAAATTAACCAAGTATATGGTCAACAAGGTCAAACTACCTAGACCAATGCTTCCGGGTAATAAAGGGTATCACCAGGTCGTTATGTCCCGACGAGGTGTGGATTGTGCTTTAGCGTGCTTGTGATCGGGTGTTTATTCACAGAAAAGGGTTGTAATGAGAATTATTTGAGAATTATGAAATGAAATAGCTTAGGAAAGCTATGTGATTGATTACTGGTATTGAGATTAAGAAGAATCGATTTAAAACCTAAAAATGTACATTTTAATTAAAAACGTACGCTGACGTACGAGAAAGAAAGTACAACTTATGAACGGAAAAGGCTACAAGTGTGAAATTATTATTTTTACAATCCTAATAAATAAATAAAATTTTAAGAAAAAGAAAAATTATTTTTACACTATTTAATTATTTATTATTAATTAATTACTAATTATTTATTAATTAACTAATTAAATTAATTAGAATTATCAAAAATACTAAAAAGGCTTAGAAAATTAAGAAAAAATTTACAAATCTAATTAACCATCATAGGAATCCTAAAAAAATTATAAAAAGTTGATTTTATGTATTTTTAAACTAATTTACTAATTATTATTATAATTATTAATTAATTTCTAATTAAACTAATTTTATTATAAAAAATAGAAAATGAACAGTATAAATTCTAGAAAAATTTATAAAAATGTTTTACCTTATATGAAAGCTAGAAAAATTATAAAAAATAGGTGTTACTTAATAAAATCTAATTATCTTATTTAATTACTTAATATTAATTAATAATTAATTAAACTAAAATTAATCCTAAAAACCACTAAAAGACAAAAGAAAATTCTAAAATTTTTTCTACAATTACTTTAATATAAAAGAGACTTAATAAAAATATAAAAATGCTATATTGCTTATAAATAAGCTAAAAAGAAAATTAAAATGTTAATTTCTATTAAATAGAAGTTATCACTATAATTAAAATTGGTTTTTTGTGTTTTTTCTTTTTCCAAACTAATTTTACACTAAAAACTAACACTTTTTACAAAAACACTTTTTATGTAAACCAGAAATAAGCACTTTGAGTGCTTATTTGTCCAACAGTTGACTTTCTTTGACCAGTCAAGGAATTAGGCTCAAATGGAAGTGTGTGGGGTCCATAATGATTAAATTTGGTTCCTCTTAGTTACTTGAACATGTTTGAGCAAGTTTCACACAAATAAGCTATGTAAATAAGCCACAAGACCACAATAAGCACTTCACTACTTGGATTCTGAGACAGAAATGGGACAACCTTATGAGGTTGTTTCAAGTGGGGTCCACTTAGCCTAAGGTCAAACAAATGGTCAAATCCTGAAGAGTACCAGGAGGGGGGTTGGGAAAACCCAAATATGGGCTGTGGGACCCACTGGGGTGGCCACAAACAACCACCAAAGGTGGTCGTGTGCTGAGGGTCTGCTGATGCACAGGGCAGGGTATTGCCCTGCAGCCCACTTTGAGGGGCAGTTTAGTCCACAAAATAAAATCACAAAAATATAATAACACAAGGAATCAAGAGTTCATCTGATAGAATAATTACCCAAGAAATTTCAAAGCTTCAATCAAAGTACAAAAATCTACAAAATTCTTGCCATTTTAAGAAAAACTGAGATGAACACTTTTTGACTTTTTGAGAAAACTTGCTAAGTTGACTTTGGTGAGTTTTGCTTGATCCTAAGTGACTGAAAACATGTTAATAAGCTAGACTAAGGTTGAATTAAGTTGAAATAAAACTTTATGCTAAGTTATGAAGAACCTTTGGACTCCAAATCCCACACAGTTAACTGTGTGGGTGAGATCTTTGTAATTTTGACTTTGGACCAAAACACCACTTGTTTTTTTGCTCAAAATGATATACTAAGAACTATTGAATGCTACATAAACCAAATTGGACCAACAAAACACAGGGATCGGTGATGAAATTCACTAATCCAAACACTCCTTTACTTGACAGTTGTGAAGATTTTCAAAATAAACAATGATTACAACCAAACTACTAATCTCAGAAGCATAAATTATGATTACTCAAACCCATTTAAACACAATGATGTCACTAACAACAACACTAACTCAGAAATCACCCATATGCTAAAATTTACTTGAAAATGGAAATGCTAAGCAACTATTGATTTTGGTAAACAACAATGAGATTTTAAGTTAAATTATCCCTAGAAAACTTTAAATAAGCATAAATGAAACAGAATCAAGCAGTAGTAACCATGTTTATAGACAATGAGCTTAAAAATGGATGTATTGCTTACAAGTGAGCCTGTGAGCATCCAAAAACCAAGAACCACAAGAACCAAATGATTCCTAACTCCTCCCTGAGGATCTAAACCCAAAATCCAAAGCTTTCCTTGCTCCAATTCACCTCTGAATCCCAGAAATCAAATCCACACTCCATAGTTGACTTTTGTTGACTAATTTTGTATTTTTGAATTTTTTTTAGCTAAACAGAATTTTAAGGTCACTAGAAGCTTATAAAAGCTTCATGGGAGCTTATATGTCCTAATTGAGTCCATGATAACAAGAAACAACAACAATACACTAATGATAGATTTTTAACATGAAACTTGCACACCCTGAATTATAAAACCAAACTTGAAATTAATACTTGAAAATGTTTTACAATACACTGAAATGAGTAGAAACAACACTTTGAAAGTTTAAACATACAATGGAAATGATAAAATTTACTAGTCGACCTAAATTAAGCTAAATTACTCTCTATCTCTATTTCAACTGCTTCCTTCCTCTTTATATGGCTTTCTCTATCTTCCTTGCACTTTTCTGAGTGAATCTCACCCATTGGATTGGGTGGGAATGATCTCAGCCTTTGAAACTACTTTTGGTGCTATTTTTCTTCTTTGTCAGGATGTTTGAGTGAGAGAGATATAGAAACAATTAAAGAAGTTTGGATGTTTGTGGGAGTTGGGGGAAGCAGGGAATGGGTTTGCTGAGGTGGAGGAGGGGGGAGGTGACTTGGTGGTTTGGTTTTACAGGCTGGAAGGGGAGGAAGGTCAATGGTTGACCTTTGTTGACCGAGTGGGAAAAACGGGGGTGAGTATTATTTTGAGAGGGAGTGGGCTTTTGGGTGAGAAGGGCCAAGGAAAGGGTGAATGGGCCTGGGTGGATTGGGGTTGGATTTGGTTTTGGACTTAAGATAAAACAAGGGTCCGGTTTGGCTAAGATATATCACAAGGACCATTTTTGTAATTTACCAAAACCTGAGGGACTGAAAATGTAATTCTCCAAAAGTATCACCAAGGACCAATGTTGCCAAGTTTAATAATCCAAAAACCATTTTTGCAATTTTTTTACTTTTCAAAATTCCCATGGACTATTTCTTCAAATTTTCAAACTCCAGGGACCAAAGATGTAAATTTTCCAAACTTTTCACCCAAAGTCCATTTTTGATAACTTTTGATTTCTTAAGGACTTGGGTTGACTTTTCTTTTAAAATAAATGCATAGGGACTATTTTTGACAAATTTTTAAACTTGGAGGACTGAAACTGCCAATATTGCAAACTTTGATCATTTTTCATTTGTTTTTGCTCATTTTGCATTTAAAACACATAAAACACAATCCTTGGGATAATTTAAGTATTTTGATGACTTTTCGATTGTTTTTGTATGTTTTGGCAGTTTAAATACGATAAAAATGATGAGTGTTTGAGCACTCATCAACCACCAGTCAACATTAGGCCATATAAACATCCACCTGGTCAAAAAGATGCAATAGAAGCAATGGTGAAGGAGTTGATGGATTCAGGGGTGATAAGAAACAGTCAAAGTCCATTTTCATCACCCATTGTAATGGTTAAGAAGAAAGATGGTAATTGGAGAATGTGTATGGATTATAGGCAGCTTAACAAGGCTATAATCAAGGACAAGTTTCCCATTCCTATGGTGGAAGAGTTAATTGATGAGCTCAGTGGGTCTAAGTTTTTCTCAAAGCTTGACTTGAGGTCTGGATACCACCAAATTAGGATGAATGAGGATGATGTGTTCAAGACTGCATTTAGAACACATGAAGGGCATTATGAGTTCCTAGTAATGCCATTTGGGCTCACTAATGCTCCATCCACATTTCAATCCTTGATGAATTCTGTGTTCAAAAGGTTCTTGAGAAAGTGTGTATTAGTTTTCTTTGATGATATTTTGGTATACAGTGATAGTTTGGAGTCCCACATCAATCATTTGAGGCAAATGTTACAAGTGTTAAAGGATAATTCATTGTTTACCAAGAAAAGTAAATGTGTTTTTGCTGCTACCAGTGTTGAATATTTGGGTCATATTATTTCGGATAAGGGGGTATCAACTGATCCAACCAAAGTTCAAGCTATGGAAGAGTGGCCAGTACCATTGAATGTGAAGCAGTTGAGAGGATTTCTTGGTTTGACTGGTTATTACAGGAAGTTTATTAGAAATTATGCAGTGATAAGTAAGCCTTTGACTGAATTAACCAAAAAGAATGCTTTTCAGTGGTCTAATGAGGCACAAGTAGCTTTTGAATCTTTGAAACAAGCTATGACTCAAGCACCAGTGTTAGCTTTACCTGATTTCAAGAAGGTGTTTACAGTAGAAACAGATGCTTCAGGTGTTGGAGTGGGAGCAATGTTACAACAGGAAGGGCATCCAATTGCTTTTTTGAGTAAGACATTGTCACCAAAGCATCAAGCTCTTTCCACCTATGAAAAAGAGTTTCTGGCAGTTCTCATGGCATTAGATAAGTGGAGGGGTTACTTACTTGATAGACATTTTAAAATCAAAATAGACCACTTTAGTTTGAAATACTTGTTGGGACAGAGATTGACTACTCCTTTTCAGGTTAAATGGCTTCCAAAGTTGTTAGGTTATGACTATGAGATTTTTTACAAGAGTGGATCTGAGAATGTAGTGGCAGATGCTTTGTCAAGGGTCTCAAGTGGGGCTGAATTGAATGCTTTAGCTTTGACTTCCATAGCCTCATATTTGTTGCAACAAGTTAAAGACAACTATGTTCAAGATGGAATGTTGAGCAAGTTAATTACACAGATACAAAACAATAGTTACAAGGAGGATAAGTATACTTTGGTGGATGGATTGATTAGAAGGAAAGGCAAGTTAGTGGTGGGAAGTGATTCACAATTGAGGAATACTATCATACAACACTACCATACTGATGCAATGGGTGGTCATTCAGGTACAACAGTGACTGTCCACAGGCTTAAAACTATGTTCTATTGGAAGGGAATGCATAAGATGGTCAAACAATTTATCAGAGAATGTGATATTTGTCAAAGACGAAAACCTGATCTTGCTGCATACCCTGGTCTACTACAACCTTTACCCATTCCTGACAAAATATGGAGCTCAATTTCCATGGATTTTGTGGAAAGACTGCCAGTTTCACAAGGTAAAACAGTTATTTTTGTGGTGGTAGATAGGTTATCCAAGTATGCACATTTCATTGGGTTGCAACATTCTTTTACTGCATCAACAGTGGCACAAGCATTTATGGATAATGTGTATAGATTACATGGGTTGCATGAGTCAATTATCAGTGACAGAGATAAAGTTTTCCTGAGTCACTTTTGGCAATCTTTGTTTAAAACCATGAAGGTACAGCTCAAACTATCAACTGCCTACCATCCTCAAACTGATGGTCAGACAGAAATAGTTAATAAATGTTTGGAGTGTTATCTTAGATGTATGACTGGGGACAAGCCAAAGGAATGGTTGATGTGGTTGCCAATGGCTGAATTTTGGTATAACACTAACTATCATTCTTCAACCAACATTACACCCTATGAAGCAGTATATGGTCAACAGCCATCATTGCATATTCCTTATGTACCTGGTGAAAGTGCAGTGGAAAGTGTGGACAGAACTCTACAAGCCAGGGAAGAAGCTTTGAAGATGATAAAGTTCCACTTGCAGAGGGCTCAAGATAGGATGGTTAATCAGGCTAATAAACATAGAAGTGAGAGGGTATTTGATGTTGGTATGTGGGTATACTTAAAGTTGCAACCTCACAGGCAAGTTACTCTCAGAAGGGAACAACAACATAAGCTGTTATCCAAATATTATGGTCCTTTTCTTATTGTGGAAAAGATTGGAACTGTGGCCTACAAGTTGGAACTACCAATTGGAAGTCAGGTGCATCCAGTATTTCATGTTTCTCAGCTTAAGTTGTGTAAAGGAAGTGCAAACAAAATGGGTATTTTGCCTCATTGTGGACTAGATGGATTGTTAACTGCTGAACCCATTGCTATTTTAGACAGAAAATTGGCCAAAGTCAACAATAAACCTATGGTTTATGTACTAGTTAAGTGGTCCAATCATACTGATGAAGATGCAACTTGGGAATGCTATAGTGATTTGCTCCAAAGGTTCCCTGACTTTGAAGAGAATTCTTGAGGACAAGAATGATTTGAAGGAGTGGGAATTGTTACAAGCTAAAAGTCAAAATCAACAATTCATAAAGTACAGGGACTTAAAGTGACAAGTTTAGAAGTTGTTAATAGTTTTGGCGCCAAAGTCTGTTAAACCACATCTTGTAGCCTTATAAGGCATACCTTTCCTATTGTCATTTTCAATCATCATTTTCATGTAATCTCTGTTCCTGCTCTGTAACAACTCTGTAACCAACTCAATAATACAATAACAAACCATTTTCGAATCTTGTTTCAATCTATAGATTCCTAATTGATTTGTTGCATTTGAAAGTGTAATTTCATTTCTTAACTGATTTCTAATTGCACGTTTCATAGCAATTGTATATATAGATCTTAAGCTTTAATTAATGAATGCTGAAAGTTTGACATAAGTTTATGAATTAATAAGATAAAATACAATTTTCAAAAGACAAATACATAAGAACCACTTCAAAATATTTTTGAATCCATCATTGATTAGTGATTGTTGATTAATGTAAATTTATAGCATTATACATCAAATGAAATGGGAAACCGATTGACCTGCTGGTGTCGTCCCCCACTATCATATCCATGATACCATGACCAACATGTAGTAGTTGGATCAAAGTTGATAGCGGCAAAGTTTTGACGAATGGAAGTTCCTTTTAGGAAGGATGGATCAATGGTTCTTCCTTCATGAACATAGCGTTTTTCTAGACCCTTAAAAGTTTCAACTTGATCTTTAGTAAGGCCTTTGGTCCTATGGTGTTTGGGTAAGTAATTAAGAGTTTCCTTGTGATCGGATAATGTTGTGGGAGGCATGTTGATTCCTAGAAAACACAAAATTTAAGTTTAAGTTAATGACTTTTACAATGTGGATGTTCTAATGTATGCCTATATGAAAACAATGTGGAGGTGCGGTTATCTTGACTCATTTTGATGCTTAAAACGTTTTGTAATGCAAGTTTTGTTACAAAACAAAAGATAACCCAAACGCTCCTAATTCAATATAGCTTCGTTTGAATGTACCCAAAAATACATATTAGTTATGTATTCCCTTTAGCATTCAAGAGACATTATGCAAGTGATTTTTCAATGACGTTTTTCATTTGTTTTAACAATGTGGTGAAAGGTGGTGTTCTAGTGATTTTTGAAAGACAATGAACTTGGTGTGTTTGGTAAATCATGATAATAACAAAAAGGATACAATTCCTAACTAATGGAAATTATGATTAGTTTACAACCAAGGTTTTTCATGAATCAACAAGTTTATGCATAAACCCTAAGATTCTAGTTAATGTATGTAAATGAAAATGTTAGACTTTGATTGAAAATGCAATTATTATAGGAATACTTACAAAGTTGATTGGATTGGAAAAGATGTGAGTGAGAGCCCTAATTTTCATGTGGTAAGGTGTTTGTGAGTGAGAGATAGTTGTTTGTAAGTTGAAGTAGTGAGTTAAAAGGTGTTTGGTTTTGAATTAAGATAAAAACAAACTGCAGATACGGCGGATCAGGCGGAACCAAAGGAAGGGTTCCGCCCGTTATGTCGCAAGGTTCCACTGGTTCAGCAGGTGAAAATTTTGAATGATTTGTTTTGACTTTTGTGGTTTTATCCTAATGTTCAAAACTAAGGTTTTTAGGTTTCACGAGTCCTAAACTAAATCTAAGAGGGATGAATGATTCTCATTCAAGAGGTTTTGTGAAAACGTTGACGATATGAAACTTTCTCGGTTAAGATGTTCCTCAATGAACATTTTTACCAAGGCGATGATGATCGATCACAATATGTTAATAGAAAACACATAGGATCGGATTGTCGCTGAAGTCGATGATACTATTGAAAAGAGGAATTCCATTGTTGACTTGAGTTTGCTTGTTCTAACGGAGCTTGTTGATGTGCTTCTCCTTCCGATACTAGTTTGAGAGCCTTAAGCTGCTTAGAGAATCATTGGGTAAGTAAGTATAAAAGTGCAAGTACCACTTGTGCTTTTTCTATCAACTTAGTTACCGACATAATTCTAGTTGGCATACACTATGGTTTCTATTCCCGTTCCTTTGGGATACCATACTCTTAGGTGTGTAGTACCTTTTGATGTATCCAAACAATCTCTTCTGAAAGAATTGTTTTAGGGTCTTCTCTAATACGAGCACATAGACAAGCACTAAACATAATGTTGGATCTATTTGGTGTGAGAACAAGTAAACTTCCAAACATTTCTCTATGTTTAGTTTTACCTACGGATTCACTAATCTCATTCTTGATAAGTCATATAAGACTTAATCATTGTGAACTTGTGAGTAATTAGGAATATCTTTGAGTGATTATTCCTTGTTTTTGGAGCTTGCTTAAGTTTTCAAAAAGTCTTTCATAGATCGACACTACATTCATTTTATCTATTTTGAAAGATTTATTTTCTATCGTTGTTTTACTCTAATGTCCAAAAACTATTTTTATCGAATTTGTTTAATTACAACTATGATCCATAATTCAAGTCTTATGACCTTGTAAATTTTACTTGATTCAATGTTTGACACAAGATGAGAGATGTTATTTTCATTTTGAACTTTTGTCCTTAATGTTATGACACTATGACTTATGAATTCTTGGACATCTATGTTATCTCCTTTTAATAGTTCATCTTTCTTGCTATTTTTCTTAACTTATTTGTCTTACCATCGTTGAACTTTTGACTAAGTCATCATCTGCCAAAAATGATATCTTAGAAAGAGGTAGTCTTTCGTTGAATGTTGGATTCAACGACTCCTCGATTCTTTAGGTTTCTTTATTAAAAAAACACTATATGTTTTCATGTTTTGTAAATGTCCAAGAGATAAAACATCATAAGACTATGGGTCGAATTTGATGTGCAAATCGTAGATGTTTATAAATCATCTTCTCCCAATCATCCCATTGTATCTTCATGTGGTTTATTTTCCTTTGTGTGTCTTATATGAGATTTTATTAAAAGAGTGGTTAAATTAAGACACGATTGAACATATAGTGTTAAAAGATATTGTGTTACAAATGTTTGTGAAATGTTTTGATTTACAAGATTTGCGAGCATCACAAAAGTGTTGGCTGTTTAATCACTTTGGAGATTCTTAGTTAGCTCACTTGTAGACAAGTATTAAGTGAGACTCACTCAAGAGTATCTTGTGTCAATTCCCAAAAGTTAAAAGAACTGAAGCACCTTATATCTCCTATTCATTGTAACTTAGAAATCCTTTAAACAATGAGAAGCTAATCTACGTTATAACTAACTAAAGAAAGAACAACATAGAGTATGCACAACAAATCCTACACACGATAAACCTTAAAGATAACAAGAAGAGACAATAAAAGGTAAGTTGAAGAAATGTGTACCTTTTGAGTTCCATGAATAGATTATAAAGAAGATAATCATTAAGCGTTTAATCTTGTCATGAAGGAAGGCTTGGAAACTCAATTACTCATGAATCCAAAGAGGTTAGATAAACATAAAATATGATATTCTTAGATCATAAGCTTCTATTAGAGATTGAGATATTTCTAAATATCTCTTCTAGGCTCAACAAACTTTACTTGCTCTTTACTTGTTGATGGTGCATTTGAGTCAAATCCTAAACCGGTTTTATCTCTGAATGACTTTTGACTTTTCAACAATCTTTCAAGGGATTTTGAACTTTCTTCAAACTTAGCCAACATTTTTCCTTTTTCATTTTGCCTTTTAATTTCATGTTTGTATTCTAGACATATTTTGCATCCTAGATCAATTTCAATAGTGCTTTCTAGTCTAGACATTTTATCTTCTAACATTATCTCTTTTTCAAGATTGTTCACAAGAGATTTTGAATGTTCATTGTTAAAGATAGTTTTTAGGTCCATGTTGCATAAAAGTTTAGACTCATTTTCTAGATTAGAAAACTCTAGGATAAATGTGTCAAAGCAAAAGTGTTTGGTTTCAAATTGTACCTTGCTTGATGTTTTATCTAGTTGAGAATCACAAACCGGATAGTTGGCTTCATCTTCATCCGTGTCATTCCATGAATCGTAAGCAAGGCCACTTTGAGCTCGACATAAGTAATCACATTCACTTACACCTTCATTTAAAACATTTACACTAGTAGCATATGTATTTACTTCAACTAAGTGTCTATCTATTAGGTTTTCTAAGACTTCTAACTCATGTGTGAGATCGAATTGATCATCTTTGACTTGACATATTTCTTGATGAAAGTTGATTATATTTTTCCAAATATCATTAGCCGTTTGACAAAAATACACTCTTTCATATTCAATTCTCGGTAAAGCTTTATAAATCATTATCTTAGCTTTAGTGTTTTTATCAAACTTGAGATGATCATTTTGATTTTCAAAACTTGTTTTTGTTGGTTTGAAATCACCAATAGAAATAATGTGCCAAAGATCTTGATCAATTGATTTCACATAGTTTTCAAATTTACTTTTCCATTCAAGGAAGTTTTCTTTTTCAAATAGCGGTGGCTTTTGAATAGGTTGCCCTTCTTTGAGATTTTCAAAATCCATGGATCGATCCAAGTTTTAAAATACAATATATTTTAAAGATCTTGAGTAACGTAGCTCCTGATGCCAATTGTGGAAAACTAGAAGGGGAGTTGAATAGTTTACCTCTTTTTAACTTAATTATCTTTTAAAAACTTTACGTTTAATTAAAGATATAAACTCAAATTACTTGTTAATCTTTGAAAAGCTTTACGTGTAATTAACGATTCTAACTAAAGACAATATGTAATATGCAAAGACAAAGAAAGAAACGATCAAACCACAACACGATTGTTTATCGTGGTTCGGCTACAAGGACTCTTTTTCCTTGCCCTACATCCACGCCCCGAGTTTCCAACTCGAGAGTTTCAAGCACTAGTCAACAAGCTCCTTTCACGGGTGGAGAAACCTTTACAATCGTCGCTTACACTTTATCCGGTACAAAGCTAGATACCGGGTCCTAGTTCAAGGTAGAACCAGCCTAACGTCGCCTATCCACTATTTCCGACACTAAGCTAGATGTCGAGTTCTTTTACAAGGGTACAACCACTCCCGATAGTTCTTTTACAAGGGTACAACAACTCCCGTCACACTATGTATTTTAAGGCCTAAAATACTAACCGATCACTCTTGAATATACACAATCAAATGATGTATAAACTACACTAAGTTTACACAAGGCTAAGCTAACAAGTCTTGCAACCTTGAGTTGAAACTTGTTACTTCTTGGATGAACTTATGAACTTCTATGCTACATAAGACAATCACACAAGTGAGTTGCTACTGAGTTAGATGAGAGAATATATGAAATATATGTCCTAAAGTCATGGGTGATTTCTTGCAAGTGGTTTGGTATTTATACCCACCAGACTTTTGGCGGATACGGCGGAACCTTAGAATGGGTTCCGCCCATATACCCCAGAGTTCCGCCAGATCTGACAGTCAAACTTACAAGAAATCACATCAAGTTATTTCTAGTCAAACACACAAACTTTCAAGAGATCACATCAACACAGAATGCTTCCAAAATGTGTAAGAGCTTTATGGATAGTCAAACACACAAGCATTCCATAAATGCACATTGATGTGATGTTATACTTTCTTTATTAAGAAATATAACAAGGTTATGTTTAACATGTAAATGTAATTATACAAGACTTAAGAAACTAAAATGATGTTTTACTATAAGCTAAAGTTCATACTTTGTCATTAACAAAACTTAGCAAAGATCGTAAAATATAAATAACGTTTTTAGGCGATATTTGTATTAATAGAAACCATGTTTGCTTTTCAAATCCATTACAATGGTGAATTTACCTCACCACCAGGAAGAAGATATCTTTTTGGAGATACAGATTGGTTTGACAGAGTTCACTGTGAAACTTTTTCCATGAACTTATTGTACGAAATGTTACAAGATTTAGGTTACACGGATCGTACCCTTGTGTTTACTCACTTTAGGATACATGGGGAGTCATTGGATGATGGTTTGATACCATTAATGTCTAAAAAAGATGCGAGCAGACTTGTGGAGTATGTTTCTAGATTTAGAGAATTAAAGTTGTATATTGAAACCGGTGTTTCATTGGTAGAGTGTCAGATGATGGAATGAATGATAAGTAAGGGCAAGGGTGTGGTGATAGAAGAAATTGTGGATCATGATGTAAATGATGCTGTTGGAAAGGATCTTGATGATGAGACTGGAAACAGTCAGAAATTACCATTGTTAGAGTGGGATAAGACAAGCCAACATGGGAAGGCTGGAGTTTTTGATATATTGATTCTGACAATGAGTTCCCATCAACATTGTGTGTAGAAAAAATGCTTGCAAATCATACAAAAAGGCTGATTGATGAGTTTGAATTCAGAAGGCTATTGGAAGAGATTGACCAAGAGTTTGGGTGGAGAATTCAAGTGAGGGAATATACAGATGTGTTAGATTTTGATGATGCGGATTATGAATAGTGATTCCGGACTGCAAACCAAACGCACCCTTAATGCAACAATTTCATTAAGAAAACATTATTTGAATTTTTATCAGGAATTTAAATTTAAATGAGTATTATAGGGATTAAACATTACTCACTTTTAAGTTTTAAGAAAACGCAAGCAGGCTTTTTATGAAGTATAGACTACAAACCTCATTCCTCTTAAACTTGATGTGGACAAATCTAATTTTTCCGCATAGTGTTAATTTTTCAAAATTCACTATGAAAATTTTGTTATCTTTAAGCACGTCAATAGTGAATCTACAAGTTTTTCTAGTAACAGTTTGTGGATATATTTACCGAAGGTCTTTCTTCTGCTTTGTTTGTTGAGTTTCAAGATGAACATTCATTCTCCTCTTGCTCTAACTGTTGTGGTAATTAGTGGATTTGTTTGTATTACATTTGAATTAATATTTGTATCAGATTACTACTAGTATAGTTTAAGCCTAAGTCAATTTTTTGAGTATATATTTTGAGACATATATAATTTTTTATTAATCAACTTAATCATTCATGTCCTACAAATATATGTTTATAGATTTTAGACCGATTGAGTGCACGTATTTTGTTGTGATAATGCACGAATATGACTTTGAAAGATAAACATTATTAAAATTTATATCCAATAAATGCTCAAGAATTAGAAACAAAATCATGAATAACACAATGTCATAATGCATATCGCAGTTTTTTTAATTACTATTAGACATGTATTAAAGGCACACTAATACAATATTTTCTAACAATGGTACTATTACACGTTTATTAAAGGCACACGTAATACAATAGTTTCTAACAATGGTACACTTTCAACATGTATCAAGAAACTTGGTTGCTAGTTTATGTCGTCTTTTGAGAGCCTGAATCGAACAATCCATTAGAATTTAGTTATACATATGATCGGGCAATCGTGGTGTGGAGATGGTGACTAGCGGGAACTTTCTCTAGGTTCTTAATCCATACATTTCGTCCAAGTTAAGGTCTTGATCAGTCTTAGTATATGCAAGCAACTTCCAATTAAAACCATGCAACATGTTTGCCAGTAAAGACATCATCATCTTTAATCCAAGACTATAACCCAGGCACATCCTCCGACCTGACCCAAAGGGTAACAACTCAAAATGTTGCCCTTTCACATCTATATTTTTACCTAAAAACCTCTTGGGTCGGAAATTATCAGGGTCATCCCAAAGTTCTGGGTCCCGGCCAATACTCCATGAGTTTATAATTATTGTTGTACCTTTTGCGATATCATACCCAGCCACTTTGCAGTCTTCAAGGGCTAAATGTGGTGGTAGTAAAATGGCCACGTGGTGCAACCTCATGGTCTCTTTTAGAATTGAATCTATGAATGAGAGGTTAGGGAAATCGCTCTCTTCAACCCAACGGTCTTTGCCAATAATGCTATCGAGCTCTTCTGTTGCCTTCTTGATTAGATGAGGTTGTTTGATGAGCTCGGACATCGCCCATTCTATGGACGTTGCAGATGTATCTGTTCCACCGGCTATTAGATCCTGCAATACACAAGTGATTTAATATTTGAGATGGTATTAGATACGAAAGATTAAAAAAAAGTATAGGGTGGTGCAACACTAATAAATGTATCTATAACAGTAAAATTTGTTCGTTCGTGTGAGTTTATGTATATATACCCCGTATATGTTGACATTAATAAAAAAATTCGTTTGCTTTTTTTATCAAGTAAAGTAAATACTATAAATTTCTAAAATATGTCTTGAAGACACACATTTAAGTTTATATAAGAGTAAAATCAAAAATTATTAAATTCAAAACTACATTTTTAAGTTTATATAAGAGTAAAATCAAAAATTATTAAATTCAAAACTACATTTAGGCTACTTGCCTGCTTCTGCTTATACTCAAAATGATAAACCACAACAACAAGCAATCCTAAACACCCACCAACACAACAACACAATTTCATCCAACCTCTTTTAGTAAATCACAATCACGAACTTAAACTCGCAACACTACGATAAGACTAACTTCTACAGCTCCCAAAACTATCTCATTTCAAAACAAACAAATCATATCACAAATTTCACCTTATCCAAAATTTTCACTTTTCAAATAGCCGGATTTTGAAACCGATTAAAAAAAAGAAAAAAAAAAAGAAAAATCCATTCACTACTACAACAACCTTTTTAACATCTAATTCACATAAAGCAACAAACTTTAATCCATACCAACATAAAAAAAAAATAACAAAAAAGCACACTTTAACTAACTTTAATAACAAATTATGTAAAATAGGTGAATTAAAGTTTAAAAAAAAAGGAACCTTTTTTCAGGGATGGATTGGAAGTGATATTGAGGGTCATACGCCATTAGATTACCTAAGTCAATCTGGTAACCTTGTACATGTTTTTGTTGTTCCAACATGTTTGGTTTTATGCATTTTTGATTGTTCAAGAAAATGTTTTTTCAGGGTTTGAGTAAAGTTTTAGGTTAAATGTTTTGTAAGTGATGAATTGATATTTAATTTGCAAAGATGTCAATTTATTAAAGTATAATTACACTTTAACCTTTGCAAGATAATGTATAAATTATATACTACTAGACGAGTACCCGTGCATAGTAACATAATTTCATAATGGCAGATAGTTTTAGTGATAAAAAAATTATAGGTTATAAACAAAAAATAATGAAAATTTGAGGATTTGAGGATTAACCATAATGTTTTAAACCCGGTGAAAATTGTGTGAACTTTAATTTTCCACTAACCAAATGCAATAAACATAGCAACTATTTGAAATTGTTTAAGTTTGACATAACAGTTAGTGTAGGGATATGTTCAACAATTCGAAAAGTTTACTTTAACTCGGAATTTAGTTTAAGTTGCGGTTAGTATACTTGCGGTTAGTAGTTTAAGTTAGCTTAAAGTTTTGGAATAATTAAGTAATAGGGAAAGTTTGTTTTTAAGTTAGCATGAAATATATCTGGTCATCAGTAGTTTAAGTTAGCTTAAAGTTGAGGTTATGCGGATATTGTTAATGACAAGCAAACACGAAAGGTGGAATAGGACAATGCAGGAGATTTAGATGTTACGTTAATTTAGAAGTTATGCAACTTAATTCAATGTTAATTTAATTGAATTAGATCTTGACGTTTGATTGAATTGAAAGTGTTCGGATTTTATAAGATTAGGACTTTATTTATTTATTGATTATGCGTGTGAGATTAGGACTTTATTTATTTACTGATTATGTGTGTGAGTATAAAATTATTGTTTTGTTTATGATGATGAGACTGTAAATTTTTGTTTTAGTGTTTCATTTAAGTGTTTGATTCAAAGGGTAGGGAAGAGACCTTAGTGTTGATCAATAATAATTGAGAAAGATGAAGCTAACAAATTTTTGAAGTTGTTTATAGTTCAAATAAAAAGTTTATGGATCAAATGATAAAATAGTAGGTTATAATGGTCATTTGTTAGTTAACATTTTGTTAAATCTGCATGTTAGACAGTCAGACTTACTTATACACTTGTTTTCACTATACATTGCTTCTTATAAAATGGTTTTAATATTTCGCTAATTGTAGTTAATAGTTTACTTAAGGTCTTTTATTTCAACGTCTGAACATGTTGGCGGTAGTTGAGACCTTACTATTGACCAATAATAGTTGAGAAAGATCAAGCACACCAATTTTATTGAAAATTTTTTAAACTTCACTTTTCAAATAATTGTTTTTTGAAATTGTTTATACTTCAAATAAAATTTTTAGAGGATACTGTTGTTGAGGATAATAAGGATATGTTGGTTGAGACATGATTGAATGATTGTTGTTAATAACTGATTTGGATTTTTAAAGATAATGAAGGTTGGTGTTGTTTAGGGATAGGTAGATTAGATATTTGGTAAAATTCCTAAGTTGGGGAACTGGAATTCCTTACTCGAAGAATTGTAATGTCCTTACTCGGAGAATTAAGAAATCCTTACTCGGAGACCGTTACTCGGAGAGACATAAATCCTTACTCGGAGAATTAAACTTAAGGAAGTATATATCCCCTTAGTTGGAAGGATTATATATGAGAAGTTCTGATTTTTTAACTCGGAAAGTGCGCTCAGAACTTAACTTATTGCTTACTCGGAGGACAATTCTTACTCGGAGAATTGCAGTGCTAAGTAGGAGATCTTCAAAGCTAAGTAGGAGAAATTAATCCTTACTCGGAGAAATACAAATGCTTACTCGTAAAATAATGAAACTTAACTTTTAAAATCACTAAAAACACTATGAAACACGTTTTTTAATCCAAGTTTTTACCAAATCTAACCTATAACAACCTAAACAAACATAAACTTTAACAGTTTTAAAATGTATTTTGATTTTTTTTAAAATTTCTAACTTGGAGAACGTTTGAAACTTAAAAAAAAAAAAAAAAAAAAAAAAAAAAAAAAAAAACGATTTGGAACTTTATGAAAAACGCAACATAAACTATCCTAGGCGATTGATACCACTTGTTAGGTCACCATTCTATAACAAACACACATAAATCTGAGAGAGAGAGAGAGAGGATCTTATGATAATGATAAGTAAAATGATATTCAAAGAACCAACTCCCTATCCCTTCAAGAAAGGGGGTATTTATAGTTTCTACATGACATTGGGCATTGCCCTAATTCTAGATACTTCCAACGCGGCCAATGGGCATACTACATGAGCCGGATAATTAATAACTAACAACTATAAACCAATTATGCTAACGACCTATACAATAGTTAATGGCTGACACTTGATAATAATAATGTGTTCCTAACAATTATAGCATCTTGTATCTAGCATGATCATCATCAAAAACCTCCAAAATTACTATTTGGAAGGATTACCTCATGGTTAAGTGTTCTACCAAAATACATAGACATGTGTGTTTATGAGAAGATTTTTGAGTTTATAAGCCTATTACACCAAAAGGATATTTTTGTTATTTCAGTCCCCAAAGTATAATTTGCACTGTTGGTCTCTGCCGTTAAATATATTGTGCACCGTTAGTCCTTTTCTATTAATTTTTTATACTGGAAGTCCTTATTTCTAATAAAACTTAATGGAAAGACTTTTCTTATATTATAAAGTCAATAAAATATTATTCTGTGAAATTTGGGGTGTTACAACCTTAGCATCACAACAGCTTTTCAACACACTACCTTACTACCACTATTAGAGGCGCAATGACCACCACCTAACAAAACACATAAAAATACAACAATTGATGCAAACATACCCCATAATATGTACGCACACTCTCATACAAAAAAAAAATAAGGGTGCATTATATTTCGTTAGGTGGTGCAAACCACCTAACTGAGTCCATTTTCTCTCCTTTGCGCGCCAAGGAATTTGGCCGCCATGGACTTCACGTGTGGTGATATACCACTATAACACCTTGTCTTAGAGTCGAGCTTCATTTGATACATTCTTTGTTGGTTTGTATGAATTGGATTGGTTAAGTTTAGTTTAGAGCATGGTTGAAACAAACCCATAGTAATGTCTTTTACATATTACGAATAATATACATTGGTGTCATGTTGGTGATCGATAATAAACCGCAAGACTAACATTATAGATACCCCTTTTCTTAGAGTCGAGCATGTGGTAAGGTGACCGAAGGTTAAAACTTAACGCAAGATCAAGATAACTATTCAAACTGAATGATAGAGTTCAGTCTTGCAATGCAAAGTGTGTTAGTCAATAATTATTAAAAAGGTAACAGTCATCATACGCTTATGATGGCTTATTTCTTCAATAAGTTGGCCAGCTTTTCAATTCCTCTTCCAATGTTTTAGAAACCTACATGCTACACGTATATGAAGAGTCTTATTTTAAGTCTTTGGTTTACAAACTCAGCCCCTGAGTAGTTAATTGATCGTCTTTAGACCGCAGTTTCTGTCTTGATTATTCGATCATTAAAGTGCATCTCGATCTATACTAGTAATCTACTATAACACTTAAATAATTAACATGTTACGGACTTAAGTTACAAAGTAACTAATCGTATATTCACACAAGTTACACATTACTAGTAATTGTATATATAGATCTTAAGCTTTAATTAATGAATGCTGAAAGTTTGACATAAGTTTATGAATTAATAAGATAAAATACAATTTTCAAAAGACAAATACATAAGAACCACTTCAAAATATTTCTGACTCCATCATTGATCAGTGATTGTTGATTAATGTAAATTTATAGCATTATACATCAAATGAAACGGGAAACTGATTGACCTGCTGGTGTCGTCCCCCACTGTCATATCCATGATGCCATGACCAACATGTAGTAGTTGGAATTTAAAAAAAAAATAATAAAAAAAATAATAATAATAAGGACGTACATGGCCATGGAGATGGGATAGATCCTGATACGTAGTTGATAAAACATTTGGTTTTATCCGAAATTTTGGTTTCTAAGAGACAATTAGTTGCTTAAGATTGTATTCTATCAATGAACTATCAATTCCAAACCGTGAATAGAGTGCCTGCATGAATCAACAATTTATAACTAGTTTAGCTAAGCACGCCTTTCACGTGTGTTAAGTTTTGGTGAAATACGACACATTCTTAGGGTTTGGAGTACCTGAGCATGAATGGTGCAATGTGTGTTTTGTCCCATGCTTGAAAGACTATAATTTATAATCTCAGCACCACCTTGCTCTATAATACTTAGAACTCGTGGAAGCTCGATTCTCTTGTTACTTGCCTTAATGATTAAGTTCACCTCGAGGGTTGAATCCATTTCACTCACTTGAACGACATGTAAGTTGATTTCATTGCTCATCGCACCTCCTGACTCGTTTTCTAGCTCTTTTTTTCTAGCTGTCAATCGCTCCACCATTTCTTTCCATTGTTTTATCGAATCAGTAGCTTTTTCCAATAAACCAAACAATGGCATTCTTTCCTGTATCATATATATCCAACATAAAATTAAACACATATGATTTAAGTAACTATACTACTTCGAGTAATGTTTATGCCATTACCAGCTAGCTTAAGTTTATCGGGTTTAATTTTTAACATGTACATATACTACAACTCGAACGTTAGCTAAATGTGCATGTGCAATTTCTTCAAAATATTATTTACGTGTAGATTGTGTTTATTGAATTGTTATATATTACAGAAAATTATTGAAGAATATATGTTCTTGGATTTTGTTTGATATATGGATCAAAATCAAGATAAAAACAATGTACGTACGTAAGACTGAAGACGAAGGAGGGAGGCAAGTTTGGAGTAGAGATTCTTCATTTGATCCCGGCGTTGTTTTTCCATGGCGGCGGGTGACCGGTGAGAAGATGAACCGGAAGGGCGTTTCATGTTTTAGGTTAAGATGAGTTAAGCTATAACGATCAGTATAGTATCAGCTGCTTGCGGTCTTATATATGCATGCATGGTGCCTAATTTTTGTAATTTCAATTGACAAACGATGTTGACAAACGATATTTTTACCGTCAAGTCTATTTTCCCTAAATGATACGGAGTATATATAATAAATTAATAATAATAAAAAGTCAAAAAACAGTCGTTCTCGGAAAATTCTATCACGATACTAGGCAACTCAGCTCACGCTTAACTGTTACAACCTATTTGAATAGAGTAATGATAGAAGAACCTAATTCATAAGACTAAATTTATGTCTAATCAATTAATCATGTGACATGTGGAATGCACATTTTTTCTTTCATGATCTTCACCACTAATCTTGTCATGTGTCGTCATCATAGAGTTAGGCATGTTTTTAGGCATGAATTTTAGTCATGCAAATCATTTTCCATTTGAATAATCAATCCCCACGTGGATTTAAAAATTATAAATAGAGAAAAAGACCAAAACCACATAATAAAACACTCGCAGGTTAATCGGGCGATGCGTCGGTTGTAATAAAATTTGTGACGATAAATATTTTTTAATTCTTTGTTTTTCGTTACAACAATTTTATAAATGGTGAAAATTTTATATTTGAGTAACTTTAACTATGATGATTCTTTAAATTGTACAGGTGGTGTTTAAGTATTTAGGTTATTGGATTTTAGCAATAAATGATTAGTAAGTTAATTAGATTGTACAATGTAATAAAATTGTTGTATTGTTAAGTGAGGGGTGATTTAAAAAGAATATTAATTGTATGTGGTAGCATTCTCTTCAAATACAATTTCGAATGATATATTCTCTTTTAATTAAACGGCTCTTTCTTTGACAATCTCAAATGATAGTGAAAACGGATTAATGGGTATTCTTAAGAATTTTGTAAGATGAAGATGGTGGAGTGGTTGGAGTTATATTTTCTTAGTAGGCTCCACGTGTGCTTGTGATCCGAGTCATGATTTTAAGTAGTACTACAATCGATGTACACAATACAAGTAAAGATAATTAGCCAATAACGAATATATTTTCTTAAAGGCAAACTAACATCTCATTGAAAAACATTTGAATGAAAAATTACTATTGTAACCGAAAACTACTAATTTACATTAAAGACTAAAGACATAATTATGACTACTTTTAATTATGAGAGTTATGATCAAATGAGAAATATAATTAAGATGAGAAGAATGAGAAAAAACCACAACCACAAATATTAGATGCACCTATAAAAATAGGTGCATCTCCCTATTAATTCATTTTACTTATTTGAAATATGTGGCTACAATTTCTATCACTCTTCTTATTTCATTTATTCTTCTCACTAGATCCGTACTCTGTTTGTATATTGTATTTTCAATTATGTTTTTTTATTATATACTGAATTATGATTAATTAGCTATTCAGTTGGGATCTTGAGGAAATGAATGTATAACTTTTTGATGTACTAAAAAAATGTTGCCCCGTGATAAAAGAACTCACCTCTATTTCGTGGAGGTGAGTGAAAGAAATGACGTTTTCCTTGTGTTATGTTCTTAAAGCATTAAGTATGGTAATGCAGCAAAGCCGGTGTTGTCGGTGTTACCAGACCGTTCGTCCCGCGTTACCAACGCTGTTGGATGATGTGTTGGTCCAACAACTTGCGTTTTTTTTTTTTTTTTTAAATGGGATTTTGGTGTGTGTATGTGTTGATTGTGTGTGTTGGGTTAAAGATATTCTTTTTAAGTGGGCCGGGTTAGGTATAAAGTGGGCCAAGTTATTATTATTATTATTATTATTATTATTATTGTTTTACAAGAAATTAGTGGGAAGCCGAGAAACTATCTGGGCCCCCACGTCTCTAGCTATTGCAAAAAAAATATATATATTATTATTATTATTATTATTATTATTATTATTATTTCAAATTTGTAATATTTTTTAATGTTTTTGTATTTTTATTTAAATTAATAAAAGTTTAGTTTGTTTGAAAAATGAAAAATAATATAAAATTGTGGGTCTCAAAACATGTACTGTTAACATGTTATTGAATGTTATGATAGATGAGTGTTTTTGGGTGTTGGTGCTAAAAGTTATGAAGGTGTTGTGGCTGCAAATTTTGGGTGTTAATATGTTACCACACCTATCGCTTAGTATCATCAACAGCTACCGAGGCGGTGTCGCTATTACCGTCTAACTTTAACAATCACAGTTGTTTCCTCTCGCTTTGATATCGCGGGTATCATGCTAATAAATATTGAGCGGCGTATATATATATATATGTTTTTCAGCTTTTTTTCCTGTATTTGCAACCATTTTTTTAGGCCATAAACGCTTTGCTTTTACTGATAACGTTTTAAATGGCCTCAAGTTATTAATGCTCAAAAATTATAAATACTAGTAATAGCTTTACATAAATAAAAGAAAATAGACAAATCGATGATAAGTCGACGATATTGTTAGAATAGATAGAAACAAGCTTGACAATTTGGTTTAGTCCAAACCCATTCATACTACGTACATACACCCCACGTTTCTTGTCATGTAACGTCTGGAAAATAAATGTCTGAAAATCGCATGACTTATGAATAGGCATCGTAATTGTCTGCTAAGATATAGCCCAATTGTTGCTTTGTCTCCGATGATGTTTCACATAAGACCACCGTATTGTAATGTTTGAAAGTCGTCGCAAGTCAAGCCGTATAGCCATCCAATCAGATTGAGCAATTCTGTCGGCCCATTTTTAGTTCACATTCATTTTCCTATGTTGTGTATCAAAATAAAATAAACTCGTTACAAAGTCACTAGCACGGTACCCACGCTTTGCGTCAGCGGATACCCTGTAATAAAAAATTTTGACGAACAATATTATTATGTTCAATTATATATTTTTCGTGATATAATTTTACGCATTGCGAGAATTTTAGAGAAATAATTTTATAGCACACTATCTCATATAATTTGTATTTTTGAATAAGAGAATATTTTAATACTAACGTAATTATATATTGTACATTTAGCTTTATTGTTTGTATTTTTAAATTATTGTTTTGTGTTTGAATGGTTTGTACAATATGATTTATTATTTGTGTTACTTAATTTAAGTTTAAAGAATGTCTTAGTGACATTTAATGAAGAAAAATACATTTTTTTATTATATATAGTTAAGATAAAATATGTAATAATAATAATAATAATAATAATAATAATAATAATAATAATAAAACAAAAAAGCATATTTTACGTGTTAAATGATATCATTATTAGATTGACTATATGTATCTTTAGGTCGACATGCGATCAGATTAAGGGTCTGTTTCTTTTTCATTTATGGGAAAGGAGTGGGTCCCCTTTAGCATATTTAATATGATTATTTTTCATGTGGGGTCTAATTATTTTTCTTTAATTTATATGTATCAACAAAGGATGAGAAATGGTGTCCTTCTCAACCAGATGTTACGACCCACATAGGCCCACTTGCTACTTAATCAAAAAAAAAAAAAAAAAAAAAAAAAAAACGCACCCTAAGTCTACTCTCTTTGGGTAAAAAGGGTTTACACCATCTCAATGAGAATTTATTTATCTTTCATTGACAAAAGTTGTTTATAGATTCAATTTTTATCACAGAACCCATCAAGCAATCTTATCAACTCATTTTTTTATCAAAATAAAAACAATAAACTTCCACCCTTTTATTAAAACTTAAATATCTCGTAAACCGTAAATCGTCAAGCTACAAAAAAAAAATACCATCGCGACGAGAATTAAATTATCTTTCTATAGACATGCATTGTTATATATATTTTCGACGAATTTTTTTTTTTAATTTTCTGCCTAGAAAAATCGTATATGATTTGTAAAAATCATATGTGATTTGTAAAAATCATATATGATTCGTTAAAATCAAATCATATATGATTCTTAGCAATCATATATGATTTTTAAAAATCATATATGATTCGTAAGAATCATATATGATTTGATTTTGAATCATATATGATTTTTACAAATCATATATGATTTTTCTAGGCGGAATTTTTTTTTTAAAAAAGTTCGTCGAAAGTATATAACAATGCATGTCTATAGAAAGATGATTTAATTCTCGTCGCGATGGTATTTTTTTTTGTAACTTGACGATTTACCGTTTGCAAGATATTTTGTTTTAAAAAAAAAAAATTGTGAAAAATAAAAAAGGGTGTCTATGATTGGTTCATTTGTTTTATGCCAAATATGAGATTTATATTGATCTCATCTCATCTTTCATTAAGCAGGCAATTCAATATCCTTTCGACAAATTTATTTATTTCGTTTTTTAAGGTTATTCAATATTACATGATATGAAATCACATGTGATTATGCAAGTTTTAGAGTTCAAATCCATGTGATGTCACAAAATTACATGTGATTGCACATAATCACATGTGATTTTAATTAAAAATCACAAATGATTTACAAATCACTTGTTATTCTCTTGGGCGTAAATCTCGACACTCATAAACAATTTGAAAAGAAAGTTCGTCGAAAGTATATAAACGTGTCACTTTAATGAAAGATGATTTTATGTTTGACATGAATGTATAATTACTTTTACTCACTGGTGAACGGTTTACGAGATATTTAATTTTTAAAATAGATGTTACAAAGTGTTTTAAAATTTTGATTAGAAAATGAACTTATAGAATTGTCTCATTTGATATTTGATTTTCTTTTTTTTAATCTTTGTTGAACCAAATTCTAGTTGTGCATACTCATAAGATACGGCCCTGTTTCATAGAATATTGGACGTTACAACCAAACTAAAAAGCCTACTTGTACCATAAATATAGTCAAAGTTCAAACCTAATGTGTGCTGAAGTCTAGGGGCGAGGACAGGTTTAAAAGCAGAAATCCAGGATTATACGGACCAAAGACCGGACCGATATCTAGCCAGTTCTGATCTTAGACTAGTCGGGCGAAAGTCCGTTTTGTCTATCAACGCCTTGAGACGTGATTTTTAATTCGATGAAGTCTAGCTGGCAATTTCGACACGAAACACGAAAACACGACACGACACGACACGAAGTTAACAGGTTTCGTGTTTGGGCTTATCGTGTTTCGTGTCGTGTTCGTGTTCGTGTAAGATGACACGATAAGATAACGTGTCGTGTTCGTGTCAAGACCTCGTGTAACCTGTTAAGACACGATAAGACACGATAAGACCTGTTAAGACCTGTTAAAACCCGTTAAAGACCTGTTAAAGACCTGTTAAGATTTCGTGTTTTAGCGTGTCAAGACCTGTTAAGACCTCTTATCGTGTCTTATCGTGTCGTGTTCGTGTGACCTGTTAATTTTCGTGTTCGTGTTCGTGTTTTAAGATCTGACACGATTAGCTTATCGTGTCGTGTTCGTGTCAAGGCTTAACAGGTCCGTGTCTTATCGTGTTCGTGTCGTGTTCGTGTTGTGTGCACCTGTTATGCCAGCTCTAGATGAAGACCATACATGTCCATAGACTTAGAATTTAAAAGTGCCCATGGACACTCTTTCCTGCAACATGGTATCATCCTACTAAAGCATGGTTTATGGCCTAGGAGAATTAGTATAAAATGAAGGTCATTAACAGAAAAATCTCTTAACCACTTTCAATCATGAGGCAACCTTCTCCTAATTCTGCATATTTATATTCGTTCTGGATCGAGTGCACACAAGTTAAAGAGCTATTGCGCTTTTTGCATATATGAGTGACAACATACAATCATCCATCATTGGGAAAGTCCCCGAGTGAAACACAGTCAAACTGTCTATATCGACACAAAAAGCGGAAATAGAGGCAATATTGAATTTGTTCACTTGTTTAAAACTAACAAATTACTCAAGTCAAATGACACCTTTGGTCATTTCTATAATATTTCTGTATTTTATCATTATCGAAAGGCATTTTATATCCAAACAGTTGCTAGTCTAGGACTATCTGCCAGATAAAGAAAAGTAAAAGAACCCCTCACCCGCTCAATTCCAAACATTTATATATGTCTACAACTCTATCAGAGCACAAGCTGCTCATCAATTTACAGTGTAATACATTAGCAAGAACTTACCGTGAATCTCATGTTGGTCAGCAGTTTGTTGTAATGCACACTATGCAGAACCCTTTATCCCAAAAATAGATTAGCAAGTATTGATAACAAGATACCGATATCTTCCGACACACTCTGCGAACTAGCGATGGTGAATTTTAGAGAAGTATTCTGATGACTGTTTGTCGCATATCACCTTTTAGGTTTATCTTCTTCTAATAGTAAATGTACTATAGATTGGATGACACTATTTTCAGCAATGTTTGCAGTCTGTAATATAAAGAAAAACAAGAGCCTGAATCAGCAAAAAGAAGGCATAATGGGGGAGACCTGTGCAAGGTTATTAGAATATGATACATACATGATGGAGGAAGCAAATAATGGTTAAAAAAAGGCGAAGAAATTTGGACGGATACACAGAAAGCATGGAGGGAAAACTTGCAGATTATAAAAGTTATCAAAAGAAGGAAGAAACAGATGACAACCAAAATAAATCTTTTTTTTTTTTTTTTTTTTGGTAAACATGGGTTTCCGACTCGACATTGCAAGCCGACTAATCCCACGATGACTACCCTTTTTGGATAGCCCGGAGTCGGCGCAGGTGAACCTCCGTGGCCAGAAGGGGATTAATTTTCTCCCCGTTGGATTCGAACCCTTGACCTCTTCTTTGGAAGGTTGGTCTTACTGCTGGCGCTGGGTCACCCCTTGTGGTTACCAAAATAAATCTAAGGAAAGTTAAAACTGGAAAGAAACTGAAAAAAATATTTGCGAAGTGTTATCTAAAGTTCCTAAAAGACTTAAACTAACGAAATTAAAATGATATTTTATTAAGAATGACGAGACTTGCCCTTAACCGAAAGAGACACATGAACAGGAAAACCCAAAACTGATGACAATCTGGATTGAGCGGGTTTTTCATTGCAAAAATTAGTGAACACCCCCAAAAAATTCGATTTGAGCTCAACCAATATATACACCAACACCTGACAGTAAGCACTAATGTAGCATACCTGCGGCTTCCTAATTAGCTCCTCCAAAATTGAATGGAGTGTTAGCCGAAGTTCCTTGAAGAGAACAGCGGTTTGAGCTGGTGCAGCCATTTTCAACCAACCATCTATGATTACAAGACCAGTCTGCAAAACAAAACCACCCAAGACTAGCAAGTTTAATCCATTATAAACCATTTTAAATCTGGTCGTTGCATAAATTCCGATTCATATATTTATAAAATCTCTACATGTAAAGTATAGCCTTTTTATACATGGATTTAACCCTAATTAAACATTTCTAGGGTTTATATTTGCTAAAGTGATCTACCAAACATTTTGGTGTTTTCACTCGTGAGATTTTGTAAATTCAGAATATATTTCACCTTGTAAGAAAAATTGACAAACTTAAGTGAGTATGACTCAGATGTGTAAAAAAGTATGTCAACTGTAGAAGAAGAAAGATACCTGGTGTTGAATGTTCATGGAACCACCGAACAACAAAATGGAGTAGGGAGAAGTGATGGTAGTATCTCTAAGAAATACCTTCGTTGTCTCAACCTAGAAGCATTGACATTAGATAAGAAAAAGTTAGAACATTAACCTTACAATCAAATCATCCACGGACTTCTAATCTTAAGACAGATATTGCACAAAAAAAAAATATATATATATATATATATATATATAAAACGGATGGAACAAAAACGAACAATTGAAGTCATACCTTTTCAAGGAAAACAAGAAATGGATGTTGAAAAGTTTTAGTGTTGCTATTGACAGAAGTAGGATGAACATGGACCACCCTTCTTCCATCAAACCATACATTAGAGTCCTCGGTTGCAGGACCTGCAGACTGTCTAAGGCTATTCAGAGCTTTCTCAGAGATGCCTTGTTCTGTGGCAGCTACATTGGGATATAAACCAGCGCAAAGCAAGGCCTGCAAAGATAAATTTTGGATCCAGAATCTCAGTTTCAAAGAGAACTTGAGATGCATTTATTAACTAGTGTCACAAAATTTGTTAATCAGCACCTATTAGTAGAATTTCAAATATGAAAGTAATGAACAAGATAACTATCTCCCCATAAAGTAATTTATTTTCCATTCATAGGTCACTAATCAGAGTCCTTTGAAGTCGTATACGTGAAGCAAAAGTGAACTAGTCAGATATTTCCCTCCTAAAACAGCATGGGGTCGACCAAAATATGATATATTGAGAATTAGAGCATTAAACGTGAGTGATGGCAACCTTCACAACTGAGGAGTGATTTGAATAAACATTGAACGTTTGTGAAGCATCTGAAAACCAGCTGTCAAGTTTCTCTCTCCATTTACCACCACTCTGATGAATAAAAAACACCAACAGTTAAAGATTCCTTACAAAGGCAAGATAATCATATCTCTTAGTGATACATATACACTGTTTTATTGTGTAAACGCAGACATGCAAAAAGTGTTTCATACTATCTAATATCGCACTAAATACTAACTGTTTACAGTGTTAAAGGCACAAGGCAGTTGAGACTAGGAGAATCATGTTATCATTCCGCAATATCTCTTGTTATCTATCTTGCTGGTTTAAACTTGTTTAAAACATTTATATAAGTAGGTTTCTGTTCTCAACCATGTATCAAGTTGAGCAGTGACAGTTTCATGGTATCAAAGCAGATTATAAGGCACAAGAATCTGGAAACCACAATTAAGAACCCTGAGTTAGAAACCCTAGTCACAAAATCCACTGCATTGCATTTGCACCTACCACCCATGCTGCTGCTATCAAGCCCTTGCCTATCACAACCAATTAATTCTTATTTCATGAGTGTAGTTGGTACCTACATGTCTTCTAGTCACTAGTTGTTTATGGTATCTGAAAGCCTCTTTAGGAAGAAGTAATATAAATTCTGATCAAGATCCCTACATAACAAGTGCCTTCAGTAAGCAAGTTTTGAGAACTAATGATCTGATTTTGTGAATCACATTAATCAATAATCATCAACCATGTTATATAACCTATAAAGGAAGGTTCTGCTTATCAATAATATATCAGTTCCAGGTCTAATGCTTTCATAAATGAAGTTGAAAATTGATTACAAGTGGCATGTATTATTCCACTTATCTTCACCAGCACACTAGAATACTTTTTTGCGGATGTTCCCGTTAACAAAACCTTTCTCTTGAATCAGCGGTTACACGTAGATTACAAACAACATGCATACATATTACTATGTGTCTATGTCAAGAGACATTTAAGCTACCTGATAATTTTTTGGAAGGTCAATAAGACCAATGTCAGCCAGCAACGTTCCAAACTGTACCCGCATGTCCCTATCATGTTGGTGTACAAATTAAATATGAAATTAGAACCACACACACAGTACAGTAATTTTATCTCTTTCATTATTTCACCTATGAGAGTAATATGATAACTCAGCTTTCATTCGAAATGATATATTCGAAAAATCCATGTAGGCTGTAGATTTTATAATGATATATTCAAAACTTTTTAGGATTTGAAGAAAATAAAAAAAAATATAAAATATAAGTATAATTATAAGCCAAGAAAAACAGGGGAAGTATGTGATGAAGATTTTAAATACCATTAAGGTTCCATAGCTGTTGGAAAATATGACAAACCTTATCATGTACATAACAGAGCTGCTTAAATAATGGGACTTGCAGAACCGTTCTGCAGCGTGAGCTCCATTCTGCCAAGAGAAAGCTGTACTTGTTAGCAGGTAACTTCGTTTTCGGACCAGTGTACATCATTCATATAAAACCATGCACAACTAAACACCTAACTGAGACCACAAAAGAGAACTGTAAGATAAATATTTCAGGACCCTTAAAAGAATATTGAACTAACCTCACGTAAAATTTTATCCCATTTCTTATATGCAATCATCATAATCAAATGGTCAGACTGTCGATCCCCGTTATCCTGATCATTTGCACCCCCAGCCTTATCAGTTAATAGAGCCAACTTTGCTCTATCAACAGCATGCCTCTGAGATTGAAATAGTTTTAAATGTAATGGATCCCAACTTTCCTTCAGAAATATAAAGAGTAATATGAAAAATAAAAAAGTACCTCATCCTTCGGGTATATAAAAGGTGATTTATAGCTTAAGAATGCTGAGATTGATAGAATAGGTGATAAGCAGCCAAATATACCACCATATAACATCATCTGCATTGAATGAAACCATCAAGAACACATATTACTATATCCTATATGTAAATAAACACAATCACGGACACATTCACATTCACATGAGATCACTTTTAAAACTTAATTATCATAAATAAGTTATGTGTAATCTCACCAGCTAATCACTCAGATCCAAAAAAAGGTTCTATCAAAAGGTAGTTTTAGTATGGAAGAAATGGTGATATTAAAAGTTTGTCTTAGCATGGAAGAGGGTTATCTAGTATCAAAATATGAAATGATCACAAAACTACATGAATGTTCAAAATTCGGAAAGGCTGATAAATCAAGAACCAGGTATTGCTTATGCCAGTTATAGCCCTAATGGCTATGGTTAGCAATTTGTATTTATTGTAATCTCTAACTCCTAGTTGACTCATGTGGGAGTCGTATTAAGTTCTGATTTTCCATGTATATCACAACACATGCTACTATTTTTTACCTATGATAAAACAAGATCGAACAAAAGTAAAATCCATTTCTTTTTTTAATACCTACATTTATAACCCTCTATTTTGATCCAAAATTACCATCTTCTTTAATAGTATTAAGAGGTGCATCAATTGTTTCCTGTATTTGTTCCAGCCAATAGTCAGATTATGGTGTTCAATGGCTTTTGGATCTTGTAGTTGGTGGGGTGGCTATAATTAATCATGATTTATTTTCTTGGAAGCATACAGTTATATTAATCACAATTGAATGTATAACCATTAAACATAGCTATAAGAGCAATTTAGCACTTTTATATTTATTTTTACTATGTTCCAGAAGCACTGTTAAAAAAATTATCAAGGTAAGTACACTATAGTACTATACATAAGCCAGGTTTTGCCTTTGATGTTTTAGTGTTCAACTTTACTAAGACTGAATTCTTTAATGCTACAAATTTGTATAGCATATTATCAAAATTATCGCTGAAAGATATAATTATCATTCTCTAAAAACAAAATGTTAAGTTAATAGTAAAGATATTTACAATACGAAAATCTAAGCGTGCAGACCTTTCCAATTAATACATCGACAGGGAGTTTAGCCAAGTGATACCCGAGAGGTGTCAACTCTTCATCACCGTCAACAGCACCAACCTGAACCATATTCCAGTCAGCGCATAACATGGAAACTAATACTTGCAAGTAACAACATTTAATTAAGTTGTAGGACACATGATAAACGAAATAAGATGCTATGATATCATAATACCTCATATAACAATGCAACTGCTGAAGTGATGGCCTCTTCCGTTGGAGGTTCAAGGGCCTAGGAGCATAATCAACCACCAGATGTATATCAGTGAAGGAAAAGGAGCATCAGGCAGCCAATGAAATCCAAAAAAAGATGTAGTTAATCTTCTACTACATATCTAATTTACCTTCTGCAAAAATGGCATTATGCGACCAAGAGAAAGTAATTTGATTTGTAAGCACAATTCTACCAGTGGCATCCGCAACATCTCTGGGAGCTTCAGACAACAAAGAACACATCAAGTGGGTCTCAAATAAGTAGCCACCATACATACATGTAAAAATAATAATGATACCTGAAATGGCCGCATGAGCTTTTCAAATCTGTGACGTGTATACAAGCAAAAGCAAATTCCCGGTTTTACACGTCCAGCTCTTCCCCGTCGCTGCCTTGCATTAGTTCGAGATATCCAGTCATCAACAATGCTCGATAGTTTCTAGTGGCATAATAAATATATTATCAAACTAGCAACATTAACATAAAGCAAACTAAGTATTGTTTATATAAGTTTCTTTTGCAAGATTGTTGTATGAATAAGGATCTACATTTGAGAATACGATTATAGGGAGACAAGATGCCTTTTCATAGTTATATTAATATTGCAACCAAAGCTGACTAAGTTGATACATGCCTTATAAGCAGAATGGAAATAAACGTACAAGGTGCCAACTCACGAATTATTAATGAATATAGGTGAGAAATTGACAAACCTTCCTTGGGTTGTAACGATTCTCCTTATGCTTGCCACAGTCAATGACATAAACTACATCGTCTATCGTAATACTAGTCTGCAATATTTGTGGCTATTATTACCTGCAACATAAAACAATTTATAAAACATATGACTGGAAACTAATGATAGATAATGAATGGCATCTAATGAGATGTAAATTCCATGAACCCCTTCATAATGAACATCTATAACTTCAATAATATCCTGTTTGTGTGTCAAGGGTCATATTATACCCATGCCACATCTAGCCATGAAAGCACAATGAACCAACAGCAAAATATGGTGTATTACCTTGCGGATACCATCAGCAGGTCTTTGGAACACTTTTTTCTGCTCAGATGAAGCAATATTTGAATGCAGTGGTAGAAGCCATTCAGATGCTTCCCCGCGAAATTGGTAAGAAGCAGCTAATTTGTCAAGCAATGTGTGAATTTCAGCAACTCCCTGTTAGAAGAAACCAACTTATTCTAACCCATAAATAAATTGCCACAAAGAAAACCACAGAAGCATATATAGAACATAAGATCATCAATCATGGGACTTACTGGTAAAAAGACCAATATTGCACCCTCAGGATAAGTTTCATCAACATGACAAATTAAGTCCTCAAGAAGATCATAATCAATAACATCTTCATTCAGTTTTTTCTGTCAGAAAGGATACACAATTCGTAAAATTGAACTCCAGAAGTGTATAACCTTATCAAGCATTATAGAAACATTTACCAGATTTTGCTGAGTTTGCTCACTGTATGTTTGATAGTTTTCTGGGACATAATAGGGGTTTGTGTTGCCTTTGGATAAAACAGATTCATCACCCCATGCGGATATGACGAGATTTTTCTTTCCCCTGTGGTTGTCAACAGCAGCACCTTGAAGCTACCAAGTTAAAAATTTGTAACTAATTAGTGCAATTAAATAGATAATAGCGAGAAGATCAACATAAAAGTTACAACATCATCCAACTCCCAATATATATACTAATAAACCTTTTTCATTACTGGCCGACCCCCGACCCAGCCAGAAAGCTAAGGTGGTTCCTCGTTGGGTAAAGTTCGGGTCAAACAGAAATGCGCCAAGTCAGATCGGATAGAGTCAAGTCGACCTTTAACACTATTTTACTAATCACGCAGAACGTCAATTATATTTTTACAGTATTAGTTCAGCTTCGTAAAATCTTATGATACATTTTTTTCAATAATACCTACGTCACTCTTTATCTAGTTTAATAACAAGATATTTATTAAAGCGCAACACATATCTACGAACCCTTGCAACTCGAAAATTATTACATTAAGAATTAAACCATTTTTAATAGAAAGTTACTTGAAAAAAAAAAAAAAAAAAAAAAAATCTTAATTTCTACGAGAAATAGTAAATGTAAAAATGATATTTTCACAACAAACTACAGCAAAAGTCATACACCGAGCTCACAAATTTTGACCATTCCCTCAATACATGTATAACAAGCATCTACTAACAACGTAGGTCCGCCCCTGATTTTCATCAGGATATAATACGCCATGTAATTTTATTTCAAAAACCTCAAATTATAGACCTAAATAAAAGATTGGAAATGGGAGAGGAATGTGTTGATAATGGGGACAGGGGTAGCCAAAGATACTCAGCTTTTTCCATGTTTTCCAATTACACCCCTGTAACTTGAAAAGTTTACAATACAGCTCCCATGACTCTTAAGAATATCTGTAGCATTGTAAACAAAGTGGGTAAAAAATGAGACTATCCCCAGCACAACATATTCCTTTTACATGAGTTAGTGACACGAGGAGGGGGCTGGTACATGTATGTATGCAAAAACACGTAACACCTACACATGCGTGTATGTGTGTGGAGTTATCATCTTATAAGAACAGCCACGGTCATGATAAATACCTTATGTTTTGGTGCATCAGATCTCAAAGAAGCTGGGGAATCTGAAGCAAGTCGGTAATCAGTACTTTCATGAATGTCCTCGAGAAAGTGGGTTGTCACAGGATGCGTTCGGCCTTGTGCATGAATTACGGGGCAGTCACCAAAGTAATGTGAAAACAATTGTGAATCAACTGTTGCAGACCTGAAAACACATCAATTCATTAATATGAAGATTTATCATATTTGCAAGTTCCAGAATAAATGTGAAACAAGCATCTGCAATGGTAAAAATATCATTGTTTGTCTAAACATCCATAAGGATAACTTTCAGCTTTTGTGTGCGTTGGGTGGATTGCTTCTCAATAAAACTCTTCAAAATAATAAGCAGAAAATCGCCCTGTTACAAAGGGAAAGTTATAGAAAACAGAAATAAGAACACTAGATCTATGACCAGACTCATCTACTTCTCACCACATTAAATGATTGTTAACAGAAGACAAGGAGTACCACACCATAAAACATAATGGCATAAGTTAATAACATGAATTCAAGGCACACAATTATTTTGATTTCAAGTTCACAAAGGACGGCGTATATGAGTTTTTCTCAGTAAATACCTAATATCATATCCAAATGATGATTTCATTACATACTATATTTTTGACCACCAAACTGAAGACATCGTAAACAAGGAAAAGTATTGGTAACATTGATATAACTCAAGATACAGTAAGAAAAAAGAGGATGATATAGCAATTTGAGCGATACTAACTTACCAAGAGGGAGCGTTCATGAACTTCATCAACAATGACATGAGTTATATCAGCAAAGCTTTTGTTTCCCTGTAGTTACAAAAAGTGTACGAAAAGATGAGCATGTGAACTCTGCAAGGATACACCTCACTGACGCTACTTACATTTTTAAAAGATGTTACAAATGCCCACATAATACAAAAATATCTAGTAACTGAAATATTAATCACATTCCTAGATACCACAAGGTTATTTCCAAATTTTCTCTCTCTACAACTTTAATCAATATAAGAAGTTACAACTGATGGATGACACATTGATGCAAACAGATGACAAAGGGAACAATTGGCATGGCCGACCATACCAATTTTTTTAAATAATGCAATAGCATAAAAGTAAAAAAAATAGAAATCATAAAAAAGGTAGTTCCAATAGGTTATACACGTTTAGTAGTGCCAGTAACCTAGCTACCCAAGCATAGGAAAAGACGGGTACTGAATAAGAGTTTACAAGTACAAGTAAAACAAAGTCAAATAGCATGCACAACTTAGAAGTATATCCATACCACGATCATCCTTAACAGAATACCAGTTGTACAAAACAGAAGCTTTGTTCTCTCAGTTCTGCAAACAGAAAAGGTTGCAGAAAGTGTCAGTACCAAAAGGGATGGTTTAATATATTAATTATGCTGTTGACACAGTGTGCAGAAAGTACTTTTTAAACGTTCAGCATTTTCTTTTAATCTCTTTATATGTGATAGATTAACAACTATACTGATTACTGTGAGGTTAATTCATCAACATGTTATAAAGTTCTCAACAAAATTAAACTGATCAATTTATTTGAAAATTCCGGACTGTATGGAACATGAAGGATGCTATCTTTAACTTGTGAACATATATAACAACTGTTAACAAGATAGACAACCCAAAATCTAAATAGAGTCATATTGTGAGCAAAAATAGTTCAGGATTTCATTAAAGAACATCATGTACTGATATAGCAATCTCTTAGTCACCTTGCACTATCAAGGCGTACTTGATAACCAACCAAAGAATCTTTAGAACCTGGTGATGATTCACACCACTCATCAGCAACTCTTTCAGCAACAGAAATGGCCTATAAAACAAATATATCCAGATTACTACAGATTGAACAGATTGTAATTGTCCTATGACAATGCTAAATCTCTGTCCACATATCATGCTATGTGAATATAGAATAAGGTCAAAAAGTATCCCATAACAAACAGCCTTATCCATAAAACCATTATAACTACTAATGCACCTCATATTCTTCAACATCTGAATATTTGGAATTTTGAATTTCAAATTTGGAACTGGAAAATAATTTTGCCTGATAAACTTCATTTGCTTTGCCAATGTTATTTCCTATGTGCATGTATAATATAACAAACTGTTACTCACCGCTATCCTCCTTGGTTGTGTACACACGATGTTACAAATCCCACCATGCCCCTCTTCAATCATGTCATCCAAGATAAATTGTGGCACCTACACAAAACAATAAATAATATTTGTCTTGTTTAGATGTGGGCATATTAATTACAAAGTTATATAGAGGACAAAGCACTATAACCAGTGCAACGCTAAAGTGAATAGCTTTAGCAATCTAATATCATTAATTTTCACCTGAGTTGTTTTTCCACAACCTGTTTCTCCACAGACAACAAGAACGTCATTTTCTTTTAACAAATGCAAAATTTCGCCTTTTAGTTCAGCAATAGGGAGAGCAGCTCTTGATTTTAGCATATCCTGCAGAAACAATAACAATATATCACCCCACAATCAAAGCCCAAAAGCTAATATGCATAAAACCAGAAGTACAGACAATATGCATGGGATGCAAGACTATGCATCTAAAGAATACATTAATGTGTATCCAAAAAGTTTTAAAATCCACACTTAAGCCAGCGATTGGAGTTGGAAAAGATAAAACATGCTAACCTCGTACTTCTTCGTTTTCCTTTTACTCTCGTGCTGTTTTTTAAGATATGAACTCTCCGCCTGTTTATGATAGTCAATACCTGCAAAAGCAATTAACAAAAGGGGGGGGGGGGGGGGGGGTCCACATGTTAAATGTCAATACTTTTTGGTACTGACAATAAACAATCATTCATGCATCTGACCTCATATCTGTATGAAAATTGAGTGAATTTTCCAACCATTGTACTTGTAGTTTATTTGCATATTAACCATTGTACAAGCTAAAATGGAAAGAAGAAGAAAAACAACTAAGGCATCGTTTGTTTTTTCAGAATTCAGATGTTTTACCTCTTATCTGCAAAACCATGTCTGCAAGAAAAGAGACGGATATAAAGTCTGAATCTATTGTTTGTTTTTGTGATGGCTCAGAAGTGAGAAGAGAGGAGAGAAAGATGAGAAGTAGAGGTTGGGTACTATGAAGAGGAAAAAAGAGATTGTGTTTGTCTTCAAGAAAGAAGTGATTATCATCACTTATGTCTGAAAAAAAAACAAACAACCTCATTCCAGTTTCCTCTTCCAGCCCTAAGAGAAAAGTGGCAAAAAGTGCTTTTTAAGAAAAAAACAAACACAGCCTAAATATATAGTGTGAGCAATTTAACCACCATAATCGCAGTTTTGTGCAAAAAAACAAGCTCACTCTAGGCGTCTAGTCAAGTGTGTTAACTTTGGACTTTGATAATAACCATTCTTGGTCGGTAACAAAACTTTAAGCAAACTATCATTTTTTCATGCTTTATGTGCCCAAATATATAGATTCACCCTAAAATTATAACTCTTATCACTATAACAATGTGGCCGTTTTTATACCACAAATATAGTTTCTCCTATAACAGATTTTGAAGATGACAAAACTTACTTTCTGCATTCTTATCAATACCAGCATCTCTGGAACTTTTATCCTCTTGAGCATGAGATATATGAGAATCATTCTTTACAGAGATATCAGAGGCATCCACAGAAACAATAGCATCAGATGCATCAGCATCAAGTAGAGAATCCACAAAACCTGCCCGTCTGTCTACTTCAGGTTCTTTCAAATCGCCTGATAGGTCCCCTATTATTTAAAAAAGAAAATATTGGTAATCAACTCAAGTATCCTAACATTCTTCTTTATAAATGAGACAGTGCAATTTTCAACATTCACCTTCCAGCCATTGTAGAACAAGTGACGTGTATGGCTTTGTCATCATCATGTGAACAGGTAGGTCAGGGAAGAGCTGATACAAGGCAAAGGCAGCAACTCTGTTTTGTGCATCCTAAAAAATATATCATAAACTTGGTAAACAATTCTTCAATGTCTATAAGGTTCTGATAAACTAATCAATAAGAATCTTCATCTTGCAATTACAGTTACACAAGAAATGTGTGCCTGTGAGAGAGCACAATTGATGAACCACAATCAATTATGCAAAAATAGTAATGCTAGGCTTACTGAAATTTGTATTTAAAAACATGCTCCATCAATAACAAAAAACTATTTTTCTGAAATACTTTGAAATATACCTCAGCATTTTCAAATGTTTCTCCGGGGGTAGGTAACTGAAGAGTAGTTAGCCCTCCAACTTTTCTGTTCTTACCCCTTCCACTAGCTTTACGTATCACACTGACAGTATAACTAAACCCATCTCTTATGCCTTGTACTTTACTATACTTTGGTGCCTCCCATCCAGATCTTTGACAAAGCTGGTGAAGAATGGCCTTGGACATCTTTAGTTGATCCCCCTATATATAAAGACAACATCATAAAAAATATATAAAATAGATACAGATATAAGTAAAGACCACACATTTACAGAACAGGTCTCATCAGCAAAAGACGTGCAATAGTAAAAAGATTAGAATTAACGATGAGGAAGTTATATAACATGAAAACTATTCCCATACATTCAACAAACACGGAGTATGTAATATAATTTCACACCTCTATGGAACATAATCACATACTAATATACATATATCACCATAACAGCCTCATATAAAAGCAAGCATCACCTTCTTCCAGATTCCCTCTAACTTTTCCAAGTTCTTTTCACTAGTTAACTCTTTCATCTTCTCCTTCTTTTGCAACTCCACAATATCAGGATGTAAAACTTGACTGGATGATGAATCTTCTAGAAACATATCACCCAACTCAATATCTCCCGGGTCCTCATCTGCAACAGTTCCCTCTTGGCTAGGAACACTTGATGAGATACCCTGGGTTGACACAGCTTCTGAGAATTTCTCTGTAACGATTTCATTGTCTTCTGGGCCCATTTGTTCGACAGAAGAGTCGATGCATACATCTTCTTCACATATAACAGCAACAAGGGTTTTGGAAGGAGATTCCTCAATGACACGATGGCGACTCTCAAATTCTGCAGCTAAAGTATCCACCGATATACCTGTGTGACAGATTCGCAGTGTATTAGTACAGTTAAAATGTTAAATACTATAAACTATGAGCTCAAGCTAACCTAGGGCTGCCATCTCTTGCTTGAGTTTACGGATTATTTGGCCAGATTGTTCCTGGCCTTTCTTATCCCGTCTTTCTTTGGCATTTATAGCTTGTAAACGAGCACTGTGATATTCCTCACGAATAATCTCATAGCTTCTAGGCTCTGATGCCTAAAAAGATAATCAATATAAACATGATTAGCGTGGTTTCACAAACAGGAATTAAGTCCTAAAACATGTTAGAATGTGCGCATCTGACTTATCTATAGCAGGAACATACAATAAAGATACCGATTTCCATGAATCATTTAGATTTCTGACAACAGATCATGCTAGGTGACCAATATATACCATCAACAGTACCTTATCATCTGCATCTGCAGCATCTTCCCATGATTCATATTCATCCTACAAAATGATGCAGAACACAAACTCATTAGTTTGCATATTTAATTAGAGTTCGACATGTACAAAAAGATATTAGGACATACTCAAGTGACTACTGCATAATAGGTGAAAAGTATTGAAGTGTGCACGGTAATTTAATTGGTAGTATTAGGTTTGGTTCTATAAGAAGGTAAATCATCTGATTGGGCACCTCTTCTTGTTGCTCCATATACTGACGGATCCAATCTGCTTGAGACTGCTGAAACGTATCCAGTGTATCAACTTTTCGCTGACCCTTGCTCTTGATTGTAACTTCTGGCATTTCATTTTCAGTAGCAACCGGTGAGTCGGGCAAAGGGGCCCAGTCATCTCGTGCAGTTGATATGATGCCGACAGAACCACCTGCTATGCCAAAAGCAGCAGAAGATACATAAGAGTTGCTTTGACTAGGGATATCCAACGAACAAGAGTAACAATAAAATAAAATAAAAAAACATATTGAGGTACATGAGAAATGGCCTTTTTGCTTGCATACCGTCATCTGGAAGAGCTGCAGTGCTACTGCGAAACTTCAGTGGCAGCTCATTTGGCGGTAAAATTAAGCATAGCCAATCTAAAGCACCCTCAAATGTAGCACTTTCCTTTTCAACAAATAAATAACAGACCAAATTAGACAAGTTTTGATATATTTAACAAAATAAATACAAAAAAGTGCACTATACTAAACTCGTGAAGCTAAAGCCCCCATAATCATTTGCTTCTTTTAGCGGTGAATACAAACCATATCATGTGTTATATGCACTTGTAAGACAAATGACGAACACAACAGAATGAAATAAACACTGTAAATAATACATAGGAGTTTGTTTAGAAGGCTGGAGTCAAACAAATATGGATAGCAACAAATACTGTGTATCAGAAACTCTCTGGCTCAATAAGAAAGATTTGAATGTGTATTCATTCGAAGTGTTTCTATCTCACACGTTTGGAGGATGCCCACTCATAGTTGCATCAGTAGTAGTTATATGGCAAGATGCCTCCCACTTTGACAATGAAATGACCATGTGAGCAATTTGAACTATTTATGTTGCAAAACAGTACCCATTTTTTGACATGTGTGACAATATGAATACACTTGGACAATGATAGAATGAGGCATCCAATTCAGTGTCAAAGAGCATGACTAGACAGGGTAGGCCGCAATAACACTATTCATATAATGTTAATGAACATGACTAAACACTGGATCCATGTGCATATGTCAATAAATGGCACAATTATAAAGTAATGAATGAGTAACGGTAACTTGACAGCACCGTTTAGTAAGCAGTTGTCAAAACCTATGTTTCCGTATCTTTTATGGAGAAACGATATCAATAGACTTTCTATTGTGAGCTGATCAAAATGTCAAACCAACTTTACATTCTGAACCAGCAAACTGGAAGAGGGTTAATCCAATGGTATACTTAATCAACAAAGCCACTTGACTTGCTGGTTGGATGCTATAATAAGGAAATTCCATGACATGAAAATTCCGAAGAAATGAATCAGAGGTTCACCACTATATGGCATAGGGAAGTTCACTTGATTGGCACCTATAAATTGCTTTAGTTCTCTCATTTCTTTATCCCCAAAAAAAAAAAATAATAAATAAATAAATAATATAATAAAATAATAATAATAAAAATAAAAATAAAAAGCTAAAAAAGTAGACAGGAAAATAATAGAGCGTTATGGGATATGCCCAGCCTCTACAATCAATTCAAAGATTAAACTAGTCGATTAAGATCAGTTACACCTACTTCTTCGTAAAGGCAAATCTGAAAGAGATCTCTTCGCACACTAAAAAAAAAAAAAAAAAAAATTATTCCTAGTACTACTTGCTTCAAAACTCTGTCTGATTACATCATATTTTAACAAAACTTACAGTCAGTTCAGAGATAAATTTGGTCAACTGAGATCACTAAAACCTAGTTCAAAGATAAATTTAGATATCCATTACATCCTACACTCAACAAATTTTCTTATTCATTGTAGTAATTGCATCAAAATTCGATACACCAACATCTTATTTTCTAAAATACATCTAATATTATCTCAAAGTTAAAAATTAGTCAATCAATATTAGTCAAACCTAGTCCTTGCCAAAAAGGAAATTTACACTCAGCAATCTCCTATTTGACTGATATTAGTCAAAACTAGTCTTCCCAAAGGCAAAACTCAAACTCGATATCGCCTCATACTCAACAACATATAACTACTTGCGCTTGCTTCCTGCAAACTTGAATATTACTTATCTAACATTTGTTAAACAACATAGGTTTGGTGCTTTGTTTTTGCTTTGCCTTAGTTTTAGGCCCCGTGGAGAGATAGAATTAGGTTTTGTGGGTAGTCTCGTCGGTTTGGTGCTTTGTTTTTGCTTTGCCTTAGTTTTAGGCCCCGGGCGTTGCTTTGCCTTGCTCTTTGTGGTTCCTTTAGGTTTGCATGCTTCTTTTGGTTTTGCTTTGCCTTAGCTTTAGGCCCCGTGCATTGCTTTGCCCTGCCCTATGTTGTTTCCTTTGGTTTTTTTGCTTGTCTTTGTGCCTTTGCTCTTTGTTTGGCGTGCTTTTGCCCGGGTTCCCGTGCCCCTTGGCTCTTTGTTCTTGTTTGCTTGTTTTGCCTGCTTGTGTGTTGCCTGTTTGTGATTGCCTGCTTTTGCTTGTGGTGTTTTGTCGTTTTGCTCTCTGGGCTTTGCTCTTTCACCCGCACACCTGCACTTGCCGGAGGTCTCTTTGGAAGCAGTCTCTCTACTTCAGGGTTTCCTAGGGTAGGGGTATGATCTGTCTACGTTCCACCTCCCCCATACCCTGCCCAGGCGGGATTGGGTTTGTTGCTGTTGTTGTTGTAACATTTGTTAAACACTTAAACCTAATTCTTCATAAAGGCAAAAATCAAAATAAATTTCATTGCACACTCAACGATTTCCTATACCTGGTAGAACTTGCTGCAAAATGCAATATGATTGGTCGACTGGCATTAGTTAGATCTAGTTCTTCCTAAAGGCAAAACTAAAAGTCTAAAACTAGATATGATCTCACACTAACAAATTACCTATTCCTAGTAGCACTTGCTGCAAAACTCAACATAATCACATATTATTTTCGACAAAACGTCTACAATCAACTCAGCTACAGAATTAGTTGACTGGAAGACAAATTCTAATCACTTTAACCTAGTTGTTTCCAATGGAAAATTCTAATCACTTTCATTGCATACTTAAAAAAATTCATATTCCTAATAATGATTGCTACAAATTGACTCACTTACAAAAAGTATACAATCAATTCATCAATAACAATATCGTCTCACACTCGACAGATTTTCTATTCATATTTCCTAATTGCAGTAACATCGTATTTTCTATAAAACCTCACCAATCAACTCGAAAATAACAAAACTAGTCGATCGATCAGTTAAACCTAGTTTTCACAAAAGACAAAACTAAAAATCAAAATCATCTCACACTCAACAAATACATTATTACTAGTAGCAGTTGCTGCAAACTCCAATATAATTAGTTAACTGACATAGTTAAACACTTAACCTAGTTCTTCTTTAAGGCAAACTCAAAACCGATTTCATCACACACTCAACAGTAACAATTGCTACAAGAATTCACTTTAGTCAGATCTTACTCTCTATAATCAATCAAACAGTAAACTATCTACAAAACCTCTACAATCAATTCATAAATTATATAAGTCGATTGCTACCACTAGCACTTGCTACAAACTTCAATATCATTAGTTAACTAACATGAGCTAAACCTAGGTTCTTCCTAAACGAAAACTCCATACCAATTTCATCCAACACTCAACAATAACCCTCGCTACAAAATTTAAAATACTTACATCTTACAGAACCTCCACAATCAATTATTCAATTCATAGATCATAAGAATTGATCCATATCAGTAGCATTTGCCGCAAACTGCAATATAATTGGTGAACTGACATTAGTTAAACCTAGTTAATCCTATAGGCAGCAAACTGGAAACCAATTTCATCATCGCATATGCAACACTAACAATCGCTACAACTTACTACTCTCTAGAATTGATCAAACAATAACATTATAACCTTACTTACGAGTACAAAAAAAACTAATGTACATCTTATTTTTTACAACACTATTTAACTAATATTAGTTTTTACTTTTAGAACTAAAACCGATCATATTCCTAATAACAACAGTTGCTAAAAAATTCACTTTAATTACATCTTATTTTCTACAAGCCGATCCTTATCAGTCTTATCACTAGCACTTACTGCAAACTTCAATAACTAGTTAACTAACAACATTTAAACCTAGTTCTTCCTAAGCGTAAACTCGAAATCCCACACTCAACAATAACATTACATAAATCGTACTCTGTACAATCAGTTCACATATTATATAAGTCGATCGCTATCACTAACACTTTCGGCAAAATGCTACATGAATCTTACTCTATACAATCAATTCACAGATTATAGTCGATCGATATCATTAGCGCTTGCCGAAAACTTCAATAAAATTACTTAACTGACATTACTAAACCTAGCTCTTCCTAAACGCAAAACTCGAAACCGATTTCATCTTACTTTCTACAATCAATTCAATTACAAAACTAATTAAATTCTATATAAAGAGATTAAATTAGACCTTAAGATGAGATAAAGCGCGTTCAATAGAATCATCACTAAAACCTTCACACGAGAGCTTCTCATAAACAGAATGTAACTTTTTCGCCTTTTGCGCTTTCGTTAAATTCGACTCTTCGGGTGCTGTAACCGCCGCCGTTGACCGGCCGGAGGTGAGTAAGAGCCGCCGGAGGCGGTTTTCGTTTTCGGCTGATATTTGGAGCTTTGGACCGGTGGATGATGATGATGATTGTGGCTTGTTTTTAGATGATGATGATTTTTGTTGTTGTTGTTTCTTCTTTGGCGCCATTGGTGTAAGTGTGTGTGTTTTTGAAGGTGTGGTAGTGTGTGTGAGAGAGTGATTGTTGGAGAAGTTGCAGGAATTTGGGGAAGTGAGATACGCGAAGGGATGAAAAGTATTAGGGGCTGTTTGTTTAGGGGGTGTGAAATGAAAGAATGAAAGGATTTCGGTCGAGTCGACCGGTCGTCCTTGTTGTGATACTTGGGTCGCGACCGAAATGAAGCAAAAAAACATACCAAATTGGTCTCAACCACGACCGACTCCTAGTCCCATTTTTTTTGCTTTTTGATCCAAATATGTTCATCTTTTATTGTTTGTAGCCATTGCATGCAAATTTAAAATATATATATATATATATATATATATATATATATATATATATATATATATATATATATATATATATATATATATATATATCGCGTTATTGACTTATTGTGGTGACCAGTCTTAAAATAAGAACAATAGGAACCATTGTGGATCATTAGATCAATCATTATGATAGAAATTAAATCTATTTAGATGGAATGACACAATTGTAATAAACTGAAAAACTAATGGCAATGTATCAATTTAAATACTCTATCAATAGGCACCGTGATTTAAGTTTTTCGCATCAAGCTTTCGAATACTAGAAACCCGCAATTAATATATTTTCGGTTTCGATAAAAAAATCCATTTACATGATGCATCTAATTTCACAAATTGACGTTTTAATGCATAACCAATTAGCGAGATTCTTTTCATTTTTATAATATCATTTAGTAGTGTGTATATACTCGAATGTCACACAACAAATTACTTTAGCCCAATTCTTTTTCATATTTTTAGGATACACCCATAGATGTATATTATTTTTCTGATACACGATAACACAAATTATTTAGCCCAAATCTTGTTCATTCTTTATTAATACACATCTATGTAGTATGAGATACACAACCTATCATCCTTAACAAAATATTGATTTACTGGTAGAATGCATTATATTGATACATAAACAAAAAATATAAAAAATTAGTCAAAATATACTTCCATCTTTTGATACACATAGATTGATACTCACCTATTATTTTATTAAAAAACATGATACACGAGTAATTATTTAATACACAAAAAGTTATCTGATTTACAAATAATGATACACATATATTAAACTTTATAGTATACATAAATTTCTTTTTTTTTTTTTTGAACAGGTATACATAAATCAACTAATAACTAACAATCTAGTGGTACATAAAACTAAAAATAAATTGATACATGATTAGTATATTTTGATACATATATAAATAATAAATAAATGACACCCAATATCTACAAGACTAGTAATGGTGGTCCTAGTAAAAATTTATAACAAAAAATAAAATAAAATAAATAATTAAAAAAAAAAATCACCAACTATTTAGCATACACATAGGTCAAAATATAAAAACCCATATTCTAGCGAGGCTAAGGCGGTTCGTCAACAGTGATGCACCATTAATAAATATGATACACAAGTATCTCTTTGCTATATCTCTTTGCTAGACAAAAGCCATAGAAAATATATATATATATATATATATATATATATATATATATATATATATATATATATACAAACTATATTCTGATGTAGAAACCAATCACGATTTCGAGATCTGAAATTATCTTGAAACAAAAAAAACATATTTTATCACTATCAAGATGCATCTCTTATCATCTTAAACTTGTATTAAAAAAAACAGTGGTTGCATTTGAACCCGAAAGGCGGTCGACCTGGTAGGTGCCGCGGCCTTTGAATCCGAAACCGTCGGAAAGAAATAAATGGGAAGGGACGACGGCGGTGGTGGTGCGTGTGTATTTCGAGAAGACAAAGGACCAAAAATCCAAAACGAATATCAACGAGATGAAGCTTTTATAACCCGTCCAGAACCACCAAAAATCCAAAACGTTGGGTCTCCGGCTGGGAATGGGGTTTTCAAATGGGTTTTTTCGAATTCGATAATCGTGGTGTGTGCTCTTTCCAACCCGTCCAGAACCACCATGATCTGTAAACAACGACTACTACGAGATGAAGCTTTTATAACCCGCCGAAAAAGACATGACCCGAAACAGAGTTGTATCTCCGGCTAAAGTCGACGGCCCTAAGGTGGCGGCTGTGCTTTTGTGTTTAGATTTAGTAGTGTTTATGAAAAGAGATGGAAAAATGAATGACTTCATATTAAAAATAAAAAATAAAAAAAAATAAAAAAAAATAAAAAAAAAATGAGTTGGCTGCTACTATACGGTTGCCAAATGCAGATTTTTTTAGTGAGATGAGAGAGAGGGAGATGGGGTTGATAGTTATTGTGTTTTTTGATGGAATTTTGCTACATCCACATAAACTTCCCACAAAAAATTCTCACTCGCTGACGTGTCAGCGGGTGATTGGGTTTTTGTGGGATCCACATCCCACTAAAAACCAATCACCCGCTGACACGTCAGCGAGTGGGAGTTTTTTGTGAAAAGTTTATGTGGATGTAGCATCCCTCTTTTTGATGAGTGACAAAAAAAAGGACAACATTTATGTAAGACATTTAAGAGATAGTTAATTACCAACTTACCCCTATACATATATAATTTAGTTTTGTAGTTCTTTTAGTTGAAAAGGACACATGCTGTTTTTTTATTGGTTCTTATTGTTTTTATTTTAAGGGTGTTCACCACATGAACACAAATCATATATATATATATATATATATATATATATATATATATATATATATATATATATATATATATATATAGTGTAACTTTTAAACGAGAACCATTTTATCCGCAAGAACTGCGAAAACCACTTTTTGGCCCTTAGATGAAAAGATCAATGGCTAAAATGATGGGTGGCATTATTGTAATAAAATAAATCTGAATATTAATTTATTAAATATCAAAAGGGCATTTAAGGAACTTCATGTTAATGATTTTCAAAAACTGCCCCTATTAATTAGGTATGTATTTCTCTTTTATTCCGGATCTCATCCCTCTTTCTTCTTCTATTTTATTTTACCTAATCAATTATACTTTCTCTCTAAAAATAAAATCGCCCCTCAATTAAAGATTGGTGAAGATTATGATGTATGATCTAATAAATCGTTTTCATGTGTTCAAAAACAAATCCCCAGTACAAAAGCTACATATCCAATATACTATCATCATCAATTAACTATTTACAGTTATGGCAATCTTCTGGATCTACAAATATTGGATTAAGACGACGGAGGTTTTTTGTATACTGATCATTGATTCTTATTTATCTCGGGTAAGTGTTGTGTGTTGTTCTTTTTCGTTTTTTTGTAAAGATCAATGATGGGTTGTCATTAAACACCTAATATATTTAAAGATCTAAGCTTGAGTTTAACGGATCTGATATCGTATGAGTTTATCATTTTTTTTATTTCGAGCCTTGTAAATTTGGTGTTCTTGGTTTGAGATCCAAACGGATCTACTGTTATGTGGGTTCTTTTGGTTCTCTTGTTGTTCTAGTTATGGAAATGGGTTTGTGATATTGGGATCCAAACAACGCTTTTAATTATAGTTATGTAATATATTAATGGTTACTCCTGTTATAAAGAATTAATGAATTTTAAATGATCAGAAATTTAGAAATCATTAAGGTTCTCGTAGTTAAGAAAAATGACATGTAAAGAGTAATGAAGTTGCATATGAATGTTTGTTAAGAAAAATGATATGTAAATCTGATACAAGTATGTTAAAATAGGACCTGGTACAATTTTTTAAGAATGATTTAAATTATAATAGGAGACGAAGGTCTGCATACATGTTTCGGTGGTGTGCATACATGTTTCAGAAGAGTGCATATGTCTTTTGCTTGTGTGCATGTCTTTTACAAGTATGTTAAAAACATGTATGTTTTAAAAGTGATTGCTTATAAACGAAATGCTTAAAACATGTATGTTCCAAACATACATCTTCAAAACATATATGTTTTTGGAATATGTGCATTTATGTTTTATGTGTTTTATAGTTGGTATAAATTTTTTATGCTTTTTTGAAGGAATACATTTATGTTTTTGGAAGGGGTACATACATGTTTTATGGTTAATATAAAATGAATGAAATGGTATGATGATAATACTTATGTTTCGTGCATGTTTGTTTCAGATTGATTGATGAAGATGACGATATCATTCATGACCGGGAAGTGGATGTACACGATTATACATGACGATACTTTGCGACCTTTGGAGATATATGATTTTTTTCATGTGTTTTTGTACTTGTAATCAAGTGAAATGTAACATTCAAGTATATCAATCTTGTTTTTCTTTTTATAATGATTTATGTTTTTTAATTTGTGTTTATAAAAATATTGGTAAGTTGATTAAAAAATGTTAGCTAAAAAAAAACATGTATGCACCTTAATTATTTGGAAACAAAAACATGTATGCACTTTGACTAATTGAAAACATGTATACACCATAAATATTTGGAGGAAAAAAAACACGTATGCACCTTTGCCCGTTAAAAAAAAACATGTATGCACCATGACTATTTGAAAACTTGCTAGCAAAAAAAAAAAAAAAAAAAAAAAAAAAAAAAAAAAATCCGAATTTTAAGATTTATTAAAAACGAAAATTATAAAAAAAAATAAAAAAAAATGAAAATGTCTTTTACTTTTATACCCTTTTGAATTAAATAAAAATAACAAAATGCTATGGAGCATTAAATGATGTACATTGTGTATTATTAGTTGTAAAAGGGTGGTTTTCGCAGTTCCTGCAGTTAAAATGGTTCTCATTTGAAAGTGCCCATATATATATATATATATATATATATATATATATATATATATATATATATATATATATATATATATATATATATATATATATATATATATATATATATATATATATATATATATATATATATATATATATATCAATTTTTTTCGTTTTCGTATGTATATTTACATTTTCCTCATTTTTTTTACGTTTTCATCTGTTTTTTTCGTTTTCGTTTGTTTTTTTTTTAGGTTTTCATATGTTTTTTTTCGTTTTCGTCTCTTTTTTTACGTTTTTCTCCGTTTTTTAAGTTTTCATCTGTTTTTTTTTTCGTTTTCGTCTGTATTTTTACATTTTCCTCCGTTTTTTTACGTTTTCATTTGTTTTTTCGTTTTCGTCTTTTTTTACGTTTTCCTCTGTTTTTTTTACCTTTTCATCCGTTTTTTTCGTTTTCGTCTGTTTTTTACGTTTTTGTCCGTTTTTTTCGTTTTCGTCTGTTTTTTTACAATTTCATTCGGTTTTTTACATTTTCATCCGTTTTTTTTGTTTTTGTCTGTTTTTTACGTTTTTGTTCGTTTTTTACGTTTTCGCCCATTCTTTTACATTTTTGTCTTTTGTTCTAACGTTTTCATACATTTTTGTCTTTTGTTTTACGGATGAAAATGTAAAAAAATGGAGTAAAACGTAAAAAATAGACGAAAACGAAAAAAATGGATGAAAATGTAAAACGGAGTAAAACGTAAAAAAAGATGAAAGCAAAAAAAACGGATCAAAAAGTAAAAAAAACGGAAGAAAATATAAAAATACGGACGAAAACGAAAAAAAACGGATGTAAAAAAACGGAGGAAAACGTAAAAAAAACAGACGAAAACGAAAAAAACGGATGAAAACGTAAAAAAGCGGAGGAAAATGTAAAAATACATACGAAAACGAAAAAAAACGGATGGAAACGTAAAAAAAACAAAGGAAAACATAAAAATACAGACGAAACCGAAAAAAACGGTTAAGAATGGATAAAAACGTAAAAAAATGGACGAAAGCGTATGAAAACATTAGATCAATAGACAAAAACGTAAAAAATCGGACCTAAACGTAAAAAAAACATACGAAAACAAAAAAAACAGACAAAAACGTAAAAAAACAGATGAAAACGAAAAAAACGGATGAAAAACGAGAAAAACATAAAAATAATAATAATAAAAAAAGACGAAAACGAAAAAAAACAGACAAAAACGTAAAAAAACATATGAAAACAAAAAAAAACACATGAAAACTTAAAAAAAAACGGATGAAAACGTTAAAAAAAGAGATGAAAACGAAAAAAATGGACATAAACGTAAAAAATAGACGAAAACGTATTAAAACGGAACTTACGAACGTATTAAAAAAAATGCACCGTTCATCTTTTTGCACCGTTCGTCATTTTGGTTTGCGAAATGACTAGTATACCCTCATGGGACTTCAGGTGTAACAACACTTAACAAGCGTTATTGTGGGAGGGACTAACGACGCCAAACGTTTGCCCATTAAGGACGAACGGTGCAATTTTTTTGGTCAAGGGACTAACGACGCCAGTCAACGCAAACCACACGGACGAACAATGTAATTTACTCTATAATTTTTGTAAAATTCAACTAATAAAGTTTTATTAATTACTTCATCTTTTTTTAAGATTTTGTTTTTACAAATTTGACACAAATATTTTTATGTGTTTTTTCATAACCAAATTTCTCCACCAAATTTATTAAAGTTTAGCCAAAAATCAATTCAATTTTGATTTTTTATTGACTAATCATGTTGCTTGATTTTGCCTACGTGGCAAAATCGAGCTCTCCTATTGGTCTAATTTTTTTTCGATGAGAAAAGTTTTGCAAAAACACTCCGAAATGATGTAATTCTTTTATTATATAAAATATAAAACTCAATTAGTTCAAAGTATTTAGGGGCTGTTTGTTTAGATGATGTATAGGGACAAAAACAAATATATTTGTAAAATTGTAATTCTGGTTCGACCTTTGATGCAAAGCATCAATTTTTTAAATACAAAGCGTGTATTTTTTAAAATTAATATAGTGTATGTTTTTTAAAAATTGACAAATTTATAATTGACCAAGAAAAAATATAATTTAAACTGTCAAACTTTTAAAATGACGTTCACTATAAAAAAAGGCTACTTAAAAGTAATTTAGGCAAACTACATTAATTTAAATTTCAAAATTCAATTTAACAAAAAATAAATAATTAAATAAATAAAACAAAAAACAAAAAAATATGTTGTAAATATTAGAAATTAGAGAATTAAGTGAATAATTAATGCTAAAAGAATGTGTATTGAAAGGACAATTTGCCATGTTTTTCAATGATTAGGTAAAATTGCACAAATCAAAAGTATGTGTTTAGAAATCCAAAGCAATATGTATATTTTACTTTTGAAAAATAAATAAATAAAATGAAATAAAAACATTATAAGGAAAAAAATACTATGCATAGAAAAAACTTATTGTAATCCAAATTAATGCAATAATGTAAAGCTTTTGAGAATTGTTGATAATAAATTATTGGTAACAAAACTCAACTTGCAAGACATAAATAAATTGATTGAATACATATGAAATACATCTAAAGTTAAACTAACAAAACTTCTATCCACAAAGAGGGTCAAAAAAATTATGTGTTTATGGAGTATTACTGTTAGCCTCGCTATTTTATTAAGATAACGTCACACAAGTTAAATGGACTAGATATGTAGTTAGTAGTAACTTCAGGGACTATTAGTGGTCATTAGGTAAACTTATTATGTAATGAGCCTATAAATACCCCTCATGACTCTCCATGAGGGGTGTGGGAAATTGTGTGTATCATTTACTTTATCATTAAAAAACCATTTTTCTCCACCCTCTCTCTATTTTCTCTCTCAAGAAACATGTATTCTTTCATCATGTTTGATCAACCAAGACCTCCCGAACCATATGAATCATACATATTTTCGGTCCTACAATTGGCATCAGAGCTACAGTGTTTGTTTTGATAATTTTTTTGTGGTTCGTACTGTTTTGAAGCTGTTTTTCCCATATTTTTCAGATCTGGAAATTTTTTTTTCCTATCTTTATTGATAACAGTTTCATCAGTCACATGTATCCATGGTCAAACAATCCAAAAAGTATCCAACTTTTGTTCACAGTTTATCATATATGTTAAATGATAGATTTTGTGACTTGTTTGTTCCATACCGTGAATTTTTGTGGTCAAAAAAAGTGGTCAGAAGTGTGTAAAAAAGGGTGGTCAAGACATGGTCCAGAAAAAGGTCGAAACTCATCGGAAAACTCATCGGAATCTGCAGAGACTCGCCGGAATCTGGTCGGAATTTCTTGTATAAGAAATTTTCGATATGTACTATTTTTCGAGAATACTTTTTCGAAATGTACTATTTTTCGAGAATCTATATTTTCGAAAAATTTTACTTTTTCGAAAAGTTTGTCAGATTCTCGATAAAAACTGTTCTCGATAATTGTCCAAGTTTCGAAAACAAAAGATAAGCAAAGTTTCGAAAATTGAAGATGGAAACTTTCGAAAATTCAGAAGTAAGATGAAGAAGTGACTGAAGACCACGACCACTAAACCAAATACCACAACTCAAACATAACCTCAGTCTTATTAACATCATCGGTCCATTAATATTCAAAAAGAAAAATACATCACTGCCTATTCTAATATCCAAACCAACATTTATATATCCTACACCTTCAAACTCACAATCAAACAACATCTCATCTACTTATTGCATCTCCAATCATCTCCAATTACAACAGACGTCAACATATCCAAAAGATCTCAGATCGATTCAATTTAAAAAAAAAAAAAAAAAAAAAAAAACAAAAACCTTTTAAAGATTTTTTTCAATTGAATCATCAACATCATCGATACAAGTGGAGTATAAATCTCTTTTAATATCCGAACACTGTTAAAGAAAGATCAAGACTTCTGTCTCAATCATTTCTTTGATTCGATGAAGCAATACGTAAACCACAACATTAGACCTACCTTGACCTTATATCAAGATCTTGCTGTCTTCTTCGTGAGTTCTTGATCCATGCTTGAAAGAAAGAAAAAAAATAGGTTGTCTATATGGTTTGCTCGTTTTTTTTGAGATATGGTGGACTTATGACTCGGTTATAATGATGGAGAAGAGAATAGATAATATTAACTGAGTTTGGAAAATGAGATCAGGTTGAGTTTGTGTTGACGAGAGAGTTATGTGGGGGCGGATAAAACTATGAGTGATATTAGGGTTATCACAATTATACCCGGTTAAGTATGGATAAGGATGTGGGCTCAACTTTTGGATCGGGTCATCTCTTGTTGGAATGGGATCATAAATTAAATCGGGTGTTTCCGTGTTTATAATGTTGTTTTACTATATCCAACTTTTGGGCTTAAAGATTAACTGGACAATTGATAGGTTTTGGGTCGTACTATACCAAAAGTGGACTGGGCTGAAGTATGGTATTTACACAAAAAATCTGTTATCCGAATTTTTTAAGAATTTTGGATACAATTATTAAAAATGGAAAATGAGTGGTATTTTGGTATTGCAAATTTCACGGGGATACATTGTTCACGGCTAGAATTGGTATGTTTAAACAAAAATGACTACGGGGTTTTTGCACGGTATTATTGATTTGACTTTGAAGTGGCATTTCAACATGTGTACTTATTTATCTCAAAGTCTAGGGGTGGTTGGATGCACGACTATTGAAGATAACTTGTCTGCGCAAATTAAAAATTCAGTCTTGACAATCTAGTTATTACTGATGTAAGGAGTTACGTTGTAGTGCTCACAGTATAGCTATCACTTAAAAGAGTTACGTTGTAGTACTCAGTGTCACACGAAGTAGTGGATTGTTCAAGTGGCGAATATTTCATGCAACCTCATACTTAAAGGAGTTACATTGTAGTGCTCAGTATAGGTATTAAGTCACATCTACCGTACAAGCATTAAGTCACAAGATGGGATGATTACTTTTTTTTCAAGCTGGTCATATCGGGCTGTCTCCATATGTGGTCATTACTAGTAGCCGGTGAATTCAAAGGAGGTTCGTTTAAAGGTTGATTTGAGAGAAAAGTATTGAGAGTATTTATGCGACATATACTCACAAAATTATGCTTTCATGGTCTATCTATATTGCATCAGAAGTGTAAAGTACGGGTAATTTTGGCATGTACACACAATAGTATGATGATTTCAATACATCGCAACCATCAGGAGAGAGAAGAACATGTCAAAAGAAGTAGTGTTTCATCTCTAGTACGTTGGTTGTTCGAGGGAATTGTGCTTACACTGGAACCAAAGAAGTACTAATGATGTGTACATCGGAGCGTATTACCAACCTTCTGTGCAATGTTATGTGAGTTATATTGTCAAGATGCTCCCTGAACGACAACCATGTGCCTACACTTTTGAATCTACTTTATCCGCTGCGTGATGAAAAGAGAGTTGTCGGTTCAGGAGGGAGCAGGTAAATGAAATAAAGGCTCACTAGTTAGGAGAGAGTAATAACCTAACTAGACCATTACAGTTAAAGTTCAGAGCTACAAAGACCTTTGCCGTCAGTACGCCGAGATCATCGGAAGAGAGAACTTCAAGTCTGCCTCAATATCTAGACTACAGAGACTCTGCGCTTCAACAACGTCAACATAGTTTACTATTGTTGTAATTTTACATTGTTAATGTATTTATAGGTCTCATTGTAACCATTCACGTGTGACGATATATTGGAGGGAGATTGTTAGCCTCGCTATTTTATTAAGATAACGTCACACAAGTGAAATGGACTAGATATGTAGTTAGTAGTAACTTCAGGGACTATTAGTGGTCATTAGGCAAACTTATTATGTAATGAGCTTATAAATACCCCTCATGACTCTCCATGAGGGGTGTGGGAAATTGTGTGTATCATTTACTTTGTCATTAATAAACCATTTTTCTCCACCCTCTCTCTACTTTCTCTCTCAAGAAACATGTATTCTTTCATCATGTTTGATCAACCAAGACCTCCCGAACCACATGAATCATACATATTTTCGGTCCTACAATTACTATTCCAATTCTCACTTTAAAAGCATCGTTACCATTGACATTTCTTAAAACATCGAGCGGTTAGATGTGGTTACGGTTGATTATTGGTTGGGGTCACATTTTGTTTCCGAATGATGTATTTGTAACTAACTAAGCGTGTGGATGAACATATTGCTTTCATGAATATTGTTTTTATTTTGTTATGTTTTGCCCACATGTCATAGTAGCCTTGTGGTTATTATCCTTTTTTCAATGTTCAAATATAGTGGATATATCACTTTATGCCAATGCATAAATGAATGGGGTCTATATCTATTGTGAAAGGATTGACAAAAAAAAAATTATTTTCCAATGTTCGATACCAAAGACGAAAAAAGAAGTAGCCTTTATAAGTAAAAAAAAACACTTGCAGTTTCAACCTAAATGTGAAGAACCTCATCCGCCCGTTTTACCCTATAGCCAAATTAAGTTACTAACACGACAGTCAACTATAACATCGTCATTTAAACCAAGTAATAAAGATATATATATTTTTTGAGGATTTAACCATTTATATTTTTACTTGTGAAACTATAAGGAAATGCATATGTTTCATATATAGAGAACTGACAAACTTCATTTTTGTGGAGAAGTTAAAAAAATAAATAGCTACAACCTTGTAAAACAACCAATATACAAACTAACAAGAAAAACAACTAACGTTTGAAATTTCGAATCAAGTTGAGACTATGACCAACATGACATGTTATTCTTTCCTTACGTGTATCAAAGCACCTACTAGAATTATTGGTTTGAGGCTTTATTTTGTTCAATTAATGCATGTAATTAAAGTATTCATTGATTTTCTGAACTAAGAAAAGGTTACTTGTCGTATCTTAGTACTATTATTTCAAAGAATATTTGTATTTATATGACACTATGTTGCTAAAGTTCCACCTTTATGTTATACCAACAACCTATTACCCACCATTATTGAGTAACACACTAACACCCATTTAGGATCTTATGCAAAATAATAAATAATACCAATTTTAAATATTTTTTAATATCAAATGGATTGACATACATATAGTTTAGAAGTTTGGACATGATATTCACAAAGAAAAAGTCAATATGTCAATAAACAAAGATGCAGTGTACCTCAAAAACCAACTCACCAAATTGTCGAAACTTCTATTTTCGAGCTTTTTGAACTAGTTCTGATCTATTATCATCTTTCACAACTCACCAAATAGCTATTATTGTCGACAAATTTCTTTTACCATAGCCACTACCTTAGATCTCTTTACTTTGAACCTTGGACTAAAGCTTATTGCAAGGAATGGGCCTTTATACAACACGAGATGAATATTGTCCTCGCTAGATTCTTGATCTCCTCTTTGGTGTTCGTTTTCTCCGGCGAAGAACTAAAGGTTAGCATTATTCATACCCAAGCAAATAAATTAGAAAACATATATACAACCTATGAGCAAAACATTAAATGGTTATTTAAAAGAGTGTGAAATCTAGCTAGAAATTAGAAAACATTTTAGATATCATATATTCTTGTATATCGTCATCCGAAATTTTGGATATCCAAATTTACACAAGAAAGTAAATAAATAAACTACAAACTAAGCTCTCTTAATTAATTGGATGGCCACTCAAATTCAAAACCATCATCTTGGACCAACTAAGTTTCAACATGATTTTATTCAGTCAAAAAGCATGCATGCCGTGCAACAATTGTATAAGTCGATGGTTTTGATGTTACTGAAGACCCAATTGCAATTGGCAGCCTTCGTGTGGTAAAAAGAAGTATTTTGACATCTTTTGCTGCTGGGAACTAATGATGGTCCTATTTTGGGTTCTAAACAAAATTCTGCTCCATGGATGATTATTGCAGGAGCAAGTGATATCGACCGAAGAATTATGGATAAAGTACTTCTTGGGAAGGGGGCAATTCTAGTGGTACGTGAGTATTATTACTAATTTCTAGCTATATATATCATGTATATTTGTGTCATAACTTGCTATTAAAGAACCTAACGCATTTAGGGTCAAGGTGTTAATGCTTTCCCATCTAGTTATAGAGAGTCACCTCTAGTTAGCGGGAAAGAAGTGTCAAGCATGTGCTCCGAAACTGATGCACGGTAATTCTTCGCTCGGTACCTTTTTTTTTTAATTGAAGATATGGCTGCATTCTTTCAAGTAAATGCACCAGGTTGGGTGACATATGAATTTCTAATAATATCCTCATTTACATGAATTGTCTTCCATAATGCTTATAAAGTAGCCTTGTCGAGCAAAAGGTGGTTCTTTGTGACACGACTCCCAACTTTCGGGTGATTAACACAACATGAGTCCTTGACTTTATTATCCCAATTCCTAAAAATGTTTCTTTAGTTAAACCGTACATTGTTGTTGCGCTAAGTGAAAATGATCTCAACTTGGTCAGAGCATACCATAACTATAACACGTAATGAAGTCTTCCTTCACCTTTTATAGGGTCGGGCAGAGAGTGCTATAAAGGCACCACAAACATCTCATATAGTATATCACAACTCAAACCAATATCTTCCTTCATTAAACAAAATTGTCAACAATGACCATTCAACCCTCCATTATCATAGGCATCATCTGTTGGACCCTTTTTAATGTCTTAGACGCCAAAAACTATGTACAGAGATCAAAGATGGGTCAAAACATAAAGCCTGCAAAATTTAGTTTTGGGCCAACCAACCCATTAGGCAGAAACGGCTATTATTTAGTTATTTAGGATATGTAACGTTTTATTTTTAGGGTTATGTCGATTACTTTTAGTGAATCATTGTGTCTTTTGACATGAAGCAACGTTTCAACATGTATAAATAGGTTTAGGATTCTCTGTAAACATTCAACCCATTCGATTATCAATATCAATATTAAAGGGTTCAACCCATCTTCTTTGTTTCTTATTTATTAATTCTGTATGATTGTTGGCATGAAAGTTGTTTGTTCAATCGATCCTGGAAACCCCACAAAACCTGTGAAACATCATCTTGTTTCTCTTGTTGATGAAGCACACACATAGCGAGATGCATAATAATGTTGTATGATACATTCTAGTCACAATACCTTTAACCAGGAGGCTACATTACTTGTATAACCAGTGGCTAGGATTCCCGAATTAAAATTCTTTACCTTTCCATCCATGAACTCCACACCCTACATCTCTTTCTCTCATTTTATCACACACCTCCCACCAACATCCCAGCCGCCGCCGCCACCATCTCAACCGATATAAAAGAAATAAAAATTAAAGAAGTACTTAAAAAACACAAAAAACAAAAGGTCTTCTTCGTTGCAGATGAAGACTTTAGATGTACATAGTTTCGAAAGTCCAAATCCTCAAAAGTGAAGTTGATTACTGTAACACCCCCAATTCATGGATGCAGCGGAATTCAACTTGGGTGTTACTCGACGGCACAACAGTCACAATAATAAAAAACGAACTCTAGTTGAGTCGTTTTAAAAGATTTATCATTCAAATTATATAAATATCAGAGATTACAAAATGAGGTCCCAGATGGTTCCATGTTTACAAATTACATTAGTTAAGTCTTTGAATGATAGTAAAAATTTATAGCCCTCTTGAGTATCCGTGCCCTTCCGTGCCATCCTTGATCGTCATGAACCTGAAATACATGCTTAAGAGGTCAACACAAAGGTTGAGTGAAATTCGTAGAGTTTAGTTAAATCGTTTGAACACAATAATCGTAGTGTGAGCTATAGACTCACACTCATAGTTAGAAAACAAAAGTCGTTATTATTTCACTAAGCTCATGCAACCAAAGCATTAACATTGAACCACAAATTGGCATTATAGAAGCCCTATCAAGGTAATATTGTCATTATACCTCTAAATCTCAAATATAGTGCATTTGTTTGAACTCGTAGTTATTCAACACAAATGGGATTTGTCAATCCCAATAGATCTATTCACAATATTCGCGCTCACTATAGGTAGTGACTAATGGTTCATGATATAGGGACTTCGAACATGGCAATCGTTACTTAGTGACAATAAAACATAGTCGGGTAGCATACAGTAGAAAGCATTGTGTTCGAGTAGAAAATAATAGCATGTATCCCCCCCCCCCCATGGGTTTGTAAAATAGTTAAACAATAGAAAGTGGGGTTACGAACTCACCTTAAGTTATGTAGTGAGTAGTGAATGTGATGGTCGAATCGCGAAGGTTTCTACGAGCAATCTATAATAGAATGTTGCGACTTAGGATTGAAGTAAAGAATATGAAGAATTGCCTATATATGTATATCTTGCATTTAGTCCATAATGTGGTACGATGTATAGTGTAAGTCTTTGAAAAGAAATGGTTCATGAAACATGTATAGTTTATATATATCGTTTACTACCGTTCGGGCCGACATAATTCAGAAGTCATGTTAGTAAACGTTCGAGGAGCCAGGACACTTTAATTCATAAATCCACAACTCATCTCGACGGCTTACATAATGAACTCCTCACATGAGGCTCCCTACTATTGTAGTAGTTGATAAAGTATATATATATATAAGTTTTGATCCGAAAAGTTACATGTCCAATATTTGAATAAACTTAGGAAAGTTTATTATTACATGAAGATTGTTATTAGGGTAAGTTTCTTATAACTTGTATGACCATTTTTTTTGTAATATCTCATGGTTATTTTAAGTGAAGTAGATCCAAATTGCTTGTTCAAGTTATCGCCAATTCTTTGGTTCATGTTTTCGCCTAAGTAAGCTTCTATGGTCATTTAGTCATGTTGGGATCATACTTTTGTATTTAGTCAAGTCTCGGTCATTAACTTTTGTAATAGGTTGCTTAGTTATTTATTTCATTATGTTTTATGTTACAAGGCTTAAGTATTAAAGCCCTATGGGATTGAAAGCCCACGTTTAGTAAGATAAGGGAGGAAGGGAGTGTTGCCCTACTCCTCCCTTATAAATACCAGGCTTATGTTAACATTTCATTTTGTTGGTTATTTGAATACATTAGTGAAACTCTTGCAATTTATCTTCTCTCATTTCTTATAATCAACCATCTCTCATTCTCAACTATCTTCTTTCATTATCATACTTGTGTTTACATAAATGGTGACCTGACAAGTGGTATCATTCGCCTACTAGAGTTTGAAGTATGTTTCTTGGTATTTACGTGGGGTTTAGGGTGATTCTCATCTATTTTTTGCATTTTTCTTTGTTTCTTTCACTCAAATCTTGAAGCTTGGACAAGTTTCAAGGTTGATATAGTGATTTGAAGCTTAGTTTTTGCATAAAGTTTTGATTTTTAAGGCTTTTAGGTATTATAGCTTCTTTGATAGTGGAAAACTAGTTTTTGGTAGCAAAATCTTTCATTTTAAGTGTTTTCTAAGTATTGGTGAAGTTATTTGATCAAAAGTACCTTATTTCTAAGCATTTCTCTTCAAAAATTTGAGAGTTTTCAAGCTTTTGACCACCTTACGTGTAACTTACGTGAATAGTATGACTCAAAAGCTGTCAACGGTACTTTTTGTCCCTTCTACGCATAAGATTTGGTCAAAACCCTTTTCCTACGCGTAACTAAGGTCAAAACCCTGTTCTTACGCTTAACTTGGTCATATACGCCTAAAACCTACGAGCAAGTCTACTTCCTACGCCTAAGTCTTACGCTGAAGTCCCATCCTACGCACAAGTTGCCTCCTTCTACGCAGAAGTTCAGTTCTTATGCATAAGATCATATCTTACGCGTAAGTTGCCAGAATCTACGCTTAAGTTTCATCAAAGGTCTTCACCTTGTGTTACGGTGACTCAGTACTTCCCTAGCTTGGATAAGTTAGTGGAATACTTCGACTTCGGATATCTTTCAAGCTTGGATAAGTTTGAAAGATTTGTTTGGTTGTTTAACCTTACGCATAAGTCTAAACTTATGCATAAGCCAAAGCTTACGCGTAAAGAGAAACTTACGCATAAACTCATTGTTTACGCATAAACTACTCTTTACGCATTACCTAAAGTTTACGCGTAAGATTATTGTTATGCGTAAGATCTCAACTTACCCCAGGAATTTTTGAACTTAACCGAAGGAACGTGCATTTCAATCTTCTACAAATATCCATTACTACACAAGTGTTCAAAGATGTCTCAACCACCACATTACTACCTCTCTAATCCTCAGCAACAACATCAGCAGTATCAGCAACAACAATACCATCAGCAACAATCATATCAACAACCTTCACAATAACACTTTCATCAATAACCGTTTAATCAACAACCACAATATCTCATGATGCAACAACATCAACTCATTCCTCAACAACAACCATATCAAATGTCACAACAAAACAATCAGTAATCCTCCAAACAACCTCACTGGTTTGATAGAATGTGTGAAGTTATTACAACTCAACAATCCAGACATGAGGCAGGATCACTTGAAACACCTCCAATGCTAACACCTGGGAACTATGTTCAATGGTCAAGTCGATTCTTACGATTTCTTGAATTAAAGAAACCTCATGGGAAATTCTTGAAACAAGTGATACTTGAAAGACCATTTAAGTGTCCAACAAGATTTGAAATTGGTGATCCAACTGCTGATCCTCCACGTCCTCCTGGTGATAGACCTCTTCCAGAATCTCAACTCACAGAAGAACAGAAATTACATCGTGAAGCTGATGAGTATGCAATGGCTTATATACTTCAAGGTATACCTAATCCAATTTATCGAAGTGTCGATGCTCAGAAAACAGCCAAAGCTATGTGGGAACATGTTCATCTCCTTATGGAAGGCACTCAATTGAACAAAGATGACATGGAATCCAAACTCTACATGGAATACACTGACATCACAATTGAACAAGGAGAGTCACTTGAATCCTACTATCATCGTTTCACAAATGTGGTCAATGATCTGGAACGTCACAAAATCACAGTACCTAGGATAGCAGTGAACTCCAAATTCGTTGGTAGTCTTGGTCCTGATTGGCATAAATATGTGACATTTGTTCGGCAAACCAAAAATCTTCATGATGCACCATATGGTTTGTTGTATGATTTTCTGAAACACCATGAACCTGAAGTGGAAAAAGATAGAGCTCTTCGAGGAGGATACTTACCATCACCAACACCAAACTCTTTGGCACTCGTAGCTCAATCTCTCTATGCTCCACCACCTATGTCAAATCATGCATATGTTCAAGAGCAAAACTACTTCAGTTATCCACAATCTTCTACCTCGAACCAAATGGTCCCTTATGATTCATCTCCACAGAATACTTCTACTCAACTTGTTCCATTGAACAACAATGATGCAGTGTATTACTCCAACTCCAATGAAGATGACGATGATGACTTTAATACTTTGAATCAGGGACTTGCTCTTATTGCTCATGCTTTCATCAAATTCTCCAACAAAACAAACAACCGTCAACGTTCGTCTTCTAACACAAGGAATCAAGCTGTTGTTAATGATGGAAGAGTGGAAATTCAGAATCGTAACTATGGTAGATCTGGTTCAGGAAGTTCTTCAGGAAATTTTGGGAATGGTCAGAGGTTTAATAACAATGGGGCGTTCAAGAACAACTCAAGATCTTCTCAGCAACGGTCTGAACCAGTTGCAACTAGGAACTCCAACTCAGGGAATGCAGTATGGTGCTATAATTGTAATGAACAAGGTCATATAGCGACAACATGTCCCAAACTGAGAACTCGGGGTAGTAAGTTTCACAAGCAGGCATTACTCATGGCTCTTCAAGATGAAAAAGATGGACATTTCCCTGAACAAGATAACAACTTCATGGCAAATGTGAACAATGATGATGACATGGAAGATCTATAAGCCAATGCAGCTGTGATGCTTATGGCCAACATGCAGGAACTTCAGTTTAATGATTCAGGTCCAGTGTATGACACTGACGGCTTGTCTCAGGTACATGACCAAAAAGCATGCCTAATACATGAAATAGCCTCACCCTCTGCTTCTGAATCAGATATGGCGCAAGTTGTTCCATCTAAATCATCTTCATCTTCTCAAACAGATGAACAAATAAGCACACTTGTCATATTTGATGATGACACAGCTGTTTCATTTGATAATCCTATTGAGAATGATAAACATGATCATATAGAACAACATGAACCATCATTTGATCCAGACCTTGACCTAATATTGTTATCTAAACAACTGGATGCACAACAATTGCAAATCATAAAATGCAACGAGAAAAACAAAGTTTTAAAAGAAAAAAATGCGTCACTTGCAAGAGATATTGAGTGTTATAAAATTCAACTTTCAAATCAGGAAGACAAGATTAAACATGCAAAAAGTTTTGAAAAAGCTTTTCAAGATTCGTATAACAAATAGCAAGATCTTCAACACAAAATGCAAGATTTAATTGAATCAAACGGAAAGTTGATTTCTAAACTTGAAAGTGAGAAGTGTGAATTGAAAATGCAAGTTGAACGTCTTCAAACAGTACTTTCAAAAACAGAAACAGAATTTTCAAGTTGTAAAAAGGATTTTTGTGAACATAAAATACGAAAAAGGAAGTATATAGATGACTTACTCGGTGAGATTGTTGATCTTGAAAAACAACTCAAAGAATTTCGTAACATTGTTTATAAACACGGGAACTCTGTCACAACAATTCAGAAATTTTCTTTAAAACCGAGACCCGATAAAGGATTTGCACTTTGCGATTTCAAATCAATGTTTCTTCACACAGCATTCAAAGAAAATCCTAAGATTTACAGTATGGACCACATGCTTGATAATACGATTGTGCATGTGATACGTGGGAATCGCACCAGGCTTTACCTCTCAAGGGATCCTGAGAAGCTTACAACCCCCACCAGGCAGTGTACCTGATCGTTGTAGTATAATATAGTGACAAGTACCGGGGGATTGATCGTTCAGCTAGGAATAGTGTCGCTAGGATTAGAAAACCTAATTACTAGTGCTAAAGGTGAGGGATGATTATTTTTGTATTTTATATTTTTATGAAAAGCAATTAAAAATCTCGGGTTTGAAGGATTTGGGCAGAATTAGTTGCTAATCAACTAACCAAATACTAAAGATGCAATCAAAATAAAATACTAGAAATAAAAATAAACTAAATTATACTAAAGTTGTGAGCAATAAGTGTTGAAAATGTGTTTACTTAGATTTCACTACTCCCTAGACATCTTTTACACGTTAATTACTTGTTATAATTGCATTGATGACGGATCGTATTCCTTAATACCATTCATGGGGTGGCACACATAACTCCCCAATTCTATGAGCTCTTATCTCCTCCTATACCATGCCCAGTACAACCATAGGGATTATAAACAGTGGCTCATGCATTAAATACAACCAATAAAGACCTAGTGCGCGTCGGTTCATGTTTCTTAAGACGTTCAAGCATGTTACCAATTGGAGATCTGCCAGTTTTCTTAAGCCTAACATATAAATCATTCATCCAAGACAAGTATAAACAAGTAATCAACACATAATTAACATCTAGGTTTCATTAGATCCAAGCAAACACAAGATAGATCTAGCCTAGCATGATGTAATGAAGACAAGAACAAGATATAGACAACCAACACATAGACATATTGATTGAATTAAAAGAACACTTATCTCAATTACACATGAAAGGTATCAAGGGCTTGGAACCCTTGAAAAACCTGTAAAATTCGCACCAAAATCGTACTTAGGGTTTCTCCAAAACTTCTCTCTTTTAATGTGAAAATTAGAAAACTATATATAGGAAAAGGGGTCTGACGGCGTCAAGAATAAACTTGTGACGCCGTCACCTCGCCGCCAAAACTCTTCTCGGACTGCCTTGATCTAAGTCGAGTCATATCCTTGTACATATTGTTTTGGAACGATTGGGACTCATGGGTAAGTACTTATTTTATGGAGTAATGGGGAAGAACATCATTTATTACCCCCATATGTACGTTAATCTTGAAAGTGCTCCAAGTGTTTTGATTTCTTAATTCGAGTCATTAGATTAGTTTAATGTAAAGTATGTAAAGATTCAAGTGTAAGGGGAATTCTCATCCCCTATAATGTATTATTTTGGATGGTAGGGTAAGAGTGTATGCAAAAAAAAAAAAAAAAAAAAAAAAAAATCGAAAAAAAAAAATCAAGAAAAAGAAAGAAAAAAATAAAAAAGAAAAAGAGAGAAAAAACATACGGACTACCATCCCGTTTCATTATATGTTCATTTTATGTTTTTGTTATTTTTCATTTATTAGCTTAAGTCGAGTCTAGTCTTGGCTTAGCAACGCCATATTGTACATGTAATTAACCAAGATTGTTAACTCGCCACCAGTAAAACTTCCTTTATCCAACAAAACCGTGTAATTCATATCCCTATACCTAACGTTACAACCCTTTAAAAGACCTCTTTGATAGTTTATCCTAGGTGCTTACGCCATGTGGTGGAGGTTTGATCCTTTCCCAAGCCTATGGTAATCTATTTTGCTATGACAGGTAGTGAGAGATATCTTCCATTTCTATAATGTTATATTACTTTATTACACCCGAGAGATGTGAGTATCTAAACACTATTTGTGAGGTGCTTGTGTATGACCTCCGTGCTTGTCTATTGGTCTTTAGTGGAACGATTATTTGTTGTAATTACTTTTATATTAGTGTTAAATGACCCCTAACTTGTCTTTTGAGTAGAATAAAAGCGCATTTGCTTGAGGACAAGCAAATGTCAAGTGTAAGGGTATATGATGAGGCGAAAAATGATCCGTTTTTAGGGGGTCATTTAAGCCCGAATCCGACTTTATTTGATCAAATATTGCCCTAAATCGTTCCTTTTGTGATTTTAGGTACTTGAAGAGTGAATTCTGGAAAAGAAGCCATTTTGGACGTTTTTGGAGCATAAAAGTGAAGAAAACGGCAAAGTCTCAAATTTCTATGCTGGAAACAGTAGGTGACGGCGTCAAGAGTACCACCCTGACGGCGTCAAACATCAAGAATAAAAATCCGTAGTTCATGAAGGCGTCAAGAGTGTTCCTGACGGCGTCAAAGTCCCAAGAATAAAATACCGTGGTTGATGACGGCGTCACATAGGCCGTCATAAGTAGATCAAGGCCGTCCGAGGAAGTATTTGGCGGTGAGGTGACGGCGTCAAATTGTTGTCTTGACGCCGTCAGCCATATTTTCCTATATATAGTTTTCTAGTTTTTCACAAAAGAAAGAGAAGTTTTGGAGAAACCCTAAAGACGAATTTGGTGCAACTTTTACAGGTTTTTCAAGGGTTCCAAACCCTTGATACCTTGCATTGTAATTGAGATAAGTGTTCTTCTAATTCAATCAATATGTCTATGTGTTGGTTGTCTATATCTTGTTCTTGTCTCAATTCCATTATGCTAGGCTAGATCTCCTTTGTGTTTGCTTAGATCTAATAAAACCTAGATATTGATTATGTGTTGATTACTTGTTTATTCTTGTTCTTGGATGAATGATTTATATGTTAGGCTTAAGAAAACTGGCAGATCTCCAAATGGTAACATGCTTGAACGTCTTAAGAAACATGAACCGAGGCGTACTAGGTCTTTATTGGTTGTATTTAATGCATGAGCCACTGTTTACAATCCCTATAGTTGTGCTGGGCATGGTGTAGGAGGAGATAAGAGCTCATAGAATTGGAGAGAGTTATGTATGCCACCCCATGAATGGTATTAAGGAATACGATCCGTCATCCATGCAATTATAACAAGTAATTAACATGTAGAAGATATCTAGGGAGTAGTGAAATCTAAGTAAACACATTTTCTCCAATTACTGCTCACAACTTTAGTATAAATTAGTTTATTTTCATTTTTATTATTTTATTTTGATTGCATCTTAGTTTTGGGTTAGTTGAATAGCAACTAATTCCGCCCACTTTTTCAAAACCCGAGATTTTACTTGCTTTCATAAAAACATAAAAAGACAAAAATAATCATCCCTCACCTTTAGAACTAGTAATTTAGGCTTTCTAATCCTAGCGACACTATTCCTAAGCTGAACGATCAATCCCCCGGTACTTGTCACTATACTATACTACAACGATCAGGTACACTGCCTGGTGGGGGTTGTAAGCTTCTCGAGATCCCTCGAGAGATAAAGCCTGTTGCGATTCTCACGCATCAGATGTATATGTGTATATGTATCCATATAGTACCCCAGACTCGCTCCGTAACCCGATAATCAATTACGCACTACTCTTATTTAGTCTCCAATGATACTACTACGTATTAAACATTAATACATATAGAGAGAGAAAAAAAAAATTGCTTAAAAAGTCTCAAAATAATACTAACTACTACGGAGTATTAAATTACTATTAGGCTCCTACAACAATAAATAAGGAAACCTTTTTCATTTAATGTGAACTTTACTAGTTTCTAAATTTATTTTTTTTAACCAATTCTAATACTGTATATCTTAACTATAAATATTTGAAGCTTTGAATTTTTGTCGTTGTGTGCGCGTAGTCGCCTAGTTAAAATAGTGATAACTTACATCTGTCACAAATTACAACTTCTCTTTAAAATCTCTACTACACACTTTGAAATCTTATAAAGATAAAAAAATGAACAATTATTAAAAAAAAAAAAAAAAAAAACATATTTTTATCGCGTAAATACTAACACAACAATATATGATGTATATGTGTATATGTATCCATATAGTACCCATACTCGCTCCGTAACCCGATAATCACCCCCCTCCCCCAATTAGTTCGAATTTCGGGTTTTCCCGTCAGGTTCAGTATTTTTTTTACATCCCTAAAACAAATAATTTTGATACCTTATCTTAACTACATTATAATGTACTAGCTTCATAACCCGCCGGATCGGCGGGTTAGCTTCATTATATTATTTGATTTATTCTAAATGGACGTACATAAATAAATAATAACGGCACACATGTATTATATGAAAAATATAATACTGAATGAATAAAAAGTTGAGGTAGTAGTAACTTTGTTCCACACATGATTGAAATAAAAAGAAAATGACAATAAACATTCAAATCTTGAGGTAGCACTTATGTATATGAGTTATTATAGTTGTTTATTTGTAAATTCCATGAACAATATTTGAGATAACTGAGTTTATAGAAAACATATTATATTGAAATAAAAAGAAAATGACAATAAACATTCAAATCTTGAAAAACAAAGTAAACTAACAGTTAAACTTATGTGTTTTTTCTTGATCAAATGCTAAATGCATATTGTCATAGTCAATTGTTTCCACTTCGTCTTCTTCAGAAACCTCTTCTGCTTCCTCAAGTTTCTTTTTTTTTACCCTTCTTTGGACTGCCTTTAGTGCATTTGGTTTAGATTTAGTTCTTGTTTTTTTCTTGTTGAGCTTTACAAAATCCTTGAACTTCTTCTTCCTAACCTGAGATAGCTTTCTTAGATACCACAAAGCAGGATGTTCTTTGGAGGTCGCTGCATCATCTTGTCCATCATGATGGTTTCCTTCTGACAATCAATTTGAAAATTATAATATTAGTAATGATAATAACAGGATGATGTTAAATGAAAATAACTACACACATTAACATTATATCAATGGACATGTTTGTCCACATTATGTACCATGATAAACATGTATAAAAAAATATAAAAAAACCTGATGATTCATCTGATTCTTGCATATTCACTATCGGATCCATGAGCAGTGTTCTATGGTGTTTAAAATATGTTTTTGATTTATGAAATGGTGTAAAAACGTATCAGATTTATAGCCAAAATGGTGGTTAGTTGCAAATTTACATTAAATATGGAATTTGTAAAGTTTAAGTTTGAATGCAAAACATTAAAGGTGTACACATATTAATATGTCCATCATTTCCTAAAAATGCTTAAAGTTTGTTACTAAATGGATTTAAAGTTGCAATCCTATTTAAATTATTTGCTGAATGTTATATATAGAATTTGAATGTTGCCCCATTTGTTTAAACGTGATTAAAAAGGTATTTTAACCTAATAGTTATCCTCAAATTTAAAAAAAAAATGGCATTTTTAAACTAAATGAATGTTTATCAGTATGCATTTTGATAATCAATAAGGTTTAAATAGTACTAAAATAACTGAATATTTGATGTGGGCTGTTTACATGTTGTAATCTGTTTCAACTTGCAGTCTTATAAATACAAACACAAATAAACAACAAAATAACAACAATATGAAACATCTTGCATGTTGTTGTAATATATAGAACACTAAATGAAACACCTTACATGTTGTTGTAATCTGTTTACAAAAGAAAGTCGCGTATTCAAATTCGAGCTAATACTTCTTTGTAAACTGCATTTGTAGTTGAGTTGGAATAGTTTCCCTCCCTGTCTAAGCATAGAACTTTCAAGCCTTGCTTGCTCTTGACTCTTGACAAAGCAACATATAGTTGTCCGTGTGAGAAGACAGGCTTTGGTAAATACAAACCGACTTGTGACAATGTCTGTCCTTGGCTTTTATTAATAGTCATTCCAAAACACAATTGAATAGGAAACTGTCTTCTGTTTAATTTGAATGGCATTTTTGTTTTTGAAGGGGTAATAACCATACGTGGAATAGCACAAATCCTACCAACAGTTCCACCAGATATGATCCTTGCTTCAATAACGTTGACTCCCAACCTTATGACTTGCAGCCTAGTTCCATTGCATAGACCTGCTTTTTGATCAATGTTTCGCATTAACATTACAGGAGTACCAACCTTTAACTTTATTGCATGTTGCGGAAGACCAGACATCCTTATACCGTTAAGGAAATCTGTAGTGTAAATAGACTCATCAAAATTTGTGTCTGCGTCATCCAAAGAAACAGAATCAGATGATTGGTATATCGTCTCGTCTCCTTCAATTAAATCCAGCATGTGTCCATTAATCATATCAACCATTTCATGAGTTGGTGAAAGAATGGCCCTTTCTTGAAAGTATTGAGGATTCCATAGGTTTTCGCGAAAGCGCGGGTATGTTGCATCAATTATTGAGCCCACATAATCATCAGACTCTGGAATCAACATATCATCTGAAAATACAACAGTTGATTCCCCATCATTCTTGCCACCAATCTTTCCATCACCGACGTCTAAAATCCAATCAGCAAATTCTTGTATTTCTTTCCTTTCAGATTCAGTGGATCCAGAACCCAATCTCATGTTTACCGTTAAGTTCATAACTTTGCATCGCTGCCACAAATAAGAAGAGTTAATTGTGGAATGTACGACGTCATTACGGCTGGCATTAGGAATGACAGGAAGGATTTGTCGAAAATCACCACCAAAAACAACTACTTTACCACCAAAAATATGTGGAGATTCTTGAGAAGGGTCTGACCTACAAATATCTCGCAATGTCCTATCAAAAGCTTCGTAACAAAATGACTGTATCATAGGAGCCTCGTCCCATATAATGAGACTGGCTTCTCGTATCAAATCAGCGAGGTCACTGTGTATAGGAATGTGGCACATTGAATCTTCTAATATATTTATTGGAATTGCAAACCGAGAATGTGTTGTCCTTCCGCCTTCCAACAATAGCGCTGCAATACCGCTAGACGCAACATTCAACACTATACCGCCTTTTGAACGTAAGGCAGCAGACATTGTTTTGTAGAGATATGTTTTTCCAGTTCCACAGTATACACAAAGAACATCCCACCTTTATCATTCTCTACGGCGTCCATAACAGTTGAATAAATACCTTTTTGTTCAGAAGTCAAGCTTTCATACAATGTTTCATGTTGCTCTTTTAATTCATCAACATTGTACGATTTCTCATCATATATCAACCTGTTATACCCTTCCATTGTGAACTCGTTATTTGGATACGACATGTCAGTGAAATTCTTCAAACTCTTGTTGTTACACAGTAGCATGTGTTCAATATAAGTTAGACATATGTTGTACTTCTGATTGTCTGAAAGTTGCAGGCCTGAATATTCATAAAATAGTACTACGTAACTATCAATATACAATTGGTAAATAGCGGAAAAGCTTGATTGATCTAGAATGAAATTATAACAAACTAAAGTATATGGGGTAAACTTTGTTTAATAAATATTTGGCATATTGGTAGTTATTAATTATTGTTCATACATATAGAGGAAAAAATTCAAAAGTGTCGCAATTATGCAGGTTTAAATTATAAATATGATAGGGAAACAATGGTGAAACAGACATAGAAAGTTTATTCCACATACCAGGATTATTATGCTTTTTGCGCTCAACATTCTCCACATCAGCAGCCAGTAGATGCCATGTTTTTTCCCACACTATGTCGGGGCAAGACATACTATCCGTGATGAGTAGCATGACAAAGAATGATCTCAAATAATCGCCCATTCCCCAATGACTCGCTTCCTTTAAACAGTCAATATACTCCTTATCATCCTGCAAAAGACCACGTGCATAGCAAGCTTCTCTGTAAGTAGGATACACAATATCGTCATACTCCCTAAGGTCCTCCCATTTCTGTGGACCTCTCACCTTGTTTAGCAATACACGCAAGTAAAAATACTCTCCCCAAGAAGGCGGAACGTGATGAATACGACCTAAACAAAAACCTCTCTGTCTCTCTGCCCAAATCCTTTTCTGAGAATTCCAAACATAATATTTAGGGATCTCATGATAAAGCAATGTCTGCACAAATGTATCAGTCTTGTTTAGCTCCATCCACTTAACAAATTTAGTCTGGTTTACAGAATCCTTTTCAAGAGTGTAATCAATGCTTTCTATTGCATCAAATACAACGGATTGCTCGTCTTTCAAATGAAATGGCAGACGTTCAATGGCTGGAGTCCTATAGTGTATATCAAATTTTAATATACGCCAAGCGGCTTCACAAGCAGATAGATACCTACAATCATAGAAATCCTTAATTTCGTCTACATCTTCGCCATCTACACCAACAGTAACCCTATTTGGTCCCTTGTTTATATATTTGAACAAATACTTAATGGACCCGACTTGATTGCACCATTCAACGTTTATATGCGATTGATATCGCCTGAGCAAACCGGCATTGTAAGGAACTACGAAACCATTATGCAAATCAGTTCCATTTTTCTTTATAGTACTTCCTTCATTCCTCCTCCTGTAAATTCCATAACCATTGTCATATATGACCGTTGTTTCATTAAATTGTTTTGGAAAACCCTTGGTACATTTGAAATTCTCTGTGCACGGACAGCTTGGATTATCATGACCGCATGGGCCGTGCATCATGTGATCTGTAACGATCTGATACAATTCAGGGTCCTCTTCCTTGTTAGGTATCTCAGCTGATATATACTTATCAATATTTGCTGTGGTCGTTATCTTATCTATAGTTTCAAGCCACAACAATATGTGAGCATGAAGAAGGCCTCTTTTTTGAAACTCAACCGTGTAAACAGCTGGAAAATTAAAAAAAAAATGAATACAATAATTAATAATGTAACAAACATAATGTAAATATTCTTAATGAGAATTTGAACTAATTGTTGAATGTAATTACCTCCTTTGACACGTCCAAATGTACGTCGATCCTTTAAATCAGTCATTAGGCTATCAAGCTTAATTTTAAATACTCGTGTTATTGCATCCGGTCGGTCCTCAGATTTCAAACCTCTCTCGGCCATAAAACGTGAAATTTCAGGCCAGTTTGGGTTACATGTAAAGGTTATGAATAAGTCTGGATAACCATAAAACTTGCAAATTGTCATTGCGTCCAAATCGTTCTGCATCATATACCTTGGACTTCCGGTAAAAGATGATGGTAAGACGACCTTTTTTCCGCGCAGCTTAACTCCAGACTCTTCGTTCTCTGCCATTTTTGTCAAATTAGAATAAGTTTCACTTCTAAGCTCCTTCTGGTTCTTTTTGTTAAAAGACATTCTTTCTGATTCAACCATTGTGTATCCATCTACCAAAAATTGCTGAAATAGCCTTTTACCGTTAAGCATCATGAAAAATCCGTTTCTCCTTTCTTGCACACGATATGCGGACCACTCTCTCATTGTAACGCGCGTTCCTTTGTTGGTTTCAGCGTAATCAGTTACCCCTTCATGGAATATATTTGTACGATATCCATCCTCAGCATAAGGGAAAAACAAAGGGTATTGCAATGCGAGATAGGAGGGATGCAACTCACTGATTCTCTTAAGATCACCATCTTGTTGATGGAGAATAATGTCCCTCTTGTTTTTGGTCTCGTCAAAATCTCCAACGATTAACGCAGCGACCTCGGATGCAGTAGGTAGATTATATTGTCTACCATCACGCTTCCTTGTACCAATAAGTTTGAGACAAACCTTTTCATCATCAGAAGACCTAATACGTTCACCAGCCATGCGAAAATCCTGAACCAATGGATTAATTTTATCAAGCATGTCGCGTATATCCTTCGTAAGCTGGAAGTCCAACTCATTTTTTTGGGAAGACGTATCCGAGGCATTGCTGTAAAATAAAATTAACAATTTTAGTAAGTAAACACCTTAACTAAAAATATGCATAATACATTGTGATAATGTGAAACCAATATTTTAAGTCAGATAAAAAATAAAACCTGAAGATATTCATTCGGTTTCTAATCTCATTCTGACTATCAAGGATGTACAGCTGAAAAAATGCAGGCGGGTTCCCCTCTTTTGGCAACAGAGTGCCTGCTAAATGGTAATTCTCACCATGTATGCGATAGCAATAGGGACCACGACCGGCATTAACAGAATGGTCTTGTTTAGCACCCATAGAAGTGACTGCAAACATTGAATTATAACGCCTTATATTATCTATGAATGACTCGCTCTTAGGGTGTTCATTCTTAATAAGTTGTTTCAGCAGCTCAGGTGGCTCTTTAATTTCAGTGCCCAACATAACTTTACCTCTACCGCAACACAGTGAGTATGACTTGGAACCGCCAAGGGGTGCTCCTCTTATTGTCTCGACATGCCATAACATTGCACCACAAGAATCGCATTCAAATGTTGGATCACCATGATCAATATAATCTGGTATATGTTAATACGTGAATGTTATATACATGCTTTCGCATATTTTATGCAAATAACGAAATGGTCAACAAATAAACATGAATAATGTTTTGATAAGTGTTGAAATTGTATTATTTACCTTTTGAGATTCCAACAAATGCATGTCTATTTCCTGTTTTGCCGACTACAGGATCTGTGTTGTTGAAGTTAATACGCCTTGCAGATTGCCTAGTAAACATTTTGCCTTTTAGCTTTTGAAGGTCAGTTGTTAGTAAAGAGGATTGGCCATTTGATATTGTATCACGTTTAGTAGATGCAGAACCTGTGACATAAAGATCTTATAATAAAGTACATGTAAATGAAAGGTTATATATGTATCTCAAATGTTGGATTTGTGATTAATTAACTCTTGTAAATATGTACCTAAATTGAATTTCACCGACGTCTGGTTGCGAAACATTGAACCATTATTGTTTCTTATGAATGTACCTACAAACACAAAACATATGTAATAATTATGTATGGAATGTATCCTTTTTAAAAGAATTGTGTAGTTCGATTAGGATCATGATTAAACGCATAATACCTTTTGACGTTGGTTCGGTATTACCACTAACAGGAACCGAAGTATTACATATTGTATTCTTTGGAGTGTTAGAACCAAAAGGCGTAACATCGTGAAGACGATTATCTAATAAAAATAAATAAAATTTAATTTCATATACACATAATATACAAATTATAAACTTGTTTTCATAATGAACTACGACGTGCAACCTTTTTTTTTAGGTGGACGTCCCTTTGGTCGACCAACTTTAGCCTCTTGAATCGAGTCAGGAGAAAGTGATGTAGACATTCTTTTTCCTACTACATACCATTTTAATTATGAATAACAAAAACTTTAATTTTTATGAAGGAATATATAATATAATATTAAAAAAAAAAAACACTTCAGTATTGAAAAGAAATATCAATACCTTTTGGGGTTGTGTCATTAGTTACATTATTTGAAATGTCTGAAAGTGGAGGTCTTGATGGCTTTTTTCCTGATTTTCTTAACGAGAAATCCGTAGATGGTGTTGTAACATATTTTTCAGTGTTAGACACAACAGGCGTAACATCGTTAAGCGGTGTATCTAAAAAAAAAATTATATACATAATATAAATTTGATAACCTTGTTAACATAATGAATTAAGGCATGAAACCTTTGTTTTTAGGCGGACGGCCCCTCGGTCGAACAACTTTAGCAGCTTGAATCGGCTCCGTCGGTACTGCTATACGCGTTCCTTTTGTTCTTCTTAATGCGTATTCCGTCGATGGGATTGTAACACCTAAAAAAAAATTAATTAAATAGAATAATATTGGTTTTAAAAAAATTAATAAAAAAGTATAATTGTATCGAAGGCACTAATCGAGTCACAAACTTGCTGGATTTCGAGGTGTTGAAATCTTCCTTCCAGCCTTTCTAATGGAAAAATCAACTAAAGGTGTTTGGTGTACCGGAACACGTGAATGTCTTTGAGGACTTGGAATTGCTATAGCTTTCCTCTTGTTATTATTCATATGCGCGTTTGCTTGATATATTAACAAAACATAACAAAATCAATTTTTGTATTGCAATTAACAATCTTTATATGAGATGTATTTTTAATTAATGATAAAAAACATATAACATACATATAATTATGAATAAGAAATAACATACATTCGGGGTACCAACATATCATCTTTTGCTTTTGTATGATTATCTTGAACTTGTAGATTTTCTTTCATGGAGATGTTTATATAAAATGGTTGTTTTGTGGAGAATGTATTGTTGGAATTGTATGTTTGAATAACAAAAACGTATAGTATTCAAATAAGTGTAACATATATATGGTATCATTAATTTAAACATTTAAGTTTCCTAGATTCATGCAAGTAAAATGCAATTAAAACTCCTCTAATGTAGGATGATATTATAAAGATCAAATTTTAAAATAACAAAATAAAACATGCCAAAATAGTAGACTTTTAAAATAAGAAAACAAAAATTTCATAAAAAACATTAACGTAACTGAAAAAATATTGGTGCATTGATATAGTTGGGTTGGACCTACAAAATCTATAGCACCGTTTTGTCTAATATACCTCGAGACGTTAATCGGTATTTATTCTCTTCATAAAAACACCTGCTGCGATAATCATTACTCCAAAACCAATCATTAAACAGTTCTTGATCAACTACTGTTTCAATCCGACTTAATATTGTAAGATTTTTCCTTTTGTTTCTAAATACTGTAAGATTTTAATGTTAACCAATTGATCTCATTATCTTGTTGTTTGTTAACCTCTGTTTTGATACTATTTAGTTTAATTGATGTTTGATTTTATGTTCTAAATGATGAAGTTTAGTTTGTTTATCAGATATACTTTTATCAAAGATTGCATGTATGGTTGTTAGCAAGGTAGATACCGATTAAAGTATGATTTAAGTTGCATAATATTCTTAAGTAACTAACTAAGATCATATTATCTGTTAAAATGAATATTAAAAAATGTTGTTATGACTTTGTGGATTAGTATGGTTTAGGAAAGGTTAAACATTTTTAACAAATTTAATGGTGGGTAAAATAACTGTTATGGTTTGTGAATCGAAACGACTACTGATGATGTTTGTGTAACTTAAGATGGAAATTTTATGTATATTTCACTAATTATAGATATACTATGTGAATAAATTGCTAATGATGGTTATACATTTTGGTTGTAAATCATCAAAAGCACATCTATTTAATTATATAATGTGATCAAATGTTGCATTTACCCTTTGAATTAGTCATGTAAAAAGCAAACAATAGATGTGATAAATTATATTTAGACCAATTGTGAAACAATGGTATGATCAGGATCAAGTGTTTCTTATTCGAAATGTTCATAAATCAGGGCATTCTAATAGGTAATGTAAATTGAATATGTTTATGCTCATTGTTTAAGGGTGGGTAAACTAAATGTTATGGTATGTGATTCGAATCGGTTAATAATGATGTTGAGTTGTTTTATACGATACTTTAATGGATATTTAACTACCTTTTTAGAATAAGTGAAGAAATTTTTAGTCTTGAACAATAAGTTTTTGTTAATAGGTAGTTTAAAGGTAATAAGGTGTTATTACTGATGTAATCTTTTACTAAATTTGTGTTTACATACAGGAACAAATGGCCATCGAATTTATTATACGCCAAAATAGGAACCACTTTGGGGAATATCAGGTAGGTGAAATACTATCAACACGACCGTGTAACATAACATGGATTGTTGTACTATAAAAATTAAATATATTTGCACTTTTCATTGTAGGTTTTACCGGAAATTTACAATACAGAGGCATACAGGGGTAACACGGACATATACATCAAATCAGCGGATGGTTATCGTTTCAGAGTAACATTAGTGAGGCCTAACGACGGGCTGTGGTATTTAAAAGGACCTAAATGGACTGCTTTTTGCAATCGCTCCTTGAATGAAGATGTAGACATGCTTCACTTTGTAGAAGAAGGGGATGACTGCTTCTATGTCACTGGTTACTTAACAAACGGACATGAAGTTGGTGGTTATGCACATCAAAGAGCTACTTACTCAAGGTTCAAGACTGTTGTTTTGCCATACCCTTACTTGCCTCAGGTATTCAAAATGAAAATAAATTCAAATTCAAATTCATAAAGTAGATAATTTTATTTGGTGTACGTTTTGGTATAAAAGGATTAAGCTTTCTGATCCCATACATAAATACAGACAATTCCCACTGAACTACTAACTGGTTTTGAGGAGGTTGATGAGCTAACTATCCAAGCAAACGGAGAGCATTTCCCGTGTCATGTCCGACGTGTAGAAGTATTAGGGAGTCCTGGAACATTTGTGTATCGATTGTTGGGTGACACCTGGATTACGTTGGTGGACAATCTTGGACTTGAAGCTGGAAGTACATGTGTGTTCACAAAAGACGTGGGGCACAGTTTGTGGCTTGATGTGTTTGATGAGAACGGGACAATGATCACACATGGCATTTTCAAAGGAGCAGCTACTCTAAGAAAGGTGCAACTTCCATTGGAGTGGAATGAAGAGAGTAAGTTTATTAATTCTTCATTATTATTATTTTATTGTTTGCGTTTACTTAATACTATACCTTATTGGTTTTGGCTTCTTAAGTATATTGGTAAAATCGTTTTTAATACATACTTGTTATTTGTAGCCGACGATAGAATGAAGCACATATGCTACTGGCCATTCCACACTGACCACTTTGGAGAGAGACAGAGAAGTTTCTATAAGAGTTACGCGATGATCCAGTGCTACAACAGATTGGTAATTTAATTTATTTTACTTTGTACACAGATATGCTCAATTTAACATCTGGTTAAGTCTAATTGGAAATTCAAATATTATAGGCAATACCATCAACTTTCATTGATTTCAACCTAATGCACATTTACAAAAAGGTGCTACTCATTCACCAGAATTATAGGTGGGAAATGGAAGTCCGAATGGAACCTCACAGGAATACTCCTGCGAGAACCAACCACGTGAATATCTTTGGGCAGTGGAAGCAGTTAGCAGCGACGTGAGGATTCACGTACACCAAGGTTATAAGGTTCAAGTATGTCTCGAACGGTGAAGACGTGGATGCGGAAAACGGTCAGAACCGTTTTTTCCCAATATTCCACTTTTGTTAACCTGCTAAATGGTATATGTTGGTAGTTGTTGCACATGGATTAGCCTATGGATACCTTTATGGGTTATTTTGTGTTTTGTTTGAAACAATGTGAATGTGTTTGTTAAGTTGATGACATATGTTCAGGTCTAGGTAAGTTAAGTGTCGAATTTAAGACTTTGGTTTTGGTAGTTGTGATTAGGTGTGCAGAATCCACATACGTGGAAGTTTAAAAAAACAATGGTGTGTTATGTAAGTTGGTACATGTATGTTTAAGTTATGCTTTTATAATCTGCGAAATCATTTAATTTGCCATGTTTAAGTATGAATTGTTGGTATTTAGTAACATAGTTATGTTACTAAAGGTTCAAAATATCCATTGTGACTGTTTATTGGTATGGACATAACTTTTAAATTTTAAATACAATACTTAACAATAATATATTATAAAATACAATAGGTTAAAAGTAAAAGCATAATATTCATTAGGAATAAAGTCTATTGATTAAAAATACAAACTTAATAATCAAATAAATGAAAGTTATAATTGAAAACAATTATTCTTGATGAAAAATTTAAAAGTAAAACAACAAATTTGACTATCAAAAATCATCTTCGTCGTCGGTGGTATCATAGCCTAGAGATTCGTCATCAATGAAACTGTCTGTATCATGTCCATCGGATAAAGACCGGACAGAACCATTGTCCCGATTATTTAACTCTTCTTCTGCATCATCCTCAATATAGTGTTTATGACCATCCCAAACATGAGAAGGGTGAGGCAGGTCATTTATATTAACCCACACACCGTCATCACTATTGTTGTTCTTGTTATTAGTATCCTCATCAGTTTCTTCATCCTTTAGATGGAAATTGTGATATTTTGATACTGAACTTTGTTGCTCATGGACTTGTGTTTCCTCATCTGTAAAGTCATCCAAATGGTCATAATTCTTAGGTTTTGGATTATTAATGAATTCATCATCCATTTTACAAAGTCCTTTAGAGTTAGGAGAAAGAACTTTATCAAATGATTCAGGATCATCATTGTCTTGAACATTGTCCTCATCATCATTGTCTTGAACATTGTCCTCATCCTGAAATAATATTGACAATAGTTTCACACAACTTACAAAAGATGTTGATATACGAATGTTATATCACAATTTTTATACATATAATGTTGCAATAAAAGTTTAGAGTGAAATGATCATAGTTTAATACCAATTTGTCCTGATTTTGAACACGTTCTTGAGAGTGTTGTTTTGGAGGAATTTGTAATACTTCCTCATCCATTTGATAAAGTCCTTTAGATTTAGGATAAAAAACATTATCAAATGATTGAGGATCATTGTCTTGAACATTCTCCTCATCAATTAAATGGTCCAAAATCTTATTTGAACCATTGGTTTGTGTAGCATTGCGTGTTCGCTTAAACCTGATAGGGGTCTCATCATCAGTCTCCTACAAAAATAATATTGACATTAGTTTCAAACAATTTACATAACATGTTGATATACGAAGGTTATAACACAATTATTTAACATATAAGATTGCAATCAAAGTTTAGAGTTCAATTATCATATTTGAATACTAATCTGTCTTGATTTTCAACATGTTCCTGATAATGTGGTTTTGCAGGATTTTGTAATACTTCCTCATCATCGGACAAAACAATAGGAACAACATTATGTCCAAACAAATCAGCATCGTTTACACCCCTTTTGCGTTTGATATCTAAAGGTACCTCCTGTTAGGAAGTTAGTATAAGATAAAATCATAAATTAAGGTTAAGGATTTTTTACAATGTTGATGTTAAAGATATACCACGTCATCATCAGATAAAATGATAACAGCTGAGTCTTTCTTGTTTAAATTTGTTTGGCTGTTTGAACCTTCTTCATGGTTGGTAGCCTAATGAAGAAATGTAAAATATGTTATGAATAAACACAAAAGATATTAAATGTATTTATGTAACCATTACCTTTGATGAGCTCTTATGAACCATTTGGTACTAAAATTCACGGGTATTGATTAGCTATGAAATATAGTTTGACAATGTTTAGGGTGCTTCTGAGAGTTTAAATAACTTTGAATAGATAGAGATTTTAGGAAATGATCTTGTTCTTATTAAATTTAATTCGAAGATTGAAACATATCTTTTGAAATTTGAAAGATTTGATTAGTAGAGATTTTGGGAAATTTTTATCTAAGAGAATCATTTTAAATTGTAGATTGAAACAAATCTTATAAAAATTGAAAGGTTGTTAAGAATTCGATTTTAGGAAGTGATTGTGTTAATTTTTTTGGTTTTAAGCATTCGAGAATGTTCAAAGTATATAAGTACGTGATTGTGTTAAATTTTTTTGGTTATAAGCATTCGAAAATGTTCAAAGTATATTAGGAAGTGATTGTGTTAAATTGAAAGTTTGTTAAGCATTCGATTTTATAAAGATAGTGTTTAAGTATAAGATATCAACAATGATAACAGTATATTAAATTGATACTTCTTTTCTGATTTGTTTATGATATAGTGGTAAAGATATTATCTGTAAATTTTCACTATAAGGTTAGTTTTACTATTTAAGTTATAATGTTGGAAGATAATTCATTTTAAACATAAATTGGTCAAGTCCAATAACAAATTTAACCAACTATTAGGAAGAGGCTTTGCATTATAAGGAATAGACAATATGTAGAAAAAATAGTTTAAGAAAGAATAGTTAATTGTTGTAAAAATACAAAATATGAATGAAACAAAGGTTAAATAATGATGTAATGGATAAATGGTAAATATAAAACATATATATATAGATTGAAACAAATGTGAAATAGTATTAAAAAACAAAAAACCACTTATAGTAAAGCGTAAAAATGACTTCCAAAGATAAGCAACTATATTGTCCAAAAAAAAAATATCCGAAATCAAACATTATTATTGCAAATACATTTGCCAAAGTTGGGTAGAAAAACGATAAAAACAAAGATAGCAAATTTATTGTTCAGGTTCAATCTTGACTTGAACCATTTCCTGCTCAGTGTCTTTGCCTGCTTCATCATCATCAGGTTCACTGTCAATGTCATCAAGATCAACAACAACACGTTGCTTCTTTTCTGCACTCCCAGATGTATCATCTGATCCATGTTGTGAGCGTAACGCACGGTTCTTCCTTGAAACGGAACCTGATGAACTTCCAGATGCGTCACACGATGCAGGAGGAGACTGCAAATCCAACACACGGCTCTCCAAGCCATCAGACATGTTTATCTTTTTTATAAGTGTAGCAGGTGTGTTGAATTCTTGAGTTGGAACCTGATAAGCAAATTAAACAATATATTGTAATATGCAATATAAATGTTCAAAGTTTATAATGTCTAAAAATGTGAGGTGATAGTTTACCTCATCACGAACATCTTCAGTCACGTCTTCTTCTAAAAAGTCTCACTTAAAGTGGTTGATAAAGTCAACATTTTCAGAAAAACCGTCACCCTGTAAGTGTGGTTGTTGTAGTTGACATTGTAGTCAGAATAGTAAATCTTAAAGAGACATGTCTTCCAAATAATTTTGTCAACCTCCTGTGGCCAATATTCGTCTGGGTCCATACCATGGGCTTCCATCAATTCCCAAGCGGTATAACCGGAAAGCTTAGAAAAGTTGTTGTTAAAAAAAACAACGGGGGCAGAACCGGAATCATCAATCAGTCTTTGAATGACCTTAAACCTGTTATTTAAAATAAACCAAGTATATAAAAAGTTGAAAAATAAAAGACTAAGCTAAAATGTAAAAAACAATATATAGCATCAAACTTGTAATATCAAAATAAACATGCATATTAAAATATGTAAGTGAAAATAATAATTAAATAGTGTTTGTTACCTGGATGCAACCTGTACAGAACCATGATCCTCACAAATAAACGCAGGCTTGCGATTCCTACCATCAACAATATCCACTCTTTTGTTACACTCTTTACATGCTGTGTATGCCCAACCACTCTCTTTGTGGATCCTATGTATTGTTGCTAAAACAATACAATGTGAATCCTGCATTTAATATACCAAAATGTGTAGATATAATAAATGGAAATACGTTAAATATAGTTTGTGGGTATTTTATATTAAGAATGTGTAACAAACCGGATCATAGTCACGTATCGCACCAACCATCTTTTTCACACAACCGTGAAAAAACTCCGACATAGTTTGAACCTTCACTTCATGTGAGAAGACCTGAATCTTGACCTGGTTAGCATCAAAACCTTCACGCTCTTGAACACTAAAATACAATTACAATTACAATTACAAAAAAAAAAAAAAAAAAAAAAAAAAAAAAACAGTCAATACTATAAAAAAAGTTAAAATATCATATTGATGAAAAAATGTTTGGGAAAACATATATTAACCTTGATTTGAATGCTACGATTTCTGGCAGATCACGGTTGATATATATCTTTGAACCAAAAAGTGCATTATGAACCGCGGCTGACCCTGCATATTGCAAATAAAGTATTATTTACCTAAGCACAAAACTACATAAAAGTATGTTTTAGTAATAATGAAATAAAACAACGCACTTACCGTCCCAGTACTTAACCTTTCCCAATTGAAGTATAACCACAAGATGATCAATTTTCCGACGCTTGCTGGCATACGAATCCCACATGGTTGCCCATGTGTCCCAGAAAGTGAGGTTCAAACGATTGGAACTGCAAATTTTTATTGACCATAAATATGATAAGTAAGTGATTGAAACAATGTAAGTAACATGATAAAACAATGGATTATTATTATTCTGTGTATACTTACTCAGCGTCTTCAACGACTACTGTCCTACGCAACTTTTTCCCAGCTGCAGACATAACCGGGACTATTTCCTCAATTCCAACAACCGTTCCAATGACATCTAACATATAAGTAAAAGTAATAATAATATAAGAGCAAATCTTTTAAACAATATTGCTCGGATGTAAATGACATGTATGCCTCCATTTGTTGCTTGCATATGCCGATAAAATAAAAATTTTATAAATAAATACGGTAATATATAAATGCTATTAAAAAAAAGTATCAACTACATACCAACAACATCGTTGTCATAGTACTGGTGATGTTCAGGATCCAACAAATGATTAAATGGTTCTAGAATAAAACCATGTGTGTTGTCATCAAAAGGATCAATACGTGTTACAATCGTTGTCTTGTAAAAACTTATTTTGAACCTATGCGGCAACAAAGGAAGCTTTCCCCCATTTTCAGCAATCCCAAAGTTTGATATTATGTAACATTTGCCCTCCTCAAACAGTGGTTCAAACTTAAACATAAATTCCTTCTTTATGTAGACCTGGATTCTAGTGTTCTGCATTGGATAAAAAAATATGTTGAATAACCATCCGTTACTAATGTAGTGTATATATTATAATGATGTTACTATAAATACCTCTACGTCTTGAAGCACAATATCTAAGCTGTATGGATCATGTTTGGCATTCAGTTTATGCGAATGAAAAATTGAAATACATCTGCCTTGAACAGCTATATCATCCAACATAGGATCAACTTCTTTGATAGGAGTTATTTTCAATTCCTTACCATTACCTGATATGTACAACATTTGCATTATCAAAACGGAATTTAAAACAAAAAAAATTATAAAAACAGAATTGCAAACAAAAAAAAAGTAAAAACAGAATTGCAAACTAAAATTATAATCATATTTCAATGAAATAAAAACATATAACCATTATACACAGATATGCATTAGCAAAACAGAATTGCAAACAAAAAAAAAAAATTAAAAAGAACATAATTGAATAAACAATAATCAAATATGGGAAAAAAGGATATGCCATTGTTTAACAATAACTTACAATCTGTATATAAACAAATTACAAAAACATGTAAACAAATATGCGATTCAATAAAACATCATAATGAAGAAAAAAAAAAAACAATAAAGAAAACATGTCTAACCTCCTGATCCACTGGCACTACCATGGCCCTTTGAACCTCCAAAACCTACAGGACCTCCAAAACCCCCAGAACCACCAAAACCTCCATTTTTCCTTAAACTGCTACCTGGTAGAGATGGTGATTTCTGATATCCCATGTTACCATTTTTTTTACCTGCAAATCTATTCATGATTAATGTTAAGTAATTGAAATAATATGGCAAATGATGAATGTGATGATGCATAAAACTACCTTCGGTATTTATATATTTCAATTAGGGTTTAGAAATTTGAATTGATTTGAAAAGTAAAATTTGAATCAATTCAAAATCAAAGAGTGAAATCAGGAACCGAAATTATTGTGATGTAATTTGAAAATGTATAACTGATTTTAGTGATTAATTATGAGAGGATTAAGGAAAGTGAATATTAGGTTTTAAGAGAATGCAGAAAAATCAGGGAAGGGGGGGGGGGGGGGGAGGGAATAGCTGGAAAAAAAAATAACGGTAGTTTTATATTCATTGAGTTTATTTGATAGGCTTTATTATTATTTTTTTTCAAACATAATCACAAAACCAGCTTTGGTCTAGTGGTTTGGGTGATGCATGTTTACATGGGAGACCGGGGTTCGAATCTTGTAACTGTCAAATTTTTTAAACCATTTTCGAAAATTTTCAGAAATTGGAGTGCTGACTGGACATTCCACCTAGACAGTGGAAGATTAAAATGCTGCTGACTGGACAATAGACATGATGAGTCACCATTATTGGCTTTATGTACAACCTTCAAAGCTTCAAGTGCAACTCATACTTAGCCTCTTATATATATAAAGATTTAGGCCATTCCTAAAAAGGAAGTTTAAAAAAAAAATAAGATCAAAAATATTTCTTTAATTGGAAGGATTTCAAACTAACACATATATATGAATAGGAGTTAAGTTACATTATGAATTTTAATCTCTTTAATTGTAGGAGCCACTAATATTTATGAACCTCATTAACTTGCAATAGTCCATTTAATCAATGTGATATAACAGCCCAATTAACTACCTTTTAATGCATATCTCATATATATAAAGCCTACAAACTAATTCACAAACTAACACAGTTTTATCTCAGCTTCTAAACACACATTATACTATTAATAATTTAAATGTTTTACTTTTAAAAAACATATGTCTACTACGTTTTAAAATATTTGAGACAATACTAAAAAAGGAAGGTTAAAAATGAAAAATATTTGTTCACCACAAACAGTCACGGGTACCCGCCGCTGCATTGCACGGGTACCCTTCTAGTACTTATACATTGATTGAAAGACCTTGTAATAAGCTATATGTTCTAAAGAGAATCGTATGATTGTATTATCTTTATATCGCATGCTGATAAGGTCAAGCGATAACTTAATCTTAACTTGTGGGTGCTTAATATTCGTTAGTTTTAAGAAAGAAAATTTTACGAAAAAAAAAATGAAAATTTCACAAAATAAGCGCACCCAAAAATATATAATATTAAGATATTTTATTTTGGACGGATCGTTGAAGAGTGTAGTAGTCTCATATTTTCTTAAAATGTGTGTTTTTTGTTTGAAGATAATAATTTTGAGAATGAGCAAGTATAAAATACGGAGTAGTAAATTATTAAAAAACAATAGTGTAATTAAAAATTACTTTTAAACACAATCATTAAATATGAAAGATATAAATAGTAAAAAATAATGAAATAAATACAAGGCTAGTATCGTCAAACCACCTACTTTCGTAAAGTAAACTCCACCACAGACCCCACAGCCGGCTGGTGTCAACACCCAATCACCACACGCCACATCACACCAGTGACACAAATCCCTTACATGTCACACTCCTATTCGTCCACGTCACCCTATATTCCACGCTGTAATCCACTTATTTCATAACCCACATTTAATCCAAACGTGATAACCAAAGACAAAGTCTCAATATAAAACCCCTACTCCTACTACTAGTCTCTAACTAACTAAAACCTAAAAGAAAACACATAGTGAGTGTGTGTGTGAGATGGCGGATCGGAGATGTGTAACGGTTTTGGGATTGTTGTTGTTGCTTGTTTCGATCGCTTCTGCTAAAGTGTTCTTTGAGGAGCGTTTTGAAGGTAGTTGATTATTAACCGATCTGTTTTTATTTTGATTGAGATGATTGATTTAAAATATGTTAATGTGTTAGTTTAATTGAGATGATTATTTTATAAAATGTTGATTGATTAGGAGGTTAATTATAAACGTAACTGAGATCGGATTAAACTAACACATTAAATCATTTATATAAGTGAGGTTAGTTATAGTTGATTGATTGAAAGGATTGTTTTAATTTGTTGGTAGATAGATCAAAATGTTGTTTTTTAGTTACTAGTTGAATTTGGAATGATATGTTAATTTGTGGTTGATGAATGAGGTTAATTGATACAGTTATTGAGACGTTATGAAATTGAATCGAGATCGGATTGAAAATTGATACAGTTATTGATTTCATAATGAAATTGAATCGAGATCGGATTGAAATGTTGGCCATGTGACTGGTTATGGACATTTTTTTTTGTTAGTGGTTGAATTTAGAATGATAGATAGCCTAAGTTAAGCAAATTTTGTTGTTTGTTCTGACCTGAATTATGATGATACATCAGCAGGTCTATTTAGACGTTGACAGTTTCTTTTCTAGATAGTTCGACTTTAGGCTGTTTTAGGATAAGAAAATATTAAGAAATGGATTTATAGTTTAAGAGCATTTAGCATGTAGCTTTTAGTTATTTTATAGAATGAGTTTGACGTTCATATAGGTGGTGTTTTTCAGTGCATGTATGTAATTGTGATGATTGATTTTATGTATAATCATCAATGCCTTTGTTCTGGTTAAAAATATTAGTGTATCATGTAATGTCAAATGCGTATAGTAATAGTTGATTAGTCTACAGCATGTTCCAATTGTTTTAGCGGTTCATAAACTGATCTAGTGTAATTTTACCATTTCCACAAGCATTATTTGTTATGCGGTTATATAGAATAAATAATATTGTTACACGAGTTTCAGTTTTAATTAATGGCATTTTTTTTGTTTTGTTTCAGATGGATGGGAAAGCCGGTGGGTTAAATCGGACTGGAAGAAAGATGAGAACATGGCTGGGGAATGGAATTATACTTCCGGTCAATGGAATGGAGATGCCAATGATAAAGGTATCCGAGTTTAGCTTATTTGGTTTTTGACTCATGATGGATTGTTATGAATTTACAAGCAGCTAACATAATTTTTTTTTGCCTTTGCGCTACTAGGTATCCAGACCAGTGAAGACTATAGGTTTTACGCCATTTCTGCCGAGTACCCTGAATTCAGCAACAAGGACAAGACTCTAGTTTTCCAATTCTCTGTTAAGCATGAGCAGAAACTTGACTGTGGTGGTGGATACATGAAATTGCTTAGTGGTGACGTTGACCAAACGAAATTCGGTGGTGATACCCCATACAGGTTGTTTATTCAAACATAAACGCATTACTCGCTTGTTTGTTTGTCACGTTTTCATGTTACGCATTGGTTTTAATGTTCTTGTTGTTTACTGCAGCATCATGTTTGGACCTGATATCTGTGGGTACGCCACAAAGAAGGTTCACGCCATCTTGACATACAATGGGGAAAACAAATTGATCAAGAAGGACGTCCCTTGTGAAACTGACCAGCTTTCACACGTTTATACCTTCATCCTCCGCCCTGATGCTACCTACACTATCCTCATCGATAATGTGGAGAAGCAGACTGGAAGTTTGTACTCTGACTGGGATCTTCTTCCAGCAAAGCAGATTAAGGACCCCGAGGCCAAGAAGGTATATTCAAATACACGAGCAATAAATTTGCTTATGCAGTTTTACGAGAGTCCCTTTTAAAGTTTTAATCGGTTTTAAATTGATGACAGCCTGAAGATTGGGATGACAAGGAATTCATTGCTGACCCTGAAGACAAGAAACCTGAGGTAATATAGCACCAAGTTCTGTTACTCTTTTTATATCTATATTGGGCTCTATAACTGATTGTTGTTTTTTGGTTACCAGGGTTATGATGACATCGAAAAGGAGATCCCAGACCCAGAAGCCAAGAAGGTTCGTGTTTAATTTCAGCATTCTGTTTTTGATTTGTAAAGCATTCTGGGATTAATTTCTGATAAAAATAAATAAAAACTCCAGCCAGAAGATTGGGATGAAGAGGAAGATGGTGAGTGGACCGTCCCAACTATTCCAAACCCTGAGTACAAGGGTCCATGGAAGGCAAAGGTTTGTGCGCTTTTCTGTTCGGTGCTGCCTATTTTTTATACGAAATAATAGCAACTGTTTTCTAAATTGTATTTCCTGTTGACAGAAAATCAAGAACCCTAACTACAAAGGAAAGTGGAAGGCACCTATGATCGACAACCCAGGTACCTGTCATACGTCTGAATTTTTTGCAGATGTTTAGTTTTCGTTAGTATCGAGTGTAGTTTATATTGACAATGATATTCTCTAAATTGTAGATTTCAAGGATGACCCTGATCTATATGTTTTCCCCAAGTTGAAGTATGTTGGCATTGAGCTATGGCAGGTAATTGCTTTTTTCCAGCATATTGAGTGAGTACAATATGCCACTTTCTGAGAAATCAAAAGCTCAAATGAATGTGATGCTTGTTTCTCAGGTGAAATCAGGAACTTTGTTTGACAATGTGTTGATATGTGACGATCCTGAATATGCCAAACAAGTGGCAGAAGACACATGGGGCAAACAAAAAGATGTATGCTGCTTAATATCCATAACTTACTAATTTATATTAATATTTAGCATTTTTTCTTCTAACAATATTATTTTTTCGTATTTTAGGCTGAGAAGGCTAAATTTGAAGAGCTAGAAAAGCTGAAAGAGGCGGAGGTATGTGTTCACTGTTATTGTTGTTTGCATAAGTGCCTCGTCATGTAAATAGTATTTGCCAAAAGAGCAGCTGCGAAAATGGGGGTCAGTAGGGTCGTGCAATGGGTCAAAACCTGTAAAACGGGTTAAGCTGAAACAATTTTTTGTGTACATTATTTATCTTGTGTAAAAATTAACGGCCCAAATATGACTACTATAGTAATAGTCTGTATTAGAATAGTGATGGCAAAAAGTTGGGTCAATCGGCTTTATTATGGGTAAAACTGGTACAATTTTTTATGCAGATTCTGAATTTTCCAAGACAATTAGCTTTTAACTACAAAGTTATATTATCTCAGCAATAATCTAACTTCTGGTTATAGTGATTTAGAAGGTTTATTGATTTAAGTTATCCTTTGTCCAACCGTTGACCCGTGAGAGATAAATTATACATATCGAGAATCCACCCATTCATGAGTAAATTGGTCATAATGCTTCTAAGATATATAGTGTCTGTATTGATATACAATTTTCTTTTAATTGGAAAGAGATTATCCTTTGGTTTTAACTTTCTTATGGTTTCCTCCTTCCAGGAATCGAAGGATGACCCAGCTGATTCTGATGTAAGGCTTTCTTATCTTTACTTTCTTCTGAATTTCCAAAAAATCTGTTAAATTGCAAAGCTGATATTAAGCGGACATGTGTTTCAGGCTGAGAATGATGACGAGGCCGAAGCAGAGGATGAGGAAGAATCCGCTGATGAAAGCGATGTTAAGGTAAGGATGAACCAAGTTTGGACATGATTTGTTGCAATTTTGTTAGAACACAACTTTCTCATGGCCTCCCTTTTTGTATTCTATTTGTGCAGGATGAGCTATAGAGGGGCCGAAATTCCCAACTATCATTGAAAGATAAATTGAGATCTGAGCTTCAGCGTTAGAGTTTAAGAACTTTTTTTAACTTCAGATTTTAGGCCTTTTTTAATAGGATACAAAACATTCGGAAACTGTAATGCAGATTTTCTGCCCCTGATTTGAATTGCTTTGAGCATTACCTATTGGAATATTATTAAAAAGAAGAGGGCAACATTTGCGTTTTTGTTTTACAATATGATCCACATCTCAACTTGCATACAAAATTAGCGGTTATGGATCTGAGTACGGTTGTTTTGATAAAAATAATGTCGTGAGTGGGCAGGGGCTAAGCTCATACAAGAAACAGCAAACATCACTATAATTTGTACTAAGTCCTTAAAATTCAGGAATCGCTGTTTCTTTTCATGGGTGCAAGCAATTATGAAAGTTCTATTGATCCGTTAAAAATATAATGGAATCTGTTGAAGACCTGAATTGAGATTTAAGTTGAATTTTTACCAAAATGCATTTAAGTTGAATTTGGTTAACCAGGTCTTCTAATACTCGTTCAAAGGTACATCATAAAGCCATCAACTTCGTAAAGTGGTAACTTTTGAGCCATCTAATTACCTCATTATGGTTTTGACGGGTCAAATAGAATATGTTTTAGGGTCATTGTCATCATAACTGCAGTAGAAACAGACATGAACAACCTCCAATCCTCTATCGATATTCTGCATATTCTTCTGCCTAAAATATAAAGAACCCTAATTTTAGCTCCCTAACCTCGAGGCCCTAAACGAGTGTAACAAATTATTCCTACTTATTTCAAAATTGTTGATGGACTTGATGGAATTGAATGGCTTATGTATAACATAGCTGTGGGCATTCTGTTTGTTGTTTGATGATCAAATTAGAAGCAAATTTTGGAATGGTAGCAAACTTTATTTATTTATTTATTTTTTGATTGAAAAAGAGAAGCTAAATTATCAATTAGAAGAAAGTACATCATCGGTTGCACATATACATGCACATTCTGGAACGCTACCTTGTAAGATTAACTCATCGGTAGCAAACTTTATTTTGAAATGGTTGTTGTTGGTGTTATTATTATTTTTTTTTGGGTAGCAAACTTTATTTGAAATGGTTGTTGTTGTTGTTGTTGGTATTATTTTTTTGAGTTAATTGCATTTTTGGTCCTTGTGGTTTAGTCAAATTGCAGGTTTGGTCCTAAAACTTTAAAAGTGCAACGATAGTCCTCATTTTGATGTTTGGGTTGCATTTTTTGTCCTTATTGGTGTGAAATAACCAAATTACCCTTGTCTTTTTCTGAAGGAGACAAAAGGTAATTTAGTCATTGAACTTTATCCAGTGAGTTGTATATATCTTGTCTTACATTTTATAGTTTTTGAATTCAAAAATTGATTACATATCTAAACTTCACATTTAAAATATATACTCACTCCGCCCTACAAAAAGTATACTATTTACATTTGTCACAAAAATTTATATATATATAAACAGTAATTATGACCGGTTATCATAATTTACTCTTCTAATCAAAATTTGCACTAATTACTATTTTTTTTTTATATTAACTATGAGGGTAAAAATAACTTTTTATCAAACAAAACTAGCATTAATTACACATATCATAATTTTTTATTTTTTGTTTGCGGACATTTTTTTTTGGACGGAGTGAGTATGACATTAGTTTGTTGATACTAAAACAACATCTTATTTCTCACAAAAACAATGTGTACAAATGACGAAAATGAATATACGTGTGAAATACTAGTCAAGTATCCTGCTATAAAGTGGCCAAAATGGCGAGGATCATTTGGCGCCAACCTTCGACACTTTTACATAAGATCCTTGAGTAATTTTTGTGGAATTTTTTTCATTTCGTACCAGCACGGCAAACATACATGACATTAATTTGTTGATACTAAAACATCATCTTATTTCTCACAAAAACAATGTGAACAAATGACGAAAACAGATACATGTTTCATATACTCGTCAAGTATCATGCTATAAAGTGGCCAGAGTAACGAGGATCCCAATTTTTGGCCTAATTTTTCTTCTGATGGTCGATTATATTGGTTATATTTCATCTCTTCAACAATTTAGTAATGAGCATAATGGCCTATTGTTCCGATGGGGAGAAGACCTATGATTAGCTTTTAGGGAAATTTTGAGAACAATTTCAACGAAATCTTTCAATTTCTTATTTTACTATGTTCAACTCTATGTATTCCTCTATCTATAGAGATTGAATGTACAAAAATGACTATAACCAAGTTTCTCTTATCTGTATTAACAACTACTATAGGAGGAATATTTTTCTCTGGTGCTAACAACTTCATAACTATCTTTATAGCTCCAGAATGTTTTAGTTTATGCTCCTGCCTATTATCTAGATGTAGCAAGAAAGATGCACGGTCTAGTGAGGGTATTATGAAATATGTACTAATGGGTGGGGCAACTCTTCTATTACGGCTCATGGTTTCTCTTGGCTATGTGGTTCATTTAGGGGAAAGATCGAGCTTCAAGAAATAGTGAATGGTTTTATCAATACACAAATGTATAACTCCTTAGGAATTTCAATTGCGCTCATCTTCATCACTGTAGGAATTGGGTTCAAGCTTTCCCCAAACCCATTCTCATCAATGAACTCCTGACATTAAAGTTTATATTAAAACTCACTATATACGACGCCGTTTTGCCCTCCCGTTTTCCCGCCAAATTTTACAGGCCAATTGTTGGGCTGTTTTACTCCATCTATGGCCTCTTGCCCGGTCCCAAAAAAAAAAAAGTGGATATGTAACGTTATCCCTATTATCCATCAATATCTTCCACACACTTCTTATCCCTGTTATCCATCAACAATTATCACACATCGCCACAGTTAGGGTTTTGATGAAAATAGACGATTATTGCAAAAAATAATTATTCAAGATCATAAATCGCAGGTTTGAAGCGTTTCCCTAATTTAGTTTTTGATTTATTCATATTCTATTATTCATAAATAGTTATTGCAATTCTTGATCAGTTTTTTAATCTTTTTAATTTTCCGATTAGGTGGATCAACTTGGTTGTGTCAAGAAACTGTGATTCATAACCCACCAATAGTTTTATTTGTATGTTTATACTTATCAATTGTTTCAGCATTAAAAAAATATATATTTTTGATTTCCTTAATAGGTTTGTAAGATTGTTGATATGTGTCACTTTTTTTTTTTTTTTTTTTTTTTTTTTTTTTTTTTTTTTTTTTTTTCAGGCTAACATGATGTTGGATTGCTTTTATGTTTCCGTTCCGCGTTAAAGGTAAGTGCTGAGATTTAAACTTTTTTTTCAACAAGTTCTTACTTTGACGTTAATGAAAAAATAAATAAAGAATTTCAAGAGTAAAAAAAAAAGAAAAAAGAATAAGAGGATGTAAAGTAGTTGTGGTATTTGCTTATTGGATTCTAAATCTGGTCTTGGCAATTGTTGTTGGATGCTACTCTGAATTTGTTGCTTATGTGGTATTTGTTGGTTAGAAACAAGAAAAACAAAATAACATTAGCCTCTGTAAGAGATGTTCATTGTATGTCGTTAGGCTTTAATGTGATCGAAGCTATTTTAGTTTGTAGCGTTATTGTTGTTTTTGTGTTATACCTTTATAAGTTGAAAAATAATTAGTTAAGTAACATTATCGAGCTTATGAAGTATAAGGAGAAAAAAAGCCTCCATCGCCGCTAAAAAAACAGAAACAAACACTTCCTAAAAATTGATATTGTTGTCTTCGCAGGCACACTTTCAACCTCTCGAATAATTAGAGGCATGAAATATGGAAGGCAGTAGAGAAGCTTCTTATAGATAACCAAATGTGTCAGGTGTGAACAGGTGGTCACGTGTACGTCAAAGGACACTCTAAATAACGACTTTGAAGTGTCAACAGGTAATGGTGTGTTAATACATTTTCTTTGTGATTTTTCGTATATACATAGTTATGGACTGTCTTATTCACTATCACATATAGGTTCAGGTTCCTGGCCTTAATGTGAACCGTCGTGTTTCGCGTTCAAAATATGAAGGTGAAAGTTTCATTACATACACTCGCACCGTCTTATGCACGTGAGATAATTGTTTACACTTTAAGTTCTTTAAATCCTTCTTTTTTTATCAATTCAGAAAATGATTTGGCCTCGGTGGTGCTTCATTTTGTGCCCGGTGGTGTCCATTGACCAGGTGTCTTTTGCATTGTGATGATGCTTGCACCTGAATCTGCCAGCTGCAGATTCAGTTGACGAGGTTGCTAGGTTATCCACGATGCTTATATTGTTATGATTTGTGTTTCTATGTATGATCATACTGTTACCATCACGCACCCATCACAGTGAACAACGAGAAGGATAACGATGAGTTGATGGATTGATGGATTGTATTAGGAAATGTTTAATAACAAGGTATTCTTCTATGCTTTAAAACTTAAGTAGATGTTCACTCATTTTGGACATTAAACCCCGTACAAAATGTAACAAATGCGCGCCTTAAAAATCGTAGCAAATGTGATTAATAGGACTCCTGATTCTGTCAATGTGATAAGAGGCAACAAGTGAGACAATAAGAAGAAAACTGAAAAAAAGAAAAAGAAAAATGTAGGTTGTTTTTGTAATTAGGTAAGCTATTAATTAAAAAAAAAAAAAAAAAGGTATTTTAAATGGTTTATGTCTGTATATCGTTTTATTTCCATGACATGTTAATGTGCTTTTTCCAATATTCTTTGTATCAGATTCTATTTATGTCGGTTTATATTTGCTGAATTAGTTTTTGTACCAAAGCAGTTAGCCGGAACACGTATGGTGCTGGCAAAAGGAGGTTCGACAAAATTTGTTCCCACTCTTGTATATCTTTAGCTTGCCTGACAGCACTAATTCTAAAAATGCCACTCAACTAAACTTACTATCGTTTTAGTTATTGTGCGGATATTAGTTTAGCCGTGAAGGTGCAGGTCGTGGAAACTAAAGAGCAGCTATCGATTATGACATCCTGTAAGTAGTCATATTGGTAATGTTCAGTTTTTTAATGATCTGGAAGTCATCAAGTCATTAGTGTGTTGATTCTTTATAGAGAGACTGAGGAAGCTGTTGTTTGGTACTGAAAAGATTATAGAAATGGTGAAACAAGAAGAGGCAACATATACTAAGTTTTAAGGTAAGAACTTAATTGACACGCTAATTGCTCTATTCGAACTTTACTAGAATTTATATATATGAATGCAATTTATTAGAGTCGCCAGTCTTTTGATTTTCAGTATTACCGAGTGGATTAAAGAATTAGAAGAATCAATTGGTATATTACACTAAATCAAAACTCATCCAATTGATTATTATTGTTGAACATTTGGTTGCGACTAGAATCGGCTTTTGTTAACCATAGGTCTTTACTTCGTTATTTTGAAATTGAGCTGACATAAAAAGCTATTTTTGTTAACCATAGGTCTTTACTTTGCTTACATAACATATAAAAGCTATTTTTGGCTTATACTGAACTTTTCTTAATGCGTTTTAATTGCAGGTATAGGCTAGAGATTAAAGGAACTTCTATTTTCTAAATATTAATAAATTCAATAATCAAAGTACATTTCTAATTTATTCTCAAGTTTTTGCGGTTGTATATATGATAAAACATCGAATTTTAGTTACACTAAACATTGATATTTTACTATTTGAGCAGTGATGAGGCGAAAAATGATCCGTTTTTAGGGGGTCATTTAAGCCCGAATCCGACTTTATTTGATTAAATATTGCCCTAAATCGTTCCTTTTGTGATTTTAGGTGTTTGGAGAGTGAATTCTGGAAAAGAAGCCATTTTGGACGTTTTTGGAGCATAAAAGTGAAGAAAACGGCAAAGTATCAATTTTCCATGCTGAAGACACTAGGTGACGGCGTCAAGAGTTATACCCTGACGGCGTCAGACATCAAGAATAAAACACCGTAGTTGATGACGGCGTCAAAAGTCATCCTGACGGCGTCAAAGTACCAAGAATAAAATACCGTGGTTGGTGACGGCGTCACATAGGCCGTCATAAGTAGATCAAGGCCGTCCGAGGAAGTATTTGGCGGCGAGGTGGCGGCGTCACATGGTTGTCTTGACGCCGTCAGCCCAGTTTTCCTATATATAGTTTTCTAGATTTTTCATTAAAAAAAAGAGAAGTTTTGGTGAAACCCTAAAGACGAATTTGGTGTATCTTTTACAGGTTTTTCAAGGGTTCCAAACCCTTGATACATTGCATTGTAATTGAGATAAGTGTTCTTCTAATTCAATCAATATGTCTATGTGTTGGTTGTTTATATCTTGTTCTTGTCCCAATTCCATTATGCTAGGCTAGATCTCTTTTGTGTTTGCTTAGATCTAATGAAACCTAGATGTTGATTATGTGTTGATTACTTGTCTATTCTTGTCTTGGATGAATGATTTTATATGTTAGGCTTAAGAAAACTGGCAGATCTCCAAATGGTAACATGCTTGAACGTCTTAAGAAACATGAACCGAGGCGTACTAGGTCTTTATTGGTTGTATTTAATGCATGAGCCACTGTTTACAATCCCTATAGTTGTGTTGGGTCATGGTGTAGGAGGAGATAAGAGCTCATAGAGTTGGGGAGTTATGTATGCCACCCCACGAATGGTATTAAGGAATACAATCCGTCATCCATACAAGTATAACAAGTAATTAACGTGTAAAAGATGTCTAGGGAGTAGTGAAGTCTAAGTAAACACAATTTCTCCAATTACTGCTCACAACCTTTGTATAATTTAGTTTAATTTCATTTTCAGTATTTTATTTTGATTATATATTAGTTTTGGGTTAGTTGAATAGCAACTAATTCCACCCACTCTTCCAAAACCCGAGATTTTACTTGCTTTCATAAAAATATAAAAATACAAAAACAATCATCCCTCACCTTTAGAACTAGTAATTAGGTTTTCTAATCCTAGCGACACTATTCCTAAGCTGAACGATCAATCCCCCGGTACTTGTCACTATACTATACTACAACGATAAGGTACACTGCCTGGTGGGGGTTGTAAGCTTCTCGAGATCCCTCGAGAGGTAAAGCCTGTTGCGATTCCCACGCATCAAGTTTTTGGCGCCGCTGCCGGGGAATAGTTATTGTCTAGGTTAGGATTTCTTTTATTAGGTCTACTTGCTAGATTCCTTTCTAGTAAGATTTTATTTTTATTTTTTTAGGTCTTCTTTAGTCTATTTTATTTCTTCGTGCCTTTGTTCGTAACTCTTTACCATCCGACATCATTGAAGGTGGTAACATCTTTGAACCCATCATCCCACCACAACAAAACCCACCATTAGAACCCCTTAGGCCCCGAACCTTACGAGAGTATTCCCGACCTAGCCACCAAGGCTACCGAAACATCATTGAGCTCACCGGAGACAATGTGACCCCCTTGCGATCCGACACCATCCGGGTGGTGCAAAGCGGATGTGCATTCCATGGACTTCGTTCCGAAGATCCAAACCAACACCTTAAGGACTTCCTCAAAATCGTAGATTCCATAGACCTAGGTGTTGAAACTAGAGAGACTACCCGTTTACGCCTATTCCAATTCTCTCTACGGGATCAAGCTAGTCAATGGCTTGAGCATTTACCCGCGGGATCCATCACCACATGGGACAATCTCGCCAATCGCTTCCTCACCCAATTCTTTCCGCCGGAAAAGACTGCAATGCTTAGAAGGGACATTTTGATGTTTGAGCAGCAGCGGGGTGAACCTTTCTACGAGGCTTGGGCCCGTTTTAAGGATCTCCTCCACAAGATCCCTCATCATGGCATAAACCTTTAGTTATTAGTCCAGATTTTCTACGACCATGTTGACTATCACACTAAGCGCACCATCGACAGGGCCGCGGGAGGTAAATTGCGTGATAAGAATGCCGAGGAGTCTTGGGCAATTATCGAAGAGCTCGCTGTTGATAATAATGAGATTTGGGAATTTAAACATACGATAGAAGCGGCCATCAATGTAGTCTCGACATCTGGAGGAACCACCGAAATCCCCGATGAACTCTTATGCAAACTTGAGGCAAAAGTCGACTATTTTGAGGAAAGGCAAAGGAGACCCTTAAGTCCTAGACAAGCCACTGTCAATTCTGTCTCAAAACCAACTTTGGCACCATTATCTGAGTCACCTTCTAGAGAACATGTCGAGACTTTTCAGAGGTGCACTCCACCCTGTTCCCCTCCCAAGGAACTTAGCTCGGAGTTTGAGGCTAGGATGAGAGAATATATGGCAACTCACTCTGATCGGCTTGCTAGATTCGAAGAAGCAGTTTATAAACAAAAAGAGGAGATGCAGGAGAAAATGAGATGTTGAGTCTATTGGAGGAGTATACCAATCAGAGAACCCCCGAACGAATACTGCTAAGGAAAGAAAGCGCCACTCCCACCACCCAATTTGTTAACTCCGTCACCATTGTCCATAATGATAACGAGAAGGTAGAAACACCTGCTAAACAGGCCTTAGAAAAACCACCAGAGTCCCAACCTTTGAGTTACTACCTGAAACATGATATAAACAAAAACACCATAACAAATTAGATTAAGGGTGATAGGCGTAACCAATCCTCCGGACAGGTTCCTGAAAAGGAGGAAGAAGAGGAAGATGAGTATGATACGCTTCCTGGAGGATCAGTGGTCGAGAGGTTATTGGTACAGAAAGTGGCTACTAAGCAGGTAGCATGTGGGAATTTTGAAATACCAACGAGCATTGGGGACTTGAAACATCTTAGTGCTTTCGCCGACCAAGGATCGGAAGTAAATCTTATGCCCCTAACTATTTACATCCAACGAACGTCAAAAATGCCAGCACCTACTCGTGTTAGGCTATCTCTTGTTGGACACTCGTACGTATATCCCCTAGGAATCGCAGAAGATGTATTAGTCAATGTTGCAGGATTCATATACCCCGTTGATTTTATGATCATTGATGATAAAGGGGATGGATGCATGCCAATAATCCTTGGGGCACCATTCCTCACCACCGCTAGGGCTGTCATTAAGTATGAAGATAGGAAGATTGAGCTTAAATCTGGAAAAAGAAAGATTAGCTTCCACATGACTCCGCGAAGTGGGCATGAGAATTTGAGTTGGAGAATGATCAAAAACAACATTGGCACGACACCCATTCGTGTTCAGAATAAAATTCTTGCATGGGAGGCAAGAATCAAAAGCTATAAGAAAGCTAAGGATGAAAGAAGAAAAAGCAATAAGGTTCCGATTGAACTCAAACATACTCAACACGAAAGAAATCATACACCGTTTGAGGAAGGGAACTTGGTGCTCTTGAGACACTTGGAAACAACAATACCACCCGATAAACCAAGTCCTTGGTGGTATGGGCCATTCACAATCGAAGGATTGAGCCAAGATGGGGTAGCTAACTTGAGAAGCAAATTAGGTGGGAAGGTGATTGCGAGTATCGATAGATTGAGGCACTACCACCATAACAGTAATGATCGTAACTATATGGGGTATATCATTTCAAATGATGAAATCACGTGATAGCCCATGACTTTGAGTCTAGCTACAAGACTCGTAAATAAAGAAAAGCGCTTCTTGGGAGGCAACCCATGTTTTGTGTGATTTTATTTGTTTGATAGTTATTTGCTTCCGTATGCATGTTTTATTTTTATTGTTGGATGATCATGTTTCTCAATTGAAATGTGGAAATACTTTATTATGTTGTTTGGCTTAGTCTTAACTCCAACCCCAAATATGTTTTTAAGAAACAAACCGATCATGATTCTCTACAATATTAAATGAACATGTATATTCGTATTTGTTAGAGTCAAATGCTTGTATTGAGTCATAATGAAGTTTTGCAGGATTTTCCAGGAAGTAGGACAAAGTTTTTCCAGAAATTTTCCGGAAACTTAACATAAGAATTTCTGCAGGTCCATTCTGACGGCGTCAGAGTATTACTCTTGACGGCGTCAGGAGTTAAAAATCTGGAAATTTTACCGGTTTTGTTTTTCTAACAAAGTCTTATGGTTTTTGTGAATTATTAAGTTTTATAATCTCCAGGAAATCTGCAAACTTCATTCCACAAGCATTATATCTTACTTTATTTTCTAGGATTTAGTAACTTATATAGGATGCCGTTGATTTTACGCGAGGTTGCCTTGTCTATTGTTGTCAGGATTAACAGGTTATTTATGACAAGAAGATGATTTATATTCTGGAAGGGAAGCTTTGATTGTTCATTTTCTTGGAGGAAGATTTAACCTGGCCAACCTATAATCCATACCGAGCGAATCAGGGGAGTATTTGATTTCATTCTCTTTACTTTTTCACTTTTACATTCTTTACTTGAACATTGGGGATAATGTTCATCTTAAGTGTAAGGGGAGGGTAAAAAGATGATACCTTACATATGCACTTTCGCTTGAGTTTGTTTTGTTTGATAGTAGATGTGTAATAAAACTATGAGAAATACTTGTTAGTGTAATTTTAGCGCCAAATTTAAAATTTTTTACAACATTTAGGAGTGAAACTTTAGCCATAGCAAGCGTCTCATGGATAGGAGGTTGTATGACTAGCACATAACCGTATATTCAGAAAAATTTTCCACCCAAATATGTGAGGTTCGCCTTTAGATTTGATAGGAAAAACATTCATTATTGGTGCTTATGAGTGTACCGGTAGCATTTAGATTCTAGAACTTGTGTTAGTGATGCATCCCGAGACCGCTAGTGAGACTACATTCGTGTGGTAGGATTTACTACATGATAAGAGGCATTAGGATCACCCTTGTGTTAAACCCGTATCATAATTACTTGACCATTTAAGTCATATTACTTGGCTAGTTAAGTCAACTAATTTTTCCCACACCCTTAGCGTTGTACTCATTTTTAGTACACGATACCCCTAGTACACCCCTCCGAGCCTATCTTTTCGTTTCTAACTTTAAGCATTTTACTTAAAGGAAGAATTTGTTACACCCCACTTAAATGTACAACCAAATCGCCTTAGCCTTCCGTGTATGCGCTCATTTTTAGTGCATTATTGTTATTTGTTAAACCCTAAGTTAACTTTCTAATTGATTACATGGTTGCTAAGTCGAGTCATATCCTTGTACATATTGTTTTGGGACGATTGGGACTCATGGGTAAGTACTTATTTTATGGAGTAATGGAGAAGAACATCATATTATTACCCCCATATATACGTTAATCTTAAAAGTGCTCCAAGTGTTTTGATTTTCTTAATTCGAGTCATTAGATTAGTTAATTGTAAAGTATGTAAAGATTCAAGTGTAAGGGGAATGCTTATACCCCTATGATGTATTATTTTGGATGGTAGGGTAAGAGTGTATGCAAAAAAAAAAAAAAAAAAAAAAAAAAAAAAAAAAAAAAAAAAAATCGAAAAATTAAGAAAAAGAAAAAAAAATAGAAAAAGAAAAAGAGAAAAAAACATACGGTCTATCATCCCGTTTTTATTCTATGTTCATTTTATGTTTTGTTATTTTTCATTTATTAGCTTAAGTCGAGTCTAGTCTTGGCTTAGCAACGCCATCTTGTACATGTAATTAACCAAGATTGTTAACTCGCCACCAGTAAAACTTCCTTTATCCAACAAAACCGTGTAATTCATATCCCTATACCTAACGTTACAACCCTTTAAAAGACCTCTTTGATAGTTTATCCTAGGTGCTTACGCCATGTGGTGGAGGTTTGATCCTTTCCCAAGCCTATGGTAATCTATTTTGCTATGACAGGTAGTGAGAGATATCTTTCATTTCCATAATGTTATATTACTTTATTACACCCGAGAGATGTGAGTATCTAAACACTATTTGCGAGGTGCTTGTGTATGACCTCCGTGCTTGTCTATTGGTCTTTAGTGGAACGATTATTTGTTGTAATTACTTTTATATTAGTGTTAAATGACCCCTAACTTGTCTTTTGAGTAGAATAAAAGCTCATTTGCTTGAAGACAAGCAAATCTCAAGTGTAAGGGTATATGATGAGGCGAAAAATGATCCGTTTTTAGGGGGTCATTTAAGCCCGAATCCGACTTTATTTGATCAAATATTGCCCTAAATCGTTCCTTTTGTGATTTTAGGTGTTTGGAGAGTGAATTCTGGAAAAGAAGCCATTTTGGACGTTTTTGGAGCATAAAAGTGAAGAAAACGGCAAAGTATCAATTTTCCATGCTGAAGACACTAGGTGACGGCGTCAAGAGTTATACCCTGACGGCGTCAGACATCAAGAATAAAACACCGTAGTTGATGACGGCGTCAAAAGTCATCCTGACGGCGTCAAAGTACCAAGAATAAAATACCGTGGTTGGTGACGGCGTCACATAGGCCGTCATAAGTAGATCAAGGCCGTCCGAGGAAGTATTTGGCGGCGAGGTGGCGGCGTCACATGGTTGTCTTGACGCCGTCAGCCCAGTTTTCCTATATATAGTTTTCTAGATTTTTCATTAAAAAAAAGAGAAGTTTTGGTGAAACCCTAAAGACGAATTTGGTGTATCTTTTACAGGTTTTTCAAGGGTTCCAAACCCTTGATACATTGCATTTTAATTGAGATAAGTGTTCTTCTAATTCAATCAATATGTCTATGTGTTGGTTGTTTATATCTTGTTCTTGTCCCAATTCCATTATGCTAGGCTAGATCTCTTTTGTGTTTGCTTAAATCTAATGAAACCTAGATGTTGATTATGTGTTGATTACTTGTCTATTCTTGTCTTGGATGAATGATTTTATATGTTAGGCTTAAGAAAACTGGCAGATCTCCAAATGGTAACATGCTTGAATGTCTTAAGAAACATGAACCGAGGCGTACTAGGTCTTTATTGGTTGTATTTAATGCATGAGCCACTGTTTACAATCCCTATAGTTGTGCTGGGTCATGGTGTAGGAGGAGATAAGAGCTCATAGAGTTGGGGAGTTATGTATGCCACCCCACGAATGGTATTAAAGAATACATCCGTCATCCATACAAGTATAACAAGTAATTAACGTGTAAAAGATGTCTAGGGAGTAGTGAAGTCTAAGTAAACACAATTTCTCCAATTACTGCTCACAACCTTTGTATAATTTAGTTTAATTTCATTTTCAGTATTTTATTTTGATTATATATTAGTTTTGGGTTAGTTGAATAGCAACTAATTCCGCCCACTCTTCCAAACCCGAGATTTTACTTGCTTTCATAAAAATATAAAAATACAAAAACAATCATCCCTCACCTTTAGAACTAGTAATTAGGTTTTCTAATCCTAGCGACACTATTCCTAAGCTGAACGATCAATCCCCCGGTACTTGTCACTATACTATACTACAACGATCAGGTACACTGCCTGGTGGGGGTTGTAAGCTTCTCGAGATCCCTCGAGAGGTAAAGCCTGTTGCGATTCCCACGCATCAAGCAGGTATTAATCAACAATTATAAAAGGGAAGCGATAGCGCGTGTGTAAGCACACCCTTTTACGTTCGTCAGCGACAGGTAAGTAGGGTCAGCATTTTTTTACACAATTAGTTATAGTGTGAATATATTGCCTTTTTTTAGGATTAACATATGTCTAATGCTTCAACAAATACTGATACACCGAAGGTGTTTATTGTCACGGATATCAATACAGCCAGCAATAGGGAGAGGGTTGCAGTAGTTTTTACATGAACAGTAGACAAAAATGTTCAACATCCGGAGGTGATTGAAATAATTTGTTGTCACATACTTTCAAAACAATTTTTAAATCTACTTTTTCTTCATAATTGGATATCTTCATTTTTTCTTACGACTTTGCTTTTGTTTCTTTGGTGATCATACAGGACCCACATATATGCATCTGGGGGATTGCAGTTAGCTGTGTTGTAGCGCCTATTACTCAAACTTGAGAAAAGGAGCTTTCGGTGTCACTTAAGAACAATATCAAGCAGCATCCGACATAAATGTCCATGCATAGGAATGGTTATTTTATAGACATCTTATTAGTATGATGAATACAATAGACGATTGGTAGTATCAGTTGTACTAACTGTTAACAATTTGTTGTTGTAACAGGTGATACTAACTACCAATAGACACGTAGGAGCAGCTCCTACGGGAATAGCAGGTCTGCGTGCTCTATGGACCCACGTAAATGAGCAGGAAGAAGAGCCGGATGCTGAGGATTTATGATGAGTGGGCGGAATTAGTTGTTATTCAACTAACCCAAAAGCTACTAATTTAAACTAATAAACAAGAAAAGTAAACTAGGGTTCTACAAGATAAGTGAAGCATGTCTACCCATGATATGTTAATCCTTGCTAGCTATCCAATTCTACCTATTGAATTGTCACACCTTGTTTTAATTGACGGGTTGTATTCCTTAATACCATTCATGGGGTGGCGTACTTACTCCCCCAATTCTATAAGCTCCTACTTCACTCCTATGTCGAGCCGGCTAAGAAGCTCCTAACATGGGATCACTAGAATTCGCTCATGCATTAAATACAACCATAAAAACCTAGTACACATCGGCTCATGTTTCTTAAGACGTTCAAGCAAGTTACACAATGGAGATCTGCCAGTTTTCTTAAGCCTAACATCAAATTCATTCAATCAAAACAAGAATCAATATGAAACAAGAATTATAAACTAAACCAACTAGATCTATTGAAGTTGTCACGCCTTAATTGATGGAGATAGACACACACATCAACAAGCCCTCATTGATGGAGATAGACACAAACATCAACAAGAAATCAATGAGATCTAATTAATTATACACAAGTTTCACACAATCATAAGTAGACACAAGGTGAATTAGTAAAACATCATCAAAGAAGAGCAATCAACAATGATAATGGAAAACATAATTAAGATAGAATCAACAAACCAATACATAATATTTATGGAGTGATTGAAACCCTCTAAGTTGTTGGAAAAACACCTACCTAAACCCAAGAATCGACCTTAGGGTTTAGGGCTTACAAAAAGTGAAGTTATGATGTTGTATTTATAGGCTAATTTTCTGTCGGCCCATCTTGACGGCTTCAGCTTGTTTCTCTTGATGCCGTCATGACCATTTTTTCACCAAATTTTAGATCTCTTCGTCCTCTTCGTGTGAGCTTTTGAATCACCTAAATCCGAGTTCGTATGCAAAAGTTATGACCAAAACAATATCAGCTACTCCGCGCGCAAGTTTTGACAAGTTAACACGTGATGGCCTTGGGTGACGCCTTCACATTTGTTTTGGGCCGTCAGCACTTTTACTCTTGACGCCATCATAAAAAGCCTCTTGACGCCGTCACGTACTGTTCCCAGCAAGGAAAATTAAGACTTTGCCGTTTTCTTCACTTTTATGCTCCAAAAACGTCCAAAATGCTTCCTTTTCCAGAATTCACTCCCAAAGTACCTAAAATCACAAAAGGAATGATTTAGGGCAATATTTGATCAAATAAATTCAATTCCAGGCTTAAATGACCCCCTAAAAACAGTTCATTTTTCGCCTCATCATATACCCTTACACTTGAGATTTGCTTGTCCTCAAGCAAATGCGCTTTTATTCTAGTCAAAATTCAAGTTAAGGGTCATTTAACACTAACATAAAAGTAATTACAACAAATAATCGTTCCACTAAAGACCAAAGACAAGCATGGAGGTCATACACTAGCACCTCACAAATAGTGTTTAGATACTCACATCTCTCGGGTGTAATAAAGTATATATCACAATATGGAAATGGAAAACATCTCTCACTACCTGTCATAGTAAAACAGATTACCATAGGCTTGGGAAAGGATCAAACCTCCACCACATGGCGTAAGAACCTAGGATAAACTATCAAAGAGGTCTTTTAAAGGGTTGTAACGTTAGGTGTAGGGATATGGAATACACGGTTTTGTTGGATATAGGCAGTCTTTACTGGTGGCGAGTTAACAATCTTGGTTAATTACATGTACAATATGGCGTTGCTAAGCCAAGACTAGACTCGACTTAAGCTAATAAATGAAAAATAACAAAAACATAAAATGAACATATAATGAAACGGGATGGTAGTCCGTTTTTTTTTTTTTTTTTTTTTTTTTTTTTTTTTTTTTTTTTTGCATACACTCTTACCCTACCATTCAAAATAATACATCATAGGGAATGAACATTCCTCTTACACTTGAATTTTTACATACTTTACAATTAACTAATCTAATGACTCGAATCAAGAAAATCAAAACACTTGGAGTACTTTTAAGATTAACGTAAATACGGGGGTAATAATATGATGTTCTTCCCCATTACTCCATAAAATAAGTACTTTACCCATTAGTCTCAATCGTCCCAAAACAATATGTACAAGGATATGACTCGACTTAGCAACCATGTAATCAATTAGATAATTAACTAAGGGTTTAACAAATAACAATAATGCACTAAAGATGAGTGCATACACGGAAGGTAAGGCAATTTGGGTGTACATTTAAGTGGGGTGTAACAAATTCTTCCTTTAAGTAAGATGCTTAAAGTTAGAAACGAAAAGATAGGCTCGGAGGGGTGTACTAGGGGTTTCGTGTACTAAAAATGAGTACAACGCTAAGGTGTGGGAAAAATTAATTGACTTAACTAGCCAAGTAATATGACTTAAATGGTCAAGTAATTATGATACGGGTTTAACACAAGGGTGATTCTAATGCCTCTTATCATGTAGTAAATCCTACTACACGAATGTAGTCTCACCAGCGGTCTCGGGATGCATCACTAACGCAAGTTCTAGAATCTAAATGCTACCAGTACACTCATAAGCACTAATAGTAAATGTTTTTCCTATCAAATCTAAAGGCGAACCTCACATATTTGGGTGGAAAATTTTTCTGACTAGTACGGTTTTGTGCCAGTCATACAATCTCCTATCCATGAGACGCTTGCTATGGCTAAAGTTTCACTCCTAAATGTTGTAAAAAATTTAAATTTGGCGCTAAAATTGCACTAACAAGTATTTCTCATAGTTTTATTACACATCTACTATCAAACAAACAAACTCAAGCGAAAGTGTATCTGTAGGGTATCATCATTTTACCCTCCCCTTACACTTAGGATGAACATTGTCCCCAATGTTCATGTAAATAATGTAAAAGTAAAACAGGTAAAAGAATGAAATCAAATACTCCCCTGATTCGCTCGGTATGGATAGTGTGGTAACAAGGTTAGATCTTCCTCCAAGAAAATGAACAATCAAAGCTTTCCTTCCAGAATATAAATCATCTTCTTGTCATTCGTAACCTGTTAAACCTGAGAAAACAAACACAAAAACCCAAAGCATCAATCCGAACAAAGAAAACTCACAACTAGATGTAATTCCAGACTTAGGAATAAAAACAAAACAATTAAAGATATAATGCTTGTAGAATGAATATTTGCAGATTTCCTGGAGTTTATAAAACTAAAGAATCAACAAAAAATTTAAGACTCCAGTATAAACAAAACTAGCAAAATTTCCAGAATTTTACACATGACGCCGTCAAGAGTAAACTCATGACGCCGTCAGAAGTGACCTGCAGAAATCTTTACATTAAGTTTTCGGAAAATTTCTGGAAAAATTTATGTCCCAGTTCCTGGAAAATCCTGCAAAACATCATTATGACTCGATACAAGCATTTGACTCTAACAAATACGAATATACATGTTCACTTAATATTGTTGTGGTTCATGCTCAATTTCGTTCTTATAAACAAATTTTGATCTCCCTTACACTTATCTTTTTCAAAATACCTTTATATGCAATTAAGACGAAGTTAAAAACAAAATAAAACATTTTCACAATTTACTTTGAAACATGAGCCACAAACAATAAAAATAAAACATTCATACGGAAACAAATAAAATCAAACAAACAAACTAACAAACAAACAAATAAATAAAGCTTGGGTTGCCTCCCAATAAGTGCTTGTTTTTGTTCGAGTCACGAGCCTGACTCTACCCTTATTTAACAGAAATAGGGGAGGTTTTCCCTACACTTCAAATTAAGTGCGGGTGGAAGTAGCGATACACACCCTTAGGGTGGAAATATGCCACGTGAGGTGAAGGGGGTGAGTGAATGGCTTCCTTCATCCTAAAACTGCCCAGATAATATTGGTTGATGGGTGGGTTGGTTCCTCTTTTGTCTCCTAAAAATATATCTAAGGATGAAAAGGTGTGTAAAGATTGAGGTTCCGGTTCATCAACACTAGGAAATTCCCTAGAACTAGGAGTAAGGTTATCGCTACAAGTATTCAAACCTATATCCTCAAGTGGTGCCTGGTCCAAGGGTTCTACCTCCATTGGAATTCCTAAAGTTTCTTCTACTTCTTCCGGGTAAGTCATGGGCGGTGTGTGTGCCTCAAATGATGGTTGAGTATTTTGTGGGCTTATGTTATTTACCTCATCATTCCATGTGTCAAGATCACCTATATCCTCATCATGTGTTTTGGTAGGGTCTATCCTAAGCATTCTCCTAAGTATCTCACGTGCTTCTCTAGGAATCTCAACTTCTATGTCCGAATCATAAGGATCATCCTCAAAATTTCGACTGCTATATACAAATTGCCCAAAAGATTCATCATCCGTTTCTTGAGATTCATCATCATCGATCATAAAACCTAGGTCTTTTTTATCAGTGTGGTCATGCTCGGCTAGATCCTCCTCAATTGTTTTCTTAGGTAGTGATAATAGCAAACCTAGTGCTTCATCCAACTTATGATTTGTTGCAATGGCTCTCTCCATAATTCCTTGGAAAACTAGGTCGCATTTCCTATTGGCCTCACTAAAACTAGATCTTAAACATGGAGGTTGTTCATAAGAATCTATCCTAGGTGAAGGCTCATATGATTCATAGGTGTCTCTAAATGAGGTATTTTGAACTCTTTGGTGTGTTAGCCGCTCAACCTTATCTTGTAATCTTAGAAGTCTAAGTGTAAAGTCCATTTGAAGCAAATTACAAACAAAATCACAAAGAAAAGATAGACTACATGAAAGCTACAAAATAAAAAGAAAAAAAAAAAATCTCACTTGATAGGAATCTAATAAGTAAACCTAATAAAAATCAAATTCAACCTAAACAATAACTATTCCCCGGGCTGCGGCGCCAAAAACTTGAAGCGTAGGGATCGCACCAGGCTTTACCTCTCGAGGGATCTCGAGAAGCTTACAACCCCCGCCAGGCAGTGTACCTGATCGTTGTAGTATAGTATAGTGACAAGTACCGGGGGATCGATCGTTCAACTCAGGAATAGTGTCGTTAGGATTGAAATTAATCTAACTAGGTCTAAAGGTGAAGGATGATTCTTTTTGTATTTTTATATTTTATGAAAAGCAAATAAAAATCTCGGGTATTGGAAGAGTGGGCGGAATTAGTTGCTATTCAACTAACCCAAAAGCTACTAATTTAAACTAATAAACAAGAAAAGTAAACTAGGGTTCTACAAGATAAGTGAAGCATGTCTACCCATGATATGTTACTCCTTGCTAGCTATCCAATTCTACCTATTGAATTGTCACACCTTATTTTAATTGACGGGTTGTATTCCTTAATACCATTCATGGGGTGGCGTACTTACTTCCCCAATTCTATAAGCTCCTACTTCACTCCTATGTCGAGCCGGCTAAGAAGCTCCTAACATGGGATCACTAGAATTCGCTCATGCATTAAATACAACCATAAAAACCTAGTACACATCGGCTCATGTTTCTTAAGACGTTCAAGCAAGGTACACAATGGAGATCTGCCAGTTTTCTTAAGCCTAACATCGAATTCATTCAATCAAAACAAGAATCAATAAGAAACAAGAATTATAAACTAAACCAACTAGATCTATTGAAGTTGTCACACCTTAATTGATGGAGATAGACACACACATCAACAAGCCCTCATTGATGGAGATAGACACAAACATCAACAAGAAATCAATGAGATCTAATTAATTATACACAAGTTTCACACAATCATAAGTAGACACAAGGTGAATTAGCAAAACATCATCAAAGAAGAGCAATCAACAATGATAATGGAAAACATAATTAAGATAGAATCAACAAACCAATACATGATGTTTATGGAGTGATTGAAACCCTCTAAGTTGCTGGAAAAACACCTACCTAAACCCAGGAATCGACCTTAGGGTTTAGGGCTTACAAAAAGTGAAGTTATGATGTTGTATTTATAGGCTAATTTTCTGTCGGCCCATCTTGATGGCGTCAGCTCATTTCTCTTGACGCCATCACGACCATTTTTTCACCAAATTGTAGATCTCTTCGTCCTCTTCGCGTGAGCGTTTGAATCACCTAAATCCGAGTTCGTATGCAAAAGTTATGACAAAAACAATATCAGCTACTCCGCGCGCAAGTTTTGACAAGTTAACACGTGACGGCCTTGGGTGACGCCTTCACGTTTCTTCTGGGCCGTCACCACTTTTACTCTTGACGCCGTCATAAAAAGCCTCTTGACGCCGTCAGGTACTGTTCCCAGCAAGGAAAATTAAGACTTTGCCGTTTTCTTCACTTTTATACTCCAAAAACGTCTAAAATGCTTCCTTTTTCAGAATTCACTCCCAAAGTACCTAAAATCACAAAAGGAACGATTTAGGGCAATATTTGATCAAATAAATTCAATTCCGGGCTTAAATGACCCCCTAAAAACGGTTCATTTTTCGCCTCATCAATTTACTATTGAAGGTATACGCTATTCATATGTGATTGATATGATGTGGTCTTACCTATCGTCTTACCATCTCAATAATACGAAAGCCCATTGAGAATTCTTTGCAAGGTAGCATTTACCGAAACTATGATATTTTACATACGCGCCTAAAAATATCATGTATAAATTTCAACAATATCGTGGTAAATATGATATTTTACATACGCGCCAAAGATGATAATGTATAGAGGAAAACTAAGAGATTAAAGAGGAGCAGTTGTTGATAGTTTATTTCACATTGAAACTTTATTGTTTACATTTCAATGCTCTGATAATAATTTGTAATGCAAATTTTATCATAGTGTTAATGGTTTGAAATCAACTAGATGGGATTATTGTCGAGTTTGACAAATTTAATGGGGTGTTTAGATTAACTTATTTTCCGGGCATATGGGCTTATGAGGTTATCTAGCTGAGATTTTAGAACGTAAATAAGCCATAAGGTCTACCATAACATAAAATGGCTCTCTATGTCTTTATATAGTTTTGGACCGTAAGATCTAAATTGTGTTTTGCTGTTGCGTGCTGATTTGCAGATGTATGATGACGATGGATGAAGATGCATCTTTTCGAATGGAGTATCTGCTGAAGATGCATCTTTTCAGTCGAATTGAACTAATGTGCTTACTTGGAGATGCAGAATCAAGTACAAGCCGTCGTTCAGTAAATCCAAATGTGGTACTAAACCATGGTTGCAACCATATACTCAAAAAACAATGGAAAAAATAAACAGGCACGCCCACATAAACCTAGAACATTCCCAATCACTACAATGCTCTTACCGAAGAAACAGATGCATTATCAATTATTTCAAGGGAAAGGTAAATTCATAAGTGCCCGCCTTTTCATATCATGTTTATTAAAAAAAAATTCGTCCGTGAATGGCATATGTATGTTTAATCTGCCTATGAATACAACGGTCATACAATAGGAAAGAGAATCGATACATAAACTGTGACCAAAAGTTTTGCATTGGCGGCGCATGTGTTGCATAGTTTGTTTACATTCATTAATACCGATATTTGATCAGCTCATAATATAGATTTGTATATGTGATATAGGTATATGTTGGCTCCAACTTATGCTTAAGATGGCTCGGTTGTCTTGAGTTATGTTACTAAGGGATGTTCTAGAGAACGAATCGTGGGTAGTACATGAAAGCTGCGGCAACAGCGATTGTAGCTACGGGTGGGCTGGAGCTTTCGTCAGCCTTAAAATCCTCAATGTGAGTTACGACCAAATTAGGCTTGCAAACCCGCAGTGATGATACAATCGCAGCAGGATCCTCTTACCTCATCCAGGTTTGTTTTTCAAAATTCTTTAATGCTTCTATGTTTGGTACAATTTTGTTACTCTAGAAGTATAGTTGTGAAGTGGTTAGACTTCATTGCAACAACTTGGTTACGGGTTAACTGTCCTGAGTTACTTAGGTATTTTGACTCTATAAGGTTAATTTACTATCTGTTTCTGAAAGCTTAAGTTGGACATTTCGCTAAAAAGTTGGTAACTTTAAAATTTCGACAAAAAGTAAACAACACGCTGAATTGTCGAGTTCTGTTTACCTGATCTTGATATCTATTGTAGCTTCTGCTAATAATTTAGTTTGCATGACATGCACTCAAAATTAATTTTACTGCCTTCCTTAGGTGTTGGAAAAAATTTATTAAGAAGAGGACCACTTTTGCCATATTTGTCATATTTGCTGGATACATGTTTTATATTATTGAGTTTTATATGGGTACTTTGTGCACGATCCCGCTAAAGCTAAAAATCTAAGAGATTTTTTTGTAGATAACAGATATAAGTAATAAATTAATGTTTGAATGGATGCATGCTAAACTTGGACTAGACACTTTTACTTAATGCTTGAATGGCTAACCTTTGATTCTTCACAAGAATGGACATTTAGTATCTTGGATATTAACTTAAAATATGAATTTACTTGATGGAATATATTTTTTTTTAAATATAAATGGCATAAGTTGCTGATCATTTTTGTTGCTGGTCATTTTTGTTGCAGGTCGTTGTTCTATGTGAGGCGTTGTTCCAAGTATTGAATATTTTAATCACCTCTAGCCAATGGATAAAGATTCAAACTCAGCTTCGGGTTATGAAGCATTCTAAAATGTCTCAGTTTAACGCCATACACAAGCATTCACACGTTCGTGCTACTGAAATTCATCCAACACCAATTCCATCTTCGGCTAATGTAAGCTTTTCATAACCTCTCTCAACCTTAGGCGGGTTCGACCAGAAATGCTATGCTCACACTAGCACATAATAAAGAAAACAACTTGGATTACTTTAGTGTAATTGGTAAGGAAAGTTTAAACTATTTTCTTTAGGTGATGTTTTTGAACCATTTTACTAATTACTATTGAATTGGTCGCCTGGGTCTATAAACGGGTAAATCGTCAAATGGGTTAAGACTTACCCAAATGTGTTTTGGAATAAAGATGTTGCTGCTCAAGCTATGTATAGTTACCTATTCTACCCGTTACTCGATAAGCCTTTTTTTGCCACATCTAATGAAATTTTCGGATGAATGTTGTTGGTTCTGTTTGTTTTTGGTCGCTGCACTTCACTTTTCTTGCATTCCTCATAATTTTACATCATTAAATAGCTACGTACATTGCAGATGTCGCTCTGAAAGTACTCGAGGAACGGCCAGAAATTGCAAAAATTGCCGCCAACCACTAAACTAAAAATTTACAAAATTAACAGCCGTGCAATCACTGAAAAAACATTTATCCGGGTAAACAGGCACGCCGGCAACGCGACGTTCGTCGCCATTCTTGTATATGATAAAGTGTTGTCATGCCAAATATTTATTTGTTGGGTAAATTATTATTTTTTTAATTTCATAACAATATATATATATATATATATATATATATATATATATATATATATATATATATATATATATATATATATATATATATATATATATATATATATATATGAAAATTCGAGGGTTACGTTATACAATTGATTATCTGATTATTGCGTTTGAAAACGCAGTTAATCATCTTTAAGTGTTTGGCAAGACAAAACTGAAAATCACTTAGCTACGCTTTTTGGGCTTCAAAACGTGATTTTGCAGCAACAGCTCTCCGCCTGATGCTGTTGTAAAATCACCTATAATAATCTATTTTCAATAATCAATCTCAAACATCCCACTAAATACATACATAATCACCAAACTGAAAAGAGAGGCAATAAGATGCAAAACAACAACAAAGATTACATATACTTGAACTCCAAACAATCAATCTAACGGCTGAAAAACACCCAATTACACATCATTCCCACATCCCTCATCTGTCATTGGTCCACATCAGTCACACTTACTAAACCCCAATCCAACGGCCCAATTTAACAACCACACCACCTATAAAAAACCCCAAATTTACAAACAAACAAACCACAATTCAATTTCTTTACAAAAATTACAAATCAAACATTTAATTAACGGTAACAATCATGTTTTTACTGGATTGGTTTTATGGGGTATTGGCTTCGTTAGGATTATGGCAAAAAGAAGCGAAGATCTTGTTTTTAGGCCTTGATAATGCCGGTAAAACTAGTTTGCTTCATATGTTGAAAGACGAGGTAATTTTTTATTTATTTTTGTATAAAATTGAATTGTACGGACTAGAGATGGCAAAACGAGTTAGGGCTCAACGGGCACGGGCTAACCGGACGCTTGTCCCAATTCTTAACACTTCATTTTAATCATTTATATTTAAAAAATTAAATATATTATATCTGTAAGTTTTTATTTAAAAACAATTGCAATGATTTACGATTGAGAGAAAATATGTGCCCATTTTTAAATGAGCATATATATTGCCCATTTCAGAAAAAGGAGGGGCTAAATGTGCCAAAATTAGCAATTTATTATTATTATTATTATTATTATTATTATTATATTTTTTAAATTTTGGGCGCAAATTACCACATGTTTAGTTTTATATAATTTTATAAAAAAATGTGTGTGTGCAGAGATTGGTGCAACATCAACCAACGCAGTATCCGACATCGGAAGAATTGAGTATCGGACAGATTAAGTTTAAGGCTTTTGACTTAGGTGGTCATCGGATCGCTCGTAGAGTTTGGAAAGATTATTATGGTAAGGTATTAAGCCTTTATTATTATTATTATTATTATTATTATTATTATTATTATTATTATTTTTTTAGAAATGTAATTCATATTGTTGACACTTGTTAAATTAATAATCGATATTAATAGAATTTGTCACATCGTCCCTGTTTCCTTTTTAATATGGTGTTTGCCGTTGTTTTACACACTCAGTTTTGCATTTTCTTAGTTGCATTAGAGAAACAACTTTTTGGTTATAGATACTGATTAGATAGGGCTATCTTTGGTGTAATTTTTGCGTAAAACCATGATTGTTGTTTTTTAGTGTGCCTCATGATTTTCTGATATTCATAGGTTTGCATGTTGATAGTACAATGGCTAAATTGCGTGTAAAATATGATTTTATAGGTTTGTATGTTATTTCTATGCCAGGAGGGTTGAAAAGAGATGAGTTTTAGGTTAATTGTTTATTGACTCTTGTTGAGTAATTCTAGAAGATTTTTTTGCAGTTTATTGTGCTGATCGATGAATTATTTTGCCAAAAATGTCATACATAACATGATGGTTTCTTATAGTCTTTGATAGGGTTTAATTTGTGCTTTCTGTTTTAGTAGGTTATTTGCTGGTTTTTCTTACGCTTTAGGGTTCAACGTACATTTTGTCTAGCGAGAGTTGTTCACATCATCTGAATCCCAATAGTTAATTTGAGATAGGATTGGGACTGATTGTAAAACTCAAAGCTGGTCAAGGACGTGCTTCTTAGTGTGAATGTGTTAACTTATTAGGACTGACACACACAGTCAACACTCAACAGCGGAGTACTGGTTATCGTACAATCATCTCTTTTTAATCATTTATCAAATACTGATTCAGAGCCGAGTATTAAATAATTAAAAGAGCTTGAAACATGATCACTTGCCCTTAATTGTTTACTTTATGCATTGTCTAACCCTTTAAAAAAATTCACTTTTAAACCTTCAAACATTCTTAGTTCCGATATTTTTTTCCTTCAAACTTCAAATCTTTTTCTGTACTTGTTCTTTTTTGTCAACAAGTAGCGAGTAATCGATCATATTATCACTCAATTAAATGTCTGATTCTTAAATTCACAAGGTTTCAATTTTTTGTTATGAAAAGGCGACTCTTTTATATATTACCCATCATTATCAGTTATAGATTTTATGACGTTTGAAATGCCATAAGTTGAAACTTTTACCAAACCACGTATACCTCATATGAAAGGTAAACAACCTCCTAACTCCTGATACGTTTCCAAAATCAATCTTAGTGTGAGCAACTACTTTCACTTTATAATTAAAGGTAGACAACCTTCAACATGATACTTGTACCGACTACCAGAATGCATCTTTTAACAAGAACAATTTCCTTCCTGTCAGTGTGTTATGGAAAACATTTTTTAATGGGCCTGGTTTAATACCGGTTGTTTTCGAAATTTCATTTAAGTAGCATGCATTTGGCTTTGTTTTCCATAATGTTGATTTATTTTTAGATTTCATTTGAGCTATTACAAATGTTAAACGTTTTCTGTATTATTTTCTTGTTAGGATCTGTATTCAATTATTAAAACTCTAAAACCCATTTTTAGTTTAGTCTCTCATTTCCTCACGTACACATACACACTTGCGTGATGTATTAATGTTGCAACTTAGTTGCTGACAGGCAATATAGCTGGTGTATCATCATAGTTTTGTACATAAATGTTCATTGACTTCGTCGTTGCTCTTATCTATATCTCTACATATTTGTATACAATGGGTATGTGATTAAAACTAATACGGCAGTGCCCTTAAATCAAACAGTGCAATTGAAGTAGCTAAATTGAATAGAATCGACATTCATCACATTCTATTATGAGCTAATGATGTGTTTCCATCAATGAAAACTACATTCAAGCCATACAAAGTATAGTTGTCACTCTGTTACATGAGAGAAAAACAAACTTGTCTAGAACTAGAAAAACAAACTTTTATTATCCAATGGAATGAGGAACTATAATCCAAATCTGAATTCTAACTGATTAATGCTGAAAGTTTTGTGGTATGCTTATGATTGGGCTTTACATGATCTTAACATCTTTAGTGTTAATATTTTATATTATATTGCTCTTGCTTAATATCCTGAGCCAGGTTATACAAAAACTGTAACCCTTAAATATCGTATTAATCTGCCCGACTTATATACAGATTTATACATGTTCTTTGCATTTTCTTTTGCGGGATCCTTTACTTTTTGCTTTTGGTAGGCAATCCAACTTGTATATTCTTTAAATGTGGTAAGATGGGTGGGTTGGTTAGGTTAGATAATGAACCAAAACTAGTCTTGTTGAAACATAATTTTGGGTAGACCCACCAACACTTCCTAATACAGTATGATGATTACAAAAACAATATGGTTGCAATAATAATAATCTAATTCTTCGAATGTTATACTCGGTAAGTTATCAATAGGCTCTGACTTTCGACGTGTGTTATCACTTGATTTAAGGTGGATGCTGTTGTTTATCTGGTGGATGCATATGACAAAGAGCGATTCGCGGAGTCAAAGAAAGAACTTGATGCCCTTTTGTCAGATGAATCTTTGGCGACGGTACCTTTCTTAATTTTAGGCAACAAGATTGACATCTCTGATGCTGCATCAGAAGAAGAGTTACGTTACCACATAGGACTACAAGGCTTAACTACTGGCAAAGGTAAGGTTAATTTGGAAAACTCAGGCGTCCGACCTCTTGAGGTATTCATGTGTAGTATCGTAAGGAAGATGGGTTATGGCGATGGCTTTAAGTGGGTTTCTCAGTACATTAAGTAGAAAGTAAGAAAAAAAGAAAACATTATGAGAGTAGAAAAGTAAGAGATTTGGTTTTTATTGTTTCTGAAATGTTTTCTGTCTTACTAGATCTGAATTGGAGGTATGTCTGTTTGAAAAAAATACCATGTTATATATAACTTACTCTTGTTCGTGTTTATGTGTTTTATATAATTTGGTTCTCAGATCCAAGCTGTAGATAAATTACAAACCTGGTTAGGTTTGTTGTTGGAGTCTTTCAAAACTTGTGCTTTCTGCATTTTTCTGGTCTCTAACCTTATGGGTTATCACAAATCCTTGTTGGGGCATGGATTATACTAGTATCTTAATGTTAGAGATGATTTTGACCAAATTAATGATATTGCAAGTTTAGTGAGACTAAAAAGCTATGATATGAACCAATGGGGGTGACCCAGTGGTAAGGGCTTAGCCTCTTAGGACGAAAGTGCCAAGAGGTCTTGGGTTCGAACCCTAGGGAGAAAATTAATCCCCCATTGGCCACGGAGGTTCACCTGCGACGACTCCCAGCTATCCAAAATGGTAGTGGCCCTAGGATTAGTCGGCTCGCAATGTCGAGTCGGAAACCCAGGTATACCAAAAAAAAAAAAAAAAAAAGCTATGATTTGGTGAAGTGGTGAAGTCATTGATAGTCTTTTTGTGTTTGTTTATTCATGTCCTTACTTCACAACGAGGTATACTTATCATGTAATTAGATACTTTAATACAGTAGGTTTTAATAGAACTTATCCATTAGTTTTCCGTCTCAAGTGTCCTTTTTGGGTTTCAACTTTCAAGTGCAAGTGTTTGTGTGATTCAGTGGACAATAGATGCCCACTTTCTTAGCTTACTGTGGGTGTGGATGCTGGGTGTGGCGTTTAAAATAGCCATCTCCTTTGTAGTTTATGAGATGGTTGCTCCCGACTCATGTCTCACACATTCTTTTTTTGTTTTACGAGATGATATATCACAATTCACAAACTCTTATTTATAAACATCAAACTCACATTTGCACACCATTGTCCCAGTCAATTTGAACATGTTAGCTTGGTTGGGGAGTCACCTCAATTCTACTAGGATACTACTAAGTTAAAGACTTATTTTGTTCGTGATCCACATCCTTCTCCATTAAATTTTGTTGTACATGTTATTCATGAATCTCAACTTAACTAATTGAACCATCATGATTATTGGACAGTTTATTAGTGATCTGCGAGTAACTTGGTGTATGATTGGGATGAGAGGAAGATGAGAGCGGACCTTCCCAACTATTCCAAACCCTGAGTACAAGGGCCCATGGAAGGCAAAGGTTTGTGGACTTTTCCTTTCGGTGCATATTCTTTTATACTAATTAGTAGTATGCATTTTCTAAAATGTCTTTCTCTTGACAAAAAATCAAGAACCCTAACTACAAAGGAAAGTGGAAGGCACCTATGATCGACAACCCAGGTTCGTGTCATACTTCTGAATTTTTTTTTTTTTTTTTTTTTTTTTTTTTGAATCGAGTGTAGTTTATATTGACAATGATATTCTCTTAATTGTAGATTTTAAGGATGACCCTGATCTGTATGTTTCCCCAAGTTGAAGTATGTTGGCATTGAGCTATGGCAGGTAATTGCTTTTTTTCAGCACATTAAATGAGTGTAATATGCCAGTTTCTGAAAAAGCAAAAGCTCAAATGAATGTGATGCTTGTTTCTCAGGTTAAATCAGGAACTTTGTTTGACAATGTGTTGATATGCGACGATCCTAAATCTGCCAAACAAGTGGCGGAATAAACATTGGGCAAACAAAAAGATGTATGTTGCTTTCTATCTACAACTTACTAATTTATATTACAATATATATATATATATAGGGGGCTTTATTTTCAGAACCCTGTTAAGTGCGGGAACTGCGAGAACCCACTTATGTACTACTAATAAAGGATAGTGTGCAACATATCAATGCTAAATGGTATTTTTGTAATTAAAAGAAACATCAATTCCTGGAAACATTAATGAAAAGGGTATAAAAGGTATTTTAGTTTATACTACCTCAATAACTGCATGCTACAACACCGGGATTTCTTCAAATATTTTCTCAGTTATAATGATCACATATCATCAAGTTGATTCTATTTATGAAAACCGAACACATTTTTTTTTTAATATAAAATCACACACACTGATTACACCTACAAACCAAAACGCCCAATTCTCACCTTAGCAGATACAATCAAAATACTACAAATCCCTTTGATTTTTAGGGTCGATTCACAAGAACATCAATGGAAGGTACGCAAATCAGTCATCCATACTCGTATTTGTTTTTAATTTTTTTATTGTTTATGGTGTATTGTTCGATTGGTAAAATTGGTTACATGCATGTTCAATAATTGGTATGATTGTTGCCTTGTTAGATTAAACTAAGTTAACATTTGGGTATGATTTGGTAGATCGATTGGATTTTTTTTTTTTGGTTATAATTTGTATAATTTTTCGAACCCAGGAAGGGTTTTTTGCACATAAATGTTAGTTTCAAAAAATGTGAATTTGGTGTAACATTTTTTAGTTTTTGTTTCGTAACTGGATTTTTTTTTTTTTTTGTTTATAATTTGTATAATTTTTCGAACCAGGAACGTTTTTTACACATAAATGTTAGTTTAAAAAAATGTGAATTTGGTGTAACATTTTTTAGTTTTTGTTTCGTAATTGATTTTTTTTTTTTTTTTTTTTTTTTTTTTTGGTTATAATTTGTATAATTTTTCGAACCAAGAAGGTTTTTTTGCACATAAATGTTAGTTTAAAAAAATGTGAATTTGGTGTAACATTTTTTAGTTTTTGTTTCGTAATTGATTTTTTTTTTTTTTTTTTTTTTTTTTTTTTTTTTTTTTAATGTAAATGACTGATTAAGGATACGAGGAATTAGATGTTCAAAGATTTTGAAGGACATTGGTGTTTTGAAATTGTAACATGTTTTTATGGTTTGTTAACAGAATTTTTATATCATTTATGGAGTATATGTTCAAGGAAACTAGGAATGGCGAAAGGAAAAGAGAAAGTTGTGGTTGAAGAAGAGGCGATTGATGTGGAACTAGAAGACATTGATGATGATTTCGTTGAGGCAGAATGGAACAACTCAGGTATTCCGAGCATGTTTGGGTGGTTATAGGTTTAGTTGCAAAACGGATAGGTGTTTGGATTGTGATAGAAATAGTTTTAGTTGTAAAGCAGGGGTGTTTGGATTAATTACAGAGTGTACGTCTGGTAGAAAGGGGTGTTTGGAAAGTGGTAGAAATACTTGGTAACATGTGTGTTTGTAAGGTAGTAGTAAAACAGGGGTGTTTGGAAAGTGGTAGAAATACTTGGTAACATGTGTGTTTGTAAGGTAGTAGTAAAACAGGGGTGTTTGGAAAGCGGTAGAAGTACTTGGTAATAGGTTTGTTTTGTTAAATGTCGATGATGTTTGGTAAGGCTCAATTATGTCATTTTGTTATATGGTAACAGGTGTGTTTGTAAGGTAGTAGTAAAACAGGGGTGTTTGGTAGCAAGTAAGATAACATGGGTGTTTTTAAAGAGTTACAAATATTTGGTAACACGTATGTACTACTAAATGATAAAGATAATAATGAGTAGGGTTAATGAACATGGATGTTAGGTTAGTGGAAAAAGAATAGTAGTCAAAAAGGGGTGTTTGTTGTGTTTAATAAAATGTTAGTGTAGAACATTTATATGTTACGTAATTAGTTGTTAGTTTTGTATGTTATTATTTTATGTAACAAAATTTTAATGTGTAAATGTTAGGTCTAAGAAGAAGCGGACGGAAGAAAGGAAAAGAAGAAATTGACACCGGTAAAGATGGAAAAGGAACTAGCGGTAACGAATATGTTTATTTATTGTGTAAAAGTTGCCCATACTGATATGAAGTTTGTAGCAAGAAATTACTTAGTGTGTTATCTATATGACAGGTGATTATAATAGAAAAAAAAGTCAAGAAGGACATGATTGGAGTATCGAAAAGAAAGAAGGCTGATAAGGATGGTTAGTGTTCATTTTAATTTAATTATTTTCGATTTTGTTGTTTGAGTAACGACATAGTTGTAATAAGTGATAGTTAACAGGGGTGTTTGTAGGTTATATATAGTGATAGTTTGCGGAAATGTTTATTTGCATCCAGATATGTTTAAAAAATAAAAATTTCTTAGATGTCAATCAATGAAATTATTAATTGTATATAAAGCATTGCAAACATTATTCTAAGGGAGTCTTTGTAGTATTATCAATAATAAAGATTAAATCGTTTATTTTAATGTCAATTGATTTAATAAAATTGATTTACTATAGGTGATGAAAAGGATGCGGTTAAAAAAATTAAAAGGAAGAAAGTAGAAAGTTTAAAAGCAGAAGGGAGTAAAGCATATGTGTTCCAGACGCGAACAAGCCCGAAAATGTTATTCAATGCTTTGCAGACTCTTAGGCCAATTCAAAAAGCTTGCCTTGAACAAATGGGATTTGAAGGTCTTTTAGATATGAAGTTAGATGGAATTCCGTCTAAAATAGGATTTTATGTGGTGGACCAGTTTAATCCGGATAGTATGGAAATAAAACTTAGAAACTCAAGCATTTACAAAGCAACTGATTGGAGAGCTACTAGGGATACGGAATGAAGGGAGAGACATCATGGATGAGGAAATTGTAAATGATGGAGGTGTGATTGATAGCTGGTCGGAACAGTTTCAAAAAGGTAAAGACAAAACGACCGGGATACTTAAGGGTTTGATTCGAAAATCAAAGGTTGCAGACATGAACTTCAAGCTGAATTTCATTGTGCTGTTTACGTCTTTGATGGGTGGTGTGAAAGGGAATGGAATATTGGATTTGAGTGTCCTGAAGCATATAGACACAGAAACTGATCTGTCCACAATCAACTGGTGCGATTATGTTTTGCGGTGTCTAAAAACTTGTAAAGAAGGATGGAATAGGGAGATGTCTAACAACTATTTTTTGGGTCCGCTTTCGTTGCTAACTGTAAGAACGACTTATTTAGTGTTTAAAATTTTATAATGTGGTATACTGTTATGATCATGATTGTTGTATATAATTTAAAAATATTTGAAACAGATGGCGTATGTAGATGGAACAGTGTGTGATCGGTTCAATGTACCTCGCGTTAAGCCACCATTGAGATTTTGGATGTATGAATTGTTAAAAGAGAGGGAAACAGAAGAGATTGATGCCGGAGGTCTTGGCATGAGTGAACTGCAAGAACCTTATATTGAAGAAGATATTGATCCTATTCCGGAGGATGAAGAGGTAATATGGGATAATTGGTACATTTCAGTATTATACCTTGTGTGTATATTTTTTTCCTTCTAAAAATTTAATTGTAATATAGTGAGTTATTTAATGAAGGGAGTTATTTGGAGGCTGACGAAAATTGTGAAAGTTATACGGATGCAACGTGAACATTTTGAAAAAACTTGGGAAGCAGGTGTAGGAATGTTTCCGGGAAACATGTTGATGCATGATTTGCGTCAACAATACCGTTCATCGTTGCTTATTACACAGGCTGATGAGGAGAATGGTTCGAAGAATAATGAAGGAACAGAACTGTCTAAGGATGATCCATTTGATTCGCCCGAATTCATGATGGGGGCCGCAAACACAGTTGGAAGTCTTTAGATCATCTGATAAGGCGTGTGAAGACTTCTATGTTGAGAAAAGGCTAAAAGAAATGGATCAACCGAGTTTCAGTATTGGGTTAACACAAGACCCGTTATTTGCAACGCAGAAAAAGGCGGAAGGAAGTGGGTCACGAAAGAATCAAGAAAATGATGAGGTAATATGGGATAATTGGTACATTATAGTATTATACGTTGTGTGTATATTTTTTTCCTTAAAAAAATTAGACAAATTATTAACATGTTTGTTTTTTGATAAATAGGAACAAGAAAATGAAGTTGATGAACAAGTTACCGAAGGAGGAAAATCAGGAATTGGAAGTAACATAAATGTGGGAAAAGGTAGTGTCAAGGCGGTGAATGCAGTCCCATTAAGTGTTGTTAAACCGGTTGAGGTTCGTGTAAAGCGTCTCATAACAAAGACGAATACAGTGGTTTCACCATATTTAAACCGAGTGCTTAAAATTGACACTGTGATGACAAATGATGAAAAACAGATAGATATATATCTGCTGAAGAAGAATCGCTGTGATTTAAGGTAATAAGAACTTATTTAATATAAAGTGATTTAAGGTAATAAGAACTTTATTATACAACTACTTTATATTAAATAAGTTCTTATTACCTTAAATCACCGCGATTCTTCTTCAGCAGATATATATCTATCTGTTTTTCATCATTTGTCATCACAGTGTCAATTTTAAGCACTCGGTTTAAATATGGTGAAACCACTGTAGTCGTCTTTGTTATGAGACGCTTTACACGAACCTCAACCGATTTAACAACACTTAATGGGACTGCATTCACCGCCTTGACACTACCTTTTCCCACATTCATGTTACTTCCAATTCTTGATTTTCCTCCTTCGGTAGCTTGTTCATCAACTTCATTTTCTTGTTCCTATTTATCAAAAAAAAAAAAAACATGTTAATAATTTGTCTAATTTTTTTTAAGGAAACAAATATACACACAACGTATAATACTATAATGTACCAATTATCCCATATTACCTCATCATTTTCTTGATTCTTTCGTGACCCACTTTCTTCCGCCTTTTTCTGCGTTACAAATAACGGGTCTTGTGTTAACCCAATACTGAAACTCGGTTGATCCATTTCTTTTAGCCTTTTCTCAACAAAGAAGTCTTCACATGCCTTATCAGATGATCTAAAGACTTCCAACTGTGTTTGCGCCCCCATCATGAATTCGGGCGAATCAAATGGATCATCCTTAGACAGTTCTATTCCTTCATTATTCTTCGCACCATTCTCCTCATCAGCCTGTGTAATGAGCAGCGATGAATGGTATTGTTGACGTAAATCATGCATCAACATGTTTCTCGGAAATTCCTACACCTGCTTCCCAAGTTTTTTCAAAACATTCACGTTGCATCCGTATAACTTTCACAATTTTCGTCAGCCTCCAAATAACTCCCTTCATTAAATAACTCACTATATTACAATTAAATTTTTAAAAGGAAAAAAATATACACACAAGGTATAATACTGAAATGTACCAATTATCCCATATTACCTCTTCATCCTCCGGAATAAGATCAATATCTTCTTCAATATAAGGTCCTTGCAGTTCACCCATGCCAAGATCTCCAGCATCAATCTCTTCTGTTTCCCTCTCTTTTAACAATTCATACGTCCAAAATCTCAATGGTGGCCTAACGCGCGGTACATTGAACCGATCACACACTGCTCCATCTACATACGCCATCTGTTTCAAATATTTTTAAATTATATACAACAATCATGATCATAACAGTATGTTTAAACACTAAATAAGTCGTTCTTACAGTTAGCAATGAAAGCGGACCAAAAAAATAGCTGTTAGACACCGCAAAACATAATCGCACCAGTTGATTGTGGACAGATCAGTTTCTGTGTCTATATGCTTCAGGACACTCAAATCCAATATTCCCTTCCCTTTCACACCACCCATCAAAGACGTAAACAACACAATGAAATTCAGCTTGAAGTTCATGTCTGCAACCTTTGATTTTCGAATCAAACCCTTAAGTATCCCGGTCGTTTTGTCTTTAACTTCTGAAACTGTTCCGACCAGCTATCAATCACACCTCCATCATTTACAATTTCCTCATGCATGATGTCCCTTCATTCCGTATCCCTAGTAGCTCTCCAATCAGTTGCTTTGTAATCTGAATGCTTGAGTTTCTAAGTTTTATTTCCATACTATCCGGATTAAACTGGTCTACCACATAAAATCCTATTTTAGACGGAATTCCATGTAACTTCATATCCAAAAGACCTTAAAATCCCATTTGTTCAAGGAAAGCTTTTTGAACTAGCCTAAGAGTCTGCAAAGCATTGAATAACATTTTCGGGCTTGTTCGCGTCTGGAACACATATGCTTTACTCCCTTCTGCTTTTGAACTTTCTACTTTCTTCCTTTTAATTTTTTTAACCGCATCCTTTTCATCACCTATATAGTAAATCAATTTTATTAAATCAATTGACATTAAAATAAACGATTTAATCTTTATTATTGATAATCAGTATTGTAAATATCGGTTTTGGCGGCCGACATGTCGGTGATATATCGCTTATCGGCGGTCGACCGATACGATATTTCACTTATCGGTCAAATTTATCAGTTTGGTCAAAATCGGTCTTGGCGGCCGATATATCGGTCCTGGCGGCCGATATATCGGTCAAACTCGGTCAAAAATCGGTCAAACTTTGTCAAAAATGGGTCAAACTCAGATTTTTTTTTTTTTTTTTTTTTTTTTTTTTTTTTTTTTTTTTTCTAAATTGATAAATAATTATGGATTTGTGGCTTTTATTTTTCAAGGATGTTAAACTTTTTAGTTTTTTGTGGTTATTGACTTATTTTGTTATGATATTGCTAATATTTATTTATTTTTAAATAAATTCCTTAATAATTTATGGTCTCCGATATATCACTGATTTATCACCGCCAAGACCGATATCGCGCTTGGCGGGGTCGACCGCCGAGCGATATTTACAACCATGTTGATGATACTACAAAGACTTACCCTTCGAATAATGTTTGCAATGCTTTATATACAATTAATAATTTCTTTGATTGACATCTAAGAAATTTTTATTTTTTAAACCTATCTAATAAACATTTCCGCAAACTATCACTATATATAACCTACAAACACCCCTATTAACTATCACTTATTACAACTATGTCATTATTCAAACAACAAAATCGAAAATAATTAAATTAAAATGAACACTAACCATCCTTATCAGCCTTCTTTCTTTTCGATACTCCAACCATGTCCTTCTTGACTTTTTTTCTATTATAATCACCTGTCATATAGATAACACACTAAGTAATTTCTTGCTACAAACTTCATATCAGTATGGGCAACTTTTACACAATAAATAAACATATTCGTTACCGCTAGTTCCTTTTCCATCTTTACCGGTGTCAATTTCTTCTTTTCCTTTCTTCCGTTCGCTTCTTCTTAGACCTAACATTTACACATTAAAATTTTGTTACATAAAATAATAACATACAAAACTAACAACTAACTACGTAACATATAAATGTTCTACACTAACATTTTATTAAACACAACAAACACCCCTGTTTGACTACTATTCTTTTTCCCACTAACGTAACATCCATGTTCATTAACCCTACTCATTATTATCTTTATCATTTAGTAGTACATACGTGTTACCAAATATTTGTAACTCTTTAAAAACACCCATGTTATCTTACTTGCTGCCAAACACACCTATTACCAACTTATTATACCACTTTCTAAACACCCCTGTTTTACTACTACCTTACAAACACACCTGTTACCATATAACAAAATGACATAATTGAGCCTTACCAAACATCATCGACATTTAACAAAACAAACCTATTACCAAGTACTTCTACTGCTTTCCAAACACCCTTATTTTACTACTACCTTACTAACACACATGTTACCAAATACTTCTACCACTTTCCAAACACCCCTCTTTTACTACTACCTTACAAACACACATGTTACCAAGTATTTCTACCACTTTCCAAACACCCCTGTCTACCAGACGTACACTCTGTAATTAATCCAAACACCCCTGCTTTACAACTAAAACTATTTCTATCACAATCCAAACACCCATCCGTTTTACAACTAAACCTATAACCACCCAAACATGCTCGGAATACCTGAGTTGTTCCATTCTGCCTCAACGAAATCATCATCAATGTCTTCTAGTTCCACATCAATCGCCTCTTCTTCAACCATAGCTTTCTCTTTTCCTTTTGCCATTCCTAGTTTCCTTGAACCTATACTCCATAAATGATATAAAAATTTTGTTAACAACCCATAAAAACATGTTACAATTTCAAAACACCAATGTCCTTCAAAATCTTTGAACATCTAATTCCTCGTTTCCTTAATCAGTCATTTACATTAAAAAAAAAAAAAAAAAAAAAAAATCAATTACGAAACAAAAACTAAAAAATGTTACACCAAATTCACATTTTTTTAAACTAACATTTATGTGCAAAAAAACCTTCCTGGTTCGAAAAATTATACAAATTATAACCAAAAAAAAAAATCAATTACGAAACAAAAACTAAAAAATGTTACACCAAATTCACATTTTTTTAAACTAACATTTATGTGTAAAAAAACCTTTCTGGTTCGAAAAATTATACAAATTATAACCAAAAAAAAAAAAAAAAAAATCCAATTACGAAACAAAAACTAAAAAATGTTACACCAAATTCACATTTTTTGAAACTAACATTTATGTGCAAAAAAACCTTCCTGGGTTCGAAAAATTATACAAATTATAACCAAAAAAAAAAAAAAAAAAAAAAAAAAAAATCCAATCGATCTATCAAATCATACCCAAATGTTAACTCAGTTTAATCTAACAAGGCAACAATCATACCAAATATTGAACATGCATGTAACCAATTTTACCAATCGAACAATACACCATAAACAATAAAAAAAAAAATTAAAAACAAATACGAGTATGGATGACTGATTTGCGTACCTTCCATTGATGTTCTTGTGAATCGACCCTAAAAATCAAAGGGATTTGTAGTATTTTGATTGTATATGCTAAGGTGAGAATTGGGGGTTTTGGTTTGTAGGTGTAATCAGCGTGTGTGATTTTATATTAAAAAAAAAATGTGTTCGGTTTCATAAATAGAATCAACTTGATGATATGTGATCATTATAACTGAGAAAATATTTGAAGAAATCCCGGTGTTGTAGCATGCAGTTATTGAGGTAGTATAAACTAAAATACCTTTTATACCCTTTTCATTAATGTTTCCAGGAATTGATGTTTCTTTTAATTACAAAAATACCATTTAGCATTGATATGTTGCACACTATCCTTTATTAGTAGTACATAAGTGGGTTATCGCAGTTTCCGCACTTAACAGAGTTCTGAAAATAAAGCCCCCCTATATATATATATATATATTTTAGGCCGAGAAGGCTAAATTTGAAGAGCTAGAATAGCTGAAAGAGGCGGAGGTATGTGTTCACTTGTATTGTTGTTGCATAATTGCCCCGTCATGTAAATAATATTATATCTGCCAAAAGTGCAGTTGAGAGTATTTTCATACATGTATATAGATGGAAAAATGGCGGGTCGTGTAATGGGTCAAAACCTGTAAAATGGGTTAACCCGAAACAATTTTTTGTGTACATTATTTATCTAGTGTAAAAATTAGCGGCCAAATATGACCTACAAAGTAGTAATATTATTACAGTAATAGTCTGTATTAGAATAGTGATGGCAAAAAGGGTCAATTGGCTTTACTATGGGTAAAACTGGTACATTGAGTTGAACCAAAACAATGTTTTTGTGCAGATTATGAATTTTTCAAAACAATTAGCTTTTCACTACAAAAGTTATATTATCTCAGCAATAGTATAACTTATGGATAACGTGATTTAGAAGGTTTATTGATTAAAGTTATCCTTTGTCCAACTTTTGACCCGTTATTGATAAAATATATCTAGAATCCACCCATGCATGAATCATGAGTAAATTGGTCAAAATGTTTCCTTTAACATATACAACATCTGTAATGCTATACAATTTTCTTTTAACGGAAAAGAGATAGTCCTTTGGTTTTAACTTTCTTATGGTTTCCTCCTTCCAGGAATCAAAGGATGACCCAGCTGATTCTGATGTAAGGCTTTCTTTTCTTTACTTTATTCTGGAATTCCAAATTAAAATCTGTTAAATTGCAAGGCTGATATTAAGCGGACATGCGTTTCAGGCTGAGAATGATGACGAGGCCAAAGCAGAGGATGAGTAAGAATCCGTTGATGAAAGCGATGTTAAGGTAAGACATGCAAAGTTTGGACATGATTTATTGCAATTTTGTTATAAAAAATTTTAAGTGGCCACACCAACATCATGAAAAGGGAGGGCTTTACATGGTTTGAGTCTGTGTGGCGGTGGGTTCAAACCCCGTGAATTAGTCGGCCAAAAGGTCGGAAATCATGGTTACCAAAAAAAAAATCTCATGCCCTCCCTTTTTGTATTCTATTTGTGCAGGATGAACTATAGAGGGGCCGAAATTCCCAACTATCACTGAAAGATTAATTGAGATATGAGCTTTCAGCATTAGAGTTTAAGAACCTTTTTTAACTTGAGATTTTAGGCCTTTTTTAATAGATACAAAACATTCGGAAACTGTAATGCAGATTTTCTGCCCCTGATTTGAATTGCTTTGAGCATTAACTATTGGAATATTATTAAAAAAAAAAAGGGCAACATTTGCGTTTTTGTTTTACAATATGATCCACATCTCAACTTACATACAAAATTAGCAGTTATGGATCTGAATACAATTGTTTTGATAAAAATAATGTCGTGAGTGGGCAGGGGCTAAGCTCAAGCAAGAAACAGCAAACATCACTATAATTCGTACTAAGTCCTTAAAATTCAGGAATCGCTGTTTCTATTCATGGGTGCAAGCATAGTTGTCAAAATCGCGCCTAAGGCATGCCTAGGCGCGCCTTGGAGCAAGGCTCTAGCCTTTGAGCTTTTTTCAGATCGAGGCTCACGACATGCATGAATCCCACAAAAAGTGCGCGCCTTGGGGGCTTTTTGCGCCTAGGAGATGTAACATTTTTTTATTTTTTATTTTTTATTTTTTTTAGGATAAGATACATGGGCCTTTTAAGTCATAGGATGAGTATTTGTATGATTTGTAAATTTGAATTAATTTTATGTTTATTTTATTGATTGGATCTTTAAGAAGTTACTTTGTTTCATTAAGTAATGAGGCAGATGATGGCTTGAGTTAAGTGATTTGTGTAAGGTTTCTGAAAAAATATTTTTGTTTTATGCAGCTAATGAGGGGTTCCTGGCACTGTTTTTTTAATCATTATTCATGAGGGTATTATTCGGTATTGACATGACAAGGATTGGGGATTAATGCATCTGCCGGTAAAATCCCATTAAGAGTTTCAGGTCCTTGTCATTGCATGAGTGTAACTGGTAGCTCACGCTCAAAAGCAGTGACCCAATTGACTTGCTTGTGCCTCAGTTTCACCTGCATATCTATTCTATAGAAACAATACCATACCCATTTTCTCAATAATTATTTTGACTCATTGGATTCAAATTTATGTATATCAGTCTTTTGAAAAGCAAACAGTTGTGTTACTTCATATTTGAATTACAAAATATTAACGACCATCAGAATTCACACAGCAAAAATTACTCATTTCATCTTTCTGAAAAGAAATTATAAATAATCATTTCAACCAAAACCTAATCAAGCTGTTTTAATTTTGATTCCTTTGAAGTAGCTCTAAGGTTTGAATAGTTTGGAAATATAAGATTACATCTTACAAGTGACTTGTATTGTGCACATTAATGATTGTATCCAGCACGCGGCGAATGTAGATGAAAGATTGTATCTTAACAAACTTAACTTATTTGCTTATTTGTTATTACACACTGGTTACTCTTAATTTGTGAAGTGATTTTCAATTGCTTATTTGATCTGAAGAAATAAGTTGCTGATGGAGAATCGGACTAGGTTTGTTCATGCTATGCGATTCTTATTCTAAAAACCAAAATAGTCGTCTTTTGTCAAAATCATTGTAAAAAATAGTCACGCGAAATACTTTTGACTTATTAGTTAAGTGAGTGGAATGTATCATGTCATACATTTAATAGTTTTTGAATACAAAAATTGATTGACATATCTAAACTTCACGTTGAAAATATACATGACATTAATTTGTTGATACTAAAACATCTTATTTCTCACAAAACAATGTCTATAAATGACGAAAATGGATATATGTTTGATATAACTATGTTGCAAAAATCGCAAATCGATATTTGGTTGGTCGATCCTATTGAAGATTGTAATCGGTCTAAGAGAGATTAATCAATAATTAATCTGATTAGCATTTCCGGCAAGTTTTGAAATTTTCGGCGAGTTTTGGGTATTCCCAGCAACATTTTCCAAAAAAAAAATAACTTGTAATAGATATAAGGGTTTTGCTAAAAGTCCAGCAAGTCAATATTATTCTTGATATTGTTTCAAGAAATATGATAATTTAATTGACATCAACAACGACATTAATTGAGTGACCAAATATTAAATGGTCGGGTACCCGGTTGACCCAAATAAGGATTTATTTTATATATACTTTAAAAATTATCTATGTAAACATACTAAACTGGGCAATTTTTTAGGCATGTTACATATATTCGGGGTAAGTGGAATAAATAGCTGTGACAAATCACTCAAACTTTGCTTGAATTATCTAATTAAATAAAAATACTTTGCTTGAATTATTACTCCGTATATACGAGTTTTTATAGTTAAATTAATGTTACTATATTCTAACTTAGAAGTCTGTGTTTCGTTATCTTGTGACCAAATCAAATTCTCTTGTGTAACTTACAATTCCACGTCCAATCAAGAAGAATTGAGAGAATTCAATTTACAATGACAAAATTTCCTTAGAGACTTTCAAAATCTCCGCTTTTTAATTTCTCTAGTTCACCAAACAAAGAAAATGAAGACATTTCCATTTCTCCACCCTTATTTCTTTCTACCAAACACACCCTTATATAAATATCTATTGTATTAGGAGATATTACAACAAACTCTCAATATAGACTCACAATAGTAGACACTTTGTTATTGTTAGAATGAGATGAGCAAACTGATGTTGCATAAGACTCTATTTATAGCGGTAGCAAATGCATGAATCACAAACACAAATAGGCCAAATTGATATCCAAGTTGTAGCGACTTGCAAGATTCTCTTATCCGAGATACACCGTATTTTTAACAATAAGTGGCTAGAATGGCGAAAATCCTAATTTTTGGCCTAATTGTTCATCTGATAATCGATTCAACCGCTCATTAAAAAAGATCTACTTTAGCTATATTAGTTATAATAAAATCACGCATTATTTATTTTCAATAAGCAATACCAAACACCCATAAATACATAATCACCAAACTGAAAAAAGAGGCAATTCCCAAGGGTGCTAGATGTAGAAAATCAATCTAACGGCTAAAAAATCACTGGATGACACAACAATCACACGTCTCTCATCTCTCATTGGTCCACATCAGTCACACTTACTAACCCCCCATCCAACGGCCCATTTCACAACCACATCACCCATAAAAAACCCAAATTTACAAACAAACAAAACACAATTCAATTTCTCTCTAGGGTTTACAATCACAAAAATTAAAGAATCATGTTTTTACTGGATTGGTTTTACGGGGTATTAGCTTCGTTAGGGCTATGGCAAAAGGAAGCGAAGATCTTGTTTTTAGGCCTTGATAATGCTGGTAAAACTACTTTGCTTCATATGTTGAAAGACGAGGTAATTTTTTATAAACTTTTTTTTTTTTTTTTTTTTTTTTTAATTTTATAAAATTTTGTTTTTCATTTTTTTTATATATAATTTTTGTTAATTTTATAAAAAAAATTGTATGTGTGTGTGCAGAGATTGGTGCAGCATCAGCCAACGCAGTATCCGACATCGGAAGAATTGAGTATCGGACAGATTAAGTTTAAGGCTTTTGATTTAGGTGGTCATCAGATCGCTCGTAGAGTTTGGAAAGATTATTACGCTAAGGTATTCACCTTTTTTTTTTTTTTTATATATATATAATTCATTGTTTGTTTGATATAAGAAAGTGAAATGTAAATTTATTACTTGCCATATAGCATAACACGTCTCGCGCCAAACAAACACCCTTTAGTTAGTTATTGTGTTATGTGATTAACCTCTCACATGTTGGCCATGGGTCTGGTCGGATGCCTGGACATGTAGCACAACTCTGGAGTCACGTGTTCAAATTATGTCCCCTTGTGCATTTAATCATGGTGTTACGCGATTTACCTTTGACATGACCGCTTTGTTTCACATTCTTCAGTTGCATTGGATTCTGAGGTTATGATCTAAGATTGAATTGAAAATTATATTTTCTTTGGTTTTGGTAGTGGATTAATTATTAGTACAACAGCTAAATTTTGCGTAAGACACTAACTACACGTTTGTGTTTTTTATGTACCCTCTGATTTCATGATATTTATCAGGTTGTATGCTATTTCTATATTAGAAGGGTTGAGAGTGAATTTTGGTAATAGACAGCACAATTGAGTTTTTTATTTTTTGCTGTGTAGTGCTACGTGATTTTGATAGGTTTGTGTGCTATTTTTTTGCCAGAAGTGTTGAGAGTGAATTTTGGTTATAGAGTATAACGGCTTATTCATGCGTAAAGCCATGTGATTTTTATAAGGTTTGTATGCCATTTTATACTACTAGACTAGAAGGGTTGAGAGTGAATTTTGGTTATAGACTAAATTATGCCTAAAACTGGATGATTTCCATAGTTTTGCATAGAAGGGTGGAGAGTGAATGTTAGTTACAGATAAGTTCAATGACAAAATTTGTGTAAAACGACATGATTTTGATAAGCTTGTATGTTAGGATGGATGACAAGAGATGAATTTCTGGCTAATTCTTGATCCACTCTTGTTTTTCTTTTTTCTTTTTGCATGCAAGGCAGCTTCGGAGTGTCGTTGAGTAATCATAGAATTTTTTTTGCAGTCTATTATTTGTTTATTGCCTTGATCGATGACTGTGATATGGAACATGATGGTGTGTTGTACTTCGGTATTTCTGGAAAATTTCTGCTTGTAATTGATGGTTTCTTGTAGTCGTAGATAGGGTTTTGCTTCATTTTTCTCCTTTTATAGGTTATTTGGAGGTGTTCCTTATGTTTGGTGTTCAATGTATGCATGGTGAGAATGTTTACATCATCTGAATCCCGGTAGTTAGTTTGAGATAGCCTTGGGACTGATTAAAAAAATCAAGGGTGGTACAGGATATACTTTGTGTGGTAGTCCTAACTGATTACAAACGGTCAACAGTTGAGTACTGGTTAAGGGACCATCATCTCTTTTTGACCATTTATTAAATACCGATTCAGGGCTGAGTAAACATGTTCACTTGCCCCAGCTTTAATAAGCTTTTTCAATTTAAAATTTGAATATTCAAAGTTCCGATATTTTTCCCTGCAAACTTTAAAGCTTTTTCTGCATTAATTGATCATAAAACCACTCAGTTAAATGTATGACATCTAAATAAATTCACAAGGTTTTCAAGTTTTGTTAGGAAAGAGTGACCCTTTTATATTACCAATGACCAATACTGTTACCCCTAATTTTTGTATTCATCTTCTGGGCCTATATACAGAGTTTGCACATTTTCTTTGCATTTTCCTCTGCGGGTTGCTTTGCTTTTTGGTAGACAATCTAACTTGTATATTCTTTAAGTGTGGCAACTGGCAAGATAACGGGTTGGTCATGTGAGTTCTCCTTGAAACATTTCATTTCTATAGTATGGGTTCGGCTGGGTAGACCCACTAATACGTCACAAAAATTAACACACATTATGATGAGTACAAAAACAATATGGTTGCAATAATAATCTAAAGCTTTGAATAAATGATTTAGAAGGTTATTTGCAGTGTGTCATCAATAGTATGGGTTCGGTGGACCCACTAATACGTCACACAAATTAACACATTATGATGAGTACAAAAACAATATGGTTGCAATAATAATCTAAAGCTTTGAATAAATGATTTAGAAGGTTATTTGCAGTGTGTCATCAATAGACTGACTTTTGACATGTGTTATTTCTTGATTTAAGGTGGATGCTGTTGTTTACCTGGTGGATGCATATGACAAAGAGCGATTCGCGGAGTCAAAGAAAGAACTAGATGCCCTTTTGTCAGATGAATCTTTGGCAACTGTACCTTTCTTAATTTTAGGCAACAAGATTGACATCCCTTATGCTGCATCAGAAGAAGAGTTACGTTTCCACATGGGACTACAAGGCTCAACTACTGGCAAAGGTAAGGTTAATTTGGAAAACTCAGGCGTCCGACCTCTTGAGGTATTCATGTGTAGTATCGTCAGGAAGATGGGTTATGGCGATGGCTTTAAGTGGGTTTCTCAGTACATTAAGTAGAATGTAAGAAAAGAAAAAGGAAAAAAAAGAAAAACATTATGAGAGTAGAGAAGTAAGATTTGGTTTTTATTGTTTCTGAGATGTTTTCTGTCTTACTGGATCTGACTTGGAGGTATGTCTGTTTGAAAAAAATACTGTGTTATATATAATTTTCTCTTCTTGTTTCTGTTTTATGCATAAATGTATAATTTGGTTCTCAGATCCACAAACCTGGCTAGGTTTGGTCTTGTGCTTTCCCGTGCATTTGGTCGGGTCTTTGACCTTATGGGGTATCGCAAATCCTTGTTGGGGCATGGATTACACAAGTATCTTAATGTCAGAGATGATTTTGACCAAATTAACGATATTGCAAGTTTAATGAGACTAAAAAGCTATGATATGGTGAAGTCATTGATACTTTTTGTGTTTGTTTATTCATGTCCGTACTTCACAACGAGGTATACTTATCATGTATACAGTAGGTTTTAATAGAACTTATCCATTGTAGTTTTCCTTCTCAAGTGTCCTTTTGGGTTTCAAGTGCAAGTGTTTGTGTGATTTAGTGGAAAATAGAAACCCACTTTCTTAGCTTACTGTGGGTGTGGTGTTTGAAAAAGCTATCTCCTTTGTAGTTTATGAGATGGTTGCTCCCGACTCATGTCTCACATTCTTCTTTTGTTTTACGAGATGATATCACAACCACTTGTTTATAAAGATCAAACTCACATTTGCACACCATTGTCCCAGTCAATTTGAACATGTTAGGTGTCCAAGAAAACCGAGGAATCGTACCAGGACCGAACCGTATATTAGAAGTACGGTCCGGTTCTTGGTTCCTAAAATTCTAAATTTTCGGTTCTCGGGTTCGAGTCGGAACAGTCTGGTTCCGGTACTTTCCCGAAAGAACCGACTCTATTGAAAATCTGAAATTTTATACACCCTAAAAAAAAAAAAAAAAAAAAAAAACGCCCATTGCTCTAACAAAAAAATCTAAAACCTAAAAACCTTAACTTTTAATCCATTGCAAATATCACCAAGCTCTCAGTTTTAATGTTTTACAATTACTAATATCATTCAAAGATTCAAATATCATCATCACCATCATTAATCCAACATAAAAGTATCAGTAGACGGGTTTTGGACCCTTATAGAACTTCATTGTGTAGCTACAAGAGAAAGATCATGAAAAAACATAATCAATGTCTTCTCTTTAGACATGGAATTCATAGACCTACCTTCTAATTTATTGACCTTGCTATCTCTTTCACTTGGGACGATTTTTGTTTCTTTGCTTATCGGCACCTAAATTTATATTACACAAAGACATTGTCATGTACCAAATTTATGTTTCTCAACTTTGGATGCAAGGATAACTAGCACGAAAAAAGTACATGAAATGGATATGTCAAGCCTTCTTTCCCCACATCTTCAAACCTGATAAACTGTAACACCAAAAAAAGTGTTCTGCATCAGATGATACAAGTGTAGTTGGGTGATTCAGAATGTATTAATTGTTCCATTGCACATGAACTGAGCTAAACTCTCTACACCCCAAATTTGAGGTGAATTGGTATTCTACAACATGTTGATGTACCAGAAAAGCATGCTTTCACCTATTTGACACGTTCTAAATACAGGAATTACCACTGTAATACCATTTCTATAGTAACAAATTTATTTTACATATGTGAATTAGAACTAAATGAATCACTTCTGGTAAACAATGGACAGTCACCTATTGAATTCAAATACAGAAGTAATTCACATGATGGATAGCGGGTGGAACACCGCTAGTTGTATACACATGATATCATTCAGCTAAAAACCACGTGGTTATCCTTTTCGAAAATGTAAATTCTTGAAGGGTGCTTATATTGTTACCCCCCATTGACAAGACAACCTTATCATCATACCCCTCATTCATAATTCATTTTTCCGGCCGTTATACGGCTAGACCCGGCTAGCTCCGGCCGTTATACGGCTAGACCCGGCTATGTCCGGCCGTTTAACGGCTAAACCCGGCCGTTTAAAAAAAATATATTTTTTTGTAGCAAACACAATAATGGAATTTGAGGGTAAAAAAATCCTTCACCTTTAGAAGACATGTACTCTTTCTGATTCGAAGGTCTGCAGTTTAAAGAAGCTAGGATAATAAGCCATTCCAGTAGAGACTTGTTTAGAAATTACACTCTTTTCAATTGTTTTCTTCGAAGGACAATTTACCAACAAACAGACCTTACGAAAGAACAACCAAATTGTTCCATCTTCTAAACCAAACAATCCAGTCACAGGTTCACCGATCAACCAATCTATACTTTGCTTGAACACCACCTCTTTATGCCAGGATTTTCTGATCCCATATTCCTTCATCACCCAAACCGTGAATTCTAAACCGGATGTTACACCCATACTTAAACACCCATTTATGACTCCCAAAATTTGAAGACCAATATCACCTTCTATTTCTTCAGAAGGGGGTGATGGAAAGAAACTAAAGGTCTCGTTGTCGAAATCAAAAGCATATAGCTCTTTAGGGGAATCTCGACCACGAATAATCCAATGAGCACACCCATTCACATAAGGTCCATAGAACTCATTAAGCAAATAAGGAACATGACTGAGACGTCTCCATTGTCCTGTGCCAAGGGTGTAAACTTCAAGGTTTTGTGCTTGACTCCGTTGGAAAATCCGTATCACTTTGTATTTCTTTGTCAATAAACCGACTCCAAAACCATAAGAGATTGCGGCATAACTTTTTTCTGTGTCATACTGTTGCCTAGGAAGGTTCATATATTCTCTCGTGATTGGATTACATATGTAAATGTTATCATGATTAGAAGCATACTTCCACAAGCAAATCAAACCATTGACTGAACCCACTTGACATATATTAGAATTTTGAAAAGCAGGTGCAAGGCTAAGATCAAAAAGCGTGACAAAATCATGGTGCAAACGTACGTGTGTCATCAACTTCGCCTTTAATCTCTAGCCACTTCATTATGCCTGGTTTTACTTGACAGTTCTCATGAATCATGACTCCTGCAGGTAATCTCGAGATGTGAAGGTTGACAAAATAAGAATCAGAAACAAGTTCCCGCCAGTTTTTACAAACACACTTGCAATGAATGATTGTCTTAACAGGAAGTCTTGAGAGAACATCGGCCACGATGTTTCCTGGTAAAGCTTCGATTGAAGGATTGAGAGACTTCATCATTTTCCGGTAACTGTAGAAAAATATAAAGTTGAATATGATTTGATGACGTTCTTTGTGTTTTACAATGAAACATTGCCCACAGGGACGGAGCCAGGACCAAATATGATAGGGTGCACAAAATCTTTTGAACCATAACACTGGAAACACATTATGAAGGACCCGGTGCATTTAAGATGCATTTAGAAAAAATCGGTGTTTTATCAAAAATTAACACTACATCGAAAAAATCCATGGAGTTCCCGGGCACCCGCGGGAAACCCCCTAGCTCCGTCCCTGATTGCCCATCAACTCATCCATCATAATGCAACATTCTCATTGAGGGCATTTTATGAGTACTTTAATATCACACATATGCAATGTTTGGCAAAACTAACGGTAGGTCTTTTATATTTTTATTTCGTAAAAGTGTTTAGTATGAAACACGTATACAATCCTTCAATTCCACTAGCGTTTCATAAGGAGCGTTTTAGAAAATAATACAAAGCTAAAGGTACTTGTTAACTGAGTTGCTAGCTATACCTTTTTATTTTGTAAAACGCTTTGGTAATGAGCTGGGCGTCTGTAAAGTGTTTAATGAGTATACAATCCTTAAAAGCTAAACCCTTCTCCCATTAGCTCAACAAACCTTCAATTCCAAAACACTCCCTAAAAGCTCCTTACCAAACACAGACATAACGTTAAAAAACGGTTAATTGATACATGTGATTATATATCTTTGATATTCTCAATAAATGTTTGTGTTAACCATGTTCATACAATACCAGTAAATTTTATAAATTACATGCACATTAACAAAAAGATAGTAAAACATTTGTACCTTTGACATTGGATCGACATGGTTAATTGAAACAGTGTCAATAGGGCTTGTTTGACACCGGTGATAGGGTTAACGAAAAATTAAATAGCAAGTAATATTACGCTAATTACTTATAGCACTTAATTGGCAAATTAATGACGATAAAAGGATGACCGGGTTTTAGTTTGACGTACACTACACTGTGGGCTTTATAGCAACAGTTTTGGGCCTGAAGACACTTTGCTGGACAATGGACATACAATATTTGTATCCACATTTGAGTGGCTTCATATAGGACCGTGCAGAATTCGGTTTGGCCAACAAAACCAGAAAATCGAAATCAAACCAAATTTGTAACTGAACTAAATTTTTTAAAACCAAACCGAATCGAATTAAATATTCGGTTATGGTTTTAGCAAAATAAAAACCGAACCGAAAATATAAATATGTAAAATTTTATATAGTTTTAATAAAAAAATAAATAAAACTCTTTCATAATATATATATATATATAATAAATAATTAAAAATAGTAAATAAATAAATAAAACCGGTTTTATTTAAAAACTGGGTAAAACCGGTTATATAACCGGTAAAAAACCGATTGGGCCTAAAAACCCATAACCGGTCTAACCGGTTCGGTTAAAAAAAATAGGACCGGTTTTAATATAACCGGTTTTGACAAAAACCGGTTCCGGTTAAACCATCGGTTAAAAAAAGCGGTTTTGGATTTGCACCTCTACACGTGTTTTGGTGAATTAAATCAATTAATACATAGTTTGTTTAAGAAGCCTTTAGTAACTTTTTTAGTTTTTAACATACATGTTCGTGGAATGCCTTTTCATATTTAGTTGAACACTACTGACATGTACACGAGCTTAAAATCATCGGATAATTTCATGTATGTTTTTGTAAATTTCAAAAATTTCATATATATCATTTTTACTTGTTTTTTATGCATAAAGTACAATACATTTAATGCATTGGTAAGTACTTATTTACTCACATTTTCTTTACCAAAATAAGACTAAATAATCAAAAAAACTAACCAAAATTGCCAAAGAAAATGTGTTTTTGTGATTGTGAATGTATATCTCATAAAAAGACGAAAAACCGGCAAAAATTAGCACGAGAGTGGAATAAGTGTAGAAAGTCAAAGTTGAGCTTACAAAGTCTATAGAAGACCTTAAAGTTTCAAAGAATGGCAGTTTTGATCCTTGGTTGAAGTTTGAAGAGATTGTCAGATTCAATCCTCCAAGTTTCAGAAATTGTTAGATATGGTCATTTGAAGAATATTTATGAAGAATTACTGATTTGGTCCTTGGTTTTTCAGATTCTACACATTTGATCCTTGCCATATTAATTTTAAAAGTACAAGGCTTGGTCCAATAATTTTATGCAAAAATCCAAGTACATGTATCAAGCCCAAAGTTGCCAAAGCCCACTACCAAATCCTTTAAACCCGACCCATGTGCAAATTCAAAACCGGATCCATACCACTTGGTCAAATACTTACTCACTCAGTCAAACAAGGTAATAAATAATTACCTTTAATACCATTCCCGCCCCCAAATACCCTCAACCCAGAAATCCCCACTCCCACATAAACCCTAGTTCCATAAACCACCCAATTAACCCAAAATTGGTCAGATTAACCATGATTCCCTCATGATTGAAGCTTCCAAAAGCACTTCCCACATGTGTGGAGTGTGAATTAAGCATTGGCAGCATCAAGTGACATGTGGCAGCCAACCATTGGATAAGCCACCTCATTCTTGCCTTGGATTCTGCATCTAGAAGATTCTGACACCCTGCTGACACGGACAGAGAGTATGTGCACGAATGGAATAGATGGCAGCTTGTCATTGGCCTGACCACATCACTAATCATGATCCAAGGGTTGTCATTGAATGAAAGAAGCACAAAATGACCTGAGGGTTATGAAGAGATTAGAGAAAGCACAAAATTCACATGGATCGCCAGCTGGCATAAGACCCCTCAACCTTCCTCTCTCCCTATAAATAGGATCTATTTTCTTCATTTTCTGTAAGTAGGTTTTTAGTGTAATGAAATGCTGTAGAAAAAATCTTAGAATAATTTTAGTTATTAAGTCTTTGTAATTCAATTTCCTTATTGTAATTTTTACATTCATTCAATAAAATTTTAGTCCATTTTCTCTTAAATCTGTTTTAGTGATCTACTTTGCTCTTCAATATTAGCTTTAAATAATCTCTTTATTCATTCAGCTTATTTTAGAAGTTTACTTCAGATTTCATTCATCAAAAGTTACTTCAGTTACATTTTGTCTTTACAAAAACCTTAAAAAAATCAAAAAATCAACAAAAATATTTTGAAAATCCTTTTCCAGCTTGCAAATAAGCTTGATATTAGATAGAAACTCTTCATTTTAGCTTTTTAGCTTTAGTGAAGAGCTATTTTAGCTTGTATTAGTTCTAAGCTCAAAAATACATCATCAGTCAACATAAGTCAACTGTATCAGATGAGGTGATGATCCAGGGTGTAATTGATAGTCAAAGTGGAATTGTGGAAGCCATTTGCCTATCCAAAGATAGGCAAGCTTAGTGAACCCCCTCTGTTTAAGCTGAGGGGGAAAGCTTTGTAAGTTTTTTTATTCTAATTCAAAGTACTGTTTGCATTTGTTATTTAGTGGTTTAGATCTAATGTGTTACTGTTACATTGCTCTCATATGATATTTTCTCAGTAGATATAAAGATATATGATTGTATTTGATCATTAGTACACTTGATTGCTTGTAAATGAGTTTTATAGAGATTTAATTGATCATTATGTGGATCTATTCATTTGATACTGAGGGTGGAATTTTAGAGTTCAATTGGTTTATACTAGTGATTTGTGACTGAATTTGAGTATTGGTGGTGATACTTGAGGTTTAAATTCAATAGGAGTAGTATATATTGAAAGTTGCAGGGGTGTTTGGTTTTGCTTGGTATTGTGCTAAGTTGTAGTTGATTTTCTGATATAGCTGCACATTTAGGTTATATTATGTTAGAATAAGTTTAAAACAGCAAAATAATGGTAGGTTAGATAATAAAAAGTCAAAGTTAGTGTTAGATCTCATTAACTGTTAGAATTAATAGGATTCTGTTATAGTAATTGTAAATTTAGTTGATAAATAGTAAAAGTTAGTATTATTCAGAGTATTTAGAGCTTATTTCATCACTATTGTTAGGATTAAATTGTTGGAATTTGGATTCAGTCAACATAGTATAGGCACTAAATAGTCAACTGTTTCAACTTAGTAGCTTTTACAGGTTGCTGATGTTTGCTTCAATTAGGTTATCAATTGAAGGTTTGTGATAGGGATTTTTGAATTTTTAGGGTCTCAGTACAGTTAGTTAGCTTTTGCCCCCACTAGTTTGGATCTTAGTGCTTATTCTATATGCTTATTGTTACCTGCGATTAAGGTGATTGAGACAGACCTGCTGATGTAATTTGTAGGCCTGCTAGAGTTCTAGACAACTGGCTCTTTGGTATTCTTACATCATTTGAATAGTATTGAGAGTGTAGTAGCTTATTTCATCATATATGAGCTTCTGGATTTTCCTGGCTTAATTGTGCTTATCCATTAGAGCTTATTTCAAACTGCTTGTTGCATCATTTGATAGTTTCTGTGCTCTTTTTGATATGAATTCAGTGTTTTGAGCTTACTTTAGTAATAGACACTTGTGGTTAAAGTTTTACACAGATTTGTTACAAGTGCTTATTTATAAGCACTTGTAATAAGCTGAATTTAAGCCAATAAGCACTTTTCTGGCTTATTTTCTTTTCAAAATTTTTCCTCAAGTTTCTTTTATTATTTTAGATTTTCTGTAAATTTTTCATAATTTTCTGAATAGTTTTACTATTTTTCTCATTTTATTTTAGTTTTAAATCAATTTTTAATTATTTTTAATAAAGAAAATCAAATAAAAAATCAGAAAAAGTCAAAAAAAAATTCCAAAAATATTTTAGAAAATTCTATTATGTTATTTTAGATTTTTCAAAATTTATTTTGTATTTTTCACTTTTATTTTCTCATTTTCTCCTATTTTTAATTCACATAAAATTACAAATAATAGAGATTAATTCATAGAAAATAAATAAAAAGTCAAAAAAATATTTTTCTTTTTCTCAATATTATTTTTAGTAGTTTAAGATTTTTAGAAATTTATTTCATATTTTTGGATCATTTATCATCAATATTCACTTTTTAATTCGTTTGTTACGTTTTAAAAATTCGCGTTTGATTTTCCGTTTTGAGCTTTTAGATAATCGTGCTTAAGTAGCTTGTACCTTCTGCATATCTTGTGATTTCTTATCTTAATTTGAATTCCACAATCACAATTTTCACTATTCCATTTTTCACGACACGATTTTACGAATCGAATTTCACTATTCCATTCACTCCTTCACGGGATACGACTCGGGTAATCCGTATTTCATGCGGATTTCCTTGGACTTATAAATATATATATTGATTTTTACCAATCATGTATCAAAAAGATATATATGAAATTTTTGAAAATTTCAAAGATATATTCCAAGAAATGCAATTAACAATCACGCCGTATAAAATGTAGAATAAGGGGTTGGTTTACTTTTGGGGTATTCTACAGACAGATTTTAAATCAAACTTGTACCGACAACTACTATATTGAAAAATATTTCTAGTTGACAAATCTATTCTTGAATCAATCATCACAACATCAACAACAACAATACTGAATTCATATAAAAAAGAGCACATAAACTATGAAAGTAAATGTGCTCAAGAATGTGTGATCATGTAGAGATGCAAGAATAAAAGAACCTCCGACAAGTGAGAATGTTAGAGTAAATGTGCTCAAGAATGTGTGATCATGTAGAGATGCAAGAATAAAAGAACTATGAAAGCATATAAAGAATAGAAGGCAAACAACGAGCACATGCCATATACCCAAGGAAAAAAATGCATGAAAGCACATAAGCTAGAAAAAGACCAACAAACCTTATAAACTAGCACGGAATATCGACTCATATAATTAAACATGTGAGCCCAAACGTTACATTGTATTAATTAACGAATGAGTAATGAAGAATGTACAAACCGACATCCCCCTAACATCCTTTTATAGAGATGAGGGGGTACAATTTGTATGGAAGTAGAGTTGCATAGTATCTTGCTTACCTTGCACACAAAACAATCATAGTTTAAGTCTAACCCTAATTCTGTTTAACTAAATACAATTAAATCCCTATACATAGACTAGTCACACTTTAGCCCACTAAGCATTGCTACTATAATATAACAATTTTCGCCTTAGTAGTGATACTTACTCTATACAGATACTTAACATCTTCATCCAATGTTCGAACCTCAAATTTAAATCCCTATACATACACTAGTCACACTTTAGCCTACTAAGAATTGCTACTATAATATAACAATTTTCACCTTAGTAGTCATACTTAGTCTATACAGATACTTAACATCTTCATCCAATGTTCGAACCTCAAACCATGGACCACATTGTATACCAGACATTGTACCTTAGTTGATATCCTAGTTAGATTCTTAGACCACATTCTCCTTCTTCCTTTTAACAACATTACCCTCTACACCCACTTGACCAGGTACTCTTGTTTTCATAATGTTTGCCCCCACCTTTGCACCAAGGTGTATTTGCTTATTTACCAAGCAATCCGTGTTTGTCTTTCTTCAAGTTGTTTAACCTCTAACTTTCTTTGAGCCACTGCAATATCATCGTTACTATCTAGAATTACCTTAGTTTCACAATTTTCTATAGCTACCTGTAGTCCACCTCAAACCAGACACGCTTTCAAACATGTACTCCATGGACATCTGTTTCAACACAAAGACCAAGTTGCTTGAACCCAACTTGTTTAGAACCTCCATGCTTTTGTACACCAATTAACCCATCGAGCTTTTCGATGTTAAACCCAGTACTCATACTAGCCATTCTTCTTTAACCTTGTCAAGTTGATATAACCCTTTAGAAAAGACTCAACTTTTTCAACAATCCTCACAAGTCGTGTGTTAAACCCGATTTCTTGTAAAGATTCATCTACTAACCTTTTCCTCCTCAAGTCTACAACTTTGATATACCTTGTACTCCAAGTAATCACTTTTCTTGAATCCTATGACGACGCTAAACCTTACTTGTCTTCCTAGAATAACCAAGACTTGAAATTTCAAGAACCACAGTCCACAAATACCTTCAAACTTCAACGATTCAAGATCCTAGATAATCAACTAAACCTTGTAGCTTTTTTTACCCTTTAAACTTGATCACCTCTAGAACCTTAAAAAACAACACTTTGAAGCTTAAAGATTCAACCTTGTACAAATCCTTTGAAGCTTGAACCTTGTAGAATTAAACCTTTACAATACCAACCATGATAATTCAAGAATCTTGCCAATAATAATAATAATAATAATAATAATAATAATAATAAGCCTTCATATAGTACAACAAGGAATATGACGACAACCCTAGTTTGATACCATTTCTCTGAATTCATAAAGTACAACAAGGAATATGACGACAAAGCCAAAACATAATGACTCATTAGTCTTTTTAACCTCGGGTAATGTTAAAATAAAAAGACAAATATTAGAGAGAAGTGTAAAAAAGATTCCAAACAATAAAAAGTGTTGAATAAAATTTTGAAAAATCTCGTATTACATAGGATGTTGGTAGATAAAAGAAATTGCGAAAGAAGTTTTCCTAAAAGTGTAGTGTTTGATGCAAAAATTATGAAAAGTATGTTCCTGCATTAAAATTTTGAAAATTGACATTTTGTGCGTCACAAATTCATTTTAACATCCAACCTCTTTTTAGCATATGCATCAAAATTTCATTCTCTATAACATATAAAATTAGAAATTTCGTGCATAAAAAAAATTGGTACCTTAAACTTCCGTTGTTTTCTTTTGCATTAAAAAAAGGTATAAAATATCAAATTCAGTTCTTTCAGAATTTTTTGAAAAGTTTTTATTTTTTTCAAATCTTTTTACACTTTTCATGGATATTTATCATTTGGGATTTGCTAACGGGTGCTCATTGAGTATTTTTTAAGATGTAAATTAATGGAATGTTTGAGTGTATTAAATGAAAAATTACATTTAATTAAAGTAATTTAAAAGTTTAATTAATATCTATTAAATGTATTTTTTATTAAAAAAAATAAAGTTTAACTGTATTAGCTACAAATAAATGTATTTTTTTATATTTTATAAGAGCATCTATTAGCAAATCCCTTATCTTTTATTTGATATCTTCTTTTTTCAACCTTCTCCAAATATTTGGTAACTCTCTAACTAACGAATGTTCTTTACAAGAATGCATCAACTTGTTTACCAATAACTTCTACTAACTTTTCTAAAATGTGAATCATTTTTTAACAAACCTTTATAAAAGATGTTTTTATATTAGGTTATAAGCCTTTTTTTTTTCTTTTTATCATCGTAAGCAAACATATTAATCGTAAGCAACCATAAGCTAGTTAGGTTGTATTCGAAAAAACTAACAATAACATGAAGTAGTAGTACGCTTCATTGAGTAGCATTTTAAAACCACCATTTACGACCGTTCAAGGAGTTTAGAAACATAATCTTCTGTGATCTTTGAATTTTATATAATACTTCGTGTAGCTTATAAAATTAATATGTTTTCTCTCCATCTATAGCTACATCTTCAATTTTAGCAACTCAAAAAAAAAAAAAAAAAAAAAAAAATCCAAAACACCCATTAAACTCCTAAAACTAAACCAAACTTCGGGGTGTTTCTTTCGGGTTATATAGCCGGTTTATGTAATAAAGTTTTTAAACCTAACGAGTCGACTAATTTTTTTGGGGTGTTAACATGTTCTGTACATTTAGGGTTGGTTCAGAGAGGCAAATACCTATTTGCTGTAATGGTTTTAAAGCATCACGTGAGCCAAAGCTTGAGCATTATGGGTGCATGGTTGACTTTCTTGGGCGTGGTGGATTGATAAAAGAGGCTTTTGATTTAGTAAAATCAAGGTCAATGAAGCCAAATGTTGCGTTATATATGGGGTGCTCTATTAAGTTCTTGTCGTGATCATGGTTATATGGAGATTGCGGAAATAGCAGTTAAGGAGCTTATTAGGTCCTTGAGCCTTGGAATTCTGGGAATTATGTGTTGTAAACGGGGTAAGCTCTCCGTTCCTGGTTCTCCTATAGTTGGATCCTCCAGAACCATAAGAATTTTTGGTTAGAATTGGAATGGATTCCAATTCAACATCTTTTGAGTGAGATTTTGAGAAGATCGAGTTGCTATTCGGAGAGCACAATACAATGAAAGTTGTAAGCCGTGTTTATCTATCAGACGAACCTTTGTTTTGAAATTTCTTAAAATAGATTGCGGATAACCATGGAGTTTTGACTGCTAACATGTCATGATAGTTATTAACTTTAGAAAAAAAGCCAATTTAACTAGATAAAAGGTTGTAACCATCATATTAAAAAATGAATAAATAAAATAAAATAAAATAAAAAAACACATTAGTTAAACACATAATAAATCTCAACCCACCCACCGGCCTTCTTAACAACATCACGATCTCTAAGAGTATATAACTAGCTAGCTATATATGATTAATACGTTAGTATCCCTTCGACACATATAAGACCGTAACTTCAATAAATAATGATGCATGGGCTTCTGATCCATCTTGTAATATGATAGTGAATTAGTGATATCATAACTTAGCTTTGCAAAAGCAAGTGCAAATTTCATTAGTTTAACATGTCTATTCTAGAAGAAAACATACTCCAGGGTGTGTGTAAAAGTGTGCCATGCCTCATGTATCCTAAACTAGAATAGTAGTCAATATTGGTAAGCATACATTAAACGTGCGTAAGGCACGCTATTGGGATTGGCTTCAAATTTTGTGAGGTTATTCTTTTATTTAGGTTAATAGTATTGTCTGAACTCATTAGCTAGCAAGAATCTTTGAATTAGTCGTTGATGAAGTACTAGCTATTTATTCTAATTAAGTTATCTATCCTAAAGTTGAGGAACAAGTTTTGAGTAAATAAAAAGTTCTAAAACCATTTTTAAATGTTTAATTCCAAGATGATGCAATTAAATGCCACTATAATGCAAGAGGATACCCCTGTTACCATTGTAATATTGTATAAATACACCAACTCAGCATCCTCATATGTTCATTAAACGTTTAACAAGTATTCCCTCTTTTAAAAAATAAAAATAAAACCAGAAAGAATGCAAGCATTATCTCCTACATTGTTTTCCACAACATATGGATGGCCTTCGGAGAATAACATCACCCAAAATCAACAAGATTTCAATGATATTTATATGGACGTTGAAGCAAATTCGTATAATCCCCTTCTTGATATTCTATCATGTGATCAAAGCCAGCAAAATTGTGCACCCAATAGTTGTTCTTCTGCTGATCCCATGAAGGTGTCCAAAAAGCTTAATCATAACGCAAGTGAAAGAGATCGGCGTAAGAGGGTTAACGATTTATATGCATATCTTCGTTCGTTGCTGCCCATATCAGCTGATCAAAAGGTACTTGAATTTAGGTAGTTACATTTAGTTTTTCAGTAAGTCAATAAACAGAACAAAAGGAAACCTCTCAAGTACTATATGAATAGTTGATTGACATTGAATTGCATTTTTCCTATTTCTCGTTACTTATAAACTCAATTTTGTGACAGAAAAAAGTAAGCATCCCACGGACAGTATCACATGCACTGATATACATACCAGAACTACTAAAGGAAGTGGAAACATTAATACGTAAAAAAGAATCTCTATCATCGCACTCATTATCAACAACTAGTACAAGCCCAAAGAATCACGGCATCAAGAGACAATGTGATAAAGATGTTAAAATTAATACGAACTCATCGGTAGTTTCTTCTGTGAGCATTTTAGGTGAGAAAGAAGTGGTGATACAGTTGATTTCCTCTACGGATCAAATGAGTAAGAATAAGGATGCTGGCTATTTGTCTAGGGTTTTGGCATACTTAGAGGCCGAGGAAAATGGATTTGTTTTGCTAAATTCAACGACTTTCAAATGTCCGGGAGAAGAAATGTTATTAAACACTCTACATCTGCAGGTACATGCATGCATATGTCTATACATCTAAAATACATATAATTCATAATATCAATTAGTTTTACCTGGTTATACTTTAGGACTTCATATTCACAACAAATTTATTTCTACATTATCCTCACATAGAGACACCAAATTTCTCATTACGAAATATAAGTGTAGTATGCTAAAACATTACTTTCAGAGTTTCCATGACAATATTACCAAGTATTGTAAAAAAAGATAAGGTTACGAAAAAATTAACTGATTTTTTTTCCTTTTGTGTTACGAAACAATTATGGGAACACTCCTAAAAGTTACACTAAAAAAAAAGGGGGAGGGGGGGAAGCCTCCCTTTCAACAGAGTCAGGCATTGAGCAAATATTAATATTCACTAAAATAACTAAACATTGTGCGGATAATTGCAATGCCATATTGTCTTAAAATATCACATTTTGTTCTACAGGTGCAAGGTGATAATTATAAAGTAGAAGCTGAAATATTGAAGGAGGAGCTCTGCCGCTTGAGCCAATAAACAAATGAGCTTTCACCCTAATGGACATGGACGTCATGATCATTAGCTGTATATATAAACGCTTAGGAATCTAGCTTCACCTTGTAGTATACTTAAGAGTCGATAAGTAGATCATCATGGCTTTAAAACATGTCCATTTTGTCTAATAGTGGTATCAATGAACAACGATAGTAAGAAAATTTGGTACCATTGTCTTGTGCTTTGTATCCCTACAAGAGGTAAGAACTTTATCATCCGTGCATGCAAACCAAATATATCTGCAAAGTCCTATGCACTTCATAGTAGATTCCTGTTTAAAATGCCTTTGCAAAATATATTCTTAGTGCTTAGAGTTTAAACAATATGTTTGTTTTGTCACTAGTAGAATCCCGACTCTATTCATCTACTTAGTCGTCCTCCCAACATGAATGCCAATTGAAGCAGAAAGTTGTGGATTGATGTGTTATCAAATTCACCTATGTGGTACATTGGAACGATTTAATTTTTCATTAAAATTGGGTTTTAACACATGCATAAAAATGATTAAACTTCATAATCTTGGCCTAACTTGCCTCAGATCAACAGGCCTTGGCCCAAGGGTTCGTGCCTACATCCTCATCCCAAGAGGATCCTTGTCCACCACTCAACCAAATTTATCATCAGTTCATCCTATTGTCACCAGATATCAATTATTAGGCACCAACAAAGGCTAAAACAATATCATAGACATATATCAAATGGTCAATGTGGACTACCTGTGTTACCCAACACATAGGATACTTTTCCTAATTCACATAACCAAATGGTAAAGAATCATCATCTTACACAATTTTAGCAATTGAAAACAAATTAAATATCCATGCATTGTTAATAATCATGCAATAATAAACTAACAAATTAAATCATATATAATCAACATGGCAAAACAATAAAAAGACATGATTTTGTTAAGATCAAATGACTGCATTGTATATATGGAATAAGAACTAACCAAGTGATTTATAGGATAACCACTTAAATGAAAGTTGTATTCTTGTGGATCATAATCAAGGACTTGAGAAATCTAGTCTTTGTGTTTATAACCAAGTACTTAAACTTTATCATAACCTTGCTATTGAGTTATATCATCTAGTCCAAGCAAAAATGCCTATTTTGTTATTAAATTCTCATAAATCGCCATTTTGCCCTTGCCTTCTAATTTGCTTGAGATTAGTCCGTTAATACGTTTGAATCTGATGAAAAGTAATAATCTTATTCTGGTTTTTATAGTACAGGGACTAATTTTGTACACTTTGTAAAGTTTCAGTTAAGCTAGATTTGGACTTTTGGTATCTAAAGATAAAGAGTACAAAGATGGAGGACTAAAGCTGTGAAGTGTAGAAAGTTATATTGCTGGGCTATATAAGCTGGGATCTCTTCTTCTCTTCTCAGAACCCTAGTTGATATCTTTTGCCGTTTTACTCACAATCACAAGCTCTCATTCATTCTGTTTCTATTGATAGTTTTTCATCTTTTGTAATAGAACTATTATAAAGATAGATAATAGATCAACACCTGAGTAGCAGTGGTGGATGTGGTTTAGTTCATTGGTTTAGTGTTGATAGTTGATTGAGATCAGTTGATATATTGTTCTAGGTTTGTGATTGGTTTAATAAAGAATCTTGGTTTGGATGTGGTTTAGTTCATTGGTTTAGTGTTGATAGCTGATTGAGATCAGTTGATATATTGTTCTGGGTTTGTGATTGGTTTAATAAAGAATCTTGGTTTAGGTCCAAGATTGCAGTTGGTTTATAAATTTGTTCATGGTATCAGAGCAATTCGCTCTATATCTGATCGCAAAATTTTTTAGGGTTTTGAAAAAAATTGAGGGTTTTTCAAATTGCTTTGAAAAATTTCAATTAACCAGTGTTAATTGTTTGTCTGTGTGTTTAATTGCACAGATCTAACGTTTTTTCTAAAAACCTTCTAATTTTTGAAAAAATTAGGGTTTCGATTAAAATTGGGGGTTTTTTGTTCTCATTGACTTCCTGGGTTGATTAACTTTGTTAATCGATAGATTGGTATTGGGACTTGGATCTTGGAGTTGATTCTGGTCTAAATTGGTATTGGGACTTGGATCTTGGAGTTGATTCTGGTTCTTTATTGGTTCTTGCGAATCTTGGAGTTGATTCTGGGTTTCTTTCTGTGTTCTTGACTAAGTGAATCAAGGACACAGTGAGAGTGCTTCCGCTAAATCTTGCCTTGAGAGCACTGTAACACCTCTCACACCTTTTAACTTCTTATCTGCCTTGATTTTGCTTTATTTGCTTGTTTTGGCTGGTTGTTTGGTTGTGTTTTGCTGTTATGTGTTTTCTTTTGTCTGATTTGCTTGTGTGCGCCCTTGACCTACCACTTTAAGTGGCAAGGAAAGCCTGGGAACTACTTTCTCTTCTTTTTTTGTGTGTTTGCCTGTTTTGTTTGCTTTTTGTGCATTATGTCTGTTCATAATTCTGAGCATAGTGTTCCACCATCTATTCATGAAGATTATGATATTGGTGGGGATGAACCTGTGACCCTTATTAGTAAATTGTACCTTAGTCACCCTTTGCACTTACACCCTAATGATTCTGCTTCTTTGACTGTGATCTCTATTAAACTCAAAGGTACTGAAAACTATAATGTTTGGTCTTGTGCTTTATTGTTAGCTTTAGAAGGAAAAAATAAGACTGGCTTTATAGATGGTACTTGTACTAGATCTAATGTGGATGAGGTCTTAGGGAGGCAATGGGATAGAGTTAATGTTGTTGTTCTTGGATGGATTCTTAACTCTATAACTAAGGAATTGTTTTTGGGTCAAATTTTTTCAAAAAAAGCTTCTGATGTTTGGAATGAATTAAAAGAAACTTTTGATAGAGTTGATGGCTCTGTCACTTTTAACCTTCATCATAAAATTCACTCTTTAACTCAAAATGGAACACCTATTGCTGAATATTTTAAGTACATTATGGAAACAATTTGATGCTCTTGTCAAGTTACCTAGGTGCATTTGTCATGCAGCTGAAGATTTTAAAAAACATAATCAACTTATGAAGTTAATGCAATTCTTGATGGGTTTGGATGACTCTTATATGCAAATTAGAAGTAATATTTTGGCTAGGGATCCATTACCTGATGTTAAAGGTGCTTTTGCTATTATTTCTAGTGAGGAATCTCACAGAGTTGTTGTGTCTGGCTCTAGTTCTGGTACCTCTCAAAGGGCCCAGTCTTCCGTGTTCTTTTCTAATGTGGGGAATAAAGGCAATTTTCAGAGGTCTCAAACCTCTGGGAACCCTTCTAGACCTAGTTCTGGATTTAGACCTAATGAGAATAGAAGAGCTGCTGGGGGCTCTTCTATTGTGTGTGAACATTGTGGTTTTAATGGTCATTCTATTGATAGATGCTTTAAACTCATTGGTTACCCTGCTGACTTTGGTAAAAAGAAAAATGGTCAAAATTCTAAAGGAAAAAATGTTGCTAATAATTCTGTTGGTACTAGTCCTTCCTCTGCTTTCACTGATGAACAAATGGCTACTCTTATTTCTTTGATTAAGGAAAATTCTATTTCTGGCAATGGTGTACAAGCCAATATGGCAGGTACTTTTTATAACTCTAGCAGAGTGTTTAATCAGAACTTTGATAGATTTTTTTGCTCTAATAGTCAATTGCATTCTAATCTTGTATCTAAGGGTGTCATTACTGATTCTGGTGCAAATCAGCACATGACATATACTGATCAATTTCTTGTTAATGTTGTGGATGTTTCCCATCTTAAGATAAAAGTTTCACATCCTAATGGAACTGAAGCTTTCATCACTAAGATTGGAAACATGCCTTTAACAAATTACTTGACTCTGTATGATGTTCTTGTTGTTCCTGAATATTGTGTGAGTCTATTATCTGTGCACAAAGTTGCTAGGGATAGTAAAATGCTTATTGCCTTTGATGAAGCTAATTGTTACATCTTACATCAGGACTTGAGGTGTAACACCCCCAAAATCAGGTCCAGCGGAAGCATACGTGTTACTGGGGTGCTACTCAATCGGTATCATAACATAAGTACAAAGAACGGTTTTTAGCTCAACCATTTAGAATAACTTTCATAATCAAAAATATTCAAATTTGCATGGTTTCAAAAATAGTGTGGAAATACAGGCCCATATAAGAGTTTAAGAGGTCCCAAATATATGTCAAAGTTGTCTATGACCATGCCATGCCATGCCAAAGCCTTCAATAGTTAGCTATCGCCTTAAACCTGAAAATACATGCTAAAAAGTGTCAACACGAAGTTGGTGAGTTCATACGTTTAAAACAAAACAGTAGTATTGTGAGTTTAATAGAGAGTTTTGTGACCATTGTGTGGCTCACAATGTTATGAAAATAGTGTTTACCTTACAGTAAAATTAGAATCGTGGACCATGAGTAGAGTGTGTGATCATTACAACGAATATAATTTCACATAGTAAATAGTCTATTACGCTAGCACTAAGTTCATGCAACCGAAGCTTGACAGTGTGCATGCACTAGAAGCATGTTAAATAAAGCCCTTGCAAGTGTCTATCCCGTGACACTCGTGTTTCGACATGTTATACGCTCGCGTTTGCCTATCCGGCCAAACCGAACGGGGGTGTCAACCCCAATAGATCTATTTATAGCATTCGCGCTTCCCAGCAGGAATTGACGGTTCATGAGTTTGGGCATTGTGGGATTCAGTGTCTTAGGCTAATTCCGCGTAATAGTGTAAAATAAAGCATAAGTGTCAGTGTGGTCCATAAAAGTGTTTGCATAAAAGCAATTGCCATTCAATATAAGTGTTTGCGTAACAGCAATGATTTGTAAAATGTTTTGCATATAAGCAATAGTTCATAAAGTGTGTTGCATAAAAGCAGTAGTTCATAAAGTGTATGTGAGAAATTAATCAAGTATGCAACCAATATACACATAGGTGCATTTGAATAATCAATCAAGTATTCAGAAAAACAGTAGTGTTTAAGTAAACAATTGCGCATTCAAATAAAACAAGTATTGAGTTTAGTTCAAAAATGAGCATGTATTCTCCCCCAAAACAGTTATAAAACTAGTAAAAGTAGGGGTCATGAACTCACCTCAGCAATAGCAGTCTAAAAGTCAAGTAGTGATAGTGTGCGGCACCGACACGCGACCTAGATTAGTATTGCATGTTTAGTTTACGGTTTCAGTTTGAGACTCGATGAAGTTAAAAAGTTTTAAAGCATTTGTGTTATTGTTGCTTGTGTGGCAGCATTTAAGTTTAAATCGTTTTATAAAAATTGGCAAGGATTGGCTTTTGGAAGTGTATAAATATATACAATAATAATAAAAGAAAATCAAAGACAAATAAATCTTCAGTTAGACAGTAACCGAAAGATGATGTACGAGAAACAATCACAAGTAAATGATAGACGAAGTTGGATTATAAGAATGTCGTCTAAAAGCTAAATATTAGTTAATAATAAAAGTGTGTAAAAATTATATTTTAAGTGTTGATTTTATTTAAAAGAGTTTGTATTTAAAAATTATACTTATAAGTTATAAATGTAGGATTTTTATAAAATTGAGCATGACCCGTGTATATGTTCTAGTTGTACAAGATGGCTAAGTGTCACAATAAATAATAAACCGTTGTCATATTATTTGTTTAAAAATAAGTTGACGTAAAGTATAAGTAAATCATTGTAGGTTGTACTAAGGAAATTATAAGTTTTCATAGTTTTAATGTCGTGAAAAAAAAATAAGCTTTGACTATTAGTATAATTTATGACATGTTTATAAAATATGTTTAGTAGATTTAAAAGTATGACCTAAATTAATGTCGAGTATAAAGGGGTCGAGTGAGTCGGGAATGAATCGTGAAATAGGCCGACGAAACAACCATTGTGATCCGATTAGAATGACGATCCCAATATGCATCACACTACATTCTTTTATTTGTTACGTACCATGATTTATCTTTAGACTAATATATGAAAGTAAAATATTTGGCAAAGATTATTTTTGGTGTATTTTGTATCTCACGCACCCTTTAGTAAACACAAGTGGGCTTTCAGCCCAGTAATAAAACAAACCCACCTAGTCGGGCCTGTGGGCTTCTACTCAGTAGTATACACACCAGACTAAAGCATAGCTCTTCCTTTTGAACTCATTTTGACACAAAAGAGTGTGAACCAAACGCTCCTAAGTTGAGCTCGAATGACCAAGTGACAATAAATCTTAAACTCCTCGACCAAGTGATTTGACATAACCCAAAAGTACCCTTAGTGTACGGGCTTGAGTCCCTTTAGCCGAGCAAAACAAACACACCCCAGGTGTGCTTGTGACTCGAAATAGTTGAGTAACACTAGAACGGGTATAAACACAATTGAAAACCACAACACACCTTTGTGTTGTTTTTGCTAACCTAGTCATGACACCCTTCATGGGTGGTGGTGATCGAAACAAAAGCAAGGTCAATACCCTTATAACCAAACAACACAACACACCCTTTGGGGATCGTCTGTTTTGAACCGAAGTCATCAACCAGACTACCCTTCTGGTACCTGGGTTTCGACCACACACAATGAATAACCAAGAAAGTTTATACCAACAAACTCCCAAAAAAAAAAAAAAAAAAAAAAAAAAAAAAAAAAAAAAAAAAAAAAACATGAGCAAACCGAGGTTGCTCCCACTGTGGTTCGGCCACAGTGGTTTTCGACCCACAATAAACCAACATAACTTAAGATGCAACAAAAGTTTCACCACTACATGCTAGTAAGTAGCAAAAATATAATTAGCAAGAAATACAGTAGCACTTATCCATGAGCCAATCTAGTTTTTATTGGTATCTTATTAGTGTGCCACACAAGATAGTTCTTCCAATCCGAGCCAAACACAAACCAATTATTAGTTTCAGTTTTTATTAAGCCAAACAAACAATAACAAGGAAAAGTAATCGATTCATGATAAAAATAAAGCTTTACAAATTTCATCATAACAGAACAAACCGATTTATTTTGTAAAAGTTTCTCAGCTCAAAACTTAACACCATTTAAGACAATCGAAAAAAATAATAAATGGATCAAAAATCTTACAATTCAGTCGAGTATAGAGATGAAAACCAAGAAGTTAAAACCCAACACTTCCAATCCGATCTGAACAGGAAAACCACCACCGCTGATCTCCTTTGATCTTGGATACAAGTTTTGAGGTGTGATTTTCCTGTGGACCGATTGGTTACATAAAGAGGATAAAAACGAGTAGAGTTGATTCTACTTTCCTTGTCTTCAGACGCGCCATGGCCAAAAATAGGTGTCCCCCCCCCCCCCCTCCCTCTGCTTTATCATCTCTTTGGTAGGTTGTGTTGTCCTAGGGAGGTCAGACCTGTATGCAAGGACCAATCTTGTTGTTTTGTTGTCATCGTGCAGATCAAACCTGGTTTTTCTTCAGGGGGTGGGGGAGACGGAGCGTAGCAGAAGGAGTGAAGAAGAAGGAGACAACATTTTTTTGGTGAGGATAAGTGAGAAGTGGGGGTAAGAGAGAGAGAGGATTGATACGTTTTATCCCTTCATTTTTTTATTTATTTTTTTTTTTTTATTTTTTTTTTGTATTTGTATTTGTAATTTATTAAATAAGAAGTATACATATTAGTTTAAATAAGGTAGTATTTGGTTACTAGGTTCAAGTGTACCCCGTGTTTCGTTAAGCTCCGGTGTGAATTCGGGATTTCCGGGTTATCGTGAGCACGAAAATATAGCAGTTACGAGAATGTTTTTACGATAGAAATATAAAAACAATTTTTTTTATTATTATGGATAATCAATATTGAATTCATGCCGTTACTAGGATTGTGTTGGTACGCGTGCGGTGTTTTGTGCGAGATATTTCTCGTTAATAATCGGTAATAGTAAGAAAACAAAAAGTTCACAATGATATGAGTTATTGTAAGCCACATTGTGCGAGTTTGCTTTCCCGAAATAGTTTTGTAAGCTCATGTATGCTTAGATAAATAGTTGGGTAATAATAAATTGACATTTATTATTTAAAATCAGTTTGGAAAATTCCGGTTTGTTACACTCACACCTCCTTAAACGGAATCGCGTCCTCGCGATTCAATTCAAGTTACCCATTCAGATCGAAAAGAGATGAGTACATACGTACGAGAATTCATCTTCACATTTCCCTCGTGAATTCAGGGCCTTTTTGTGAGTTTCTAGGAACTGTGTTGATAGGGATAGGTGTTGGTACTCACAACCGATTTGAGTCTTACGAGATGGTAAAGGCTCCTCTTTGTCTAAGAGGGTGTAATACAAAATTCTTTGCTAAAAATTTGTAATTAGGTCAACTGATGCGACTTCAGAAGACTCATGATTTCAGTAAAACAGTCTTTAAACATGGTGTGGGTAAAACTATGTCTTAAATGTAACATTTAGTCACCCCTCTAATATACAAAAGTATCATAAAGTTTGACTAGATAAAATTGGCACATCAAAATAGGTATCTTGAGAAAAACACTATTACGAGCTTTGTGATTTCTATAAACGCACTTTCAAAAGCAAAGTCCTAAAAAAATGTCAAGGAAGGAGGTGTAGCCAGGCATGTTCGTTTCGACAAATTTCAGGTGCTTAATTATGGAGTCTAGTTGTCAAGCCTGAGTGGGGTTCAATGTTTAATATCTAGAGAATTTCATCAACATAAGTATCCAATTTACTTTAACAGTACCAAGAGGTAGTAACATAAAGTACTTTTCAATTGGGCAAATAGTTCACATGGTGATTGCAAAATAGTTTATAGAACGGGTTGTACAATAGTTTATAGAGTAATAGGAAAACCATTTATCATTTGTAAAATTTTAGCAAAATTTGTAGTTTAGTTTTTGTGATTTAGCAGCAAAGCAGTTCATAGGGGAGTAAAATAGTTTGTAAAGTGTAGTAAGACTTGTATGATAATTGTAATATTGTTCACAAAACGCTAGAGAAACTGTTTGTTGTTTTATAGATTGGTAGTAAGGTAATGAATCGGTTTATTACATCATGATAAGATAGTTGTAAAGATGATTCGTAAAACAGTTTACAGGACAGTAGGAAAACAATTTATTGTTTATAAAATAGTAGCAGGGTCAAAATCTTGATTTCATGAAATAGCAGCAAGACATTTTGTAGGATGACCGCAAAATGGTCTGTAGAATAACCAAAAACAGTTTGTATGCTAATAGTGATACAATTTATTATCTTATAAGAGGGTAGCAAGGTAGACAACAGATATTTCCAAGGGATATGTGAAAGACTGTGTGTAGGATTAGGTGTACCAAAGATAGTGGTTTGGGTTACTACATAAAGTTTTTAAGGTTTCTGTTGGGTATAGGATCTCTACTAAATATGGAGTTTGGCTCTGAAGGAGGGTGTTGATTGCTACTAGCAATCAGTTGGTTGTCTCAGTAGTGTACTTAGTACTTAACAAGGAAGGTACAACATCGATTGAGTGTAGGGTTAGAGGTGGAGGTGACTGTAACATAACCATATCGTGATAAAAGAGTATCCTAGTTAAGAGAAAAAGTATTATGATGCCAGTATGTTGTGTGTAGATGTGAATGTTCATGTTATGTAATGATTATATACACACACAGAAAGTTTTGAAACATTCATAAATCAAGTAGAAAATCAAACTGGACATAATTCTAGTATAACTACTCTCAGTATCGCAAAATTCACCTTTGAGCCGGACATAGGTGATCAGGCTATGTCCCACTGTCCCTGGTCGAATATAGGTGATCAGTCTATATTCCACCGAGGTTCAATGAATTTTGAAATACTCACCTCAGTTACTCTAGTAATACATTCCATACTTTAAAAGAAAACGTTTTATTATAAGTAAGTCAGCAGGCTTGGCAGGCAGGCATGTGGCGGTCATAGGGTCAGGTTTTATAAAAGTAGTTATAGTCTAAGTTTTAAAATATACCCAGTTCTCTATAACCAAGGCTCTGATACCAATCTGTAACACCCCCAAAATCAGGTCCAGCGGAAGCATACGTGTTACTGGGGTGCTACTCAATCGGTATCATAACATAAGTACAAAGAACGGTTTTTATCTCAACCATTTAGAATAACTTTGATAATCAAAAATATTCAAATTTACATGGTTTCAAAAATAGTGCGGAAATACAGGCCCATATAAGAGTTTAAGCGGTCCCAAATATATGTCAGAGTTGTCTATGACCATGCCATGCCATGCCAAAGCCTTCAATAGTTAGCTATCGCCTTAAACCTGAAAATACATGCTAAAAAGTGTCAACACGAAGTTGGTGAATTCATACGTTTAAAACAAAACAGTAGTATTGTGAGTTTAATAGAGAGTTTTGTAACCATTGTGTGGCTCACAATGTCATGAAAATAGTGTTTACCTTACAGTAAAATTAGAATCGTGGACCATGAGTAGAGTGTGTGATCATTACAACGAATATAATGTCACATAGTAAATAGTCTATTACGCTAACACTAAGTTCATGCAACCGAAGCTTGACAGTGTGCATGCACTAGAAGCATGTTAAATAAAGCCCTTGCAAGTGTCTATCCCGTGACACTCGTGTTTCGACATGTTATACGCTCGCGTTTGCCTATCCGGCCAAACCGAACGGGGGTGTCAACCCCAATAGATCTATTTATAGCATTCGCGCTTCCCAGCAGGAATTGACGGTTCATGAGTTTGGGCATTGTGGGATTCAGTGTCTTAGGCTAATTCCGCATAATAGTGTAAAATAAAGCATAAGTGTCAGTGTGGTCCATAAAAGTGTTTGCATAAAAGCAATTGCCATTCAATAGAAGTGTTTGCGTAACAGCAATGATTTGTAAAGTGTTTTGCATATAAGCAATAGTTCATAAAGTGTGTTGCATAAAAGCAGTAGTTCATAAAGTGTATGTGAGAAATTAATCAAGTATGCAACATTTAAGTTTAAAGCATTTGTGTTATTGTTGCTTGTGTGACTACCGTTCTGGTACCTAGGTCTCGACCACACACAATGAATAACCAAGAAAGTTTATACCAACAAACTCCAAAAAAAAAAAAAAACATGAGCAAACGGAGGTTGCTCCCACTGTGGTTCGGCCACAGTGGTTTTCAACCCACAATAAACCAACATAACTTAAGATGCAACAAAAGTTTCACCACTACATGCTAGTAAGTAGCAAAAATATAATTAGCAAGAAATATAGTAGCACGTATCCATGAGCCAATCTAGTTTTTATTGGTATCTTATTAGTGTGCCACACAAGATAGTTCTTCCAATCCGAGCCAAACACAAACCAATTATTAGTTTCAGTTTTTATTAAGCCAAACAAACAATAACAAGGAAAAGTAATCGATTCATGATAAAAATAAAGCTTTACAAATTTCATCATAACAGAACAAACCGATTTATTTTGTAAAAGTTTCTCAGCTCAAAACTTAACACCATTTAAGACAATCGAAAAAAATAATAAATGGATCAAAAATCTTACAATTTAGTCGAGTATAGAGATGAAAACCAAGAACTTAAAACCCAACACTTCCAATCCGATCTGAACAGGAAAACCACCACCGCTTATCTCTTTTGATCTTGGATACAAGTTTTGAGGTGTGATCTTCCTGTGGACCGATTGGTTACATAAAGAGGATAAAAACGAGTAGAGTTGATTCTACTTTCCTTGTCTTCAGACGCGCCATGGCCAAAAATAGGTGTCGTCCCCCCCCCCCCCCCCCCCCTTTGCTTTATCATCTCTTTGGTAGGTTATGTTGTCCTAGGGAGGTCAGACCTGTATGCAAGGAGCAATCTTGTTGTTTTGTTGTCATCGTGCAGATCAGACCTGGTTTTTCTTCAGGGGTGGGGGAGACGGAGCGTAGCAGAAGGAGTGAAGAAGAAGGAGACAACATTTTTTTGGTGAGGATAAGTGAGAAGTGGGGGTAAGAGAGAGAGAGGATTGATACGTTTTATCCTTTCACTTTTTATTTTTTATTTATTTATTTATTTATTATTTTTTTTTTGTATTTGTATTTGTAATTTATTAAATAAGAAGTATACATATTAGTTTAAATAAGGTAGTATTTGGTTACTAGGTTCAAGTGTACCTCGTGTTTCGTTAAGCTCCGGTGTGAATTCGGGATTTCCGGGTTGTTGTGAGCACGAAAATATAGTAGTTACGAGAATGTTTTTACGATAGAAATATAAAAACAATTTTTTTTTATTATAGATAATCAATATTGAATTCATGCCGTTACTAGGATTGTGTTGGTACGCGTGCGGTGTTTTGTGCGAGATATTTCTCGTTAATAATCAGTAATAGTAAGAAAACAAAAAGTTCACAATGATATGAGTTATTGTAAGCCACATTGTGCGAGTTTGCTTTCCCGAAATAGTTTTGTAAGCTCATGTATGCTTAGATAAATAGTTGGGTAATAATAAATTGACATTTATTATTTAAAATCAGTTTGGAAAATTCCGGTTTGTTACATGAGGGCAGGGAAAATTCTGAGGATTGGTAAACAGATGGGTGGCTTATATTACTTTGATGGAAATCAAGGTAAAAACCTTGAGAGGTTTTCTATGAATAATGTTTGTTTTCTTTCTAAATATACTTGGCATTGCAGGCTTGGCCATCCTGCAGACCAAGTGTTAAATGTTTTAAAACCTGTTTTAGGCTTTACTAATAAAGATTATGTCCTTCATTGTGACATTTGTCAAAGAGCTAAACAAACAAGGGAACCATTCCCTTTGAGTGATCATGTTTCTAAACAATTGGGTGATTTAATTCACTTAGATTTATGGGGGCCTTATAAAGTCACTACTAGAGATGGATATAGATATTTTCTTACCATTGTAGATGATTTTTCTAGGGTTGTCTGGGTTTATTTGTTAAAAAATAAGACTGAAGTTTTTGAAAACTTAAAGGTGTTTTATGCTTATCTTAAAACTCAGTTTAATAAACATGTTAAAGTTTTCAGGAGTGATAATGGGACTGAATTTGTTAATCATCAATTTACTCATTTTTGTGAGCTTAATGGTATTGTACATCAGACTTCTTGTAGTTATACTCCTCAACAAAATGGTATTGTTGAGAGGAAGCATAGGCATCTTTTAAATGTTGCTAGATCTCTTTTATTTCAGGGAGGGCTTCCCTTGAATATGTGGTCTGAATGTATACTAACTGCTACATATTTGATTAACAGATTACCTTCCTCTGTGCTAAATGGGCTTTCTCCTTATGAACTTGTGCATGATATTTCTCCTCCTCTTGAGCATTTAAGAGCCTTTGGTTGTCTTGCTTATGCCACGATTCTTAATAGTAATGATAAATTTGGCAGTAGGTCTGAAAAGTGTGTCTTAATTGGTTATTCTAACTCAAAAAAGGTTATAAACTTTGGAGTCTTGATCATAAACAAGTTGTTTTTTCTAGAGATGTCAAATTTTTTGAGGATATCTTTCCTTTCAAGCAAAATCTTTCTATTTCATCTCTACCTGATCAAGATCTAAATACTTTAAACTTTTTCAATTCTGATATGCTTGATGACCTACCTGACATACCCAATGATGAGACAATAAATGAACCCAGCCCCAATAGGCATGGCAGTCCACCTCCTCATCTAGGAAGTCCTCTTAAGTCTAATAGTGAGGATGTTGGGGGGACATCTTCTGACTTAATTGCATCTGCCAGTGAGGGTGAGAGGTCTGCAGCCTATGAGGAAAATGTATATACTCAAACTTCTGAGGGTAATGAATTTAACATTCATTCTCAGGATGTTGGTCATCAAGATTCTGTTTTAAGAAGATCTTCTAGGTCTTCTGTCTTTCCAAAAAATTTCAATGACTTTGTGGTGGATTCAAAAGTCAAATTTGGTTTAGAAAAATATGTTAACTATTCCAAATTATCTAAAGAAAATTATTGTTTTTCCACTATTCTTAATCAACAGTCTGAACCAAGAACTTATTGGGAAGCATCTAAGTATAGACATTGGAATGATGCTATGAATGATGAAATGGGTGCTTTATATAGAAATGATACATTTGAGATAATTGAACTTCCTGCTGGGAGGAATGCTATAGGAAGTAAATGGGTTTTTAAGATCAAATATAAATCTAATGGTGAAGTTGATAGATTTAAGGCTCGATTAGTTGCTATTGGTTTCAATCAAAGGGAGGGAATAGATTTTGATGAAACCTTCTCTCATGTTGTTAAAATTGTTACCGTTAGATGTCTTATTAATCTTGCTGTTCAAAATAATTGGAGTTTGTTTCAATTAGATATTAACAATGCCTTTTTATATGGTGATCTTGATGAAACTGTTTACATGAAATTGCCACCGGGTTTTTATGATCCCAATGATAAAAGAGTTTGTAGGTTAAAAAAGAGTTTATATGGGCTGAAGCAGGCTCCTAGACAATGGAATGCCAAGTTAACTTCTGTGTTGATTGAAAATAATTTTGTGCAAAGTAAAAGTGATTACTCATTATTTACTAAAACTTCTGGTGATGTGTTTATTGCATTACTTGTTTATGTAGATGATATTATAATTACTGGTAATAATTTGCATGCAATTGAAAATGTTAAATTGTTTTTGAAGAGCAAGTTTATGATTAAAGATCTTGGCAAGCTAAAATATTTTCTTGGTATTGAAGTTTTAGAAACCAAGAAAGGGTTATGTTTAACTCAAAGGAAATATTGTCTTGATCTTATTGCTGAATTTGGTTTACTTGCTGGAAAACCTGCTTCTGTACCTTTGCAGCCTAATCTTGCTTTATCTAGTGAACCTACTGATGTTGATCCTAAACTTAAGAATATCACTGAATATCAGAAGTTGATTGGTAATCTTATTTACCTTACTACTACTAGGCCTGACATTGCTTATGTTGTATCTTGTCTTAGTCAGTTTATGCATAGTCCTTTAAAATCTCATTTGGATGTTGCGTTAAAGGTAATAAGATACCTTAAGGGTTCTCCAGGTAAAGGTTTGAATATTGAGAGGTCTACTAGCCCAGTTATTGAGTTGAAAGCTTTTTCTGATGCTGATTGTGCTAGATGTGTGGTCACTAGAAAATCAATGACTGGATATTGTGTTTTCATGAATAATTGTTTAGTTTCCTGGAAAAGTAAAAAACAAAATACTATTTCTAAATCTTCCACAGAAGCTGAATATAGGGCTTTAGCTTTTGTAACTTCTGAAGTTGTATGGATTTTAAAAATTCTGCAGGATTTGAATTGTAAAAATCTTTTGCCAGTTAAAGTATTTTGTGACAGTAATTCAGCAATTAAAATTGCTGCCAATCCCATTTTTCATAAAGCACAAAACATTTAGAAATTGACTTACATTTTGTAAGGGAAAAAATTATTGCTGGGGTAATTGAAACAGTTAAGATAGGCACTGCTAATCAAATAGCAGATGTTCTAACCAAGGGATTGGATACAAGACAACATACTATGCTATGTTCTAAACTTAATCTTATTGATTTATTTCAGAATAAGATTAAGGAGGGTGATGAAAAGTAATAATCTTATTCTGGTTTTTATAGTACAGGGACTAATTTTGTACACTTTGTAAAGTTTCAGTTAAGCTAGATTTGGACTTTTGGTATCTAAAGATAAAGAGTACAAAGATGGAGGACTAAAGCTGTGAAGTGTAGAAAATTATATTGCTGGGCTATATAAGTTGGGATCTCTTCTTCTCTTCTCAGAACCCTAGTTGATATCTTTTGCCGTTTTACTCACAATCACAAGCTCTCATTCATTCTGTTTCTATTGATAGTTTTTCATCTTTTGTAATAGAACTATTATCAAGATAGATAATAGATCCACACCTGAGTAGCAGTGGTGGATGTGGTTTAGTGTTGATAGCTGATTGAGATCAGTTGATATATTGTTATGGGTTTGTGATTGGTTTAATAAAGAATCTTGGTTTAGGTCCAAGATTGCAGTTGGTTTATAAATTTGTTCAGAATCTTTGTACTTTTGTGATCATGAGAACAAAACAAATCCATGTGGAACGACCTAGTCATAGTAATACTTTACTACACTCGAAACGGTGTACTTCCCTTGTGTTTTGGTTTAATAAATTGGTAATATCAGGCTTTAAAGGATATTACAAAGCACTTACGACCGCAAATTATACAAAATGTATAAAATCAACACGCATGATGACATATCAGACTCCAAAATATTTCTAGAAAACTTAAACAAACACAAATACACATCTAGAAATCCACTAGTATCATACAAACAAACAAAAATATTTGAAAGAGCATCAGCGACAAATAAAACAAAACTAAAATTATGATTTGTAAAAGACCATATAAAATCAGCTTAGTCCTGTTTTTTTTAAAGACTTAAAAAGTAAGGAAAAATAGTTGATAATATCAATTCCATATTAAATTTTTGTATAAAGTCGGTTTTAATAATACAAAACGTTTGAAAATTTTAGTGTTAAGTGTTCAATTAGATTCTTGTGTCATTGTTTACAGGTTATCTATTTCATAAACTCTTGATTATCTTCTATCATCAATTAACTCGAGACAAATATCTTTTTTTTTCCTCAATCATCATCCATATATTAATTTAAGCTTTTTACATACAATGCAAGAAACAAAACATACAATCGTGTGCAATTTGGTACCATCCATTGGATATTTTGATATACATCCTAATCATTACACACAAATTTAGAGATGCATTTCACTTTTAGACAAAAGTTATGACCATAATTTATTCACAACAAATAAAATCAACACTTACAAGCACATATCAGGCTTTAAAAGATAGCACGAAGCACTTACGATCACAGATCATACAAAGTTTATAAAATCAGCACCCAGGACGACATATCAGAACTAAAAAAATCGAAAGATCATCAGCGGCAAAAACACAATTTATAGCACACCATATAAAATCAGCATTTATGATCACGTATCAGACATATGGCAAAGCTTAAACTAACACATATACATATCCACCGATTTAATAATAGCATACAAAGTAAAAAATAAAAAATAAATAAATAAAAATTAGATACCATACGTTAAGCAATCAGACTTGTATCTTGATCTCTGAACCACCAAAACCACTAAATAATCACACTCCTTCAAATCTAACCCATCAGAGAGAGAGAGAGAGAGAGAGAGAGAGAGAGAGAGAGAGAGAGAGAGAGAGAGAGAGAGAGAGAGAGAGTGTGTGTGTGTGTGTTAGGCTTATAAATATAAATGAGGGTTGCATGTGTTATAATACTATGAGTATCTGAGACAAATGTTGTATTGAAGAAGACAAGCATCTTTTTGCCGCCTAGTTTATAACGAAGACCAATCGTGTTGCCTAGTTTATAACGAAAACAGGCCAAAAAATAACATCCAGTGACCCAATTATAACCCAAAAACGAAAATGGCCCAACAAACTACCAAACGACATGACCGAAACAATAAAACGACATGTTGTAGCCTAAAACGAGGTCATTTCTTTCTTTTACCGATCAAAATGTCGTCGTCTGCACGCCTAATATATAATAGAGTAAGTTCTAGTATACTATTTAGGTAAGACAACTTTTCTAAAATGGGAATCCTTATTTTAATAAGCCTCCATTAATAATGCTCTTATATCAGGTTATAAGCCATTTTTTTCTATTTGTTATCATTGTAAGTCAACTCAAACACTCCCAACCTACAAACATATTAATCGTAAGCAACCATAAGCTACTTAGGTTGTATTCGAACAAACTAGCAATAGTATGAAGTAGTAGTGTTTATATTACAATGCTTCATTGAGTAGCTTTTCTAAAACCAACTTTTATGACAGCTTAAATACAATCTAAAACGCTACTTATCAAACGGCTTTTATATTTCAAACACCGAACACTGGTTGTTTCAAAACGCTCCTAAAAACTGTGCGCAAAAACCCCTTAAACCCCCGAAAACTAAACCAAACTTCCACTGTGGTTTAAGTCATAAAAATGAGCAAAACAGCCAAAACAATGGAACAAATCATCCTGAAACACCTCCATGGCCGGCCTACTCCCACTCACCTCACGCAAATCCACGCCCAAATCATCCGACACAATCTCCACCAATCCAACCACATCCTCTCACACTTGATCACCATTTGTGGGTCCCACAACAAAATGGCTTATGCCCATCAAATATTTAACCAAACCCATCACCCAAACATCCTTTTATACAATTCCATGATCAAAGGGTACTCAAATTCACCACCTTTTCATGGGTCTATAGAGTTTTTTTGTACCATGAAAAATAATGGTATTTGGGCTGATGAGTTTAGTTATGGGCCTGTACTTAAATCTTGTGCTAATGTTGCTGGTTTTGGTTTTGGTTTTGGTTTAAGGTTTGGTGAGATTGTGCATGGGGATGTTTTGACACGTGGGTTTTGTTTGTTTGGTTGTGTTGGAGTTGGGTTGGTTGAGATGTATGTGAGTTGTGGGAGAATGGGTGATGCTATGAAGATGTTTGATGAAATGTGTGAGAGAGATGGTGTGAGTGTGGTTGTTGGGAATATGGTGATAAAAGGTTGGTGTAAAGATGGGAATGTGGATATGGGGTTGAGGGTTTTTAGAGGGATGAGGGTGAGGAGTGTTGTGAGTTGGAATACGATTTTGTCGTGTTTGGCGAAAAGTGGGAGGGAGCGTGAGGCGTTGGGGATTTTTCGTGAGATGTTGGATGATGGGGTTGAGGGTGATGAGGGGACGGTGGTTAGTATGTTGCCTGTTTGTGCGCGTTTGGGGGAAGATGGTGTTGGGGAGTGGATTCATGCTTTTGCGAAATCGAGTGGAGTTTATGACAAGTATGTTAGTGTAAGGAATTCGGTGGTGGATTTTTATTGCAAGCGTGGGCGTTTGGATGATGCTTTTTTGGTTTTTGAGGATATGCCCGGGAAAAATGTGGTTTCGTGGAATGCCATGATTTCAGGTTTGGCGTTTAATGGGGATGGGGAGAAGGGGTTAGCTTTATTTGATGAGATGATTAAGAAAGGTTTTAAACCTAACGAGTCGACTTTTGTCGGGGTGTTAACATGTTGTGTACATTCAGGGTTGGTTCAGAGAGGCAAAGACCTATTTGCTTTAATGGTTTCAAAGCATCACGTTGAGCCAAAGCTTGAGCATTATGGGTGCATGGTTGACCTTCTTGGGCGTGGTGGATTTTTAAATGAGGCTTTTGATTTAGTAAAATCAATGCCGATGAAGCCAAATGCTGCATTATGGGGTGCTCTATTAAGTTCTTGTCGTGATCATGGTTATATGGAGATTGCGGAAGTAGCAGTTAAGGAGCTTATAGTCCTAGAGCCTTGGAATTCTGGGAACTATGTGTTGTTGTCGAATATGTATGCAGAAAGAGGGAAATGGGATGAAGTTGAGAAGGTTCGAGTGTTGATGACGGAGAGTAATATTGAGAAGAATCAAGGGCAGAGCTTGATTAGATGATTGGAGTGGTTGTTTTAAAGCAACGTAGTTTCTAGAGGAAAATACAAAAAGCTTATTTAGGTAATCTAGTGTCTGATGAATTGTTTGATTGAGTTTTCTGTATTCTAAGGACTAGCCATCATCAGAACATGTTCATTATAATTAAGTATACGAGTTGCTGAGGTATATATGTTAGACACTTCCAGCCGCGGTGGAGAAGGATTTTTTTAACATAATCAAAATAAGATCTTTGAGAATCTGTAGCCAGCAAAGTTATTATGATATGAAGAATTGTAGAATCCCCATTATACAAGGGTATTTGTAAATTGTAATGTGTACCAGTAAGGATTTAAGGAGTCTCGGTCTCTAGCAGGTTGATGATTTATGTACATTTAACAGTCATACTCAGATTTTGGTTTTCGTTTGTTGATTTATTCTTCTTCATGTATAATGATTTTAGGATTTCACTCGGATTACATTCGGTTCCCTACTTTATACGGACTACATTCATTTTTCTAATTTGAGTTCATATGTTGATTTGTGTTTTGGTTTTCTCTTTTGGTATCTTACCTTTATCTTGAATTTTTTTGCTGTTGTTCTTATTCAGCATTGGATTTTGTTGGCTTTTATATTTCTTTTAAGTGATAATGAGACATGAAGATTTGTAACCTTGTACGGACTCTTCTATGCCGCATACATCTTGAGCTGAATTTGGTATCGAAGGCCTTATGTAAGGAGTTTGGTTTAAGAAAATATGCCTAAAGCTTACAAATAAAACTATATGACAGATGGAAAGTAAAAATATTTGCTTGCAAGGGGTAAAGAAATCCTGCCAAAAGTGTGCAGACTGGAAAACTTGGAGTAATATTATGAACTTGCTCAACCACAAACATAGAAGGTTTTTAGTATTTAAAATATTTATGTCTTAGCGATCTAACTCCCGCACAGTACTTATACTATCGATTGACAACTGTTAGAACGGGTTTTCGTTATTATATATGCAGATTATCGTAGTGATGGCTTGTGGCAAATCTTGTTCCATCAAGGCAGCAAGGTCTCAAAGTGACTTCTATTTCATTGGAGGTGTTTGTTTAAACATATTTTTGGGTTTATTATCTGATTAGATTTCGGTTTATGTGGAGGTGTTTGTTTAAACATATTTTTGGGTTTATTATCTGATTAGATTTTGGTTTATGTTTTATAAGCCCGAAATTTCTAGCGTATTTTAAGACTTATTGGCTTTATATAAGCTTATTATATCATAAGGCTTATATAAGCCTATAAAATTCAAAATAAACCAGAAAAATTGTGCTTATGATAAATGATATGCACATAAACTAATAAGCACAAATACAAACTTAAACAAACACTCTATCGTCTTGTAAGAGTAAAGAATTTATAAAGGTGTTTAGAAGCAATGATACAGAGCAATTAACATACAAATCAAACAACTCTGAAACATATAAATTATTTTTAATGCAGAAGGAAGAAGGACAAAATCAAGGAACCGTTAATGTAAAATTGGCAAAAATAAATAAAAATTAGAATGGAGATGCGGGGTATCGATCCCCGTACCTCTCGCATGCTAAGCGAGCGCTCTACCATCTGAGCTACATCCCCATTTGCTATTTATGGTTCCATAAATAAATAAAAATACAAAAAGATAGAGTTAATTCACTTATGAATTACAGTAATTAGTCTCGCTGAAACAACATTTACCAACACTTGGAAAGTAGCACAACTAATGAAAACGGAATTGTTCATTTTAGATTTAGATTAACCAACTGAAAGTATAGCTGATCATGACACATGCATGACAACGAATCCGATGTTCAGATAACGAGAGATAAAATAGTTGACGAAACATCATTCTATATGGCAATTTGTACGTTATTCTAGTATAATATTTGAATAGATTAATGAAATATATTCATAGGAACAAAGAAGAAACATACGAAGGGATCTTTTGACTAAACCCCATTTTCAACATTTACTCAGTAATAATCTCTTTATACAATGGAAATATGAGCTTATGCCATTGTCCGATAGTATATACACTACATACTCTTTAGGTGTGTATATATACCTTGGTATCCTTGTTCATATTACAGCACAATGACGTACCTCTACTAAGTCTTCCATTTTGAAAATTGCATATACAAGTCATTAAGTAATAAGAATAACACAACACTAATGTAAATAACTTTTAGAAGCATCAATACATGAAAATCATATATTAATCAAAGAATTACATGATACGCTAAAAGAGAGTTGATCAAGCGCTTTTAGCTCTCCAATTTGTAATCGCATGTTCTTGTATTTTCTTTCTGAGAATGGCTTCCATAAAAGAGTTTGATCATATCAAAATTCAGCTAAAAGATATTAAATCGGCCACAAACAACTTTGGACCCGAAAATTATATCGGTGGAGGTGGATTTGGGAAGGTTTACAGAGGAGAACTTCTATACATCGATATATGTGCATCTACAGATTGTGTTTAAGCTTCATAAATTTCTTCCCTAATTCAATATATAGGACTTTAGGATTGTGTTTACATTTACAAAGAACACTAGGGATAACTGAAATTATAGATCTTAGGAGGTGTTTGTTTAAGCTTATATGTGACTTATGAGCTTATTTGCTTTTCGGCTTATATTTCATAAGCCTTAATTTTCTGGCTTATTTTGAGACTTGTGAGCTTATAAAAGTTTATTACGTAGTATGATATAATAAACTTGTATAAGCCTGTAAGTCTCAAAAACTGAAGTTTATGAAATATAAGCCTAACTCAAATAAACTCATAAGCCTACATATAAGCTTAAACAAACACCCCCTTAAAGATGCATAGTTGAGGTTCAGTTCTTATTTGGGCTTAACCTATAAAAACCTATTGTTTGAAATTTGAACTGACTTTGATTTTGATTGAATCTTTATAACTTGAATGATTTGCTGTCACATAACTATCTAGAAGATGAAATGGAACCCGAAATACGGAACTCCCAAACCATCACAGAGGTTGCAGTCAGCAGACTGTTCCTAGTTTTAATGAAATCAAAATTTTCAGTTAGGTCCTGTAAACCAAAACCATCCGATTCATACGGTGTATAGCCCCCAACTACATGAATGCAAGTGTAACCATCAACAAGTGGTATTCATACTTGTTGCAACAAAACTGATTATATGAGGCCCTTTACCTATTCTTTCATCTATTGTTTTCCCTAAGAATTAGAAAGTGCTAAACACTTGCACATTTGGTTATTTGACCACTATATCTTAAACAGCAGAAGTACATTCAAATAGAGAATCTCCTACATGGCATGGATTATCTAATTTCCATGATCTGATATTCAGAAAACACATACAAGTAACCATAGATTCTTGATTGATTCCTTGAATCTTAACCATCTGCATTGCATACAAGTAAACTTACTAGAAGCTGGTGCTGTTTCTGAACCACTGGAAATATGACAGCAGAAGAAAATGGTATTGCATAAAACCAACATTATAAATCCAGAGATCCAAACAGTATATTGTTGGAGTCAAGATTGTATAAAACTGATACAGATAGATAAAACTTATAGCATAACCAAAACAACGATGCAGTACATTTTAATAACTATATATTTTTTTTCATATTATGGCTCAGGTTGGTTGTTCAAAAGACTTTCTCTTTACCTTACCCTTTGCATATTCATCTTTTCGAAATCATTAATAACAACAATTTTATTTCCAAAGACCTTTGATACTAATCACTTCTATCAGGACATGGTCGGGCACTAAATGGTGTTTGGGAAAATAAGCAAATAAGCAATTTGGAGTGGATAAACAAAAAAGCTTCTGCTTATATGCTTATTCGAATATTCGGTGATAAATAAGCAGTTTCTAACAAGAAGGATGGCACACGTTTATTTTACAGTGACTATTTGAGATGATCTCCAACAATTATTCGATTTTCATTTCTAACCCAATTATTCTTTTTTAAGGTCTAACACATCCTTTATTCATTAGGGAGTCATGTACTTCCCTTCCCATCCTAAGGAATTAATACATACATTAAACTTCCATTTAAGATATCTAGCACGACAGAATAAGATACCGCCACATTAATGACTGGACCAAAAATTAACACTTATAACCCAAGTTCCCAATCAAACATAATCATTTAACGACTGTTTTCAAAGTACACAAAAGTGAATTCAATCAAAAAAGGTTCCAATAAGCAACATTCCTTTCTACATACCCAAAATTTATGCACCACAATCATTTGGAATGATTTCTTCATCTTTCTACTTAATGAATGTTATTTTTGCAGTTCCTGATATACAAATGTTTCTGTTTAGCCACAAACAATCCTCACATGCAGGGGTTATTCATTACATACATATTTTTTAGGTTAGCATACCATTAATTTAACAACATAAGTATGCCTAAATCAATTCACGTTAATGAATTATACTAACAAAGAATACACTTGAAGCTCACCTGTCCATTGGACGGGTCAAAAAGCTAGTTACTCGTATAACAATACAACAAAAAATTAACCTTAACCCTTAAAACAATCATAAACATTTCCAACATAAAACAAAATCATCCCATCTCAAACATAAACCTAAATCTCAACAATGTAAAAACCTTATGCAAAAAAAAAAAATCCAAAGCACATCATAACAACAATGCAGAGCATAAACCTTAATCCTCAAACATTAAATCTAACATAAAATAAAAACATCTCATCAAAAACAAACATGTTTAATCACCTTCAAATCATTTAAACATTCACTAAAAAAACCTAAAGCAACCATATGTTGTCACCAAACATAAACCTAAATCTCAACAGCAATATAAAATAAAAATAAAAACAACAATAACAATAATATATGAGAAAAACCTTAAATCTTAACCATCCATAAAACATAGAAATCCAACATTAAACAAAAACATAAACATAAATCCTTAAACATCCTGTCAAAACATTCTTAACCCTTGAATAAAAAACAAACCATGACATCACCATCATCATCAGTACCTCTTAGCACCACCACCAAAACCACCACGACCACCACCACCAGGAGCACCATAACCCCCAGGAATCGCAGCAGCAGCAGCCACCTCTTCTTTCACGACAACACCAGGAAGCTCAGCCATACCCAACATAGCCAACATCTCAATAGTCTCTTTATCAACTTCAATCCTGTCAACCTTGATAGCACTTTCTTCAGGAACAAAGTCCATCCTCCTTTCACGCTCTTCTTCTTGAAGCTTCAATGAGATGCCTCTCACTGGACCCTTTTGGATTCGTTTCATCAAGTGGGTTGAGAACCCTGCAATCTTGTTGCGGAGACGTTTGGATGGGATGATGGCTACTTCTTCCAAGATTTTCTTGTTGGTGTGGAAGTCGAGTGTCATTTTGGAGTAGTAGCGTTCGATGACTACCCGGGATGATTTCTTCACGGTTTTGGTACGGACGCGACCCATGTTTGGTTGTTTGTGTGTAAAACGGCTGTGTGTGTTTGTGGGAGGGTGAAGGAGATGATAAGCTGCTGCTTTAGGGTTAGGGTTCGTGAATGGGTGGAAATGGGATTTATAAGTGGGTGGAAAATGAAATGGGCTAAGGTTGGATTTGGGTTGGGATGGGCCTAAGTTATGGTGGTGTTGATAGTTACAAAATTTCAAAATCTAGGTTTTCTATTTTCAGACTTTTGTTAATCCATCTTCGGTAAAGGTTACTAGGTTAGTGTTAATGTATTAATTTTGGAAAAAAAAATAAAAAATAAATAGCATATATGAGTCAGGTAAGAAAAAAATCGGTTTTCAATCCGCTCCGACTAAAATCGAAAACTGGTTTCAGTAGAACCAAACCGGTTTGCAAATTTCTCTATCGACCGGTTCTAAAAATCGGTTTAAACCGTTTTTTTATTTTATTATTATTGTAGCCATTAGGAATCAGTGGCAACGGTCATATAACCGTTTTTTGGCCTTTTTTTGGGTTTTTTCAACCTTTTTTGCTTTAATTATCAAAATGACACCCTATTACTATTATATAAGGGGGTTGGGTGTTGAGGGTAAATCACACTCTCAAAAACATAAAAACACTCTCAAAAACGCAAAACGCTCTCAAAAAATGGCATTTAAGTGTGCGCAATCCCGATCTTCCGTTGGCGTTGAGGATTCGTCAACCAATCTTACTGTGGTGGCTATCAAAAAGACAAATAAACCCAATGAATTAGTCAAACTACGATTTGTGTGTGATGTTGAGCGGTCTAAGAAAAGCGAGACGTAAGAAATACATGGCTTTTTCAAAGAAGAAAGGAATACTACGATGAAAAATCATATGTTGAAAAGTTGTCCCGCGTTGAAAGCCGTGTCAGATTCTAGTCAAACAATAATGGGGAACGATAGATCGTTGTGGCATTACGAGGCCGCTCGTATTCGGGAAAGGATGGCGCACTTTGTGATTCAATAAATCTTGTCTTTTGACCACTTCGACAATAAGCGAATGACCTCGCTTACCAAGAAACGCTTCAACCTCGATATTGCCATGTAAGTCGCACTACACTAAGAAGTGATTGTATAAATATGTGGAACTGGCTAAAAAGAAATGATTTTATGATTTCAATCCTTAGAAACCGGTGTAAATTTAACGTGTGATGTTTGGACGGCTCCACATGGTTCACCAGATTCGTATCTTTGTGTTACCGCTCATTACGTAAATTCCAAAACGTGGGTAATAATGAAGCGTACAATTGCCTTTTAATTGTTTGGATACTCTCATACCGACGATAATCTATTTGCTATTTTAACTTTTGTCATCAGTTCGCCCTGATTCAGATCGGAAAAAAGGGTCGTAACTCAGAGAAGGCCGCTCAAGCAGAATCCGAATACGCCTCTCGCTAAACAAGAGCGCTTTACACTAAGCTGGTCACAACTTCAACAACAGCAAGAAGACGACTATACTAGCCCGCTGACGACAGAGGAAGCAACCCGCCTGCTAGACGGCAAAAGAGGCGAAAAAAGCAATCCATAGAAAGATTTGGCGTCTTCCTACTTTTCTATTGTTCCAATCAGATCCGGGTTGGAAAGGTGCACGACCTATTAGGTCAAAATGTATAATTTAAAAGAAAAGATTTTTGCTATATCTTTCGAAAATGCATCGAGCAACACAATGGCGGTTGATTAATTAAAACTAAAATATAAACCGATTTGCGACAGTGTATTTTTTCATAGTCTATGTGTAGCACATTGATACGTGGGAATCGCACCAGGCTTTACCTCTCGAGGGATCTCGAGAAGCTTACAACCCCCACCAGGCAATGTACCTGATCGTTGTAGTATAGTGACAAGTACCGGGGGATTGATCGTTCAACTCAGGAATAGATTCGATAGGATTAGAAAGTCTCCTAAACTAAGTATAAAGGTGAGGGAAGATTCTTTTTGTATTTTTATATTTTATAAAAGCAAGTAAAATCTTGGTTTTTGGAAGAGTGGGCGGAATTAGTTGCTAGCCAACTAACCCAATAACTAAAGATGCAATCAAAATAAAATGACATAAATGAAAATAAATCTAATTAAACTAGTGTGGTGTAACAATAATGGGGAAAGTTGTGTTTACTTAGGTTTCATTACTCCCTAGATATCTTTTACAGGTTGATAGCTTGTTACAATTGCATGGATGACGGGTCATATTCCTTAATAATAGTCGTAGGGCCGTGTACAATATTTCCTAACTCTATAGGATCCTACTTCACTCCTATGTCGAGCCGTTAGAAGCTCCTAACATGGGATCATTAGAATTCTCCTACGCATTAAATACAATGAAAGTCTGCCAGTTTTCTTAAGCCTAACATCGAATACAATCATCCGTAACAACTATAAAATAAACAATCAACCCATAATTAACATCTAGGTTTCACTACATCTAAGCAAACACAAAAGAGATCTAGCCAAACATGTTAAATTGAAGACAAGCGTAAGATATATTCAAGCAACACATAGACATATTGATTGAATTGAAATAGTACTTATCTCAAATTGACATGAAAGGTTTCCAAGGGTTAAAACCCTTGAAAAAACTGTGAAAATCGGAGTAGGATTTTTCTCCAATGTTGCACCCTAAAAGTTACACCCTAATGAATGAAATTTGGAAAACTATATATAGATTTTACAGGGTGACGGCGTCAAGAAAAAATATGTGACGCCGTCAACTCGCCGCCCATAATGAAATCGGATTGCCTAGATCCACTTTTGACGTCGTCATGTGTAAAATTGCTCTAGGTCGTCACTAACATTTGGACCATGACGGCCTTGGGTGACGCCGTCATCTCCAATGTACAAAACACTCTGGACCATCACGTGTATCATCCACTTCCACCTCTTGTATTACTCTTGACGCCGTCATTAAGGAGAAAGTGACGCCGTCAGGTATTGTTGTCAGCAAGAAAAATTAAGACTTTGCCATTTTCTTCACTTTTATGCTCCAAAAACGTACAAAATGCTTCTTTTTCCAGATTTCATTCCAAAAGTACCTAAAATGACAAAAGGAACGATTTAGGGCAATATTTGATCAAATAATCTCGACTTTTGGCTTAAATGACCCCTTAAAAACGGTTCATTTTTCGCCTCAGCAAATACCCTTACACTTGAGATTTGCTTGTCCTCAAGCAAATGCGCTTTTATTCTAATCAAAATACAAGTTAGGGGTCATTTAACACTAATATAAAAGTAATTACAACAAATAATCGTTTCACTAAAGACCAAAGACAAGCACGGAGGTCATACACTAGTACCTCACAAATAGTGTTTAGATACTCACATCTTTCGGGTGTAATAAAGTATATATCACAATATGTAAATGGAAAACATCTCTCACTACCTGTCATAACAAAATAAATTACCATAGGCTTAGGAAAGGATCAAACCTCCACCACTTGGCGTAAGCACCTAGGATAAACTATCAAAGAGGTCTTTTAAAGGGTTATAATGTTAGGTGTAGGGATATGGAATACACGATTTTGTTGGATAAAGGCAATATTTACTGGTGGTGAGTTAATCATCTTGGTTAATTACATGTACAATATGGCGTTGCTAAGCCAAGACTCGACTTAAGCTAATAAATGAAAAATAACAAAAATATAAAACAAACATAGAATGAAACGAGATGGTAGTCCGTATGTTTTTCTCTTTTCTTTTTCTATTTTTTTTCTTTTTTCTTAATTTTTTCGTTTTTTTCTTTTTTTTTTTTTTTTTTTTATTTTTTTTATTTTGCATGCACTTTTACCCTACCTTCCAAAATAATACATCATCAGGAATGTACATTACCCTTACACTTGAATTTTTACATACTTTACAATAAACTAATCTAATGACTCGAATCAAGATAATCAAAACACTTGGAGTACTTTTTAAGATTAACGCACATATGGGGGTAATAAATGATCTTTTTCCCTGTTACTCCATAACATAAGTACTTTACCCCATGAGTCCCAATCGTCCCAAAATAATATGTACAAGATATGACTCGACTTAGCAACCATGTAATCAATTAAATAATTAACTAAGGGTTTAAACATATAACAATAATGCACTAAAGATGAGTGCATACACGGAAGGCTAAGGCAATTTGGTTGCACATTTGGGTGGGTTGTAACAAATTCTTCCTTTAAGTAAGATGCTTAAAGTTGGAAATGAAAATATAGGCTCGGAGGGGTATACTAGAGGTTTCGTGTACTAAAAATGAGTACAACGCTAAGGTATGGGAAAAATTAATTGACTTTACTAGCCAAGTAATATGACTTAAATGGTCAAGTAATTATGATACGGGTTTAACACAAGGGTAATCCTAATGCCTCTTATCATGTAGTAAATCCTACTACACGAATGTAGTCTCGCTAGCGGTCTCGGGATGCATCACTAACGCAAGTTCTAGAATCTAAATGCTACTGGTACACTCATAAGCACTAATAGTAAATGCTTTTCCTATCAAATCTAAAGGCGAACCTCACATATTTGGGTGGAAAATTTTTCTGAATGATACGGTTTTGTGCTAGTCATACAACTCCTATCCATGAGACGCTTGCTAAGGCTAAAGTTTCACTCCTAAATGTTGTAAAAAAATTTAAATTTGGCGCTAAAATTACACTAACAAGTATTTCTCTTAGTTTTATTACACATCTACCATCGAACAAACAAACTCAAGTGCAATAGTATCCTATAAGGTATCATCATTTACCCTCCCCTTAAACTTAAGATGAACATTATCCCCAATGTTCAATTAAAGGATGTAAAGGTAAAACATATAAAAGAATGAAAACAAATACTCCCCTGATTCGTTCGGTGTGGATAGTGTGTTAACAAGGTTAGATCTTCCTCCAAGAAAATGAACGTTCAAAGCTTCCCTTTCAGAAATCTAAATCATCTTCTTGTCATATATAGCCTATTAAACCTGAGAAAACAAATAAGGCAACCTATATATACTAACAAATCCTAGAAAACAATGTAAGATATAATGCTTGTGGAATGAATGTTTGCAGATTTCCTGGAGTTTATAAAACTAAAGAATTAACAAAAACTTTAAGACTCCGTTAGAAAAACAAAACTCGCAAAATTTCCAGAATTTTACACATGACGCCATCAGAAGTGATCTGAAGAAATCTTTACGTTAAGTTTCCGGAAAATTTTTGGAAAAACTTATGTCCTACTTCCTGGAAAATCCTGCAAAACATCATTATGACTCGATACAAGCATTTGACTCTAACAAGTACTAATACACATGTTCATTTAATATTGTGGCGAATCAAGATCAATTTCGTTCTTATAAACAAATTTGGGGTTTCCCCTTACACTTATCTTTTGCAAAATACCTTTATATGAAGTTAAGACGAAGTTAAACAACAAAATAAAGCATTTTCACAATTTTAGTTTGAAACATGATCTACCAACAATAAAAATAAAGCATGCATACGGAAGCAAATAACAATCAAACAATTAAAAATCACACAAAACATGGGTTGCCTCCCAAGAAGCGCTTTTCTTTATTTTACGAGTCTTGTAGCTAGACTCAAGGTCGTGGGCTATTACATGACCTCATCTTCAAATGTTACATCCTCCTCACTAATCATCTCATTACTACTTTCTTGATAATGTTTTACGCGTTGTATGTTGACAGTGAATTCTCTATTTTCATCGTCCATCAATACGACGGCGCCAATTTTAGAGGAACTTTTCACCGTAAAGGGCCCATACCATCTAGACTTCAATTTCTCGGGAAATAACCTTAACCGAGAGTTATACAATAGAACTTTGTCTCCTTCTGAGAATTCCTTAGGTTTCTTAATTCGCTGGTCATGCCATCTTTTCGCCCATTCTTTATATGTAACGGAGGATTCATACGCTTCTAGCCTTAACTCATCAAGCTCATGGAGTTGCAAGAACCTATTTGTTCCAGCGACCATATAATCCAAATTACATGCCTTAAGTGCCCAATAAACCTCGTGTTTGAGTTCCACCGGAAGATGACACGCCTTGCCATAAACCATGCAGAACGGGGTCGTTCCAATAGGTGTCTTATAGGCTTTTCGGAATGCCCATAAGGTCTCATCGAGTTTAAATGACCAATCCTTTCTGTTTTGATTAACTGTCTTTTCTAATATTCTTTTAATTGCCTTGTTGGTGTTTTCAACTTGACCGTTGGTTTGTGGGTGATAGGCGGTGGAGAACCGGTGGGAAACTCCATATCTCTTCATGACCTTTTCCATTTGCGCATTGTAAAAGTGGGTTCCCCTATCACTAATGAGAGCTTTAGGAATGCCGAACCTAGCGAACAGCTTTTTCAGGAAATGAATAACTACCCTAGTATCGTTGGTCCTAAGGGCTTGTGCCTCTACCCATTTTGAAACATAATCGATGGCCACTAAAATGTATTCGTTCCCCCCTGAAGATGGAAAGGGTCCCATGAAATCAATTCCCCAAACATCGAAAACCTCACAAACTTGTATAAAATTCTGAGGAGCTTCATCTCTGCTCGATATATTCCCGGCCCGTTGACATGCATCGCATGCTTGTATAATCTCTTTTACATCTCGAAATATCGTGGGCCAATAGAATCCCGCATCGAAAATCTTTCGTGCGGTGGTGTTTTCCCACGATGGCCCCTAAAAGGGCCCGAATGACATTCTTTCATAATCTTTATTGCCTCATTTCCCGAAACACAGCGCCTGATTATTTGATCAGGACATCTTCGGAATAAGAATGGTTCGTCCCAGAAGTAGTATTTTAGTTGGGCAAAGAACCTTTTCTTTTCGTTACCTCCTTAATGTTGGGATTCACCCGCCTCTGGGGTTGCACGGCTGGTTTATAGTTTTCTTCCATAAGAATCTTATGCGTGCAAAAAGTTGAGTCAATCCCCTTAATATCGGCTACACTCCATGCAAGGACTCCCTTATATTTCTTTAGGACTCCTAAGAGCCTATCTTAATATCGGCTACACTCCATGCAAGGACTCCCTTATATTTCTTTAGGTCTCTTGTCTGGGATAGAAGGAGACTGCGCTAGCGCCCTCCGTCTTCTCCTCCTCCAATATGGGGAGGAAACTCTTATCCCGTAACCAGTCTTATTCGATTTGTTCATCAACACAATTGTCAATGACATCCGTTAGTTCATCGACCTCTCCAATGAAATAGAGCCGGTTAGCTGCTTCGAGAGACAGATTCATAGTCTTTAATATCGAAGATCAAGCTATCGGTTCCTACCCGTAAGGTTAACTTGTCGTCGTGAACATCAATGACTGCACGAGCGGTAGCAAGAAATGGTCTCCCTAAGATGATGGGCACCAATTCATCCTCCTCCATCTCCAAGATCACGAAGTCAACCGGAAATTTGAACGTCCCAGCTTTGACTAGCATATTCTCGCAAATCCCTAGGGGATATTTGACCGATCTATCGGCTAGTTGGATGTTCATATGGGTAGGCTTTAGTCTGGAATATCCTAGTTTGAGGAACATGGAGTGGGGCATGAGGTTGATGCTTGCCCCTAAATTGGCAAGAGCATTCTTTATTGATAGAGATCCTATGGAACAGGACAAGGTGAAGCAGCCCGGATCGTCTACCTTTTTTGGTAGCCCTGGTTGGGTCACCACCGAACATTCTTCCCCCAGAGTCACAAGACCCTCGAGTTTCTTTCGGTTGGCAAGTAATCTTTTGAAGTATGAGCTATACTTTGGCATGTGATAGCAAGCATCAAGGAGAGGTATTGTGACCACTGAATCTTTTAGATATGACAAGAATCTCTTATTATCGTTATCAATTTTCTGGTTTTTTAGGCGGGATGGGAATGGGATTCTCACATGTTGGTTAGGTGGAGTTGATGGGGACGGGGTCTCCAGGGGAGGTTGTTCAGGAGCCTCGTTGCTCACATTACCTTCCTCCTCGTGGGGCTCGTTTGGATCAATGGTGACAGGGTGTGAGCTCGGATAAGGAGGGTCCTTGGTTGTTGTTCCAGCTCGAGTAGTTACCGCGAGCAGGGGATCTTTTTGGCTTACTGATGGCCTGTCATGGTCATCAAGGGTGGCATTAAGCTTGTTGAACCATTTTTCCATGTCATTCTGTTGTTCGGCAATGAGCTCGTCAAGACCCTTCAATTGTAAGCCTTTTTCTTGTGTAAAATGACTAAGGTCATCTTCAAAAGTGCTCCTGATTTTGTATTCAGGGCCTTCCTCCCCTTCTTTTCTTTCACCAGATTTCCCCAAAGGGTATAATCATCGTTTTGGTAAAAAGACAAAAGGGAGGGATCAACGTAGATGCCCTGACAAACAAGCATGTTCGGTCATGGTTTCTCCTCCGCATTCCTCTACCTCGTGCTGTAACCATCGGTAAATTTCCACTTGTATTAATATTCTAACGAGAGAATACTTATCCATTTTCCACGTATAATTTTTTTTTCTTTAAGATTAAACATTATCAGTTTATATTATCACCACAACCAACTAATGTGACGTAACTCGCACCTTGATAAAATGCTCACACGTGAACCGACACTAACATGCCTAATGTTTATTTTTAATAAACATTCCCTATATGTCAAGTATAAAATATTACAAAACTAAATTACCACGTTACGTTATTTCACTAATGTACGAATATTAAACGTTTAACCAAAACTTTACTTTCCGCTATAAACCCTAAATTGCAATTCTATGATTTTATGTGAATAAAATCACAAAACCCTAGTCACTATATACATTATTTTTATAAAATATCAAGGTACAAGTTTTACAAGCATATGTACAAGTCCTTAGTGCATGAATACTAAATATTAATAAAAATCTCCTTATAAACCTAAGGGTGCACATCTAAAAACATGTAATACAAGGTCTTTGAGCACAAGTTCTAAGCTTAGATTTCTTTTATCATTCCAACATAAAAGTACAAGTTTCTAAACTTAAGGTACAAGTATCTAATGCACAAATACTAAAATGTATACTTTTATGCCTCAACATTTAGAAAAACCTAAACTAAGTGTCATGAAAACTAACTAGGGACTCCAACTAAGTTTCTTGCACATACTAAAATCTGTAAGCCCTCTTCTTATTTTTGATCTTTGTTATACTTTATCTAGACATTTATAAGTGATAATAAACATGTTCCAATTAGAAACCAAGGTCAAATGTATCCTTTCTTTTTCTTTCTGTTTTACCGAGACCAAAACAAACACCCCACATAAATTATATTTTGATATTAACTTTGGCACACATGATAAAGGTCAACTAATAAGATATTAAACTTGATATCAAGCCATGAAAAATGAACCATGAGGTCTTAAGATCGAAACTACTATTTCTTTTTGTTTTTCTGTTTTGTCGAGAAGCTAAAAACAAACACCCTTTGTGAAATAACTTTGAATACAAGCTTTAATCTACAAAAGGGTCACTTAAATAAGCATATATAAACTTAACAATTAGTTAGGAGAAATAAAAACGAGCTTCCAGCTTTTGAATCACCCAAAACGAGTACACAAATCAAAAGATACGGCCAAATGAAATTACCAAAAACTTGGTCGAAAGCTGTCAAGTTTCTGTGACAGAAACTGAAAACACGCAAAACGAGCCATTTCTAGTCCGATTTATCAAAAAGTTAAAACACGAAAGTTGTATGGAACGACGTTTTCTAAAAAAACTCAGGAGCACGAGTCCTAAAAACGCACGACAAGAGCTGGAGGTGCGGACTGTTTTTAAATCCGAGACTTGAATTTCCAAAAATCTTTTCTTAAACGACCTAGTTCCCGAACTTGATAATTTACCAAACCTAACAAACTTCACTATTAAGTTATAAGCGTCTTAAAAATATTGCAAGGCCCCGTTTATATTTGACCTCCTTTTGGGCTTGTCGCTCACTAAAACTAAACTATTTATTTCTTTTATTAAGAAAACAACCCAACCCCTCCACTTTGGACAATTATTGCAAGCAAACCACACAAGCTTAGGAACTCTAGTTTGCACCATTAGAAAGACCATCTGGCAAATATTTAAAAGGATCAAGAATGTTGTAGAAACCTCGTAAGGCCTCGTCTAAAACTGAGCTTGTTTTTGCCTCGTTGACACAAACCAAACGTACCCTTTTAATTGTTTCTTTAAAAACTATAGCGTTATTTTTGTAATTAATGAAAGATGGAGTTTTCTTGAGCCAAAATTTGTAAATACTTCAAAGTTACAAGTACAAGGGCTGTTTTTGCCAATAATCCATAGTTGAGGGTACAAAGTGTCATTTTTGAAACTGCAAGGGTAAAACTTGTCATTCTATTAAAGTTGAATGGTATAAATTGTCATATTATGGAAATTGAGGGATATAAGTTGTCATTTATAAAAGTTCAAGGGTATAAACCATCAATACTTGAAACTTCAAGGGTACAAAGTGTAACATTTTATATATATTATCTCGTGGATATATTTTAATACGTAACGATTCGGGATTTTGATAAAACTTATATACGAAATATATCTATATCGTTAAACGATCAAACGAAACCTAAAAAGGAAAATATGATAAATATTATCATCCGCCAATTTTTGAAGAAACTTCATGTTGTCTTGTTCAACACTCAACCATCGACAAAACACTTAAGAAACAAATATTAAAATCACGTATATTTGTATACGAATACTGAAACATGACATATTGACCCAGGATATGTGTCAGAGCAGTTTATTCGCAATACTTGATTTGTTTTCCATCCAGACTACTGTATCACCAAGGTGAGTTCATAGTCCCACTATTTTTAATACGTTTTTCAAACTTGTGGGGAGATACATGCTACAAACCGAACACAAGTATTTTTCTGTATGCTATACTGATTGATATTGCCTAAGACACACCGTTGCTGCTAAAAGTCCCTCATATCATGAACCATTAATCACTTGCGAGTGAACGCGAATATTGTGAATAGATCTATTGGAGGTTGACAGCCCATTTGAGCTAGCCGGATAGATAGCCTTCATGCTAGCCGAATTGATAGCCAAATGCACATTATTTGAGAACTACTAGGAAGTTGGCAAGCTCCTACTCGGGGGCATTCTTACTTACATCATCATTATGATGTCGGTAATTTATATCATTTTATGATATCACACACGTTAACGTTTGAGTTCATGAGACTTAGAGCAATATACTGTACTGCAAACTTTACTGTTTTACAATTATGCAACTTGTGTTCAACTATTCATTATACAAACACTATGGATTCACTCAACCTTTGTGTTGACGCTTTTAGCATGTTTATCTCAGGTCCATAACGAACGAGGATGGCACGAATACTTCTTGAAGGCTAAAATCTAATTATCATTCGAAATTTTTTTTAAACAAACTGTAAAACTATTGAGACCTCATTTTATAAACTCTGATATTTATAAAATCGAATGATAAATCTTTTAAAACGACTCAATTAGAGTTTGTTTTCTATTATTACAACTGTTGTGCCATGAAGTAACACCCAGCTTTAATTCCGCTGCGTATCCCAAATTTGGGGGTGTTACAGATTGGTATCAGAGCTATAGTTATAGAGAAACGGGTCTAATTTAGACCTGAACTATAACCACTTTTTCACAAAAATATTTTATAGCCTTTCGCTCTCTGTGCCTTCCATCCTCTAGAGGATTATGTGACTTCTAGGTAATTTATGCTACACAACCATATTAGTATATTGATATATACACACACACGACATACTTCTGATCACTTTATACGAATAAACATACCTGCATATGCCTATTCTAAGGCATTACGACTCAATCATATTTCCCCAGCATGTATCTACTTCTACATTTTGCAACTCACGAAACCTTCCTAAGACATTGTGCTTTGCACAATTCTTACCCTATTTGCATTAAAAATATATTCCCCAACTATTTTGAATCCTACTTATGTTGTACTCCCAGAAAACATAACTCATCGATTAATTACGAATGTTGAGTCAGAAATTCTTAAGTAGGATGATTTACAATTTTTTTATTTGAATGAATTGGGACGCCTTTTTATTTAAATAAAGAAATTATGAATCGCCGAATCATAAGTTTATATTTCTTTATTTACATTGTTTGGGACGCCTCTCTATGTAAGTAATGAATTATAAACAAGTGGGCTTATTTGTATATGAAATGACATGAGTATGAACTAAAGGATCACCAGAATTCATAAAACGTAAATTTTTAGAACCCACGGATATTAATACATTACGACATAATTAGCATTGGTAATGCTAATAAGAACACTAAGGCATAAAGTCGCCAATTGGTTGATCTACCAAGCTAGTAGAAAACACCACTACACCTACAAGAGCGAGAACCCCGACAGGACATAACACCTTGACTATTTTAAACAATAAATATAAACAAATTATTAACGCAAAACATGGTTTTATACATAAAACAACCAAATCTTATTACACATTCACTAAAGATTACATAGAAAAATTTATTTCAATGCTCCTACCACGATATTGTCTATTACTTCCAAACCTCATCGATAACAATTGCTAGAACCAAGAGTGGTATAAGAAACGCTAAAATCCCGGCCAAGAATACAAAATCTTCTTCTGGAACGTAGGTCATGTAGATAGAAGTAATAACAATGTACACGATCGCAATAATGGTAATAATGTGCGGCATTTTGAAAATTTAATGAGAGAAATTTGGGTGATGGAGAAATGAGAATTGAAATGGGGTATTTATAAGTTAAAAACTAGCCGTTGGAATACTATTCAAGACCGTTGGGATCACTGTTCATTAACGTTTGAAAATTTTAAAAATTTTTACTAAGGAACAAACGGATACATCATCTACAAAAGTTTAAAAATTTTCTCTACATTCATCAAAGTTTTCATCCGAAATTTTTCTTAACAATTTTTTTCGAATTTAATTTTTACAAAACAAGAAACTAGAAATCATGATTACTGAAACAGGATAAATTTTATAAATAACAATCTTCATTTAAAATAAAGGTTTTCTTACGTTTATATGACCTTCGGAATAATGTTTACACATGTAATTCTAAATTATAGGTTTCATAAATTAAATAATTCGTCCTCATCATTTCATCTAACTGATGAGGCGAAAAATGATCCGTTTTTAGGGGGTCATTTAAGCCCGAATCCGAATTTATTTGATCAAATATTGCCCTAAATCGTTCCTTTTGTGATTTTAGGTGTTTGGAGAGTGAATTCTGGAAAAGAGGCTATTTTGGACGTTTTTTGAGCATAAAGTGAAGAAAACAACAAAGTACCAAATCCAAGCTGGAATTACAAGGTGACGGCGTCAAGGATTTACTCTTGACGGCGTCAGAAAGGATGAATATTTTACCGAAGGTTGTGAAGGCGTCAGATGAAGAGATGACGGCGTCAAAATGACCAAGATTAATTTACCGAGGGTGGTGACGGCGTCACATAGGCCGTCACGATTGGATCTAGGGCGTCCGAGGAAGTATATGGCGGCGAGTTGACGGCGTCAGATTTTACTCTTGACGCCGTCAGGACGATTTTCCTATATATAGTTTTCTAGTTTTTTCATTAAAAGGAGAGAAGTTTTGGTGAAACCCTAAAGACGATTTTGGTGCCTCTTTTACAGGTTTTTCAAGGGTTCCAAACCCTTGAGACCTTGCATTGTAATTGAGATAAGTATACTCTTAATTCAATCAATATGTCTATGTGTTGGTTGTCTATCTTTTGTTCTTATCTTAATTCTACTATGCTAGGCTAAATTTCCTTTGTGTTTGCTTAGATCTAATGAAACCTAGATGTTGATTATGTGTTGATTACTTGTCTATTCTTGTTTTGAATGAATGATATTATATGTTAGGCTTAAGAAAACTGGCAGATCTCCAAATGGTAACATGCTTGAACGTCTTAAGAAACATGAACCGAGGCGTACTAGGTCTTTATTGGTTGTATTTAATGCATGAGCCACTGTTTACAATCCCTATAGTTGTGCTGGGTCATGGTGTAGGAGGAGATAAGAGCTCATAGAGTTGGGGAGTTATGTATGCCACTCCACGAATGATATTAAGGAATACAACCCGTCATTCATACAAGTGTAACAAGTAATTAACATGTAAAAGATATCTAGGGAGTAATGAAGTCTAAGTAAACACAATTTCTCCAATTACTGCTCACAACCTTAGTTTAATTAGTTTGTTTTCATTTTTTTTATTATTTTATTTTGATTGCATCTTAGTTTTGGGTTAGTTGATTAGCAACTAATTCCGCCCACTCCTTCAAAACCCGAGATTTTAATTGCTTTCATAAAATATAAAAACACAAAAATAATCATCTTCCATCTCTAGAACTATTAATTAGGCTTTCTAATCCTAGCGACACTATTCCTAAGCTGAACGATCAATCCCCCGGTACTTGTCACTATACTATACTACAACGATCAGGTACACTGCCTGGTGGGGGTTGTAAGCCTCGCGAGATCCCTCGAGAGGTAAAGCAAGGTGCGATTCCCACGCATCAAGTTTTTGGCGCCGTTGCCGGGGAATAGTTATTGTCTAGGTTAGGATTTCTTTTTATTAGGTCTACTTGCTAGATTCCTTTCTAGTAAGATTTTATTTTTATTTTTAGGTCTTCTTTAGTCTATCTTATTTCTTCGTGCTTTTGTTCGTAACTCTTTACCATCCGACATCATGGAAGGTGGTAACATCTTTGAACCCATCATCCCACCACAACAAAACCCACCATTAGAACCCCTTAGGCCCCGAACCTTAGGAGAGTATTCCCGACCTAGCCACCAAGGCTACCGAAACACCATTGAGCTCACCGGAGCCAATGTGACCCCCTTGCGATCCGACACCATCCGGTTGGTGCAAAGCGGATGTGCATTCCATGGACTTCGTTCCGAAGATCCAAACCAACACCTTAAGGACTTCCTCAAAATCGTAGATTCCATAGACCTAGGTGTTGAAACTAGAGAGACTACCCGTTTACGCCTATTCCAATTCTCTCTACGGGATCAAGCTAGTCAATGGCTTGAGCGTTTACCCGCGGGATCCATCACCACATGGGATGATCTCACCACTCGTTTCCTTGCTCAATTTTTCCCACCGGGGAGAACTACTAAACTTAGGAATGACATCTTGATGTTCCAACAACGTCAAAATGAATCTTTCTATGAAGCATGGAATCGATATAAAGACCTACTCCGAAAAGTTCCTCATCATGGGATCGAACCATGGCTGCAGATCCAAATCTTTTATGGTAAGGTTGACTATCAAACAAGGAAAGCCATTGATTACGCAGCCAAGGGTAGGCTAGACAGACTTAGCATTGACGAATGTTGGAAAGTTCTTGAGGAGTTGGCTCAATACGAAGAGGAAGGATGGGAGGACCCGATGCTCCCGAGCAAAGCAAAGCTTGACTATGCATGTGCCACCCAAGAACAATTGTTGGGAAGTATCGAGAAACAGGTAAAAGAACTGATGAGTATTGAGAAACTAGCTACTGAATCCATGTGTAACCCTAACTCACATAGGAACACGGCTATCAGTCAAAATTTTCCTGAACGCTCACGACAAGAGGAATTCGAAGGAATAATGATGACCTTCATGGATAATCAGGAAAAGCAAATCCAGCATCTTGAGGCACGCATGGAAAACACTCACAAAACCTTCATGGATTTCGCAGACCAATTCATATCAAGGGTCAAAGAAAAGATCAAAGAAAATTCTATACCCAAAAAGATTGAAAAAGTCTTCGAGGTGTCAGCCCCTTTGGTATTTGACCAGGAGGACAGCTGGAAATTCTACTCAAAAGCTTTACCACTAACTACCCCCCATTCTCGTAAACACCCCCACACGGAGAAAAGCTCGCGAATAAATAGTATTTTCGTTGGATGCTTGCGAACCACATTCCCGATCTCATCCACAAAACGTTCTGTTGGTTTCAAACCCGGTGTAAAGAGGCCACACCTCATAAACATCATTGATTTGAAACCTCCCATTGAACAACATCTTTTCTCTCACGCCAATAATTCGTGCATAAGGATCAACTTTGCCAAGACACCACCCGACCCCAGCTACTACCTCACCTCTTCCCGCGATAGTAATGAGACGTTCGACCCTGGTGGACCTCGTTAACGGAATAGTTACTCATGGGTTTTACTTGTGTTTAGTTATTCACGCAAAGAGCAGGGACTAAACTTGAAACTACTCCAAACCTCACCCTACACGGGCATCTGACGGCGTCAAATTTAACCCTTGACGCCGTCAGCTCGACGAATCAGCAATATTAACCCAAGAACCAATCACTTTCAACCCATACCCCACAAATCTCACCCATAGTGTTGCTGCTACTCCGACTCTCAAACCTCCAATTCGACATCTTCCGCCTTCGATCTCTCCTTTGTAAGTAAGTTTTCTTCATCCTTTCTCGGTTAATTATCCTTAGGACCCGTCAATTTGAAAAACCCCTTTCCCCCGAAACCCCATTCTTGACCCACCATTAGCAAATCGTAATGCCATCCAATTGGTGATTTGTAATCGTGGGGTTACCATTTGATGATGTTGTCTCATCCGAATCATGCATTAATTTAGGGAGAACCCATCATGCCTCGGATTTTTTTTTTTGACCCCCCACCCCTGTTTCCTGATTTAAGGAGCGTTTGGGTAATGGGTTAAGAGTTTGAAAATTGATTTTTCCCTCGCTTTTGCATGGCTTGATTTCTGGTCCATCTGACGGCGTCATAAAATACTCTTGACGGCGTCAGATGTGTCTGACTGCATAAAAATTCATATAAATCTCGCGTTCTAATCGTTTCCGCTCACCACATTTTTTTCAGGAAAATGAGCAAACGAACTCGCCAACATAGGGGTAGTTCTTCTAGATCTCAAGGAGTTACTTATGGGGAATTAGTGCATAGTTGGAGTGAGTTTGGTGATGTCGGCACTAGTACTAAGTATGAGGAGTTGTGTAACCACCACATTGATGTTGGGGCGGTGGTTGACTGGGATTTTCTGAGAGCTAGTGGGTTGGAGGGTGAGTTTGTAGGGAGGATCCGCACAGATGGATTCGCGGGTCCGCAATGGGAGAGATTGTTTATAATAAGGGAGACGGTGTTTAGTGAGTTGGTACGAGAGTTCTTTGCGACTTTCCGGTTTGACCAAGCTGAGGCTAGGGGAGATATGGGGGGCACCACGATATACTTTAGGCTAGGGGGTGAGTTGAGGTCTTGTTCTGTGGCTGAGTTTGGTTGGAGGCTGGGGCTATATACCAGTGAGGAGGTTGATGGGGCTTTTCTGCTGAATCTGTTACATGGAGAGACTCAGCGGAATGAAATGAGGTGTCTTACCTTCTGGCCCACCATTGGGAATGGGGCCTACACGTCGACTACTGGGGCTGCATCGATCAGGGACCCCATTGTTAGGCTAGTTCACAGGTGCCTCACATATGGTTTGTCTGCACGTCAGGGCACCACTCACCGTATCACTGCTTCGGACTTATTCTACTTGTACACCATCTTTGCTGAGGATGTCTACTGCAACATCCCGTTTTGGGTGGCCAGTTACTTGAAGAGCAGTGTGGGTGAGAGGGATATCGACAAGGTTTATGGGGGGATGTTCATCACACGGTTGGCTCGTTCCTATGATCTTCTTACTCCTCAGATCATGGGGTACTTGAGCGAATGTGGGAAATGCAGGGTAGTAAGGGCTAAATCCCTTAGGCAGATGAGGATTGTGATGCAGGTGGGGGACGGTACCTATATATGGTACATAGGGGATGATAATGAGGATGATGATGGTGATGATGAGGGAGTGCCCCAGCAGCATCAGTATGAGGCAAGGACGGCTGATTACTACCGACATATGAGTCGGGGAGACTGGCAGGCACACCAGGGTGTCTGGATGGGTCAGATGGACACGTGGCGAGCAGCTACCGACCAGCGCTTTGACTGGATGTATGATCATACCGTCCGCCAGATGCAGCACCTCTCCACCCGAGATCAGCTTGAGCCTCACCTGCAGATTGACCCCTTCCCAGGCCGAGAGACTGACTACCCTCCCTATGGGTACATTGGACATCTCCCACCTGGCTATGATTATCGTTTTGGTCCTCCCCCTCAGTGATCCATCTTGATGTCTGTAATTCTTGAACAATTTATTTTTGGTTGAATAATTTAAAACATTTGGTTGTAATAGTCTAGGATCCGGCCTTTGTTGGCTTTGAACAATTTCCATTTCTGTTCTTTTAATTAATGTTTGAATGATTAGCTTTTAATTTTTGATTATTTATCTTTGCAAACCCATGTTTTGTGTGATTTTATTTGTTTGATTGTTATTTGCTTCCGTATGCATGTTTTATTTTTATTGTTGGTTGATCATGTTTCTCAATTAAAATGTGGAAATACTTTATTATGTTGTTTAGCCTAGTCTTAACTTCAACCTAAAGGTATTTTTGCAAAAGATAAGTGTAAGGGGAAACCCCAATTATGTTTTTTAAGAAACAAACCGATCATGATTCTCCACAATATTTAATGAACATGTGTATTCGTATTGTTAGAGTCAAATGCTTGTATTGAGTCATAATGTAGTTTTGCAGGATTTTCCAGGAAGTAGGACAAAGTTTTTCCAGAAATTTTCCGGAAACTTAACATAAAGATTTCTGCAGGTTCATTCTGACGGCGTCAGGCAATTGCTCTTGACGGCGTCAGGAGTCAAAAAATCTGGAAATTTTACCGATTTTGTTTTTCTAACGGAGTCTTATAAGTTTTTGTGAATTATTAAGTTTTATAATCTCCAGGAAATCTGCAAACTTCATTCCACAAGCATTATATCTTATTTTGTTTTCTAGGATTTAGTAACTTATATAGGATGCCGCCGATTTTACGCGAGGTTGCCTTGTCTACTTTTGTCAGGATTTACAGGTTATTTGAGACAAGAAGATGATTTATATTCTGGAAGGGAAGCTTTGATTGTTCGTTTTCTTGGAGGAAGATTTAACCTGGCCAACTAAAATCCATACCGAGCGAATCAGGGGAGTATTTGATTTCATTCTCTTTACTTTTTAACTTTTACATTCTTTACTTGAACATTGGGGACAATGTTCATCTTAAGTGTAAGGGGAGGGTAAAAAGATGATACCTTACATATGCACTTTCGCTTGAGTTTGTTTTGTTTGATAGTAGATGAGTAATAAAACTATGAGAAATACTTGTTAGTGTAATTTTAGCGCCAAATTTAAAATTTTTTACAACATTTAGGAGTGAAACTTTAGCCATAGCAAGCGTCTCATGGATATGAGGTTGTATGACTAGCACATAACCGTATATTCAGAAAAATTTTCCACCCAAAATTGTGAGGTTCGCCTTTAGATTTGATAGGAAAAGCATTTATTATTGGTGCTTATGAGTGTACCGGTAGCATTTAGATTCTAGAACTTGCGTTAGTGATGCATCCCGAGACCGCTAGTGAGACTACATTCGTGTAGTAGGATTTACTACATGATAAGAGGCATTAGGATCACCCTTGTGTTAAACCCGTATTACGATTACTTGACCATTTAAGTCATATTACTTGGCTAGTTAAGTCAACTAATTTTCCCCACACCCTTAGCGTTGTACTCATTTTTAGTACACGATACCCCTAGTACACCCCTCCGAGCCTATCTTTTCGTTTCTAACTTTAAGCATTTTACTTAAAGGAAGAATTTGTTACACCCCACTTAAATGTACAACCAAATCGCCTTAGCCTTCCGTGTATGCGCTCATTTTTAGTGCATTATTGTTATGTGTTAAACCCTAAGTTAACTTTCTAATTGATTATATGGTTGCTAAGTCGAGTCATATCCTTGTACATATTGTTTTGGGACGATTGGGACTCATGGGTAAGTACTTATTTTATGGAGTAATGGGGAAGAACAACACTTATTACCCCCATATGTACGTTAATCTTAAAAGTGCTCCAAGTGTTTTGATTTTCTTAATTCGAGTCATTAGAATAGTTTAATGTAAAGTATGTAAAGATTCAAGTGTAAGGGGAATGCTCAAACCCCTATGATGTATTATTTTGGATGGTAGGGTAAGAGTGTATGAAAAAAAAAAAAAAAAAAAAAAAAAAAAAAAAAAAAATCGAAAAAATCAAGAAAAAGAAAAAAAAAATTAGAAAAAGAAAAAAAAAAAAATAGAAAAGAAAGAGAGAAAAAACATACGGACTACCATCCCGTTTTCATTCTATGTTTATTTTATGTTTTTGTTATTTTTCATTTATTAGCTTAAGTCGAGTCTAGTCTTGGCTTAGCAACGCCATCTTGTACATGTAATTAACTAAGATTGTTAACTCGCCACCAGTAAAATCCCCTTTATCCAACAAAACCGTGTAATTCATATCCCTACACCTAACATTATAACCCTTTAAAAAGACCTCTTTGATAGTTTATCCTAGGTGCTTACGCCATGTGGTGGAGGTTTGATCCTTTCCCAAGCCTATGGTAATCTATTTTGCTATGACAGGTAGTGAGAGATATCTTCCATTTCCATAATGTTATATTACTTTATTACACCCGAGAGATGTGAGTATCTAAACACTATTTGTGAGGTGCTTGTGTATGACCTCCGTGCTTGTCTATTGGTCTTTAGTGGAACGATTATTTGTTGTAATTACTTTTATATTAGTGTTAAATGACCCCTAACTTGTCTTTTGAGTAGAATAAAAGCTCATTTGCTTGAGGACAAGCAAATCTCAAGTGTAAGGGTATATGATGAGGCGAAAAATGATCCGTTTTTAGGGGGTCATTTAAGCCCGAATCCGAATTTATTTGATCAAATATTGCCCTAAATCGTTCCTTTTGTGATTTTAGGTGTTTGGAGAGTGAATTCTGGAAAAGAGGCTATTTTGGACGTTTTTGGAGCATAAAGTGAAGAAAACAACAAAGTACCAAATCCAAGCTGGAATTACAAGGTGACGGCGTCAAGGATTTACTCTTGACGGCGTCAGAAAGGATGAATATTTTACCGAAGGTTGTGAAGGCGTCAGATGAAGAGATGACGGCGTCAAAATGACCAAGATTAATTTACCGAGGGTGGTGACGGCGTCACATAGGCCGTCACGATTGGATCTAGGGCGTCCGAGGAAGTATATGGCGGCGAGTTGACGGCGTCAGATTTTACTCTTGACGCCGTCAGGACGATTTTCCTATATATAGTTTTCTAGTTTTTTCATTAAAAGGAGAGAAGTTTTGGTGAAACCCTAAAGACGATTTTGGTGCCTCTTTTACAGGTTTTTCAAGGGTTCCAAACCCTTGAGACCTTGCATTGTAATTGAGATAAGTATACTCTTAATTCAATCAATATGTCTATGTGTTGGTTGTCTATCTTTTGTTCTTATCTTAATTCTACTATGCTAGGCTAAATTTCCTTTGTGTTTGCTTAGATCTAATGAAACCTAGATGTTGATTATGTGTTGATTACTTGTCTATTCTTGTTTTGAATGAATGATATTATATGTTAGGCTTAAGAAAACTGGCAGATCTCCAAATGGTAACATGCTTGAACGTCTTAAGAAACATGAACCGAGGCGTACTAGGTCTTTATTGGTTGTATTTAATGCATGAGCCACTGTTTACAATCCCTATAGTTGTGCTGGGTCATGGTGTAGGAGGAGATAAGAGCTCATAGAGTTGGGGAGTTATGTATGCCACTCCACGAATGATATTAAGGAATACAACCCGTCATTCATACAAGTGTAACAAGTAATTAACATGTAAAAGATATCTAGGGAGTAATGAAGTCTAAGTAAACACAATTTCTCCAATTACTGCTCACAACCTTAGTTTAATTAGTTTGTTTTCATTTTTTTTATTATTTTATTTTGATTGCATCTTAGTTTTGGGTTAGTTGATTAGCAACTAATTCCGCCCACTCCTTCAAAACCCGAGATTTTAATTGCTTTCATAAAATATAAAAACACAAAAATAATCATCTTCCATCTCTAGAACTATTAATTAGGCTTTCTAATCCTAGCGACACTATTCCTAAGCTGAACGATCAATCCCCCGGTACTTGTCACTATACTATACTACAACGATCAGGTACACTGCCTGATGGGGGTTGTAAGCCTCGCGAGATCCCTCGAGAGGTAAAGCAAGGTGCGATTCCCACGCATCACTAACACAGACTGAATCTCTGGACGAGATTCCGTTAAGGGGGTGAGACTGTAACCATCGGTAAATTTCCACTTGTATTAATATTCTAACGAGAGAATACTTATCCATTTTCCACGTATATTTTTTTTTCTTTAAGATTAAACATTATCAGTTTATATTATCACCACAACCAACTAATGTGACGTAACTCGCACCTTGATAAAATGCTCACACGTGAACCGACACCAACATGCCTAATGTTTATTTTTAATAAACATTCCCTATATGTCAAGTATAAAAGATTACAAAACTAAATTACCATGTTACGTTATTTCATTAACGTACGAATATTAAACGTTTAACCAAAACTTTACTTTCCGCTATAAACCCTAAATTGCAATTCTATGATTTTATGTGAAAAAAATCACAAAACCCTAGTCACTATATACATTATTTTTATAAAATATCAAGGTACAAGTTTTACAAGCATATGTACAAGTCCTTAGTGCATGAATACTAAATGTTAATAAAAATCTCCTTATAAACCTAAGGGTGCACATCTAAAAACATGTAATACAAGGTCTTTGAGCACAAGTTCTAAGCTTAGATTTCTTTTATCATTCCAACATAAAAGTACAAGTTTCTAAATTTAAGGTACAAGTATCTAATGCACAAATACTAAAATGTATACTTTTATGCCTCAACATTTAGAAAAACCTAAACTAAGTGTCATGAAAACTAACTAGGGACTCCAACTAAGTTTCTTGCACATCCTAACCAATGTACAACATCAACAAGCTCAAGGTACAAGTACCTTGAGCCATATTCGATCCACCTTGCACTCTTTAGTTCGAATAGAACTAAACTCCAACTAAGCAAGCCTAATCTAGTTACATTGTAACTAAAACTTACTCAAGAAGCTTTCTAAACCTTATCATGTCATCCTACAACTTGTCTACACCATTTTCAAATTCTAGTCAATTATAACAAGCTCATCACATGCAAGGACTTTCTAAAACCTTCTAATCCATCAAACCTAGACAAAATTGGTCATCTCAGCCTCAACATACCTTGTACAAACATTGCTTGTGTCTCCTACACTCTTGACAACAACCTACAAGTGGCTTAAGCCTAACACCCATCCTTGTCTCTCCTAGTTTGAATAGAACCAAAAACCAACTAAAACAAACCCTAACTAACTAGGTATGAACACAATTTACATTTAACATCATCATTTACATCATTGTCTCCTTGATTTCCAACACCATGGTCAAAGATTATGAGCCATGCACATGCTTACTTGTTAAACTTATGGTTATATTACTTACACATTTCGAAATCACCCTCATATGGCCCTAAATTGGACACAATTCGAATTCTCCTACAAATCACACATGGAGAACACCTCACCATGTCTCTAAACTTCTTGACAAAGTAATAACAAGTGGCTTCTAACATTAAATGCAACCCTAATCTCCTCACTCTATAAATTCGATCCATATCACACCTCATTTCATGCAATCCATACTCACATACCATACTACACTCTCTTATACATACCCTACTGATCCTAAGAACCTAAAAAGAAGTATTGACAAGTTTCATTTGGAGATTAGGAGCTTGGAGAGTCTTGTTTTCATTTTGAAGTTCCACTTGTGTCGAATTCTTATACATCGAGTATACTAAAATCTGTAAGCCCTCTTCTTATTTTTGATCTTTGTTATACTTTATCTAGACATTTATAAGTGATACTAAACATGTTCCAATTAGAAACCAAGGTCAAATGTATCCTTTCTTTTTCTTTCTGTTTTACCGAGACCAAAACAAACACCCCACATAAATTATATTTTGATATTAACTTTGGCACACATGATAAAGGTCAACTAATAAGATATTAAACTTGATATCAAGCCATGAAAAATGAACCATGAGGTCTTAAGATCAAAACTACTCTTTCTTTTTGTTTTTCTGTTTTGTCGAGAAGCTAAAAACAAACACCCTTTGTGAAATAACTTTGAATACAAGCTTTAATCTACAAAAGGGTCACTTAAATAAGCATATATAAACTTAACAATTAGTTAGGAGAAATAAAAACGAGCTTCCAGGCTTTTGAATCACCCAAAACGAGTACACGAGTCAAAAGATACGGCCAAATGAAATTACCAAAAACTTGGTCGAAAGCTGTCAAGTTTCTGTGACAGAAACTGAAAACACGCAAAACGAGCCATTTCTAGTCCGATTTATCAAAAAGTTAAAACACGAAAGTTGTCCGGAACGACGTTTTTTGCAAAAACTCAGGAGCACGAGTCCTAAAAACGCACGACAAGAGCTGTAGGTGCGGACTGTTTTTAAATCCGAGACTTGAATTTCCAAAAATCTTTTCTTAAACGACCTAGTTCCCGAACTTGATCATTTACCAAACCTAACAAACCTCACTATTAAGTTATAAGCGTCTTAAAAATATTGCAAGGCCCCGTTTATATTTGACCTCCTTTTGGGCTTGTCGCTCACTAAATCTAAACTATTTATTTCTTTTATTAAGAAAACGACCCAACCCCTCCACTTTGGACAATTATTGCAAGCAAACCACACAAGCTTAGGAACTCTAGTTTGCACCATTAGAAAGATCACCTGGCAAATATTTGAAAGGATCAAGAATGTTGTAGAAACCTCGTAAGGCCTCGTCTAAAACTGAGCTTGTTTTTGCCTCGTTGACACAAACCAAACGTACCCTTTTAATTGTTTCTTTAAAAACTATAGCGTAATTTTTGTATTTAATGAAAGATGGAGTTTTCTTGAGCCATAATTTGTAAATACTTCAAAGTTACAAGTACAAGGGCTGTTTTTGCCAATAATCCATAGTTGAGGGTACAAAGTGTCATTTTTGAAACTGCAAGGGTAAAACTTGTCATTCTATTAAAGTTGAATGGTATAAATTGTCATATTATGGAAATTGAGGGATATAAGTTGTCATTTATAAAAGTTCAAGGGTATAAACCGTTAATACTTGAAACTTCAAGGGTACAAAGTGTAACATTATATATATATTATCTCGTGGATATATTTTAATATGTAACGATTCGGGATTTTGATAAAACTTATATACGAAATATATCTATATCGTTAAACGATCAAACGAAACCTAAAAAGGAAAATATGATAAATATTATCATCCGCCAATTTTTGAAGAAACTTCATGTTGTCTTGTTCAACACTCAACCATCGACAAAACACTTACGAAACAAATATTAAAATCACGTATATTTGTATACGAATACTGAAACTTGACATATTGACCCAGGATATGTGTCAGAGCAGTTTATTCGCAATACTTGATTTGTTTTCCATCCAGACTACTGTATCACCAAGGTGAGTTCATAGTCCCACTATTTTTAATACGTTTTTCAAACTTGTGGGGAGATACATGCTACAAACCGAACATAAGTATTTTTCTGTATGATATACTGATTGATATTGCCTAAGACACACTGTTGCCGCTAAAAGTCCCTCATATCATGAACCATTAATCACTTGCGAGTGAACGCGAATATTGTGAATAGATCTATTGGAGGTTGACAGCCCATTTGAGCTAGCCGGATAGATAGCCTTCGTGCTAGCCGAATTGATAGCCAAATGCACATTATTTGAGAACTACTAGGAAGTTGGCAAGCTCCTACTCGGGGGCATTCTTACTTACATCATCATTATGATGTCGGTAATTTATATCATTTTATGATATCACATACGTTAACGTTTGAGTTCATGAGACTTAGAGCAATATACTGTAATGCAAACTTTACTGTTTTACTATTATGCAACTTGTGTTCAACTATTCATTATACAAACACTATGGATTCACTCAACCTTTGTGTCGACGCTTTTAGCATGTTTATCTCAGGTCCATAATGAACGAGGATGGCACGGAGGGGCACGAATACTTCTTGAAGGCTAAAATCTAATTATCATTCGAATTTTTTTTAAACAAACTGTAAAACTACTGAGACCTCATTTTGTAAACTCTGATATTTATAAAATCGAATGATAAATCTTTTAAAACGACTCAATTAGAGTTTGTTTTCTATTATTACAACTGTTGTGCCATAAAGTAACACCCAACTTTAATTTCGCTGCGTATCCCAAATTTGGGGGTGTTACACGTATGGGCCCTACAGTAGTCGCGGATCAAGTAAGGATTTGAAAGTTGTTTAGCTGTTCGTGACCCCGCAAGGTATTCCACCCTTTCGTGAATTTTTCTTTGCCGATCTGAGGGTGTTTGTGTGATTTCAGACGTGCTCATGGTCGACTCAGGTTCATCCCAAGTATCGTCCTGATCTTGAGCATATTCCTCAATCCTATTCCACCCTTCCTCGGCGCTAAGATTAGCTATTTTCCCTTTCCTAGAATTGTTGATTCCGTTCTGGTCGTTTGAGGAGACATTGTCGTAGAAGATTTGGACTAGAAGCCAAAGTTCGATGCCATGATGGGGAACTTGTCTTATTAAATCGTTGAATCTAATCCATGATTTATGGATGGGTTCGTCCTTTCCCTTTCGGAAGCGGAGGATCCTATCCCTAAATACTGAGGTTTTCCATGCTGGGAAGAACTTCTCATAAAACTTGGATATAAGTTGCTCCCATGTAAAGATAGACTCGGAGGGAAGTCTATCATACCATTCTTTGGCTTTTTCATAAAGAGTGAAAGGGAAGAATCGTAATTGGGACGTATTTCTAGTGGCCCCATCAGTATGAAGGGTGTCCACTATCTTCAAGAAGTCCCTGATGTGTTGAATTGGGTCATCGTTATGTAATCCGCGAAACTTGCACACACTTTGGACAAGCCAAACATCGCTTGCACGCAAGACCTTATTGGTGTGTTCGTTTGGGAAGACAATGGCATTTGAGAAGCCACGAGAATTCGGGGAGGAGTAGTCCTTAAGGCGCTTAGGAGTAGGAGTTTCAGGGGTACTCATATCGTTGTTGGATTGGGGGCTAGAGGGTGTGAGGTGATTATCTGAATATTCTTCAGAAAGGGCCTCATCAAAGTTGATAGCTATGCTAGATGGTTCGGGTGTTGAGAGAGATTGCTTTAGCCTATGCATTTCCCATTCGGGTTCTGCATATGGCAAAACGAGATTTCTAACGGAACTACGACTCCTGATGATTCTAAGGGTAGAGAGATCTTCATTTGCCATGATGGCGGATGGTGACGGTTACGAACAAAGACACGAAGGAATAGGATAGACTAAAGAGAACCTAAAAATAAAATTAAAATCTTACTAGAAAGGAATCTAGCAAGTAGACCTAATAAAAAGAAATCCTAACCTAGACAATAACTATTCTTCGGGCTGCGGCGCCAAAAACTTGATACGTGGGAATCGCACTAGGCTTTACCTCTCGAGGGATCTCGAGAAGCTTACAACCCCCACCAAGCAGTGTACCTGATCGTTGTAGTATAGTATAGTGACAAGTACCGGTGGATTGATCGTTCAACCCAGGAATAGTGTCGCTAGGTTTAGAAAGTCTCCTAAATTAAGTCTAAAGGTGAGGGAAGATTCTTTTTGTATTTTTATATTTTATAAAAGCAAGTAAAATCTTGGTTTTTGGAAGAGTGGGCGGAATTAGTTGCTAGCCAACTAACCCAATAACTAAATATGCAATCAAAATAAAATGACAGAAATAAAAATAAATCTAATTAAACTAGTGTGGTGTAACAATAATGGGGAAAGTTATGTTTACTTAGGTTTCATTACTCCCTAGATATCTTTTACAGGTTGATAGCTTGTTACAATTGCATGGATGACGGGGTCATATTCCTTAATACTAGTCGTAGGGCCGTGTACAATATTCCCTAACTATATAGGATCCTACTTCACTCCTATGTCGAGCCGTTAGAAGCTCCTAACATGGAATCATTAGAATTCTCCTACGCATTAAATACAACCAAAAATCATAGTACACCTCTGATCATGTTTCTTAAGACGTTCAAGCATGTTACCAATGGAAGTCTGCCAGTTTTCTTAAGCCTAACATCAAATACAATCATCCGTAACAGCTATAAACAAACAATCAACCCATAATTAACATATAGGTTTCACTACATCTAAGCAAACACAAAAGAGATCTAGCCAAGCATGTTAAATTGAAGACAAGCGTAAGATATATTCAAGCAACACATAGACATATTGATTGAATTGAAAGAGTACTTATCTCAAATTGACATGAAAGGTTTCAAAGGGTTAAAACCCTTGAAAAAGCTGTGAAAATTGGACTAGGGTTTTTCTCCAAAGTTGCACCATAAAAGTTACACCCTAATGAATGAAATTTGGAAAACTATATATAGATTTTACAGGGTGACGGCGTCAAGAAGAAATCTGTGACGCCGTCAACTCGCCGCCCATAATGAAATCGGATTGCCTAGATCCACTTTTGACGCCGTCATGTGTAAAATTGCTCTGGGCCGTCACTAACATTTGGATCATGACGGCCTTGGGTGACGCCGTCATCTCCAATGTACAAAACACTCTGGACCGTCACATGTATCATCCACTTCCACCTCTTGTATTACTCTTGACGCCGTCATTAAGGAGAAAGTGACGCCGTCAGGTACTGTTCCCAGCAAGGAAAATTAAGACTTTGCCGTTTTCTTCACTTTTATCCTCCAAAAACGTCCAAAATGCTTCCTTTTCCATATTTCACTCCAATAGTACCTAAAATGACAAAAAGAACGATTTAGGGCAATATTTGATCAAATAATCTCGACTTCGGGCTTAAATGACCCCTTAAAAACGGTTCATTTTTCGCCTCATCACACATATCATTAATTTGGTTTTGCAAGACGGGTTAAATGTTATCGCGCAAATAAAAAACAATTTTAAACAAATGTTAAAAATATTTTTAATACTAGTAATGCTTGATATCATAAATAATTGAAGTTTTGTATTGATGCAAATGCCCTTTGGTTAGGTCCAAATTGGGACATACCTACCTGATGGAATTCCACTTGCAACATGTTTGAATGTGCTTTACAACAAAAAGATATTTTAAAAATGTTTCATGACCACCTTGCACAACGTAATTGGGTTACGGCTTATCCCGAGTCGAGTTGGCATACTATACAACTTGTTTCGGATATGCATGGAGTTTTTAAAAAAAGCTACTACTTTGTTATCGGGAGTTTGTTATCCTACAAGTTGTTTAGTTTTAATACAACTTTATTTACTAATTTCAAAAATAAACGACTTTACTCTTTTCTACAAGATGTCTTAACAAAACACTCAAAAAACTAAAACCCTAAAATGTCGACAACAAAACACCGAAACACCCAATTCAAATTTCCGCCTCAATCCTACTCCACGGGTAAACTTTCGAGCCCCATCATTTGTTTACGGAAACCAACAATACAAAAACCCACCATTCATCTCTCCACAACAATACCCACCTATGTATGATCCAAATATTGGTGGTTCTTCACAACTAAATATTAGCGGATCTTCATCACAACCTCCACTTATGTTTCCCATTCATCCGTTTAGTTTTGATGATATTCCAATGTATGAACCTCAATTTGAATCGTCTATGCCTAATATCGTTGATGACGAGGAAGAAGTCGCGACCCCAAAGAAGAAGTTGTTAATAAGACGTCAAACGAGGACGGCTAAAACAATGATGAAGGTCAAAGGTGCATTCCATGGACCCCCTGAAGAAGAAACTGCGTTGTGCAAAGGCTGGTTCATGTACCCGAAGATAGCTTTATTGGTAATACGAGAAAGGAAGTTGGGTTTTGGACGACTATTTAAGTTTACGTTGAGCAAAAATGAAGGTAACCGGTGTTCTAACCTATGATTCATTAAACTGGAAATGAAAGAATATGCGTCCTAAAGTAGCTCAATTTGTGGAGTGTACGATAATGTCTTGCAAAGGGCACCGCAAAGTGGAGACGGAGAGAGGGCTCCAAACGGGAACTTAATGAATATCGTGTTGAATATGGAGTACCTTTTACACTTCATGTGTGAAAGGCTTTAAAAGATTCTCCAAAATGGAAGGGTGTTGAAGTTCCAAAATTTGAAAAAGCGAAATTAGGAAAAGTTTAAGAGATACAAGTCATCGAGGTCTAGTTCGTTCAACAAAACGCAGTCAGGAGATGGTAGTTTTAATCTAGATGTGGAGGCTGGAGACGAGGGAAAAAGATGAAGTGGTGTAAGTTTAACGACCAATGGGTAGGGACAGAGCAAAGAAGAAAGCAGCGACATCGTCAGCAACTGACACTAAAGAAGTGTTGGTTAGGTTGATGGTTATCGAACATGCAAGTCAAACCAAGTTGTTTCTGTCAATGAAGAAAGAAAACTGCACTGTCTTTTTGGAGATGGAAATGCCAAAAAAAGAAGCTCGAAATAAAGAAACAAATGTTGGCCAACCAAGAATATGGACAACTACAAAAAGATGAACCCTTTTATATGCACCATACTAAGTACTTGAGTGGATTCCACCTTGAAAGGGTGATGCAGATGAAGCGGGAAATCAAGAAGAAGTGGAATTTACCATATTAGTTTACGTTTTTAATTTTGTACGTTTAAGTTTTTAATTATCAATGTAATGTTTTTAATTTACGGATAAAAGTTTAATTTAATTTTTGATTAAATTTGTTAAAAAAATGGGTTTGAATGTGATGGGAGTGGTGACCATTGAAGATGAAAGGTGAGGAGAGTTGTGATGTGACGCCTATGTGATGGTGGGGGGAGTCGTGATCATCGTTTTTTTTTTTTTTTTTTTTTTTTTTTTTTTTTTTTTTTGTGGGGGGGGGGGGGGGGGGGGGGGTAACCGGGATTTCTAACCTTATGGCCGACTAATCCACGGGGTTTGAACCTACCACCACATGACTCAAACCATGTAAAGCCCTACCTTTTCAGGAGGTTGACGTGACTACTTAAGGTTGTTTGCACTTAACAGGAATTAAACTTGAGACCTCACACATTTTAAAGTGATAGTAACAAGCCCTTTTGACACTATGTCACCCTTAAATGGTTATCATCATGTCTTGTTTTAGAATAGAGAGTTGAGAAAAGAGAAACCGTATACTTTTGAAACTTTTTGTGGATGCTTATTAGATGTGTCAATCTAAGATCTACTAGTTAAACATATGTTTAGTTGGTCAAATATCCATTAAATAATAAGTCTAGTTGAGGCCCTCTAAATAATATAGATGAGTATAATTAATTATTTGGCATAAAATGCAATCACATAATAATTGACAGACATGTCTAAACGGGTCTAAAAATTTGTATACTTTTTATTCTTTTTCTTTTTTTTTTTTCTTTTTTTTTTATTTTCATTTATTTATTTCATCTTTGACTTAAAGAAAACAAATTTTATTTATTTTTTTGAAAGTAGGCTTGTCAGCCCAACAAAAACCCATTTAAACACTTATATTGCCACCTGAAGCTAAGCGTTAAAAGAAAAACAAAGGACCGCAAACGTAAAATTAACAAAATGAAAAATTTTCGAATGGAGATGCGGGGTATCGATCCGTAATCACATTAACTAAACAACCACTCCATAAGTAAGATTATGAGAATTATCGAAAAGGTTAGAATATAGGGTTAAATGGTTGATGATAAGAGATTTTATACGGGGAACAAGATCTATCAGCTTGTATTCTTGTAAGAGCAATTAACATACAAATCAAACAACTCTAAAACATACAGTAAATTATTTTTTATGCAGAAGGAAGAAGGCCAAAATCAAGGGACCGTTAATGTAAAATTGGCAAAAAAACAACAAAAAAAGAATGGAGATGCGGGGTATCGATCCCCGTACCTCTCGCATGCTAAGCGAGCGCTCTACCATCTGAGCTACATCCCCATTTTTGTTTATCAAACCTTAGATAAATAGAAAACATAGAGTTAATTCACTTACTGAAATAGTCTTGTCAGGATATGATCATGAAACAACATTTACCAATACTAGAAAAGTAGCACTACAAATGAAAACAGAACTGTTCATTCAGATTAGCTAGTATATCTAAGTTACTTCATTTATCTACAAAAAAAACTCCATTTATAGCACTACTAATGAAGTACAGTAAGTAAATAATAGTATAGTCAGATAGCAAGGATGTGTTATTGTTTGTTGGACCATAATTTTAAAAGTCTTGTTGGACAAGGTACAAAGTACAGCAAACGAAAGCCAAGGGACTGAACTTGTTAGTTAGATACTTTACAACCGAATAGCGGTTAAGTTAGTTATTATGGTTAGTTAGTTATGGTAGTTAGAAGGTAGTTACAGAATTCGGTTGTACCTGTTCATGAAAGGTCACAATGGTTCGGTGCCTATATATAGGAAGTACATGTAAACGTTTATAAGTGTGTCAAATAATACAATGTAATCAGATTATGTTGTAAATAAATAATGAATCGATTCTTGTTCAATCTTGTGCTTGTTGATTGTGCCAAGACCTGTGCGTGCAACGTTTATCAGTGGCATCAAAGCCAAAGGTTTCAAAACCTGGGAAAAACCAATCAAGAGCGTAGGGTTCCAAGATTGCAAGAATTGATTCACTTCTGATCAAGAAGATCAAAAGACTTAGAAGGGAAAAGACACCAAGGAGAACACGTTGGAACGGAAGAGACTCGGTGACAAATGGAAGACCATTGTAAGTTTACAAGGCCAGATGGTGAAGATGAAGCAATAAGAGATTGCTACAGGAAGTTCATTGATATGATACAAGTGTACCATGAGACTGCAAGAGTACCCTGGTTTGAGAAGCTAAGAGAAGAAGTGGGAGAATGCAGTACGCGTGCAAAAGACCCACAAGGCAAGCAGGATGATGATGCAGAGATAGATGAGTCACAAGATGGAATGAACAACAGATTTGTCACGGGAACCTTTGTTGGTGATCTATATCACACGACAACAAAGAAGCAGGGAAACCTTGTTTGCTATATAACGCAACAAGAAGAGAAGAGATAAACAACGAAAGGAAAAACAAACACTCGCTTGTTTTGGAAAGATACCGAGAGAAGTATTGAAGTATTTTGCATGGAAAAGGGACTTGGAATTCGAGGAAAAGAAACAACAACGAAAACAGTTGATTGTTGGTTGGAAGAATACCGAGAACAAAGGAGTTCTAGGACACGGTTTGTGGAAACGAATTCAAGTCGACACACAAAAGGAAACACCAACGTGAGGAACAAGTTAGTAACAGAAAGAAAAAGAAGGAACTCGTTTGTGTACATAATCGAAGTCGACAAGAAAGGAAGAGAACGCGTAGAAAGGCGTGAAGATTCGAAGAACAAGACTTAAACAATTGGGGGGAATTGTTGGACCATAATTGTAAAAGTCTTGTTGGATAAGGTACAAAGTACAACAAACGAAAGCCAAGGGGCTGAACTTGTTAGTTAGATACTTTACAACCGAATAGCGGTTAAGTTAGTTATTATGGGTAGTTAGTTATGGTAGTTAGAAGGTAGTTACAGAATTCGGTTGTACCTGTTCATGAAAGGTCACAACGGTTCGGTGCCTATATATAGGAAGTACATGTAAACGTTTATAAGTGTGTCAAATAATACAATGTAATTAGATTATGTTGTAAGTAAATAATGAATCGATTCTTGTTCAATCTTGTGCTTGTTGATTGTGCCAAGACCTGTGCGTGCATCGTTTATCATTGTTAATTTGAGTTTTATTTTTGTTTCCTTCACACATCTCATGCATGAGTTTTGTGAGGCTTTGTTGATGTCTTCTGTTTAGGTGTGGGGTTTTATTCTTTTAAGGGTTTTGCTAACGACAACCCTTACTTACGGTTGTGGTTAACAAAATTATTTTTATTACAATTCATTGTAATGACTTGAATCATCCAATCACAATCAATTGTTTGTTGTGGTTCTATATTTTTCGGGATTGTGCCCTTCTTTTTCGGAATTATCAACCAATCATAACCATTTATTCATAACCATGTAATAAAATACATCTTGTTAACCACAGCACTAAGGGTTGTCGTTAGCAAAACCCTTCTTTTAATTAGCTGCTTTTGGAGTGTTTGGTTGCTTCATGGGGTGTGTCCCATGGTGGCTGACTGGCTGTTGTGTTGGTGTTGTATATATATGTTCTTGTTTACAATAAAAGTTATGCCTTACTAAAAAAAAAGATAGTAGTCAAGATAAAAATTATTTTTTATGTCTATGTAATCTATAAAAATCAACATAGTTGATCTTGACTAGCTCATGCATGACGAATCCGATGCTCAGATAACCAGAAGTTAGATGAAACATCACTCTATATGGCAATTTGCTAATTTGTTATTCTATGATATTTGAATAAGTTAAAGAAATACAGTAACAAAAAAGAAACACGCGAAGGGATCTTTTGACCAAGCCCCATTTTCTAACATTTACTCAGTAATCATCTTTAGACAATATGGAAATATGACTTACGCCATTTCCCAATAGTAATTATATTAGATCTTGGATATGATGGACTTCTAGATTGATGATGATTGTGCGGTAAGGGTGTTTCAACGTAAGGAATTGGTCACCTTTGTATGTGTCGTTAAGAGCATTAGGTGTGTTACTGCAGGCACCATTAACGACCAGTACTGTTGTCACATAATCGCTACATACTCTTTAGGTGTGTATATATACCTTTGTATCTTTGTTCGTATTACAGCACAATAACGTACCTCTACCAAGTCTTCCATTTTGAAAATTGCATATAAAAGTAGTCATTAATTAATAAGAATAACACAACACTAACGAATTTTCTAATCAACGCATAATAAATAATTTTAGAAGCAGCCATACATGAAAATGAAAATATATATAAAAGAAGCAGGTAAGAAGTTACATTAAATTAAAGGATAACGTAAAGGCCACCCGAGTTTTCAACTTTTAACATATATGTCACTCATCTATTTAAATAATTTTATAGGCCACCCAACTATACGTTTGTTTTCGTTTACACCAATTCTGGTCAAATTTATGCAAAAAAAAAAAAAAAAAACTATAAAATATAAATAAAAAACTAACCGCTAACTTATCCAAACAATATGAATAAAAAGTTTAATGTCACATTATGCCCATAATTTAAATGTGAATTTATATTATTAGAAGTACTTTATAAGGATAAAACTGAAATTTCACAATCGATCTTTTATTCGTATTAGTTTAATATATTAGTGTTAGGTTCAATCTTGTCGTTTGATAATTATCCGGATTAAATTTGACCGGAATTAATGTAAACGAAAATAAATAAATAGTCTGGTGGCCTGCAATTTACTTTCAAAAAAATTATAAAAAAAATGGTGGCCTCCCGATATATTATCCTTAAACTAATCAAAGAATTACGGAGTACATGATACGCTAAAAGAGAGTTGAGTGTTGACCAAGTGCTTTTAGCTCTCCAATTTGTAATTGCTTGTTCTTGTATTTTCTTTCATATAATGGCATCCATAAAAGAGTTTGATCATCTCAAAATTCCACTAAAAGATATTAAATCTGCCACAAACAACTTTGGACCCGAAAATTATATCGGTGGAGGTGGATTTGGGAAGGTTTACAGAGGAGAACTTCTCTTATCGGAGAAGCTTATCATGGTTGCTGTAAAACGCTTAGATAGTGCAGTTGGGCAAGGAGCCCCCGAGTTTTGGAAAGAGATCATGATGCTTTCACGTTATAAACATGAAAATCTTGTCTCTCTCTTAGGTTTTTGTGACGAGTTTGGTGAAAACATCATTGTGTACGAGTATCTATCTAACAAAAGCCTCGACATGTATTTAAGTTCCAAAGATCTCACTTGGCGTCAGCGCCTTGACATATGCATCGGGGCAGCACGTGGACTACAATATCTTCATGACCCTGAGGGGACTCAACAAAGAGTCTTACATCGTGACATCAAAAGTGCGAACATCTTGCTTGACGAAAATTGGAATGCCAAGGTTTCAGATTTCGGTCTTTCCAAATTTGGCCCTGCTAACCAACAATTTACATTTCTTGTCTCCAATACGGTTGGAACATTTGGGTATTGTGATCCACTATACATTGAAACAGGGTACTTGACAAAAGAATCAGATGTTTATTCATTCGGTGTGGTATTATTCGAAGTTCTATGTGGAAGGTTTTGCATAGAAAATCATGATGATTTTCGTAGATTTTTGCCTACATTGGCGCAAAAGAGCTACAGAGAAATGAAATTAGATACAATTATCTTTTATTGTCTCAGAGGTCAAATTTCTCCAAACTGTTTATACACATTCTCGACAGTTGCATATAGATGTTTACAAAGAGCTTGCAAAGAGCGTCCGTTAATAGGTGAAATCGTAAAAGAGCTTGAGACTGCACTTGAATATCAAGTAAGTTTAATAAACTTTGACTATTCTATTAACATAACATTGCAAACATGCTTTATGATTCATTTATTTAACACAACCTGTATATTTCTTTTTGTTTATTTATGTCTTTTGAAAGGAGTCTTGCACTTGATTGAGTATGGATCGGATAAGAAACCGTTATTGTGAAAATTTCGAAGTTAGAAGAATTTAATGTCATATTACTTGGCTTGAATTTATATCTGGTTTTAATTTAAATGTAATATCTAATTTTGATAGGTGGAATATGAATATGAGATGGAGCAAAAGTTGAAAAATTCCTTGGTAGATGAATTCGACACTGAGGAATTTTGGAAGACAAAACTGCCGCCGGACAGTGAAGACATAATGAAGAAGTTAAATCCAGTCGCGGTCTATACTAACAAGAAGGAGCTCTTCTCCCTTCTTCATAAAGGAGTTTTCTTTGATAATCGTGAAAGGGTAAATTTTTGTAGGTCTTCCAAAATTTCGTTAATACTTCTTCGCTATAATTACTTGAAATCAAATTGTAGGTCTTTCAATTAAATGAAGATGGAATAAAATGTGAACTCATATCAGCAAAAAAAATTCTAGTTAGGAACTCAAGATCCTATATTTGGCAATCTGGAAGGAAATTCAGGTTATGCCTCTATACTTCTGTTCTTAAAGTTTCTTTCTATTTTATTTTTTACAAAAGTAAAGTAGGACAATCTTGACTAGAGTTAGTATACAGAAAGAATTGCTGAACTTTTTCTAATTTTCTAAAGTCTATTGGGTCCTAATTTAATTGGATAAAAAGTTCTACAAGATAATATTAAAGACAAATAAAAGTCCATGCTTAATTCAAAGACAGATCAAAACTGAGTTCTATGCTTGTTTATCGAATCAACAAAAATGGTATCATAGCACTACGTAAACTCGGGACACTCATTTCTTCCATCATCACAGCTTTATTGTGAACACTACGACCAATCCAACGCCATCGCGTTATTGTCACCACATGTTAAGTTGTGGAGATCGTCAAATGACCTAGCTAATTTGATTAGACACATGTGATACACAATTGATATCCCTATAATTTTTCGCTTTTTCCCCATGTTTATAGCATGCATAAATTTTAATGGATGCAGATTTTCTAAGGCGGCAGTATTTCCTTATAGTGAGCGACTTAACATTCATTGTAGAATAAGTACTAGCATGTTATCCTCTGGCATCATGTATGCAGCTAGCTTAGTCTTTTCATATCAGAAGGGGCGTGAAGATGCATTGGTCGAATCGTCTAAGTTGGTTAGGTTAAATTGGAAATGTGAGAAGTTGAACGTATCATCTACACATATAGCAGAACGATCAAGATATGGATGGTTGAAGATTAGATTGTGGCATTTCATACATGGCCACACGAATGCTGATTTTTACATTGTATTAGATAAAATTTCATATTTTAAGGAAGAGCAAGACATTTCGAATATCTTGCTTCACCATATTGAGTTTGAGCCAGTACCTATGGTAATTTACGTTCTTTTGAACAAGAAATATTATATAGTTCCTTCTTCCTTTCATTGTTCTCGTGCTTGAAATTTCCTATGTGTGTTTACCCTGACAATGCATTTTGCAATTAAATTTAAAGACGAAAAGACGCATTGGGATTCAAGGAATAGGTGTTTCCATCTCAGATGAAGATGTGGATTGGGAAAAAAATGTGCCAGGTGATTATCAAGGTATAATTAATAGATCATCTATGACTTTGAAGCAGACCACCAAAAAGGAGCTTTACTTTCTTCTATGTATTGGGATACTTATAGATGATGGCCGAAAGGTAATCAACAAAATGTTCCGGAATTTAGATTATGTTTCTTTAGAAAAGTTTCATGATAAAAATTAACAAACACCTAATTTTATAGTATTTTCTGATACACTTCTTAGTTCTTACCCATTTTGAATATATTTGATGAGCAGTGGTTTTCCCTATGCAAATCCACTGGTGGAAAATGTCATATGCTACCAGCTACAGAAATTTTATGCTCTACTGAACGTGCGCATAGATTCTCCTTCCCGGGATCAAGGTATATTCTTCTTGCCTCATGATCCTTATGACTCTTTATCATTGTATTGACATAACTCTAGTTTCTGTAAGGCACTGGTTAATTTGTATCTATGCACAGGTTCAAAGAGGTAATACAACTACAACAAGGCACATATGCATTCAAGTGCAAACTTGAATCAGATATGTTTTCACCTCGAAATTTCTATGCGTGCTATCTTGTCTACAAATTTCTTGACTCCCATAAGTCGCTTGATGATAGACTTTTCTTTAGAGTATCATACAACTTGGATATAGAACCTGCAGGTTACAAAATTGCACATTTGAACTTGCCTGAACCTATCAATATACCGCTAATCAAGCCAAAGAACTATAATAACACCTCCAGCGAATCATCAAACATACCAAAAACCAAGTTTCCTAGAATGCCAAAAACATGTACAGACGATAGCATGCACAGTTGGATGCAGCAGAGGGACGATGGCTGGATGGAGGTTATCTTGTGCAAACCATTGCATAAACTAGAAGATCATAAATTACTTGATGTGTTTTTGAGAAGTGCGGGAAGCACTTTGGATGGTGTTATAGTTCAAGGCATTGAGTTTAGGCCGATGCAAATAGACGTATAGTATTTGTAACAACTAATTGACATGCTTTTTCCATTTCCACTTGTATACATGTCGTATTTTCATTCGCTAGCCCATTACTAATTTTAATACCTAGATAATTTCTTTTGTATCATAAGATTAGACAAATTCATTTTCTAAAATCTTTTTGAATTTAGGAAAATTTTTCATTCCAATTTTTATGTCTGTTTCACGGGATCAATGTTCTTTCACAGTCTTTGATCACCCATTGATGTAGGAAATCAATACCTAATTAACTTTACTGGAACAATGTTCTTTCACACTCTTTTTACAGTTCACTGGAACCCTAGCTTCATAGTGATTGGTATCCAAGAGAACTAAAGTCAAAGGCTCAACCCGGGATATAGATTGGATGCGGTCGGTCTATATAAAACATAGAATTGATGTAAACATTATTTTTCTTTTCGTTTTTATCATAATTCGTGTGCAACGAGTTGTTTGATTTAACCAAGCATTCCATGGTTGTCAGAATCTGTTGGACGACATTGAACAAACCAATAGGGATCAAATTGGTAAAAAAGATTGTTAGCAAGTCCGTTGGGTTTGGCCCATCTAGTTGCTAGGTTTTGTTTAGTTTAATAGCTATTTAATCTCTTGTAATTTTTATAATTTTTATAGTTAAATGAATTTGATTAATAGTATTTTCAGTATGCCCTCAGATTTCTATATGTTATCAGAGCTAGGTCAAAAATGAAAAAAAAAAAAAAGAAAAGAAGTTCATTTGAGTTTTTGTGTTTAAAGAATTAGGTTTGAAAATTCGTTTGTATTATGGTTTATGTAATCGGTTTTTTTTTTGTTTTTTTTAAATAAGGTCGATTGGTCATTGGTTTGCTTTTGTTAGTAACGGTTCGTTGGAACATGTTGGTTTGTTATTGGATCTTTTGGATTTTGTTTTGGGCCTTGGTTAGAATTGGGTTTTCGGGTCTGATTTGTTTTTGGTGTATATATGATGTAGAAATGTGTGGTTCTTTTGAATTTTGATGGATTTTTGTATTTTTGTATATGTGAAATTTTTGAATATTGGTTAGGTTCGTAATATCAAAGGTTCTGATCTGATTAAGGTATTAGGGTATTGGTATTGGTTTCGTGATGTGAAGAATTGGTGGATTGTCGTTGAGTAATTTGGTTTTGCATTGGTGTTGGTGATAATGATGCAATAGTCTTAACTAATCTGACTATGTCTTAAGTAGTTATGTGTAGCATCTCGGCATCAACAACATGTTTTAGTTCCGCCCTGGTTCTGCATAAACATCAGATTTCGTCTGGTTTTGATTGATTTTGCTTTGGTTATGTCGAGTTCTGCATCTGTCTGATTCCACCCTGGTTCTCCATATGTTTGGTTTTGTCTGCCTGACTTTGCTCTGTCTGCACTTGTCTGCCTTAGGGGCTGTTTGATAAAATAGAATGATTTAGCACTGAATGATTTGAAAGCCTGAATGAATCAAAGACTCTGAATGAACCTGATGCGAATCAAAATGGGTTGTTTGACGGATGTTACGAGTTAGTGCTCTGAATAACATAAAATTACCAATTTAACCTTTGGTTGTATCATGAAACATGATCATTTAATAAGTGGTCTAAGGTGATAAATTTTATAACTTGTAAAAATAGAATTTACTAACAACAAAATAACACAAATAAAATATTCACATTATTAAAAAGTAGATACAATCAGTTTTACGTATACGTGTTTCACTCTTTCGTTTCGGCAAAATGATTTACGCTAAATATTTTAGGATGACAACGCATCGTCATTTTGATAAATGATGGTAAAGAAATGCATCATAACAATTTTAGTTATAATATTACTGGTCTAGAAATGGCACTATGAATACCACTAACGTAAATAGTTTTATAAAGAAATAATCATAAAATAAGGCTACATGGTAAATTGTGAGATACTGAATGATATTGCACCCCACCTGATGCTAAATCGTTCAGAATGGAATAAATGACTAAGCATGTTACTTTTGTGTTATCAAACAATCATGCGCTGACCGAATCAATGGAAAACCTCTTAATCATCCCATTAATAGCCTATCAAACAGCCCCTTAATCTACTATATCTGCATATGTCTGATTGAATCTACTCTACCAGCATCTACCTGTCCAAATTTACTCTCGTTCATCTCCGTAATTATGTTGCTCTGCTCTGATGTTTGTTTTGCAATAACTTTGTTTCATCTGTTTCAGACTTGACTGTTGTCGCCTTGTTACAGTTTGGATTGCATCGGATTAAGACTTCGTCTAGCACTGAGTTTGCAATCTGGGACACTCTATTTTTTTTTCTTTTTTTTTTTTCTGTCCGTTTGACAAACTCTCAATGTTTACCATTGCAGAATTGTGAGTTTGAGAGTAGATGTTAGATAATAAAGGATTGCAAGCCCGTTGGGTTTGGTTCATCTAATTGCTAGGTTTTGTTTAGGTTAGTCACTTTTTAATCTCATGTAATATTTATAGTTAAATAAACTAGTTATAATACCCGTGCACGCACGGGTTTTTTTCTAAAAATTTTGATTATGTGTTATCGTCGATTAAGAAAACAACTTAACGTGCTCTAAATGGTTTTACTTGGTAGATTAAAAATAGAAATCTTATGAACATCAGTTATAATCTATTTGTTATTTTTAGATAGGGATTTCGGTTTGAAAATTATCTTTTATTATTGAAGCAAAAATGTCATGCAGTAATATTTTTTAATTTGTGTTATAATTGGTATTTGGTAAAACTCTTCATTAATATTTCGAAGATGATATTTTTAACGTGCATGCAAGGCGTTATGGTATATCATCACCTCAATATAGCATATTGTGTTTAGCTTTAAGCTAATTCATTTTTACGTTTTATGAATGACAATGATATAATGCTTACTAATATATTTTTGTGTGCGAAATTGTTCATTGTCATAAGTATGAGCTATTTACTATTTATGTTTGATCATAAATTACCAAATTAGCATATGATGCTTACATTATCGCTTCCGTGTTAAAAAAAAACTCAAATTGAATCTTACATTTAATTATGTATAAGATTTATTTCACTCCATAGCGGAACTCCATAAAAAATGAAAAAAAAATAAATTAGTATTACATTTATAAAGTGAATCTATACGAAATTTTATGTTAAGATTGTTTAAATCCTTACAAACCTTTCTCTTTAGTGCAACTTTCTTCCTAATTGGTTAAAAAATCAAAAGTAGAAACATCAGTTTGATGATTAATGGATATAGTATGATATTGCGTATAAGTATAGTCTGAATAAGCAGATAGATACCATAAGTTATATTCAAATTTAAATGGACCAAAACACAACATAAAAGAAATGCAGTAAAATTCTAAATTTTAGAAACACCATGCAACTTCTACTTTTATATTTCTCCCATGTATCCTTTGATAGCAAGATTTGTTAAGTGCAACTTTAAGGAACTAAAGTCATGATACATTTACTGATTCATCGATTTAATATGTACTGCAATTCTTCATTTCTTTTTTTCTTTTTTTCAAATGTCCATAAATAGTAGCAATTTCACTTTAAACTGCATGTTCATGATTCTTGAAAAATAGGTATTTCACAGCTCCTCTGCCTAAATGAATCTACCATATATGCTTCTATCATGTTACGATATATATAACAATAGTGAAATGCCTGGCCTCATGTTGAACAATGGGCAACTTTATTCACGCACAACCACCGAAACATCAGCCCCAATCGTCAGCATCCTCGAGATATCCAACAATAAGCTTTGTGATGTCTAAGGAAAACGGGTCATCGAGAAAAAAAAATCTTGGCGAAAAGTCATCAGGATCTATACCCTGAATAGCATCCAAGAACAATCGCACAATCAACAACACTTCTACACAAAGGGCCAATTTTATACTTTAAAAAAAATAAAAAATAAATAAATAAAGCAGAATACGACAAACTCAACACAATAAAGGACATATCATTATTACCAGGCTCTCAGACAAGGCTCAACACACCAGGTAGACCAACCGCACTAAAAGTTGGCCTTAATGCAGTCACCCACACTGAGCAGCAGCGTAAGTTATTGAACCAGCGATTTCGAACTCCATACCAGCTGAAGTGCAGGCAGCGGGCCCAGCAGATGAACCTGTAAGTACTCCTCAATGTTCCATGGATCTCTGGTTCGACCATCGAACCAAATATCATCATGTGCCAGTTATCCAGTAACCAACCGCCCTTGCGTACTTCAACCTGTGTTAAGAGATAAGTGTCAACTTTAATACAACTCAACCTAATAACTTATGAATGGGTCGTTACGGGTTATGTTCTATATCTAATGGGTATTTTCAGAATATGATCCGGAGAAGGAGTTGAGCGTGTCTCTAAGTGTTTCTTTAATGCATAGAACCTCTTGAGTCTCTTTATTTAAGAATAAATATTTATTATTCTGACAATATATATTTGTAATTATAGTCAACGTGTTAACTATTTACGGAGTATATACATATAGTTTTTTTCAACAAAGTGTATTACGGGTCAACCTTGCCTAATTTAACCCGTACAAAGAGAATACTTGTTTTGACGTGTTTTTCACCATTCAGAGTTTCGGACCATGTGCAACAACATTAACCAGATAACGTCATACAGTCTTGTGTTTATACCTCTTGTGAGTCTTGGTGTCGAGAACTTGATCTTTGAATGTAGTTGAACCCCAAGTGGTTTTATGTTCAGGAACCGCAAAAATTTCCTTCAACCCATATGGTATTCCATGAAGTGGACCTATCATTTCCATAAATTCCAATTAAGACTAAAGCTACAAAAGAATCTCATGTCTTGACTTAAAGGTGAACCTATAATGACTCTTAACCCAAATGTTCAACCTACCATTTTTCCACCTTAATGACATCTTAATTACTGCATTTCAGTACCTAATTCGACCCCTTGTGCTAGTAGTTGATCTGCATGTTTTGCTTTCTTAGAGGCAAGATCCTCGATGACGGTTATCACCGCTTCCAACACAAGATTGTACCTGCGGTATTATCAAAGCAACCATCGCATAAAAAGAACATCTTCTTTGCAAAATTACATAAAAGAAGTTAAAAAACATCTTTCTTGCAAAGTTACCTTTTTAGTCTCTTCAGAAATATCCCAGTAAGCTCCTCTGACGAAATCTGTTTCGTTCTTACAAGATGTCCAAGTTCAAGAATCTATTTCGCAAAGCCATAAATGAGGATCAAACTTTGCGCATTCACATTTACCGACGGTTGGATTCACATTGGTGACGGTTAACTTACAGTCATGAAGGCAACATCTTCTTCATTTTCAGGCCTTGTAACACCAGATACTGAAGGGTAGTTAAACCTCTTAGCATCATCATGTCTTTCTTCCTGTTTCCACTTGGAACTGCTAGTGAAGGATGGTAATGCAATCCCCTGTCGGTTCTCGCGAATATCTTCCTATTATCTTCAAAAATAGGAATATTGAGCTCTTTTGGCACCCTTCTCAATTTCGAGCATTTAGATTTAAACAAAATAGTATACACATTCTAGAATGTACACATCAACATTGCAGAGTGACATTATTATCCCTATGATAGAGAGCAGAGGCTGCAAAGCCATAAATAAAGGATCACGACACAAAGTACTCATAGGCCTAACATTGCTCTAAGGACCATGTCAAAGCAATAAATGTGAAAAAACCGACAAACCATAGTGATCATTTATGTAATTTACTCAAAATAATAATATAAAGCAACTAAAAGGCCGTTTTAGTTGGGTTACCATGCCACTATTTAAGCACCCACCATTGTTGTACATTTTATGAATCTATCTTGTCTAATGGGTACAATTGAGAGTAAAACACAATAAATAAATAAAAGCTTTTGAGTACAATTAACTTGCAAAATGGGTAATTTCGTGAATTTATCATGCCTAACAGGTCAAACGGAAAAATTGAACATATATAAAGTTACCGGTGGTGGATTTTGAACTTGTGGATCAGGTTCCTCAACTTGGGGAAACCTTCATACCCGAGAATGTAATAGCAGGATCCTTAGTTGGGGAAGCTTCAAAACGGTCCTCAAATTTCGAGAGAGGGATCCTGCATATTGGCAGGACTTTCAGCTCCACAACATATTTTGAAGTGGGACCCAATTCGAGCAATCACATATGTGCATTCCAGATTTCCACAAGTCACTGCATCATCAAATATAGTTGTATGCATACATCAATAGAATATTTACATAAATGGAAAAGTTTAGAGTTGGGAAGACGGATCAAAATGGGTCGAGCTGAAACAGGTATTTTTCAAAATGGATTACAACAGGCTGTGTTGACTATTTATTATTTTATGTGTTAAATATCATTAAAAGGTAAATAGTCTTACGATAATAACCCAAAAAGTCTTTGAATTTAAATATTTAGGAGGTCGTATGCAATTAGAATAGACATTCGAAAAATTTGAACCGTTTGACCCATTCCCCTTTTAGCTAATTTTTTTATTCATTTGAGACGATACAACCCAAATCGACTCACTTATACGTAACTGGGTCATATTGTTACCTACAATAATTCTTTATACGGTGAAGTGCAAATTCACATGACAATAGCAGCCTTACCTGACTTTATACCATATGTTAGTTGTAGCCACTTATTTGTAAAGAGTTGTAATACAGGAACAGTCACCACCCTTTGATCAGGATGAATGTGGGAGATTATGATGACTCACGCCTTTTGCGCATTTACAATGATAAAATTACACTCAGATTGATTGAACTGGATCTCTAACTGATCTATCTCAAGTGGAGAGGATAGTTGTGATAAGAGTGACAATGTAATTTGGGTAGGTGCATGGGGCTTAACAATCTGTTCATGAAAAGCTACTGATGTAAGAAGGACCATTCTAAGGGGACTCACAAGTCACAAGATCATTGTCATACCTACAAACAATAGTAGATTTGATGTTTTTAGTTACTAACAGAAGAGGCGAATAAGATTTTGAATAAATATAAATACTTTCCATTAAAAACTACAACAGTTTAGAAACATGATAGCACAACTATTCTACTACCTACATGATGAGTTGTTAGCAATCTAAACACAACTTAGTTAATCAAACTCACAATCTTAAAAAACAACTAAGCTAAATTTATAAAACAACTAACAAATCTAAGAAACAATAATTCATAATGGCAAGTTTAGACATCTTCACATCCAATCTAATCACACAACTCACACGATTCCGCAAACTGATAAAAGGAACCATGAAAATTAAAGCATCAAGATGTAAAAGCGACAAAACAAACAATATAATGTGACTCGCAAATTACAAATAAAACTTACCCTTTCGGACCAGCAAATTCATAATCTTTAGGGGTAGATAACCTTGTAATCTCACCACACACCCGAAAGTGCCTCGAGAGTAGTCCTAAGATGCAGCATACCAACAAAATACATTTTTCTTTAGCAAATTCATCGATATTGAAAGCATTATTGCAAAGTGTAGTATAAGGAAGATACACTATCAAAATTATCATTAGCACCAAATCAAATCCCTAATAAATACGGACTGTCTTCTGGAAGATCAGTGTCGTATTTTAATAACTAAACCTAATTTAGAACTACCAATCCTTTCACTCTCTAACGTTCTTCCTTGCCATCTTTGTTAATTAAATTACAGTTTCAATAAAACCCTAAATTTTTTCATTCATATTAAAACAAAATTAACAGAAAAATCACAAACCCTTTTAAAATACAAAAAGCCTATATATATCAATTTCAAACAAAATCAAGAATTTACACATTAAAAATCATACCTTTAGGAAGAGTTTTTGTTCTTTCTTAACTAAATCATCATCGGAAGCACTGCATGAAACATATTTTCTTCAATTCGTTTTCAAATCGCCTAATATTTTATTTTAGGGTTCGACTTTTTGAGTTAAAAGTGTTGGAAACATGGAATTGTGGCTCGACTGGAATGTTCATATGGTTGGATGGTTTTGTTTTTCTATGTTTCAGTTTTAACCCTTAATTATCTTGTATAGTACTCCGCTTTTTTTAAGTTTTAGTATTTTATATTTTTGGCACATATACTTTTCTACTCAATTTACTCAAAAACGAATTTTAATAAAATTTTTTTCCTAAATTAAGAAATATCTAGGGTCTATTATCAAATATCTTTAAAAGAAAAATATTAATAATGATAAAAATATTACCAAATAAAGTATGATTTGATTTTTTTAAGAAAAAGTCCCCACCATGGATTTTATTTTATTATATAAAAGATTTGATCAATAATATTTTTAGTATTCTCTATTTCTCTCTGATTTCTACTACAAAGATAAAGTTACACGACTTGAAGCGGAACGAAATTTGTTAGAAAGAATATCATTTTTTTTTCTTCAATAAGGAGCTTCAAGGTGTTAACTCGAGACTCGAGACTTATAAATGACGTGCTCACATGTTTGGAGAGTAAAATAAAGAACTATTAGTCATTGACGGAACTAAGGGTTTCGCGATGTCACAGGACACCGATGAAATTTGTTTCGCAAGTGTGAATTTTTCCAAAAAACCTCGCTTTTGTCTGAATGCACCAGGTACCCAAAAACTTGTATCTGCTATTATGGTTTAAAATTATTTATGCACCCGGTCCGTTTTAGTCGTGGTTCCTTGGCTTGAGCACGTGTAGGTTCCTTCAGACTAAGCAAATGATATCCTTCGAGTCTACACATATGACAAACACGTGTGACTCGGTTTGGGTTTGATCTCAAGACCAAGCTTCGGCTGGAGAGTAAGTTACGGGTATAGGCCAAACGGGTAAGTAATGAATGTGAGGTAAATGCGTGTAAAATTAGTTGGTTGAACATTGAATGAGATTATGGTGTTTACATAACCCCAACTACTGTACCTGACAACATGGGGATGAAGCGAGCCGAGCTATGCCTAGCTTAGGTGTTAGGCGTCAGTCCACATAGAAAACAATATCCCGCATATGTGGGTTAGGCGGCTCAGGTATATATGGTCTTTGGTAAAGAGATCTCCTAAGGTAAAGGAGTGCTTACCTCTATTGTGGTCGTCCGGCATGTGTTCCTTCGAATCAACATCCTTCAGACACGTGAAACACTTGTCATCCGACTCATGTCCTTCGGTCATATACACCAACATCGAGCTTACATTTTTATACATAGCAACTGATGAAAGTCTTAGGAAAACGAGTACTAAAATTGTGCACCTCACCCAATTTTTAAGATAGCAAAGAGAACAAATAACAAACCACTTAATATTTTCTATGTTTTTTTTCTTTTTCTCATATCTTAAACACACAAACAAAGCATACACATGCCATTTCCAAAAATATCATAAAGCGGTACAGATTTATTCATGGAAAAGTGATTGGGAGGCCTAAAATATGTGCTTAAATTTATGCCTAAACCAAAGTGAATGTTTATTTAAGTTTATATAAGTCAGTCGTCAATTAATAAACTTTTTGATGTTTTAATGGACATATTTTCACAACGTATAAATCTTTTATAACTTTATGGTTATTCAAAATAACACACTATTGAGTTATGAAAGTGTTTAATAATATAAACTTCTTCATTTCATACGTAAATTTTATTGAGCTAAGGTTTAAAAATATAGTATCTGAGTTCTAAGAAAAACGAGTATTATCAGCGTGGATTCTATATAATCATGACACTTTGAAACTAAAATATTATAATAGTAAATTGCGAAAGTCGTCATTGTGATTTGGCCAAAATGTAGTTGAGTACTTATCGTTTCGAAATTGCAGGCGGCTTCTGTGTGAGAAATTAAGTTTGGGTTTATTTTCGTTCTTGTTAAAATAACTAAATTACACTCATCTTCTTTTGTCTTAGATATTCCACTTGAGTTTACCATCGTTTAATCAAATTTCATATACTCGTCGTATCTAAGAATATCCACACACAAAAATGTAAAAGACAACCTAGATTGTTTACTACTGTATCTCCAAAATGAACCCGAAAAATACAAAGAGAAAGAAGATGAGGACAATTTAGTCATTTTTTTTAAACGAAAATGAACCTAAAGTTTCTTACAAGAGAGGTCGTCTCCAATTTCAAAACCATAAAAACCGTGCTTACATTTTGTGTAACAAGGACATTTTTTGCAATTTACTCATTTATAACTTAATAATTAGTGTGGAAACATTCTCAAACAGATTTTTTTTTCATAAGATAAATCATGATAGGTTTCTTTCTTTTTGTTCTTTCGTTATTATTCTTGAACTTCACTTTCGTTGGGTATCATGTGTCTCCTGGAAATTGACATAAGGAGTTGAGATGTTTATGGTTACGCACTTTGATTTTGATGGCTAATCTGATTTAAATATCATATCAAGTTATAGCATTTTTGTCTATCTTTTTTTATATACATATATTTAAAATAATTTTATAATTATAGTACTACCATATATTTGATGTAAATAAACTAAACATGAGATATAAGTTAATTTTGAAGTTTCATGCACGTACGGTTATGACTTATGACATACGCATGTTTAACCTAGAGACTATACGTGTTTTTATATGTTATAACTTATACCCCTGTACATAAAAGAGGTTTTTTTTTATAAACGTTAATTTAATTTTATAGCAATATTTACAGGTTGTTCAATTTACAAAATTGAAGTTCACACATTGTTTATTATTTGCATATCTCAATAACATGAGCTTCAGCCTTATATTTATATTTCACAAGGATGGAACTAGAACTAAAAGGAACAAGGTGCACACAAAATTTTAAATCATAACAGTAGATACAAGTTTTTAGGATCACATGCCTTTAGATAAAAGTTGTTTTTTTTTTTTTTTTTAATTAACACTATCGAGTATATCATCCTCTTACTATATGTTTTGGACTTGATTGTAAATTGTATAAAACAATTAGAATATAATGTTATTTTATGATTAAGTTCAAAAGTAAAAAATCATAAAAAAAATTTAGTGATTGTTTTAAAGTATATTTAGTTCTTTTTTTGTTTAAGTTTAAAAGTTAAAAAAATAATAATAAAATAAAAATAAAAATCATATAAACGTTATTTTACGAATATAACGTTCTTTTTTTGTTTTTGTTTTTCTTTTGCACATTGCATTTTATGCATTTTGATTATTTTAAGGGTTTTTCTAACATGTGCCTTTAGGCACATAATAAAAAGTGGACCTTTATGTCCTTTTTACTCAGGGATTCACAAAAAATATCTTTTTAATTTGAAAAATGACAAGAATCTAAAAAAAATGACACAAAAACCCACTCTTATCATGTGACTAAGGGCACAAGTTAAAAAATATATAGCCTTTACAACGAAGAAAAAATAGTATTTAGTACATGCGTTTTAATAAAATGTACTGTATTTCATACTATTTAACGCTAAATTATGGTGACGAAATCCTCTAATTTCGATAAGGGTACTGTTAACCGGACGGTCCCTGGCCCACCTGGGACCCACCCACTGTCCCCTTTGTCCCCCCTATGTTCCCCACTTTATTCCAGTACAGTACAGCTTTTTGTCAGTTTCTGTTCCGTATTTTTGACAGTTTTAAGTGTTTGACATATTAAACTTTATATTTTCTGTTCCGCACTTTCAGGTTTATAGCTTTTTAATATAAATAAAATTATAAAAAAAAATAAAATAAAAAAAATAAATAAATAAAAAAGGGGGGGTCCGGCTAACAAAAATGGGTACCGTTCGGTTATCCCATCCCTTTCGATAATACAGGTAGGGCTTCCTAAACATATACATCCTTATCATTGTCAAATCGAAGAGAAGACAGAAGTATATTGGAGTAGTACTGTAGTAAGGTACCAAACGCAGCCACCACCACATGAAAAAGAAGGTCGGCCACAGCCAAGAAGCACCATAAACACAACAAACATCAATAATGTCATCATTATTGTGCTTCTTACTTTAGCTACCGTCTTTACTTCTCTTCGTCATTACTTTTTTAACATTTTATACCAACACATTTAATTACTGTAGTTAAAAGCCTGTAATTATCAGATATTAACTCTTTTCATAAATCATTGCATTTTTACTTTTTATGTAAAGAAAAACTTTTCTTAGCTAATAAATGTTCATGTCAAGGGCGAAAGGTAGCATTGAAGTACATATATAAAAGATACAACTCTTGTGTGAGAATATTCGTTTATTCGTTTTTCTATCTTGTGCCTTAGGGCACAAAATAAGAAGAACAAAAAATACACAAAAAATACGAGTAATCCACAAAAATAGATTTAGGTATTCATAAAATATGTATTTTTTGTGCGTCATTTAGTACTTTTTGTCCTTCTTATCTTGTACCCTAGAGCACAAGATGAAGATAGAAAAACCCTTCTTTTATTTCTCAAACTCATACTTTTCGAGCATGATTGTTACACAATTGTTGGTTTGTGCTCGTTACATAGTCATTTATACGGCTAAAAAATACATGAGCTTATCGAGGGCAGACAAATATACACAGAGGGTATGTTTATTATGTATTTAATATATATATGTCGTGTATATTTATTAAATATATAATATGTTTCACGAAATGTATTTAACAGTTGTTAGTTTATCCATTAGACGTTTTATATAAGTAACTAATACATGTTAAATACAAGAGACAGAGTTAAGTGTTCGAAACCAAACCCTTAGACCTCCTCCCTTTGTGGCCGGCCATGGGAAGGTTAGGGGGTGTTGGTTGTCAATTTTGGAACTTGAGTAGGTGACTAACTAAAACTTGGTGGACAATTTTGGGTGCTATATGAACACGCTTACCCCTCCCTCATTCCATTTGATCGATACACACACAAACCCTAATCGAAACCTTAAAGGTCTCGACTTCCCTCTCCTCTAGCTCGGCACTAAAACCCTAACCGAGATTCATATATCTCGGACCTTCTTGATCCCTTGCTTGGCTAAAATACAAACCCCAATTAAGGTTTCAAGTTTATCTTCCTTCCTTCTTTAGGCCATTCGAACGTATCCCACTTAGGGTTTCATTTGGTTTTGAAGCAAGAACAAGAATACGTTGTGTTAGTTTGTTATTTGTGAAGCAAGCACTTGCATCCCAACGTATTACATAGACGTGCAGTGTGTGCAATCGTTAGAGGTGGTAAATAATCACTTTGGTTTCAAGAATCAAGATCAAGAACTCGTCAATTGTTTAGTAACTCAATTGACAAAAGGTTAGTAAAATTATGTGTCAATTTTATGTGTTAATTCATACTCCCTCCTTCTCAAAATTATTGTCCGGAGACAATAAACACAAAGTTTAATAAAAATGGGGCCACTTTTATTTTGAACCACTCAAATAGAATAATCCCCCACTAGATTCTCTAGTTTTTACTTTAAAAGGAAAGTGGACAATTAATTTGAGACATCTCAAAAAGGAAATATGGACTATTATTATGAGACGGGGGGAGTAACATTAAACTACATCCATTTGTTGCGTACTCATAGTAAATGGTTCACTAGATTTTAAAATCCCAACAACAACTATGTTACGTGAAGCTTTTATGGGCCTTTTAATATAAGGTTAGTCACTGTGGAGATGTTGGACCACCAGATGGGGTATCACCACGCGAAGTCCCTAATTGCAGCAAACAACCATTGCGCACGATGGTAGGATTTTTGCAAGTTTTTTGGTGATCTCAAACACCAAATCGGTTCCAAGGCTAAACCAAACTAACAGTCGATTTTGTAGGACCCCCAACAGCTAGTTGACAGATTATTTAAAAAAATAATTAAACTTTATCATTTTATTTACTTATAAATATCTTCATACCTCATCATTTTTATAAATAACTTCTTACAACTTTTTACTCGGTATAGACACAACCCAAACAAAATATTTATCATTTCTCATTATCCAAATGCATGCTGAAACATTCATGTTCACAGACTCATTGTAAGAAGAAAAAGTTAATAGTAGAAACTTGTTATTTTTAATAAGAGCGACATTGTTTATTAAAAATAAATGAAAAGGTGAAAGTTTGGAAGGTATAAGAACAATGTGGGTAAAGATCGTTTAATCACCGCTTCTTATAGCGAGCATCCGATGTACGATGTACGATGAATATATATATATATATATATATATATATATATATATATATATATATATATATATATATATATATATATATATATATATATATATGTATATTCCAGAAGAGATTTCGAATGAGTCAATAACTATTCACAAGCATAGTTGAAGATGTAACTAATCATTGTGAATTATTTCGTAATAATATTAATTGTACCAGAAGAGAAGGCATTTCAACATTGACGAAGTGCATTCATCAATTAAGATACGACACCGTTTCTGATGCCTTTGATGAATATTTGCAAATGGGAGCAACAACTTCCGATGATTCTATTGAGTATTTTTGTAAGTCTTTTATGGACATATATGGAGCACAGTATTTCCAACACTGAAGTGGAAAAACTTTATCGGTTTCACGAAGAAAAGCACGGGTTTTTGGGAATGTAAAGAAGCCTTGATTGTACGGACTAGGAGTGTTTGTGTTAATACAAATATCGCCTAAAAACGTTATTTATATTTTACGATCTTTGATAAGTTTTGTTAATAACAAAGTATGAACTTTAGCTAAAAGTAAATTATCACTTTGAGTGTTTAAGTCTTGTTTAACTAATGTTTACATTTCCTTTTAAACTAAACATTGGTTTTATTTCTTAAATTATAAATAGTCACATCACATTTATGGCAAGTTTTGTCATTATGTATTTATGGCAAGTTATGTGTTTGACTTGCTTTCATGTTGCTTGCAAGAATCATGTTTGACTTACTTTAAGTGATGTGACATTGTTTGGTTGCTAGAAGTTATGTGACAAGACATTGTTTGGTTTGGGAAGTTATTTCAAAAACATACTGCAGACCCGGAGGTACCCTGGGGGTACACGGGCGGAACCCATCTGAGGGTTCCGCCTGATCCGCCAAGCTTGCAGTTTGGTTTGCTATAAATACCAAACCATTTGTTTGTTTTGTGTAACTCTTTAGGATAGATTTTCACATATTCTCTAAACTAACTCAGTAACCCTTGACTTGTGTGATTCTCTTATGTAGCAAGGATTTCCACAAGATCATTCAAGAAGTTACAAGCTTCAACTCTAAAGTTGCAAGTCTTGGTAGCTTGGTCATGTATAAGCTTTGGTAGTTTATACTTCATTTGTGTCATGTATGTAGAAGTTGTTGGTTAGTATTTTAGGCCTCAAAATACGTAGTATGTTGGGAGTTATTGTACCCTAGTAAAAGAACTAACGGGAGTGGTTGTACCCTTGGTAAAGAACTCGACATCTAGCTTTGTGTCGGTAAAAGTGTAAGCGACGAGTGGGAGTGGTTGTACCCTTGTAAAAGAACTCGACATCTAGCTTTGTGTCGGTAAAAGTATAAGCGACGTGTAAGGTTTTCTCCGCCAGGAGCTTGTTGATTAGTGTTTATAACTCTCGAGTTGGAAACTCGGGGCGTGGATGTAGGGCAAGGAAAAAGAGTCCTTGTAGCCGAACCACGATAAACAATCGTGTTGTGGTTTGATCGTTTCTTTCTCTATCTTTGCTTATTGCATGTTATTGTTTAGTTAGAATCGTTAACCACATATATAGCTTTTCAAAGAAGTAAAACAATTAAAGTTATCTTTAAGTTTTCAAACAAGTGTAAAAGCTTTTCAAAGAACTAAACAAGCAAAGTTAGGATCATCACAAGTAAAGCTTTTCAAAGTAAGAAACAAGTATAATTAAAATTGATACTTACACTAAAAGCTTTTGAAAGAAATAAACATATAATGGTGTGTTTATATTGTTGAGCAAACATAAAGTTATTAAAGGATTTTTATGTTAAAAAGGATTTTAAAAAGAGGTAAACTATTCAACCCCCCTTCTAGTTTTTCACAATTGGCATCAGGAGCTACGTTACCCAAGTTCCTTAAAATAAACTGTATTTTAAAACTTGGATCGATCCATGGATTTTGAAAATCTCAAAGAAGGGCAACCTATTCAAAACCCACCACTATTTAAAAAAAAAAAAAAAAAAAAAAAAAAAAAAAAAAAAAAGAAAGCATGCTTAAATGGAAAAGTAAATTTGAAAACCAAGATGATCAATTTGATCTCACATTTAAGTTAGAGGTCTTAGAAAAATTAATTGATAAACATTTAGTTGAGATTAATACATGTACTACTAGTTTAAATGTTTTAAATGAAGGTGTAAGTGAAGATGACTTCTCATGTCGAGCTCTTTGGTGGACTTGCTTGTGATTCATGGACTAACACGGATGAAGATGTTGCCAACCATCCGGTTTGTGATTCTCTCTTAGCTAAATCACCAAGCAAGGTACATTTTGAAACCAAACATGTTTGCTTTGACACATTTATCCTAGAGTTTTCTAAAATAGAAAATGAGTCTAAACTTTCATGCAACATGGACCTAAAAACTATCTTTAACAATGAAACTTCAAGATCTTGTGTAAACACTTTTGAAAATGAAATCATGTTAGAAGATAAGATGTCTAGACTTGAGAGTCATGTTGAAATTGATTTAGAATGTAAAGTATGTCTAGAGTACAAACATGAAATTCTAAAACAAAATGAAAAAGGAAAAATGCTTCCTAAATTTGAAGAAAGTTCAAAAACTCTTGAAAGTTGTTTGAAGAATCAAAGATCATTTAGAGATAGAACCGGATTAGGATTTAACTCTAATAAATCATCAACAAGTAAAACAAAACATGTTGTGTTTGTGAATCCTAAGAGTGTATTGTAGAAATTACTCCAGCTCTAATAGGAACACATGATAAAGGGATAAAATATCATGGTCAATACTTTTATGTGTCTTTCTAACTTTCTTGGATTTATAAGAAGTTGTGTTTAGCCTCTCTACGTATCAAGATTATTTGCTTTATGTTTTTCTTCTTGATGGCTAATCTATGGAGCTTAAAAGGTAAACATCTCTTCAACTTACCTTTTAAATGTTTCTTGTTGATTAACAGTATGATTTGTCATAAGTATTAGTAGTAGTCTTTACTATAAGGTGTCTATGATTGTGTGAGTAACAATAAGGATTAGATCCTTCATAGGTAAAGTAGTTTGATACTACTTCTAGTAGGAGATATAAGGTGTCTTGCCTCGTTTAATCTTTCGGGAAAATACACGAGTAACTCTTGAGTAAGTCTCACTTAATTCTTATCTACAAGTGAGTGAACTAAGAACTTCTTAAGTGATAAGACAACCAACACTTTTGTGATGCTTGCAAATCTAGCAAAACTAAAACATTTCACAAACACTTGTAGTACAAAAGTCTTTTGGTATTATACCCTAAATTTTCAATAGCATCCTAAGTCCAATCATTCTTTTGCTAAAAGCTTTACGAAAGACACACAAAGTAAAATAAATCAGTTGAATTTTATTTGAATGATTGGGAGAAAATGATTTATTAAACTTCTAGGATGTGAACATCAAATTCGACCCATAGTCTTATGATGTTGCATATCTTAGACATTTACACTTATGAGGTCTTAAGAAAATAAACCCAAAGAGTCGAGGAATCATTAAGTTTAAAATTCAATGAAAGACCACCTCCTTCTAAGTTCTCATCTTTGGTAGATGATGACTTAGTCGAAAGCCCAACATTGATAAGACAAGTATGTCAAGATCAATAACAAGGAAGATGGACTATTAAAAATTGAAAAACAACATCCTTTCGTCTTGTATAAAACATTGAGTCAAGCAATATCAACAAGGTCATAAAAACCTGAAACATGGGTCATAATAGTAATTGAAACAAATTAATAAAAAGTGTTTTTGAACATTAGTGTAAAGCAATTACTAAAACAAAATAGACTTTCAAAATAGAAAAGAATGTTAATCTTTGAAAGACTATTTATTTACCTAAGCAAGCTCCAAAAGTAAGGGATAATCACTCAAAAACATTCCTAGTTATTCACTTGTTCACAATGATTAAGTCCTTTATGACTTATCAAGAATGAGATTAGTAAATCTGTAGGTAGAGCTAAACATAGAGATATGTTTGGAAGTATACTTGTTCTTACAACAAATGTAACCCAACATTATGTTTAGTGCTTGTCTATGTGCTCGGTTTTAGAGAAGATCCTTAAACAACTCTTTCGAAAGAGCTTGCTTGGATTCATTTAGAAGTACTACACCACTAGGATTATGGTGTCCCAAAAGAATGGGATTAGAAACCATAGTGTATGCCAAATAGAATTGCATCGGTAATAAGTTGATAAGAAAAGCACAAGTGGTACTTGCACTTTTAATACTTACTTACCCAATGATTCTCCAAAACGCTGAAGGATCTCATTTGAGAATTTAATGAAGAAGCACATCAACAAGCTCCGCTTGAACAAGTTAATTCTTATCGACAAAGGAATTTCTTCATCAACAATGTTATCTCATCAACAAAGGATGCATCGACTTCAGCAACTATTTAAATCATCACAGTCTTTACAGACATATTATGATCCATCATCATCGTCTTGTTAAAATTGTTCATTGAGGAACATCTTAACTAAGAAGGTTTTTCTACGTTAATCAATCCATCAAACATTTTCGCTAAACCCCTTGAATGTGAAACATTCATCATTCCTAGGCTTAGTCATACACAATAAGACTTAAAATCTTAGGTTTGAACATTAGGATAAAACCACAAAAATCAAGACAATCCCTTTTTGATTTTTCCTGCAGACACCCACGGCACCCTCAGACCATACGGGCGGAACCCATTTTTTGGTTCCGCCTGGTCCGTCGATTCCACATATTGTTTTTACTCTAAATTTCAAAACCAAACACCCTCCTCATTTAGTCATTTACCTTCAAACTATCATTACCCTCTCAAAAACACATAACCATACGAATTTTAGGGCTTCTAATCCAATCTCTTCCAATCCAACTAACTTTGTAAGTATTCCAATCACAACTACATTTTTAATTTAATCATAACATTTTTGCTTACAATCATTAACTAGAATCCTAGGGCTTTTGCATAAAAACTTCATGATTCATGAAAAACTTGGTGGCTAGTCAATTATGTATTCCATTAAGTTAAGAAATGTATCTTTTCATTGTTACCTTAATTTACCAAACACACCAAGAGCATTATTTTTCTAATTGCAACATGATTCATCACCACATTGTTAAAACAAATGAAAAACATCATTTAAACATCACTTGCATACTATCTCTTGAATGCTAAAGGGGATACATAACTAATATGTATTTTTGGGTACATTCAATCGAAGACACATTCAATTAGGAGAGTGTTGGTTATCTTTTGTTTTTACAACAAAATTTGCATAACAAAACGATTTGGGAATCAAAATGAGTCAAGATAACCATGTCTTCACATTGCCTTGCATATAAGAATATATTAGAACATCCTCGTTGTTAAAGGTCATTAACATACAATTTTATGTTTTCTAGGAATCAACATGCCTCCCGCAAACAAATCTGATCACAAAGAAACCCTTAAATACATGCCCAAACACCATATGACCAAAGGTCTCAACCCGGTTCAAGTAGAAACCTTTAAGGCATTAGAAAATCGCTATGTTCACGAAGGTAGAACCATTGATCCATCCTTTCTAGAAGGAACTTCTATTCGCCAAAACTTTGCCGCAATTCACTTTGATTGTCTCCTTGATATAGATGAGCCCATTTGTCCTAGGTTCATCTTGGAATTTTATGCAACCGTAAACCTTTCCTCATGTGCCGGTGGTAGGATCTCATTAAACTTCACAACCAATCAAATATCACATGATATAGATTTAAAAGACTTAGCTATAATTCTTGGCGTACCAAATGAGGGAACTTGCCTCTACACGGATAAGTGGCCCATTTCAAGTCTTGATACTATTGATCGTTTTTATCCATACGATACACCTCTTGCTAGTAAGGAAACTATTAAGGAACACCTCTTTGTTAGAACCTCTACCACTAGGGTGAACCGTTCGGGGAATACTATAGATAAAGATCCTTTTGGTATGGAGCTCAATGAGCTTAAACCGCAATTTAAGAAATGGGAAGAAATTCTTAGGGCTAACGTCATAAGTACCATAGGAAATAGAGATCACATCAACACATGTCTTTGCTATATGCTCTATAGCATTTCAACCGGTCAACCCTTCAACTTGGCCTACTACCTATCCAAAAGAATGGCCGACATATCCTTAGTTGGAACAACCGCTCTTCCCTACGGTATGCTTCTTACTCGCCTCTTTAGAGGAATCTCACCCATTTCTCCTAACGAAGATGAAATACGCCTTGACTATTTTCTAGTTCCTCACACCTTCTTTCCTCTAAGTGATAAACGAGTTTTCAAAAATAAGGGCAAACGCACTCGCTCACCTTCACCTTCATCATCATCCGACATGAGCGATGACGATAATCTTCCTAATTCGAAGCTACCTCCTTTGGAATATCTTCAAACTCTCCCCATCATTGACAATGCTTCCGAAGAATTCAAGCAAACCAAAGGAATGTTCAAGTGTTTTGGAAGGTACCTAAACAAGCTCAAAAAGAAGATTAACCGGTTGTGAGAATATTAAGGAGCGTTTGTCTTACGTGTGCTTTAGAAGCGTCTTTGTGTTAAAACTATGTGAATTATGTGATTTGTATTACTTCTCATATTCATGTCTTATTACGTTTGATGGATTATGTTTTGTATGCTCTTTTATGATTAATGACAATATTGGTGGTATGTGTCAATTTCATGCTTATGGTAAAATTCACTAAGTTAAGTGAAAATCGTTAGCCCCCGGTCAAAGTCCTAAGAGATGAATGTCTATATGCCCAATTTTTGCATTTCCTAATCTGTTATATAGTAAATTTTCATTTCCAAGAGTTTTCGAAAATTTTGAAAATCGTTTCGCGGGTCAAAAACGCGGACTGTGAAGTTTTTCAGGCCTGGCGGATCCGGCGGATCCCAAAACAGGGTTCCGCCTGTGTATTCTCAGGGTGCCGCCAGTACCTGCAGAAAATTTGTGAATACTTTTCTTAAGAACATAACTTGTAAAGTGTCAAATCATTATCCCAAGTGAGAAACATCTTTCATTAACACCAACAACCATATTGGAACAAACCTCACTCACTAAAACAATTAGGAAGTCACTTCCCGCCAAAATTCAAATTCAAAACATAACTACCCAAAGGAACCCTTTTAAAGGATCCTTCAAACCTTTGATACATTTTCAACCAAACCACTTCCCATGATCACGAAGCATTGAGTGCTTAGGTTGGTCTTTCACTCCATCCTATTCATTGGATTGACCTCAAATGATGTGACATGGTCATGAAAATCATTTGACTCCTCAATCTTTGAATAGTAAAACATCAAATCCAAACACTATTTCAACACCTTTCTCATCCTATAAAATTGAAAGCTCCACAACAATTCAAATCATACCATCACCAATCAAGACTTCTTCTCTCAAACACCAAAACCAAAACCTTTGAAATGACCAAATCCAACACCTCATCCGAGTCATCAAAATCATGTGCTAAAACCACTAGGATTAGTGTGAAAACTTGTTGCTTCAACAAAACCACCAAGTCAAGCTCATCATCATCAAGTGATGCCGCACTAAACATCTCTTCACCTATCCAAGATTTTCTTAACCTTACTACCTCAACTACACCCTCAACACCTTGTAATACCAATGTGATCACCATTCAAGATTTGCTCAATCTTGCCACTCCACCACCTTCTCCACCACTTTGCAACTCAAACCTAGCCTCTAATCCATCACCAACTAAACTTTTGAATGTGTCAACCTCACCTTCCCAACAAGCTTTTAAATCAAAAACTTCTTCACCTCAATCACTAACACTTACACCAATGGAACTTTTCCATACACCACCAACATCACCAACACCCAATTTGGAAACTTTTGATGATTTATCATCAAGTCCACCATCCTTCTCACTTTTTGGCACCATTGCTCAAATGGAAACACAACAACAACATAATGAGCAACTCAATGATGAACCTCGTTACCCATCTACGGTAGAACGGTTGGCTTACCGTTATGCTAGACCAACTATTTTTCCAAATGACCAAGGTCATACCCACTCACATTCATTTGTGTTTCATCCTATTTACAAAAACCTTTATGGTGATCCTTACGGAGAACCAAGTTTCTGTCACCTAGTTCAACCACAACAACAACAACAACAACCATCACCACAAGAACCTCCAAACACAAATGAGGAAATTAACACTCATTTAAGCCACCTCAATGCCTTCAAACGAATGGTTGATTCTCAAATCAACCATGTTATGGAATTCAATACGGCATTACACTCAACAAGTGAAGGAAGCAAAAACACTTCTCAACCATCCACCTTTGCTCCTTCAAGTTCAACCCATCCACCACCAACAAATCAAACCTCTCTTCCACCAAACTTTCCCCGCCATGATTGCGGACATTGCGAAAGAACCGCTCGCATTAGTGAAAGATGTCGAACGGAACTTCGCGAGTTAACCGAAGAAATGAGGTTTATTCTAAACCACATTTTGGATCATCTACAATCCTTGTCTCATCCACCACAACCTTAGAGTCTCCAAAATGAAACAAAACCGTTTCGTTTGGAAAAAGTCCCCATTTTTACCAACAAAGCAAAACCAAGTCACCTCCTCACATCTCCAAATAAAACCCGCTACAACCCTCAATCCACATTTTCATCCCTAAACAACCCAATCCTTGTTTTTGGATAATGTTTCTCATTAAAGAAAATGATGATTTCCTTGTAGCATTTTATGTTCTTAGTTTATTTTTTAGTTTGTCTTTGTAGGATGTTGTCATCTTAATTTTGTGTCTTTGACTCTCTAAGAGTCAAAATTTTACAATTTAAATGAAATTAATTCTACAACAAGGTTTGAAGGGTTTGTTGACCATTTAGGTATAATGAGTGAACTATACCTTGATATGGTACCATACATAAATCTTGTGCTAACCTCTCTTTTTGTAGGTTCATTATTCATGTTTTCCTTCCTTGAAAACTCCATTTAGGGGAGTAACATTCAAGGGGGAGCATGAGTCTTGCTTTATTCCGCTTCACAACTCTTAGTTGTGTTTTTAAACATGAAATGCTTTCATGACTTATCTTGTGCGGAAACTAACTTTTCTTTTGTAGGTTCAAAATCCATGTCTCCTCTCTTGGCACTCCATTTAGGGGGAGTATCAACCAAGGGGGAGCATGCCTATAATTCCGCTTCGCTACTCTTCTTTTTGTTTCGACAAAAAGGGGGAGAATTTATATGAAACTTGCTCTATTATTTTAAACTTCCGCGTAGCTAACTCTTTGCAAAAACAAGTTTCATTACTAACTTTATAAGACTTAACACTAAATCTTATGACTTAATTTTAAATAAAGTTTATGTTTTGTCATCAACAAAAAGGGGGAGATTGTTAATACAAATATCGCCTAAAAACGTTATTTATATTTTACGATCTTTGCTAAGTTTTGTTAATAACAAAGTATGAACTTTAGCTAAAAGTAAATTATCACTTTGAGTGTTTAAGTCTTGTTTAACTAATGTTTACATTTCCTTTTAAACTAAACATTGGTTTTATTTCTTAAATTAGAAATAGTCACATCACATTTATGGCAAGTTTTGTCATTATGTATTTATGGCAAGTTATGTGTTTGACTTGCTTTCATGTTGCTTGCAAGAATCATGTTTGACTTACTTTAAGTGATGTGACATTGTTTGGTTGCTAGAAGTTATGTGACAAGACATTGTTTGGTTTGGGAAGTTATTGCAAAAACCTACTGCAGACCCGGCGGTACCCTGGGGGTACACGGGCGGAACCCATCTGAGGGTTCCGCCTGATCCGCCAAGCTTGCAGTTTGGTTTGCTATAAATACCAAATCATTTGTTTGTTTTGTGTAACTCTTTAGGATAGATTTTCACATATTCTCTAAACTAACTCAGTAACCCTTGACTTGTGTGATTCTCTTATGTAGCAAGGATTTCCACAAGATCATTCAAGAAGTTACAAGCTTCAACTCTAAAGTTGCAAGTCTTGGTAGCTTGGTCATGTATAAGCTTTGGTAGTTTATACTTCATTTGTGTCATGTATGTAGAAGTTGTTGGTTAGTATTTTAGGCCTCAAAATACGTAGTATGTTGGGAGTTATTGTACCCTAGTAAAAGAACTAACGGGAGTGGTTGTACCCTTGGTAAAGAACTCGACATCTAGCTTTGTGTCGGTAAAAGTGTAAGCGACGAGTGGGAGTGGTTGTACCCTTGTAAAAGAACTCGACATCTAGCTTTGTGTCGGTAAAAGTATAAGCGACGTGTAAGGTTTTCTCCGCCGGTGAAAGGAGCTTGTTGATTAGTGTTTATAACTCTCGAGTTGGAAACTCGGGGCGTGGATGTAGGGCAAGGAAAAAGAGTCCTTGTAGCCGAACCACGATAAACAATCGTGTTGTGGTTTGATCGTTTCTTTCTCTATCTTTGCTTATTGCATGTTATTGTTTAGTTAGAATCGTTAACCACATATATAGCTTTTCAAAGAAGTAAAACAATTAAAGTTATCTTTAAGTTTTCAAACAAGTGTAAAAGCTTTTCAAAGAACTAAACAAGCAAAGTTAGGATCATCACAAGTAAAGCTTTTCAAAGTAAGAAACAAGTATAATTAAAATTGATACTTACACTAAAAGCTTTTGAAAGAAACAAACATATAATGGTGTGTTTATATTGTTGAGCAAACATAAAGTTATTAAAGGATTTTTATGTTAAAAAGGATTTTAAAAAGAGGTAAACTATTCAACCCCCCTTCTAGTTTTCCACAGTTTGGTTGTCCAAATGCATATAAGGGGCAATATTGTAGATGTGATCATGGTTCAGTTCCAATTATTTTGCTGGAAGTTGTTACGTCACAAGATTTATGAATATGACATGCTTTATTTGATGTTTCTGGAGCGAACAACGACATCAACTTTATATATCAATCTCATATATTCATCCATCTCAAAGACAAAAAAGCACTCCATTTTTGGCTTACGGCGTAAGTTACAAATGGGGATATTATCTTGTTGATAGGATATATCTGGAATGAGTGACATTTGTTAAGTCGATTTCAGATCCAAACGACGATGACTACAAGGAAAGATATGGAATGAGCGTTTGGTGTTCTTAGGAAAAAATGGGCTATATTGGTCAATCCCGCAAGAGCGATGTCTATTGCTAATCAGGAATTTGATGTATACATGCATCATATTGCATAATATGCTTCAAAAACACAAAGGAAAGTTGATATCTCTCGAATGGTATCCAGAGGTAGCATATCTTTAGGCCAACCTTGCATGAACTTGGGAACAACTGCTACAAGTTATGAGACAAATCAAATTTGCAGACGCACATCAAAACCTTTGTGCCCATTTGGTCAAACGCCTTTCCTTTGTAATTTAAGTTCATAATATGTATGATTTTTTTTTTTAATTTTTACTGCAATGTTTTTAATTACAAATGAAAGTTTAATTTAGTTTTTAACTGGATTTATTATAAAAGTAGGTTTTATGGTGACAATAGCACCTAAAAGGTGGTTGGTTTGGTAGTGTGCTGAATGCTGATGTGGAGGTGATGAGTTCGGTGATCATGATGAGTAGTTTAACACATTAACAACATCCTAATTTACAAAAGTGTTCAAGATTCGACACATTTTTAACCAGTCACTTCAATTTTAAAAGCGCTTCCAAGTTAATCTCAATTTATTCCACTCTCACATATCAAATTACTAAAAGCTTAATCAATTGGTCGGGCAATATTTATTAGATGATTAGATTATGGCCCAAACCCGGTTGTGGGTTTGGGTCTGTTTTGGTTTTTTTAGCACGAATAAATGGCGGTGGCTAGGGTTTGACGGGGTGGCATTGAGGCGGTGGTCCGAAAATCAGACCTAGAGCTCTGAAACCATGTTGAATAATGTAAACCCCTTAGGTTATTATCATTCATTAATCATATATTTATAGTGCTAATACATAAAACCCTAGAAGCTATAAACCCACACATCGGGCTTGGACCTATTCATCGTTCATCTAATAATATTAACTTATTACTTAAAAGTGTTATATTCAGCGTTTACCTTCAATTCATCAACTTATTTTCAACCCTTTTATCAACTCATGCATTGTAGATAAGTATCTTTTGATCATTTGAAAAGTTTGATCCTTTTGTTTCAATGAAGTTTGGTGTCATTATCATATACTAGCACTTAAACTAACAATTAGCTTTTGTTGCAAACCTTTCTAATCTGATTCATTAAAGGATATTATTTTGACATTATAAATGTTTAAAGACTATAGATGTTTAAAGATTCAAACGAACTCATTTGCTAAACCGATAGATCATACGTCAAACCCAAATTAAACCCAAGCAAATCAAGATGTTAGAGATAGTGACCCATCAATCAAGAGGTTGTGGACTTGAGTTTCGTTAAAGACATTTGTATGATACTACCTCCGTCCCACATTAAGTGTCCACTATATGAAAAATTAGAAGAGGAGTTGAATAATTTTACCGATTTATTTTCCTTAAGAATATTTCTTTGAAAAATTTGATCCAATTCTTTTGTGAAATCAATCAACTCCAATATAACACTCAGCTATACTAACTAAAATAAACACAAAATGTAAAGAGATGAGATGGAAGGATCAAACCGAGACAAAGAGATTTATAGTGGTTCGGTCACGAAGCTCTTTTTCGCCTTACTCCACTCCTCGAGTACGCAACTCGAGAGTTCTAAGCACTATGTCAACAAAACTCCCTTCAGGCAGAGAAAACCGTACACGTCGCTTATCACAATTTCTTACACTAAGCTAAATGTCGAGTGCTAATCTAGCTAGTACCAATCTCACATGATCCACACAATCATAGCTTCTCACATGATCTACATGATCCACACAATCTACTCTTGATCCACTTGATCAACACAATATCATACTAGCTACAAGAGATCTCAAAGATCTCAACAAGATCATAATGATCAACACAAGATGACTTGACAAGACTATAATACTTGATGTGTGATACAATTAAGCAAACTACAAGTAATGCAAGTGCACTACTTAAAGACTCTAACACTTTGTATCTTTTTGATACTTTGTGTTCTTCTCTTTACTAGTAGATGAATGATGGTGATCACTTGGTTGGATGAAAGGATCACTCTTTAAAACAAAAATAAACTAACTAAATGATCAAAGGAGAGTTTAGGTCATAGGAATTTTATCACAGAAAGTTGTGTGTGTGAAGGATGCCTCAAATCTGTGAAATGGACTGGTATTTATAGGCAGTGAGAAATTTGACCGTTTAAAGGGGACGGTAGCACTAAACATCACACGGTACCACTAAATTTAGTGATACCGTGCCAGACAAAAACGCTCCTCTTTTTGTTTTTAGTGGTTAAGGTTTATTTGGAGAAGTTTGGAGCTGATTTGTGGGGGGGGGGGGGGGGGGGGAATAGTTGTTATGATTTTTAAACATATTTTTCCAATTAAAATATTTTTTTATAATTCAAAAATAATTTGCAAAATGTATTTTTGAAAAGAATGTTTTGTCACATTAAAAATGTGAAGTTTGAAACACAAATTCACTTCTTTGATAATTTGTTAAGTTGTAAATTTGTTTGTTCTTACCTAGAGTGATTTACGTAAAAACATGATATTTCGATTAAAAACTTGTTTACGTTAATTTTGACGTAAAGTGTTTACACATTTTGTTATCATCAAAATGTAAAGATATCGAAAGATAGAAATAACGTTTTCAGACATTATTTGTATCAACACACTATAACCTTTTTAAGTTTTTTTTTTTTTTTTTTTTTCCTTCCACTTTGACTTTAAATATATTTATTTTTGTTATATAATACTTAATGAAAATTATACAAATGAAAGTATATTTAAAAACTTAATCCATTCATATATGTTGTATCAAGTATTATACAACACGAACAAAAATATTTAAAATCAAAGTTGAAGAAAAAAGACATAAAAAAACTATAGTGGAAACTTAATGTAGGACGGGGGGAATAGTATGAAATCGATGGTATGGATTCAATGCCGAATACTGATTTAGTTATTTTTCTATACTTTACTTCATGCCGAATATAGAATTAAAATAAAATAGAAATTGAAGTCATTAATCGTATAAATATTTTTTTCACAGGTTTATATATAATCATCGTGTAAACTATGTATCCAAATGATTATATATACAAGTGTGCATGATATCGAGGCTGGTCTTCACATGTGGTTGTCCTATTTGGCACCGCCATTACGCGATGAGCAGCATTACGTCTCACTCCCTTTAGTCGTGGAACCATGAATTTAGAGGTGGTTTAGTCATCTATCTAAGCAAATCAAATTTTACTTTTTATTTATGTGTGTGCACGTAGAAAAAGAGGGAGGGGTTATGAGTACATTGTGGGGTGTGTTTTAAGTTTAATTGGCATATATTTTGTGTAACGGGTTTTGTGGTGTCGTCAATCAATCAATTTGATGGTGAGAGTGAAAATTAATATTAATTGATGGGTTAAATCTCTCACTACACATAATCTTATTTCTACAACAATTTACACAAAGAATTATATTTAACGTCTTGTCGCAACCATTGGGTAATTGTGTAAAGCAAACTTGTACTGACCAGATACACTGCATGAATCATTGTGGGGTGTGTTTTGAGTTTAATTGGCATATATTTTGTGTGAAATGTGCGATGGTGCCATCAATCAATCGATTTGATGGTGAGAGTGAAAATTGATACGAATTGATGGGTTAAATCTCCCACTACACACAATCTTATTTTTACAACAATTTACGCAAAGAATTACATTTAACGGTCGCAACAAATGGGTAATTTTACCCATTGGGCAAAACAAACCTTGTTAATGTTCATTTCACATGTGTGATAAAAAAATTTAGTGATCTAATTCATTATTTAATTTGTTGATTCAACATATTTTACCACTTTAGTTATTTTCTTTAAACTTGCACTGATCGGATACAATGCATGAATCATGTTTGTTTAGATCATGATCCTAATTTTAAGATTTTACAATTTTACGATACTGCAAAGAAAAAATAATTTGATTTAACGAAAGATCTCAACAAGCGTAGGACTTTGATAAGATCCGGATCTTAACAATAAGATTTTAAAGATCTCGATTAGACCTATCTTGCTTTGCACGAACAACAAACTAAATAACTATAAATTAATATATTACTAACTCCGTCTCAAAAATATTGTCCATATTTCCATTTTGGGTTGTCTCAAAATGATTGTTCACTTTCCCTTCTAAGTAAAAACTAGAGAATATAGTAGGGGAATATTCTCTTTGGGTGGTTAAAAATTAAAATGGCCCCACTTTTATTAAACATTGTAATTCTTGTCTCCTGACAATTATTTTAAAACGGAGGGAGTAAGATATATAGAAATTAGAAACAAGGGGTTAATCCTATGTTTGTTAAAACAAGAATATAACCCTAACATTTATTTAAATATTTTTCCGTAATTTTCATGCAAATCCTTTTATATGTTTTAAAGTTATTAACATTTATATATATATATATATATATATATATATATATATATATATATATATATATATATATATATATATATATATATATATATATATATATAAGAGCTAATTCTCTTAATAGACCAGTCGCTTAATGTGTATAATTTTTTTAGACAAATGGCTCTTCTCAATTTATAATAATTGACTTGCGACTTTTTTACTTTTGATGAGATGTCACTAAGTGTCCTTAAAAAGTGCAGCACTTTTTGTGTACTTTTTTAGCAACTAAGTTAAGCGACTTTTGTAAAATTATGGTTGCTATAGCAACACCCCCATAGTACAAAAAGTAAAAAAATTAGTACAAAAAATACACAGGTGCTGTACACCGTACAACATCGCTAATGCATAAAGGGATGTGTGTATAGGATAAAGGGTGTGTGTGTATTGATTTACCCAAATAAAAATGTACTTTTCGAGCAACCTAAGTTAAATAAAAAAAAGAACATGCACGAACTTTTTCATGCCACTTGGCGACATCTCATCAAAAGTATAAAAGTCGCAAGTCGCTCGGTCTAGATAAAGAAGAGCTATTTTTTGGATCTAAAAAAGATATACACATTGAGCAACTGAGCTATTTAGAGAATTTGTTCTATATATAATGTATGTTTAAGATCCGTCATAACACCCGTGTATATATACACTTTTGGGAATTAACATTACAAAAGATGTAAGTAGTAAATTAATAGTTTCATAAAATAACATTCTTTTGATCAATGTTGCAAAAAAGGCCTACAAGGCCTTGTAATCGCCGATTCCAAGCTACAAGGCCCTGAAACTTGGAGACATTTACAAGGAAGTCGGCCGATTAATCGGCGATTACAAGGTTTTGGGCCGATTAATCGGCTAAAAAACGCAACTCGGCCCCCGACCGCCTCAGGATCAATTCACGATTTTTGCAACATTGCTTTTGATAAAAGAGAAAAAATACATTTTCATTTAATTTTAAGGAGTGTTTGGTTTATATTAGAAATGGCAATGGGCATAAGATTGGGAATGGGTTTTAACCAACTAAGTTTTGTGGGTTTAGAAATTGGCTTGTTTTGAGGGTTTGATTCTCATCTTTATATACCAAACCTACTAACCAAACAACTATAATAAGAATAAAACTTATTTTTTATACCCATACTCTTAAACCAAACACTCTATTAAGAGATATTATGTATATATACTAAAAGAGGGGAGGATGCTTGGGTCATATGTGAGTGCATCAAAGTGTTGTGCGTAACAGTTGTTTGTACAGTGACTCGTGCTTCACATTAGTTGTACCACTATTTTGCTCCGTTATATTTCTTCATCTCCATACATATCTTTCATAAAAACACATCTCCTCTCCCACAAATTCTAGACCACTCTCACAAATTCCACAACCCACAAAACACAAAGACAAAACACACATACAAACCTCTGTCTTCTCTCTCAAATGTATAGCAAATAAAAAGCTAAAAATAAACCCAGAAACTTCGATCGCCTCTTCATCAAAAAAAAAAGAAAAGAAAAAAAAAAGAAAAAGAAAAGCAGCGACTGAATCATTAATTATTTACCAAAAAAATCCCTTACTAAAAAAGTAGGGGAAAAAATCGAAATCAAGCAAAAGGGGTCATCAAGAAGATCCATTTTGAAAACAATAATTCTTCCAAAAGTAAGATCTTTTTCTTTATTTTAATCCTATTGATGTTTTTATCTGTAAAAAAAGGGGTGTTTTCTTTTTCATCCAATTAAGAGTTTTTTCTTTGTGTTTTTTGATATGGGTTTTGATTAAGTAGACCAAACTGAAGATTGAACAACCACCAATTTGTAATTGTGATGAAGGTGATCTTTATAAAATAATTTACAATCTTCTTCTTTTTTTTGATTTTTTTATAGCTTTATGTGGTGCAATTTTGCAGGTTACTGGAAGGTTAGAGTTGTATGTTGGCTCTGAGAAGGTTTGGTGACGTCACCAAATGGCAACCAACAAAGGCCGGTCGAGTTAGTGAGTTGGTATGCAAATAGATTGCATACGAGCCTATACATTTTTACTGCTTTGTATTACTCTAATACATAATTTTATGATATACTATAATTATACTAATATAGATCATTTGAACTACTTTGATGCAGAGCCAAAGTGATGCCATTTCCGTTGCTGAAACGGCTGTCTGGAATCCGCATATAAACATAAGGTAAGCACCAACTCTAATTTGTATCCAACAATTTCATTTTGGGAGTTGATACTGCCACCACATTTTTTGATACAAATACCACAAATGTACATTGCAGTGTTGTACGGTACAGTACTGTAATGCACAATTTGTGGTGTAAGCATCAAAAAATATGGTGGGAGTATCAACTCCCTTTCATTTTTTAAATTTAATGATGGCTGTAAACAATTTTGGCTTTTGATTGAGTTGGTAATGATCTTTTACCTTTATGGGTCCAATATAAAGAAGAATGAGTTGTTTAATGGTTGCGATTATAAGCTGTGTTTGGATATACATATGTATAAGTCGTTATTCATGCATATGTATATTTATGAGATTTTATAGGCAAGTGAAATAAGTTGAGTATGTATGAGATATTGTAAGGAAGTGAAATAAACTGTTTGACTATATATATGTATGAATATGAGTAATTTTGATTAAAATATTTCAGGATTGAGTAAAGAGTATGATTATAATCAGTTCTCGTGTATGAAGAAAAATAATTATCAATCAGAAAGAGGTGAACTTTATTGGTGGTAATTGTTAAACTTACTCTGCAACCCCTTTTCAGAGCAAGCTCCCACGAGCATTCTACATATTTAGAGATCTTGAAGGCCAATGGTTTATTGAAAAATGGTGCCTGAAGAAGATAGGAAAGGGGCTGCTCCTATCATTCGTGAAGGATACTATGTTGCTTTTTATCCAAATTTGTTGACATTATGACTCCTCTATTCTTTCAGATAGCATGGTGGTATTTGTCGCATATGAATCAGGTAAAGATCTATTTATGCCTCATTAATCTATGTAGAAAACCTGCACATTACTTCGGTATGTTCCACATAACTTAGCTGATCTTGACTGCAGGAAGAATCCGAATATGAAGGACGTATGATGCAGATGGGGAAACAGTTGGTACGCTCCCTGCCTCTCGCATTTCGATGCAAAGCTTTTGCATCTTTGGTATGTCATCTACTTTTTACATTAGACATAATATGTGTTGCACGATGCTTATGTTACTTAAATGCTTCACAACATCTATTTAAATGGCACAACTAATTTTCATGAATAAAATGTAGTTGTGCAAACATGCTATTCAACAAACCCTGAAGTATTGACGAAATTTCACCGTCTCAAGAAACCTTGCACATAGCGGCTTGACTAGACCCAACAAACACATTACAGGTTATGAAACTTTATTTCATATGCGCCTCCTCCACATGAAATGCAGTTATTTGAGTATTTGCTGAAAATCTTTAAAACATGACTAAAATGTGTTGTAACTTGAATAGAATGTAGTGATGTTTGCCAAATTTTTATGTGAATTGTGCTACACATTTAACTAATACATGTTCAGTTTCCTTTACTTATCTGATATTTTTAGAATGTAGAATAGAATGTAGAATGTAGTGATATTTGTCAGAAAACCGTTTATAACTTTGCTGATGCATTTGTTACTCTCAGGCTGTGAAAACAGGCTTCGCACGGGAGCTGGCCTGAACACTTAATTGCCATTACTGCATTGCTTGAAAGAATCACCGACACTGTGGAACTATACAATGACACATTCTTTGAACTCAAGGATTTCTTCAATAAGGTAAGGTTTGCTATTTGGCTTCTAAGTTATCATAACTGTTTGTTGCTCATCATTCCCAATAGAGGTGGCACCATGGGATATCCAGGAGGTTTGGGCAATAGGTTAGTGCAGGTCGAAATGGGTCAACAAGTTTAATTGACTTACTACGACATTTTTAGCCCATTTAGACTATTTTATAAAATGTTACTATCTCTAAAAATGTAATTTATAGATTTTTTTTTTCTTTTTTTTTTTATCAAAACATCAAGTTGAAACTTTGCATACACCCTTATAGTAGATTGTTTGCACATGGATAAAAAATGGTATTATGTATTTGGTGATAACATGTTCTTTCAATCTATTTCTTTGGCATGGGCGAAAGTATATTTGGTGGGTAACATGTTTTTTTTACTCAAAGTTCAACCCCATTATCTTAAAACTTGCCAAACGTGGTCTTAGGTCTTTAGGTGTTGCCAGACATGTTTGTATAAATGTTCTTTTAAATTTTCCAAAATGTTCTTTTGATTTATTTCTTATCTGATCAATAGTTTGTTTGGTGAACTTAGTGTTTGTAGGCCATTCGCGTTTCTTGGTTGTTGTCCCTTTTTGATCCACCAAGATACGACAGCACTAAAGAAGTAAAGATGGACAATTAGTAATAGTTTTTTTTTTTTTTTTTTTTTTTTTTTTTTTTTTTTTTTTTTTTTTAGCCCAATGCAGTTTCAGGGGTGATTGACATAGTGTAGATTTAAACATTTGGCATATTGTAAATTTAGAAGGTTACGATATTATAAGAGTTGTAGTTTCAGTGGGCGTTGGGCATAGTGTAATTTGAAGAGTGACATGAACAAATACTGATCTAACTATATAAGGTGACAGAACTGGAGCCATGACAATCTTTGTAATATTTGCAATTTAAGTAATTATTTTGTTATATATTTTAGCTAAAATGAAGGCATGGGATATCTTTTTTGGCTACTCCCTTGAATTCAGATATGTTCAAGTTGGAGCCATGACAATCTTTGAATATTGCTAATTATGTTTACAATTTTATGTTCAATAAAATGGTATCTGCCTGTTTCGTTTGGTCATACAATGAATAGGTGGATAAATTGGATTTGTAGGTACTTAGTTGCTTACAGCTGAAGTTAGCATTTTACTATTGTGTCATATTTACTTATTTTTCTTTTTCTTGAAGTAGAGTAAATTCATAGAAGAATGCAAAAGTGGAGCTTCTGCAATGGTGGCAATGCTCAAGAAGGCAAAGATAAATAGGGCTCCAATGACATACATTGTGTACACAACACTCCCGCACAATGTTGTAATGTGTACATGCTTATCATAAACTCATCTTCACCTACGTTATTGTCATCAAGTATGTAGCACAACACTCCCGCAGCAACGCGCGGGTTACCCCGCTCGTTGTATGCTATCTATTGGCGGATATATACTCATTGAAAAGGATTATGACCCTCTCAAGTTGTTATCAACATGATAGGTCATGTTATGTGTATTGTGAGAGAAAAACTCAAGTGGGCCTTTCATTTTTATTATAAGAAAAATATTTATCTATTTAACTTGATAATGATTGGTCAACATGACCTATTATGTTAAAACAAACGTTAAAGAATCTCAATCCTATTGAAAATGATATTTTACAAATGAACTAAATACAGTAAAGTTATCAAATTTTAATGTAACATGTTTTAGTTTGACAAAAAAGGATGAGAAATGATGCTTTTTATTTTACAGGATGTTAAACGATATATATGATAGTTTGACAATAACTCGGATCCTCCATTTCTATTTTTTTGGAAAATAAGAGTTACTTTGTTGTTCGATTTTAGAAGATATTATATGTCATGATGTGATATGAGGTGTATGATATAAATATTTGTGCTTTACCTTTGTAAGATGGATTTAGCCGGTTATTGTTATTATTTGAGATTTAATAGTTTTGAGTATAAAAAGTAAAGAAAATAATGAGAGGTGGAAAAAGAGAGAAAATAAATAAGAAGAAGAAAAAAAAAATTAATTTTATATTTTTGAGTTGAAAAAAAAAAGATGATGTAAGAAAAAAAGCTTTAAAGTCATACTCTCTCTAAATAATCCAAATTTAGAAAGATGATTATGATAGAAATTTTAGCGTAATTTTTTTCTCTTTTTTCTTCTTTTCCCAGAAAAACCCGAGAATAACTTCTTTTTTTTTTTTTTTTTTTTTTGCACCTCATTTCTTTTCATACCAAATAAAAACTCCAAAACAAAGTGTAATATCTAGGCTATGTTTGGCATGGAGCTTTTTGGCCGATTAGCGATGACCAATGAAGTTTTTTATTTTTATTGTTTGTTTGGCATAAGGTGGTTAACTTTACTATTTTTTAGGAATGCTTATTTTTTCAATGTTTTTTTTAAAAGCTATGAGATGTGACTACTGCTTACAGCTCACTGCTACTTTTATCAAACACATCATATACGTATACGGAAGTCATCTTTTAAAATTGTTTGATGTAAAATCTTGTAATAATACACGAGATACAGGACGATGCCTAGAGTGAGAAGGAATATGTTTGGTAGAAACTTGATTGACATTTACCTCCAAGAAGCAATAAACAAAACAAACAATTAAACAATAGAACATGCAACAAACAAATAGTACACCACTTCACTTTTGACAAAATAAATAAATGCTAAAATAACAACTCACTCACTCTGTGCACATACCCCATCACCCCATCAACCCATCCCTCCTCATTCTCTCTCACTCCGTACAACAACTAAAATGGAGTCACCGGAACTCATCACATTCTCCGACGACTTCGACAGCGCGTGCTCCACACCTTTCGTCAGCGCTCCATCCTCACCGGGCCGCACTCATCCAACTGGCTTCTTCTACAGCGCTCCAGCCAGTCCTATCCATTTCATGATCTCGTCATCTACGTCAAAAGCAAAAGGCTCCGTTACCTCACCGGAACAACCTTCCGGACCTTTCGAGTTCGCGTTCACTAAAAAACAAGCTCAAACATTGGCTACAGGATCGATGACGTCAGCAGACGAGCTCTTCTTCAACGGCCAGATCCGTCCAATGAAGCTCTCATCTCATCTGCAGCGACCTCAGGTACTCTCTCCATTACTAGACATTCATAATGAAAATGAAAATGAAAACGATGATGATGATGATGATGACGTCACTGAGGAGCCTGTTAGAGGCCGTGACTATAGATCTAAGTCGTTAAGAAGACGCGCTAGATCTATGTCACCCTTGCGAACATGTGAATGGTTAGATGAGTTTGAACAAGAAGACACTAAGCAGCAACTTGAAGAACGAGAAGATAATAATAATAATAATAATAATAATAATAATAATAATAATAATAATAATAATAATAAATTAAGCGAAATGGAAACGACGTCGTCTGGTGCCTCATCCCGGTCTTCATCAGTAGGCCGCAGCTCCAAACGCTGGGTGTTTTTGAAGGAGTTTCTATACCGAAGTAAAAGCGAAGGACGAGCTAGTGCTAGTACTAGTAGTAGTCATGGTAATAATAATAATAATACTAATAATATCAAGTTTTGGACCTCACTATCTTTTTCTCCTAATAAGGATAAAAAGTTAAGTGATAATGAAGTTAAAGGTAAAGGAAAAATGCCTGGTGATGGGAATGGGAATGTGGGGCCGAAAAAAGCGGTAAATGGGGTGAGTAACAGGAGATTGGGGCGTTCAGCGCGTTCTGCACACGAGGTGCATTACACGCTGAACCGCGCCCAATCTGAAGAGATGAGAAGGAAGACTTATTTGCCGTATAAGCAAGGGTTGTTGGGGTGTTTAGGGTTTAGTTCTAAAAGCTATGGTGCTATGAATGGGTTTGCTAGAGCTTTGAATCCGGTTTCGTCAAGGTGATTATTAAGTAATTAAGTTTTTTAAATTAAGGATTTGCTTGTGTAAATGTGTTAGTTAAGTTATTATGTGTTTGATTTTGGATATTGTTTAGTTTGATGATGATGATGTTAAGGAATGAATGAATCTATATATTTCAATGCTTAATTGAATTCCTATCTTTGTTGATCAATTTTTGAACCTCAAGTCAGATTTTTTCCCTTTATCTTGATTTTGTTTTTAAGGTATTTAACTATGCATCATATTTGATGATGGCGACAACTCTATATCTGTTATGATTGCATTTGTATCACTAACATGGTGTGTTTGGACAATGACTAGAAATCTATATACAATTCAATTGCAGTTTTGATTGAGTTTCAGATTTTGTATTCCAAATGTTTATGATTAATTGATTATTATTTGTTGAAGAAGTAAACAGCTTGAGGCGGTGTAATTATTTGTTGTATATTGATTCATGGATGTTGTGACACAAAAAAGTTAGCTTGAAGAAAGGCTAAGATTTAGGTTCATAAGATTGTGGTTCCTCTTGTCTTACTAAAGTTGTGACAAAATACTTTAGGGGTTTCTTTTGTTTATAATATTGAAGTTTCTAAACAAAGTTTTTTTTAGGGTGGTGTCAATCATGCCTCTGAAAAAAACTCATATCTCTCAACTCACCAATAATATCATTCCATCTCATTCATATTTTTTTCATACCTCTCAACCTTTTTTAAGTGGCAACCATGATTCCATACGTCAACTAATTTTATTTATTTTTATTTTTTTATTTTCATAAATTATATTAAACAATTTAATAAAAACATAATATTTCATTAATAATTAAAAAAAAATTACATAATACTAAAAAAAACATAATTAAAAGAAAATTAAATAATTCTTAAAAAAAAAAAGGAAATAACTAGTCATCAGGTATGATAAGTTTTGAGCATCTACGTGCTCCGTAAGATCATATAGGAGACGGTAATTGATTTGTTCGTCGAGTAACTCGTGTAGTTGGTTAGGGTTTGTAAAGCTTTTTCACAAAAACGGGTTACAGACTCCCGAGTTTCGGTAGAGCTTGTCGTGTCTTCAATTGAATCGTACACGGCTAAAAAAGTTGATAGGGTACTATCGGATAACAATAGTTCGGACGAGTTGACGGGAATAAATATCTCGCCGGATGAAGAAGAAGAGGATGAAACTATTGTAAAAATATGTGAATTGTTTGTGTTATATTTTATAGAAGGATTTTATTTTTATTTTATTTTATTTTTTATTTTTTTTAACCCCAACGTTCCAATTTGCTCCAAACGGTCAAATCCATAAATGCTCCAATGTTACAATTTGCTCCATCCTGTTGAATCATGAAATGCCGCCCAAGCCAAACTGCTAACCATACCGTGGAGGTGGCAGCGGTGTTCATCACCGGTATGGGCAATACCGCAGCCCATACCGCAGCCACTGCCAGCACCCTTAGGTCCAAGTGTGATGTTGATAAAGGGTGTGTTTTAAAGAGCATGTTTGACAAAAATAGCAGGGAGCATTAAGTTGTAGCAGTGAGCATCAGTTATGTTTTTCAATAAAAACATTTGGTAACGTAGCTGTAGACTTGTAGTTGTAATTAAATGTCCAACGCTCCTAAATACTTAACACTTTTAAATGTTAATTCATGAAGCGTGGTAAAATTAGCATTCCAAACGAGCATTAAAAATCACAAACACTCAAAACTCACCACTCCTAAATGCTCCTAAAAGCTATGTGCCAAACACACCTAAAAATCACTTTGTCAACTCAATGTCAAATTAACTTTTCACTCCACCATCACACACATAACATCTAATAAGGTTTTGTGTGCAGCCGACTTATCATAAAAGAAGGGCAACCCGTCCATGCCTAAAAGTGAAAAGACGAAAATGCCTTTACCTTTAGTAAGCCTTTACCGTGTCACTTTGGGACAAAGATGTTATCTGCACCAAATTTTTTTACAAAGATGACGTCTACATTTTATTCGAAAAAATTAAGGCTACGACTGCAATTTGGACATACAAGGATGAATTTTGTAATAAAAACTTTTTTTCAATATAATAATTTGTTTTTAGAAAATGTTACTACTGACATTCCATTATAGTGTATTGAGTTAGGATTAAATGAGAAGTGCTAAAACAAAAAGGGTAAAATAATAATAATAATAATAATAATAATAATAATAATAATAACTAGATATATCATATTCATCTACAAAAATACAAAATTTCTCACTCAATTATTTGAATTGTGTAAATTAAAATACTTATCACTTTTCTCGTTAATTTTTTTTCCTCATTTAATCGCTTCTCATGATCTGCAAATAAAAAGTTTTTTAATTTAGATAGATAAAAGGAAAGTATGCATTTAAGAAACAAAATGGCAAGTTTAGGGTGCATCAAAGATAGTAAGTAGTTTCTACTTTCTACACAAAAATATGAAATAAAAGTTTTAATACCAAAATGATTGAAATGAATAAACATATTGGATGGATAACCTTCTAAAACATAATGTAGTAATGTTGTCTGATAAAATATTATTTATTGAATATTAACTATTTTCTTTTAACACACATTAGTTCATATAGAAATTAAAATATTTTCTTATATAAAAGATTTAAAAAAAATGAAAAACTAATGTTTGAGAAATTGAATTTGAAGCAATGGAGTGCTTAACTTTGCTACGTATGAGAAATTGAGTCATTATATTTGCTAATAGAAAATCAAAATCGAATCAATTTGGTCAAACTAATCAAAATCTCATCCAATAAAAAAATATGTATAAAAATACATGTGTCGATTTTTATTAGGGGTGTGCACGGTTCGGTTTGGGTCGGTTTTTGGCTAAAACCGAAACCGAACCGAAATATTCAGTTTCTATAGAATCTAAAACCGAAACTATTCGGTTTTTGGCGGTTCGGTTTTTTGGCGGTTCGGTTTTCTGCGGTTTGGTTTTTCGGTTTTTTTTATTTGTAACCGCTTATATTGTGTAGCCAATTTATTCCAAAAAAGTTGATTTTTGCAGAAAATTGGTTATTTTTCTTTACTTTTTTGTCAAGATATGCCTAATAATATTTATCTCATAATTGTACAATTACACACGTATAAATGAGATACACACATGCAAGTGAATTTACATATAGTATGATCATTGTCATATAAGTATTGATAAATTATAAAGTAAAAACACGCATATGAAAACAAATATATAAACGTTAAGATAAATATATTATAAATCCACCAACAAAATTAATATGAATTTTTAAATTAGATTTGTTTAGTTATTTATTTACATTATATTAGTTATATACTATTATATAATAGAAGCGGTTTTTACGGTTCGGTTTTTACGGTTCGGTTTTTGGACAAAAACCGAGACCGAACCAAATTTTTCGGTTTTTGAAAAAGTAAAAACCGAACCATCGGTTTTTAGTTTCGGTCGGTTATTTCGGTTTGGTTTTTTTGGTTTTCGGTTCGGTTTCGGCTTTTTCGGTTTGTTTTGCTCACCCCTAATTTTTATAAAGAAGCAGTAATTAATAAAACTTTAGTTGTTAAATTGTAAATAAATAATATAAAACTAAGTACACTTATCGGTTTTTATTTTTTAATAACTTTATAAATTTAATAAATACCACTTCATTTTATACCACCTACACTTTATATATATATATATATATATATATATATATATATATATATATATAGAACAACATATATGTTGTTATTTATAATATTATTATCATTATATATTTAATGTATATGAACAAAATTATGAATACAGAATAAAAACACAAGTTATTGCGATATGCAAATGAATACACATGATTGTACATATACAAAATAATGTTATTCTTCATTATGAGAATAAGGTTGAATGTCTGGAAAAGTTTATTTATTTATTTATTTATTTATTTATTTTTATTTTTTTACAATCCATGTTAAATAACAACTCATGTTAGCCCCATTTTAAATTTAATCGGCACGTACACAGGTTCAAAAAATAAATATGGATAAAATTTATTAACATGAATATAAATCAAAATGGAGGCACGACCCAAATGTTAATGTGACCTGAATATATATATATACAAGATATTGTGCATATTGCAACGTCGTGCATATAATGACGCATGCAATTACTCTTTAAGTTTAAATAATGATATCCGGAAAAGTTTTTTTTAAGGTCATTACGTGCTATTAGACACGCATAATGTCTGAAAAATGAATTAATAGTTAAATTTAAACAAGAGTAAATTGCAAAAATCGTTCTTGTGGTTTAGCAAAATTGCACGTTTCGTCGTTGTGGTTAAGTGCAAAATGGTCCGTTTTTCACACTGTTACGTCCGTTTTGTCCTCCATCATTGCAAAAATTGTCGTTATGGTTTAGCCAAATTTTACTGAAGGCACGTAACAGTGGAAACAACGGACCATTTTTGCACTCAATGAACCACAATGACGAAACGTGCAATTTGACTAAACCATAAGGACGATTTTTGCAATTTACTTTTTAAACAATGATTCCCTCAAAAACTTGGTCTGCCAATCATCTTGAACTTGTATGCAACACTTGTATAGATTGGGTGTGCACCTCTAGATGGACGGGGCTGGCCTCCCACTCTCACCCATATGAAAAGAAGGAGGGGAAAGGAAGAAAAGACTTTTGAATTAATCTCAACACCATGATAGTTAAATAAATCAAATTCTTTGTCAAACAAAAATATATACAAAGTTTTAATCAATATTAATACATAATTAAATATTTATGTAAAAACTCACGTGTGCATGTGTATTATAACTATATAATTATAGGAGATTTACATAATATTATAGGAAAATCTCATTTAACAACTTTGTTATGCACCCAGACAGACTTTATTATGCCAAAATAAAATTTTACAAATTTTTAACCAAAATTGTATTATTAAAATGAGATAACATACAATTTGTATGTATGAATAAATTAATTTGAATGTATTGTAACTTTTATCAAAACACATTAAGAATCCTCCTTACTTGTTGGTGTAATAGAATAAAGATTGTTAAATGAATTATGATCTTTGCTTTAATGCGCGAGTGTAATCCTCTAGATCTCTCGTGAGTTTGAGGTGGCTCTGATCGATGTGGCACCCTTCTTGCACATGAACATCGTCTTGATGCCTTCCTCGCCTTCCAAAAGCACCCCGTTCGGTGAAAGTCTTCCCTGTCCAACATGGTTTGTATGTGTGTGCTTTAGCATGGTTCACGCCGGCCACACCACTTCGATTCACCATTCTGACGTGAATCAAGCTTCTCGCATCACCTTTTTAATGATTACTCCCCATGTCTTTATAAAAAAGGGAAAGTAGTTAAGCAACAGAACACTCGTTTGGATTAGTGAACATTTTGAAAGAAACATACGAGACAATTAGCAAATCAAAGTTAGTGAAAGCCATGCAAATAACATTTATTGTTATCACATGGGAAATTGCATATATCCTTTTCAGCTTATGAAACTTGCATTTTTTATGGTGCTCGCAGTACACAATGTCAATAAAACAATAACATTTATGCGATAGATATCATTCAAGTTCGGATAAATATATGTGTCGGCATCTTGCAAAGAAATCAATAAGTCTACTATTTTAGAAAAAAACATACTGTATATTGGGTCCCTTATACCTATTATATATGTTATTTGTCAGAAAATTATCTCCAACCCAATTTATTATTATTTTTTTATTTATTATTATTATTATTATTATTATTATTATTATTATTATTATTATTAGATACAATCAAGTTTTGTGAATTATGTGTACGATTACCCTTATTTTTTCATGATTGCTTAAACTAGGTTTTATTTCTTTTTACATGTGATTAATGAATATTAGTAGAGCTGTAAACCAACTCAACGTTCAGTAAAAAGTTCGTTTATGTTCGTTCGTTTATTAAATGAACGAACATGAACAATATTTTATGTTCGTTTAGTTAAATGAACGAACATGAACAAAAGTCTCGTTCATTCATTTATGTTCGTGAACGTCCGATTAGGCGTTCGTTAAAGTTTGTTTATGTTTATTTATCTATTTATGTTCATATAGCATATCTTTTAATTTTATAATTTTAAAAATTGGTTTGTTTAAACAAAGCAACACTTATAAAACTTGTGAAGAATTCAATAAAGTTTATGTTTGTTTGTCTATTTTCATTTATGTTCGATCGTTTATGTTCATTTAGCTTTTATTTAGTGTCTTAATGAACGAACATAAACGAACATGAACAATTTATTTTCTTAATAAACGAACATGAATAAAAAAATTCGTCCGTTTAAGCGTCCGTGTCCTTTTATTTGTCCGGTTAAAATTAAATGAACGAACATGAACAGGACTCCATTCATGTTCGTACGGATCGTTTACAGCCCTAAATATTAGATAATACAGTGTTCAAATCTTTAACTTTTTTCTTGGTGATATCCACATCAATTTTTCTAATGCATACACTTTTAACGTATGCAATGCAGTGTTATACAATGCATGTACTCAGTATATTTTAAAACTTGTACAAAATGCATGTATATGAAAAAAAGCTAATGATTTCAAACTGTATCTAACTTGTCAATTTTTGTTGTTTTGTGTAATCGTTTTTTATTTTTATTTTTTTATAAACACAAATCTTTCAAATTTAGACCATTGTGTATATTTTGTGACCAATATTTTTTTATTTTTTTCAAATTTTGAAAGGTCAAATGATTATTTTACATGAACATAAAAAAAAAAAAAAAAAAAAAAAAAAAAAAAAAAAAAAAAAATTTGAATGCTATGTAGTTTTATAGTAAAAAAAATGAATACACGAAACAACAAAAATTGGCTTAAATGCATTTTTTAAGTCATTAGGGCTAAAGAAAACATGCTCCCGTTTTTAACCACGCAAGATCCAAGCATCCCACTAAAAGTTTGTAATAATTACTGCATTTTGAGTTAACTTTTCGAACAATCAAGGAGCACAAGTGTAGACCTTTTAGGGGGACAACTTTAAGGGAACAACTTTGCGTATTGCGTCTACAATTAATGTCAGCAAATACTGTTTGATCATGTTCATCTATAGTTGATGTTCACAAAAACTATTTGATCATGCATGTAGAAAGCTTGCAACTTTCGGTGGATAAACGTTTTAAAAGAATTAATTTCGCAGGAACAAATAATTTGGAGATTTGATAACACATGCAATTTAAACATTGCTACAACTGCTCCCATCATTGTTTCAGAATAAGATTCATTTAAGGGTGGTGATAATTTGCAGGCCATCTGTTACAATACAGTATAAACAATAACTAGATACTGTAAAATAATTGTTTCTTGTCTGTGTAACAAAAAAAAAATAACTAGATAAAATATTACAGAAAAATGTTTTGAAAAATACATAGAAATCGGGACCACAAGTTTTAATACAAAGTTTTGAAGTGACCTTACTGGAGTTTAGCATTTTATGATGCTTTCAATTATATAGTATTTGGCATTGCACTACTTTTGATTCCTAAAATTGGGGAACGACATCCATACCAGGCTACAAGCTGTATATTAAAACAAAATTAATGTGTGGCTCCCAACATTTACGACACTGCACATTATGGAATTGTACAGTGTTGTACTAAACTTACAATCTTGACAATTTGTGTACTACGTATTACTATATTAGTTTACTTTGAGCCTTTTTTTCTTTTTTTAGAAAAAAGTTTTCTTTGATTATCGTTATCATAACTTGATGCACAAAAAGGAGCACGAAAACGGAAAAGAAAATCCATGAATACGATAATTTCGACTCATGAGGCATACAAGATATAGTTGAAAAGAACCACAAACAAGTTTAAAGCTGTATAAGGCTAAAGAGAGTGGTGGTGAACAGCTCATCATCTACATCAACGTCACATAAGTTTTTTCTCTCCTCTCACTCTTCTCACTTTTCACCTGTTTTTGTCACCTCACCCTCACTTTTTATTAAACTACTCAATTTATGCAAATATATCTCACTAAATATCCCACACATACTCACAAAACAAATAAAAACCATTTGTTTTAGAAAATGAGCCCACATTTTTTGCATCTCACCATAGTGAGCCGGTGACCAAACATTTGCAAAATGATCGTGACTTGTGTTTGCTGTTTTGGAGTGTGGCGCATGAATGGGTGGTCACGGAGGATTTGAATATAGAGCATCGCTACACATTCTCAATTTCTCCTCCTACTTATCTTTCTAACCACGCAATCTTTTGTCATGTGAAATTAATTCATTTTCACTTCTTATCCACACCATTACCGACACATGTGTCACAATCTTAAAGTTTGGAGGATAATTTGGCTAAATTCCTTGAAGACATTGTAACTTTGGAAGGTTTGAAAACTAACGAGGCATGAAAGTAGAGTATGGGTCCTCTCTAGCGGATAGCAACTGAAGTAGTTTATTATTGTTGTGAGTTATACATGGAGCCAAATGATCATTAGCTATTGTTTTTGTGTTATACATGGAGGACTCGAAACGAAGGGATGATCAATTTTTCGAGGTTTATAGGACCATTTTCAAATCAGGGACGGAGCCAAGGGGGTGCCCGCGGGTGCATGTGCACCCTATGGATTTTTTCGATATAGTGTTAATTATTAATAAAATTATCGATTTTTCCTAAATGTATCTTAAATGCACCCGGTGCATTAAAATGTGTCTCTAGTATTATTTAGTTCATGTACTTGCAATTAAAAAAAATATATAAAATTTCGTAAAAGCCCAAAGATGAAACAAGTTTAATAAATTAAAGCACAAAAGCTCATGAAATAGGTTTTTTAATGGAACAACTTTATATATCATCCTAACAATTTAAAAAATCCAAAATTGAACCAACACCACAAAGATGAAACAGATTCGTAAGTCGTAACATATATCTTTCATTTGTTTATTATGTCTTTTAAAATCTTCATATTTTGATTGGTTGTATGAAATCTTAACTAATTTGTTGGTTCCATATAGTTTATCATCATCAATAAGGGTTTAGGGTAATAATAATAAGTGAATAACTATGCAATTTCTATTAAAACAAATAGGGATAACAAGTTTAAGTGATAGTCAACAATATATTAGAATATGAATAGTACCCCAATTGTGTTGTCATGGGGCATTTTTGTTGTTGTCGTATTTGCAATATATATGAAAGTAGTGCTTAAATGAATTTGGTTTTAGTCTTGCATGTTCTTACCGTTACGGTTGAAAGATGTTTTTTTTTTTTTTTTTTTTAAATAAAGCTCATTAAAATTGATTTGCATAATCAGATGAGTGATGATTATTTTAACGGCGCTTTAACATGTGCTATAGAGAACGAAGAACTTATTAATATTAAAAATGAGGGTGCACGTAAGTGTTTTTTTGCTATGGGAGATCGTAGAATCACTAATTAGAAGGTAATATGTTCATTTATTTATCGTTTTAATGAAATCTTCACTTTAATCCACTTTTTAACTCTATTATATTACGGTTAAAAAAAATTGTGCACCCGATCATATTTCTTTCTGGCTCCGTCCCTATTTTAAATTGTTATATTTTGGGTAAAAGGGTTTCTACAACCCTTTGTTTATTTTTGAAAATATACCAAATTGTTATATTTGTTTAGCAATTTACCTTTGTTCAATCAATATCAAAACTCCTCAGTCGGCTGTAAAGTTGCACAATATCATATGGGGTACTTGGCAAAACGAAGTTTGGAAGGTTTAATCACATCAGTTTAGTCTTTGACTCTTTGTAGTATTTTGTTTGTACAATTATACCAAAACTTGTTTTTTGTCTTAGAACCCAAATCAAGTAATGAATGATTTAGTTGATGTTTGTGTCTGTCTAAGTCCTATGTTTGTATCATGTTTCATTAACGATGTTAAAGATAAAAACTTTTGCATTTTTCAAAAATAAAATTTAAAGTAAACGGGAAAAGAAAACACGTAAAAAATTGGACCACTTACGGAGTACTTCATATCTCCCCCTGGGCTCCACCTTATATGAGTATCTTTTTTCTTGACATATTGAAAATGATTTTATTAGGAATATATTAAAAGCGAGACATTGCATTGAGTATACATAATATCTTTTTTCTTGACATATTGAAAATGATTTTATTAGGAATATATTGAAAGGCAACATTATATTAAATTAAGGACCCAAGTATACATAATATCTTGAAAGCAAGACAGATGGTAACACCGTTCCCTTTGACGTCAAAATACATTCGCTAAAAAAAATAGTTCATTCTATGCATTTTTATTTTGACACTGTTAAAACTAGACGAGTACCCGTGTATAGCAACGGGATTTTATAGCGACAGATCGTTTAGTGATAAAAAAAGTTTATAGGTTATAAACGAAAAATAATAAAAGTTTGAAGATTTAGAGTTTAAACATAATGTTTTGAAACCCGGTTCGACCCGTTCTGGACGAAAAATAGGTCGATTTAAATCGAGTGAACCCAACTGGTTGGGTCGAAAACGGGTCAAATTAAACCGGGTCAACCCGCCGGGTTTGAAGCGTGCCAGGTCAACCCGGTTTTCGATGTGTATTAATAATTTCATTTTGAAATATATGTTTTCGTATGGCTTTTATTAGTTAGACGAACCGGTGGCGACATCGGTTCCCAGGTGAACCCGTTGGTCCGGTCCAGTTTTCAAAATTATATATACCATTAACTTGTTAGCTTGTATTAAGTTATGTGTGTTTTATTAATTTGTATAATGTGTAAAATAGCATTAGTTAGTGTGTTAATTATTTTATATTTAGATTATGTTGTAGCTTGTTTAAATTGTACATTGTGAAAATTTTATTGTACTTTTTAGTAAGAGGTGTTTTAATTTGATATATATGATTTTAATTGGTTGTACAATATGAATAAATTATTGTACTTTAAAATTATGGAGTGTTTTAATAAGAGTATTAATTATACTATGCATTTCTCTCACATTTGACTTTCAAAATTTCACTTTTCAAGATTTGACCATACATTCTTTATAGCGACAAATAGTTTATTCGACAAACAGTTTATTCATCAAAAAAAGTTTATAGGTTATAAATGAAAAATAATAAAAATTTGAATATTTAGGAATTAAACATAATGTCTTGAAACCCGGTTCGACCCGGGTGGTTCAACCGGGTGAACCGTTTTGGTCGAAAATTTGGTCGATTTAAACCAGGTCAACTTGCTAGGTTGGGTCAAAAACGGGTCAAATTAAACCGGTTCAACCCGTCTGGTTTGAAGCGTCCCGAGTCAACCCGGTTTGTGATTTGTATTAATTGGTTGTATTTAATTTGGTAGATATGTTTTTAATTGGTTGTATAATGTGAATAAATCATTGTACTTTTAAGTAATGAGGTGTTTTAATAAGAGTATTAATTATATTTCATAATTTCATTTAATAAGATTTTTCAAGATTGACATTTTTTCAGGATTGACTATTTTTTTCAAAATTGACCATTTTTCCTTTATATGTAATATAGATACGAGTAAATCTTGATTATTTATACACTTAATAATATGTAAAAGTGGACTACATTTATAAATGTGAACAAAACTAATACGTAGTAAAACAATAAATCTTTCACACTTAGAGCACTAGATACCCTAGAGTCGTCTCGCTAATGCCGTGAGAAAAGTGTTTTCACATCCGCATTTTTTCTCATAACAATAGACATTATTTTTATTTAAATAAACAAACACATTTAACTAAAATTAAAATTTCATAAAAAAAAAAAAAAAAAAAAAAAAAAAAAAAACATTAAATAAAAACATTAAATAAAAAAGGCATAAAAATTAAAGCAACACATAATAAAACTAGTTTGGTCCAAATAAAATAAATTAAAAAATTGAGAACAACATTTATCCCCTCAATTAAAGTCGCACACAATCTTCTTTACCTAACTGCATAAAAAACGAAGCCTCCATTTTCCTTCATCACATTTCATTCAAACAAAACCACGAATCAAATCACCTCCTTAACTTACAAACAATTGCAGCCAACATCCTTATAACTCAATAATAATAATAATAATAATAATAATAATAATAATAATAATAATAATCAAATCACCTCTTTCTCCTCTTTTTGAGAACTTGAGAAAGATGCAGTAACTCTTCTAAAGCGTATTCGACGTTTTTCTACGACTCAAGACATTGGAGCGCGGGCTGCCGTTCATATTTTTAATAGGATTGGATTTGCTATTGCTAGAGGTGTGGGGGCCCAGTTGGTTTCTCGGCTCCCCACCAATTTTTTGTAAAATCCTTTTTATTGTTAATAAAAGTGATGGTTTATAAAAAATAATAATAATAATAATAATAATAATAATAATAATAATAATAATAATAATAATAATAATAATAATAATAAAATACGCAACGTCTAGCTGCCAAATTCTACCTTATCCTTCATAAAACACACAGATCTAACACCAAAATAATAATAATAATAATAATAATAATAATAATAATAATAATAATAATAATAATAGGAAAACGCGAAAAAAATATGGGAAAACGCGAGCACCGATACCCACCTCGAAAACGCGAGCCCTGGTATCTAAGTGGCGCCTTCGGGTGGCGTTTTGAGGGAAAATGCTCGGGAAAACTCAAGGTACCTAGCCTCCTTATAAGAGTGGAAGGTACCATGGCGGATGAGCAGTCAAATCCGATTAGGCATACCATTTGGCGCCGCCACCCTTGAGCCACCATACGTACTCCATGCCCCCATTTCGTTAGCCACTTGCATGATATTGGGAAGAAACCAAGTAAAAAAAAATTATTCGGATTTGAAAACGGCTATTTTTCAAAAAAAAAAAAATTAATTTAACTTCAAAATTAACCTTTTTAAATATTAAAAATGATATATGTTATTGCAAAAAGTGTGAATGGCTTAGAGTTGGGATTAGTTCGGAGCGGGCCGCCCTTGGTGGATCGTCTGTTGTGTGGTTTATGCACTAATCCAAGTAATGAGTTGTATTCCCTGCGCAAACAAAGATAAACCGTTAGCCTTACCGTGGGGACGGACCCCACGATTAAACTCCGGCGTGAGAATAAGTACTCATGTTGTCAGAGAAATATTTGTGCATTGCGATGAGTGAGAAAGTCATACCTCGTAAGTGCAACTCGGGATTGCCTTTTATAGGTGGACGAGATACTAGGGTTTCCTAATATTTCGTATCTTTTGTAGTGGCCGGTGTGGGACCCTTGTTGGGCAAGGATCCGCAGCTTAATCGATGATTGTGGACTCAGGTCATCCTTCGGTCCGGGGGCCGGTCCGTATGCTTATTCCGGAAGTGTTGCTTAGATAGTCCGTGTCCGTTGTATGTCTGGATTGTGCCATGCTCGTGGCTTGGGCTTTAGTCATATCCGGTTTGTTGGGCCGAGGCCTGGTTTATTTGTTTATTGGGTCAGAGCCCGGTATTCTAGTTGTATCGGGCCGGAGCCTTATTGTGTATAATACGGTCTAGTCCCAGTAAGCCTGCTATCCGTATTATACGAGTCATTTGCTTCGTTGGGTCGGGGCCCAACATGTGTTATGATACAGTCCAGACCCAGTAAGCCTGCTATCCGCACTATACGTCATCAATATCCACATTTTAATCAGTTTTCTAGGAAGTAAAGTAGACGGGAAAAGAAAACACATAAAAAATTGGACCACTTACTTCATATATCTGCCTTGGGCTCCACCTTATACGAGTATCTTTTTTCTTGACATATTGAAATAATTTTATTTAATTGGACCACTTAAATGTGAGACATAGTCGCTCATGACAGCGATCATCATTATCACATCAACGCCAATTTAGTTTTCTCTCTCTACAATAAACTTCACAACAAACTTGGTGTAATAAGTCACTAGCAATCACCACTCAAATATAAATCACTTATACACAAATATACCTCACATAAACAAAATAGCAACTCACACAACTCAAATTGGGCCCACAAAACACTCCACGCGACTCATCGTTCAGTCGACCGAGTCTTGCATTATTTTGGTTAAGAACTCGGTTGTATGGGGTAAACGTAATAGAGGTAACTGTGATCATGGTGCACAATACTCGGTCACGAGTTACCTAGGTCTAATATCTTGAAAGCAAAACAGATGGTAAGACGCGTTTCCTTAACATCAAAATACATTCCAATGCTCTTGCATACTTGAATGAGATTGGCTTCAAGTCATGTTTTATACCGAAAGGTTGCTAAGTTTAAGGAGTTCAGTTAAAGCTAAAATCATACATTCCATTGTTAATGCTTTTGGTGTTAGAGGATCGTTCAACAACTCTTTTCGGACGTTCTCCCACATACAAAACGTATTTTCTTTGTTTCCAAATCACAATTTCTCTTCGTATTCAAACTCGAGAACACAAAAAGTAATAGCTTCCTTGTGTTTCTATTCAGATCACATGCTTCCCTTTCATATATAACATTTCACCCGCGCCAAACATTATAGCTTAACACATATCTCTTTACAACATCAACACGGTGAATTATTCACGTTTATCATAAGAGTTATAAACTGGTTCATACATTGCTCTACAACTTAACAATAATTGTACGACCATTCGTAGAATTACCAAAGGAACGTAAGTCGTTTCTCTCTTCATTCCGAGACGATGCCATGCAATGGATGCCCACGAAACATGGACGCTCACATATACACTCAATTACTCAAAGCAACTTGTAATTTATTACAATGACTAGAACTCCATTAAGACATTTAGTAGTTAAGCTCTCTTTGGTGGAAGGAAAACGATTTCCTTGGAGAAAAAGCAACATTTCTATATTTTGTTTGCTTAGATTGGAGGTATTGAGTGTGAGCACCCTCACCTTTCAAGCAAAATTCACGCGCAACCCCATAGCCTTGGTAAGCCTCACACGTGAGGGAGGGCAAAAAAAGAGGATAAAGGTGAGTTGCATCACCTCTATTCTACAGTGCAAAATGTGAGCCCTCCCGGGTGTTTTTATTACTATTTATTTAATTCGTGAGTATGTGTGTGGTATGTTTGTATAAAATATGTGTTTTAATAAAAGGTCGAGAGTGGAGACCTCTATGTATGAAAGGTGAGAGAGTGAAAAAAAAAAAAAAAAAAAAAAAAAAAAAAAAAAAAAAAAAAGCTAAGATAACGTTGATGTGATAAGTGAGCCAACCATTATTTCTTGTCTTAAGCCATAAGTTGGCGGTCAGTTTTTTTTTTTTTTTTTTTTTTTTTTTTTTCTCTCCCATACCCTTTATATGATCATGTCGTACCGTATGCTTTGGAACATGTAATTAGAAACCAAACATATCTATCAACCATTCAGCTGGCATAATTAAAGAAAAACAAGATGGTTGTCACAATTAGACTCTCCCATATTTGCAGATGATGGAAAATGATACCTATGAATATGTCAAAGATGCAATAAATTGTTTTTGGAGGATTAGCAACAAAGTAGCATTCTGGAGGCATTGTTACATCTTAGTTACGAATAAGAAATTAACATACTATGAGCAATTTAGCAAGATAAAAAATCAACTAATATTTCCTCAATCAACACATTCACGAGGTCGTATTCAATCACCATTCCTTCTTCTAAAGCTTCATCATCAAAATCCAACCATTTCCCATTTCCACTACTCATGTCCTTTTCCACCACCTCATCCACATTCAAATCTTCCATGCTTGTCCAAACGCATATTTCTTTTTGTATTTCATCAGCCAACAAATCCTTCTTTTGGAACATCGTTGACCATTTTGACCATTCTTCATAGCTCCCACTGAAGGCACGTTCACGCCTATTTTCCAAACACAAGCTCACACAGTCAAATAAAGCTTTCCTTTGTACCTTCATGAACGGATCCATGTATTTGCTCCGACTCTCTAGTTGATCACATAGATCGTCATTTATGACCTTTCGGGTTGGACCAAAAGCAGAAGAATCCTCTAACACCAACTCTGCATAGTTTAGAAGTTCTCTGATGTATTCCAACTCCCATTGTGTAGACCATTTTGCCGTGGATGTAAATTCAAATATAGGGTTGGCAACAGATGTGGCGGAGTCTTGCAAATCTATCTCCTCTGCTAAAAATTCCATGTTTCTTGCAGAACTGTACTGCTTGTTTCCTGAAAATAAGCAAATTAATAATGTTAAGATATACTGTAGGTCATTAAAAAACATCGACAATGCAGCATGCGAACAACTTTATGTCTTTTCTTATCTTAAATCTTATTTTTAAAGATTGTAAAGCTATATTACTACGATGATAATACAACTGTCTGAAATATAATGATCTAGGATGGTTTATGCATTTTGAATACAATTTAGCTGACTTTTGACGAGCTAGGCCCAAATGGTTAGGCCACTTTCCATTTTGAGTTGATTGAGTAATTTTGCCCATTTGACCAATTCATCCATAAGGGTTGAAATTGCCACCTCCAAAGGCACATTGGCAGACTAGGGCCAATGTTTCCTTGCCTTTCAGATACAGTTGGTAATAGTACAAATGACACGCTGTTGCCATTATAAGTAGTTCCATGTTTTATTGAAAGCCTTGTTTTAATGAAAGTAATTTCATCTTTGATAATCGGCGATCTCCTAGTGAGACCGCCATGTTTTCATGTACACAAAAAATAGACATGGGACTAAGTATTTTAGTATGGTTACCATTGCTGGTTAAGGTGGCTGTGCTGTTGGATGTGAGGCAACTATCATCAGATATAGAGGGTTCCAGACTTGGACTTGTCCAGGGATGTTTTATCTCACTTTCATAGTTTTCACTGTTGCTGTCGCATTCCGTCACTTCAACTCCCTGAAAATACAAAGAACATCCAATAGTAAGTAGAGATTTCATTGTTTACATACACTTTTTCAGCCAATCAGTCATGTATAACTCAAGTGGTGGCACGAGTTTTCAGACAAAAGTATGCAGCTAGCTAAGTAATCTTCTATTTTATGTAAATAGCACTGCACTATCTGACAAAGATCTGTAAAAGCATGATGCGGTCTTATCACTCTTATGCTTTATTGCCCTCAAATTTGGTTTGACTAACTATAGTGTGAATGGATGTGCTGTTGGTTTTGAAACTTATACATGGAAAACAAAGTCTATTATGAATGAATCATTGATTAGACGTAGTCAATCCTTCATTATAAATAGTTTTTCATGTTTTACCCACATAGAACATGGAGCATAAATAATTTATAAAGTGCCACTATAAAACAAAAGAGTGGGTTTCATTGTAAAGTGACCAGCTTGAATTCACTAATTTGCTAGAGATTAGGGCTTGACTTTGGCGACTAGTATATATCAGATTATCAGCTTACAATGGGAAACATATGAGGACATTATAGTTGGTCAGGAACAGCCTAATTACTTTCACATTAAGAGTGCTAGACTTCCCCAAGCATCTCCAATGCATCAAACTATTTTAAACCTTTTGCCATAATAAAAGTCATTCATTAAATAAAACTCAAATGCAAAAAAAGTTATTAACATATATGTTTTATGTTAGAGAGCTAGCATCAATTCTTTGCTTCAAAGACTTGAGCATGCTAAAGTCATTGGTGAAAAAATTCATGTTCTCCAATGCAAAAAAGTGTTTTGATTGACTTATTTGATCAAAAAAGTCTTTTTCAAACATGCATTGGAGATGCTCCAAGTAGGTGGAACATGTAAAAAACCCCAAGCTAGAGGGTTCTCAAATGAGAAAATACAAGGTACCTGTTTTCAGAAAGATATAGGCACTTGATATTCAGAATAGCATCCGGAACACACTGTTAAACATATGGAAACACTAATTCTAATCCTGCCTACTCACATAGAATATGGTATGTTAAACAATGATGGTCTCCTATGACTATTACTACATTCAGAATCGGATTACCTTCAAAAGTTTCTTGCTCAGGTCTATTGCACACCAACATTGAATACATACATAATGCATGACCATTTCTAAATCAGTAGGGCCGGCTTCATATAGCTTCTCTTATACTTTTCTCAAGAGTCTAATATATTGCACCAACACTCATTATTAGAGCAATAAGTGTTTGTACTCCTAGTTTAAGCAACATTCCCCAGTTCTGTCACTGCAAAGCTGAATGCCAGCTTGCAACCAGATCTGTTTATACGTGTTTGAACATGTAATCATGCAATTGACTAAACCTTATTCGTCTAGATCACTCTTAACTTGCTAAAATGTTTCTTTTTTTGATGCTAAGGCAACAATTAAGCTACAACCGTTACAGAGAATTTGAATACGCGTGGCATTATACATAAATGGCCCAAAATTCCTATTTTCTTTTATCCCTACAGTTTCTCACACATGCAAGGGAAAGAAGTAGAAAATTCAATCCACTGATAGAGAAATGAAAATGTGAACTGCGTGAAAGAGTTTCACCCTCTAAATCAGCTAATCCTTAACAAGTTATATTATGAGCAAGATATTATTTTGTATATAATGATGTTGTGAATGATACCTGCCAATCCAGTTCAGCTTTTTCCGATATCTGATTAACTAATGAGACATCAGAATCTTGCTGTATACTCTTGTCCTTCTGCATGCTGGAACCCCCGATTGCAGAAACAGAACTTGGGGTAGAAACACCTGTGGCAACATCACACTGGGACGTTTCAACCAAAGATGATAATTCCTTGAGTTTTTGTTCCAAAAGAATACTCAAAGCATCACTATCAATCCTAGGTGTCCCAAAAGAAGGGAACTCTGAAGTCCCTGCATCAGGTTGATCATCCTGAAACGTAAGACAAGTGCCTGGCCTCTTCAATACTGATTGACCAGAAGACTCACATTCAGACACTGGTTTCTTGATAGGTGAATTAAACGTAAACGAAACAACATTCATCCCATTTTTCCTATCAACAGACTCCCAATTTGAAGATCCGTCTACAGTTATATTACATTTCACAGACCTTTCTTTTTCCTTAATCCGTACACTGCTGGTAGTAGTAGTTCCATCATACATTATATCTCCATCAGTTGGCCTTTTCTTCCCAGAAAAACTCTTCATTGTAGACGACGATTCTTTTCCCATTTCAGATGTCGCCGACTGACCTTTTCTGGCACCGACTGAGTTTTCAACAGTCTTCTTTAATGTCTTGGCTTCTTTTCCATTAGTGGAAGTTGATTTTCGTTCATGCAGGTAGGGAACTTTAGGTTTCAAAATTATGCGCTCTCTTTGAGATGCACAGTTTTGCTTTTGATTATTCTGTGTGAGCACCTCAGCGGTTCTCCCTGTTGCGGATCTATTGTGCACCCTTTTTGGTGTATTTCTTTGTCGTTTATCCAATGGGACTGACTGGCCAGCATCTTCTTTTTGCTTCATGGTACTCCTATTTCTCGAAGTGCTTGCCTGGCTTGCCTCTAACTTCTGAATATTTGTTCTTGCTGGAGTAGTAGCAGGGGAAACAGATTTATTCCTGTTTTTTAAACTACTTGGACCAGCATGCTTCAAAAGCACAACTTCAGACCGACATTGGCGCTTATCACGAGGCTGTGAATGGGAGGAACTGGCAGGGCTAAATGTTTTGGGTCGCTGTGATGCTTCAGCAATTCTGGATGTTCTCTGTGCAGCTTCCATTCTCTCTTTTAGATCCAGAATTCTTTTGGTCAAAGAAGCCACACAAGATGTCATTGGCAATCTAGCATTGTGAGTTGATTGCGGACTCTGGTCAATTATACGGGAAGCTGCCTCCATAATAGAAGCTGCGTTTCTTGTAAGGATGTACCCTGGACTCTTAATAGGAGATAACATTCTATGGTGACTAATAGGTACAGATTTAGCTAATTTAGGAGGTAATACTTCAGTTTGGAATCTCTCCATCGGTCGCTTTTGCAACTTCTGTAATCTATCTTCTACTGGATTCCTCGAAAACCCATCTAGCTTATTTCGCATCGCATAATCCCCAAAATGATGGTCAGTATCATAATCTGCAGTGATCCTTGGGTGAAGAGAATATCTAGAAGACTGCGAGTCATGCAATGGAGTAAAACCAGGATCAGAAGTATCTAAAGTCGGCAAAGAATCTAATCCCATGAGTCTGGCAACCACCCCAGGGGCTTTGGTTACACATCCCTCATCGTTACCTATTGATGAAACCCAATCACTTTCAGTCAAACTTGGACCGTGCAGACTCTCATGTAACTTCATCTACATAAAATTAAATCATAGATGTCAACTGTTAATACTTGATAATACTATATTTTAAATAACTCAATTTTCAGTCAACACAAGAGCAATTAAAACATTAGGGAGTGTTTCGGCCAGCTTATGGAGCTAGCTTAATAGCTTACAAAATATTTTTTAGCTAAACAAACCACCTTTTTACCCAAACACTTTTCAGGTTATTAGCTTTTTAAGCTAAATAACCAAGCTTTCATAGAAACCAATACCAAGGTGCTATTTAGAAAATGCTTTTTAAGCTACTAGAACGGTACCCGCGCAATGCGGCGGCGGGTACCTGTGACTATATTTTGCGTTATTCAGTTATTCGGTTACACATTTAGTTGTTTTTATGCTTTATAAGTAGAGATGGTTAAGCCAAATAATTTTAGTTTGAACAATCAACCTGCTTCCTAACAAACTTCCTAACCAACTTCCTAACTAACCTGATTCCTAACCAATTAATTTTGAAATCCTTCCATAATAAGCAAGTAAAAGTCTGAATTTTAAGCCTTTCTAATTATAGAATAGTCCCAAATGCATTATATAGTAGTATAGATATAGATATAGATGAGGCTATGAAGTTAAAAAGCATAAGCACTACTAGTATTATATAAGCTAATCCAAACACCCCATAAGGCTAACATTGAAAACTTTGCTGATCATATATCATTCTAAGGCCAGATCAATGTTTGCAAGAGCAAAGTAAGCAGTACCTGCTGAAGCCTCGAAAACGCCAAATCATCTAAATTCTCCTTTCCTTGTTTCGAGCTTTCTGTATGACACCAAACCATAAACATAAGAACTAAACATACAAAACCAATAGCATTTCCCTGTCAGAAACAGAAAAACATACCTGGTATATCAGGTTTATTCGAGAAGAGTTTCTTGCGGGATTTGCCATTCCAGTCAAACAACTGAAGAAACCCTCCCTTTGAACTTCGCTTCTCGACTTCCATTTTCTCATATGTGATTCAAATCACAATTTTTCAAACAACAAACGGAAATCAACGAAAACCCGCCTGTAAATATCCAACAATGAAACTGTATAAAGTATCAATCTAAGAAGGTGTTTGGGATTGCTTATTTTTCGTGCTTAATATTCCTTTGATAAATAAGCACTTATAATAAGCTGCTAAAAAATAAGCAATTCAGAAAAATTTCAATCCAACTCATTTATAAAAGGTTTTAGGCTAATTTGATTTGTTTTAATTTCATCTCAAATAAGCAGCTCCTAAACCACTTAAAAAAAAAAAAAAAAAAAAAAAAAAAAAAAAAAAAAAAAAAAAAAAACTGCTTATTTTACCTCAAATAAGCAGAAAAGATAAGCAACCCCAAACACCCCAATAAGACCCATCATTAATCTTGGAATAAAGACACTCACTTTTTAGCTAATTTCTTAATTTGGTATAAATGTACTATAATGTAGCTACAGAATCAGCTACAGCTACATATACCCTATATTTCAACAAAAGTAGGGTTCTGTTGATAATGACAAATCATAAACATAGGCCACTTTTAATTTAAATCAGGTACAGATTCATAATAACAGCAATAATTAAAAAAATTACTACTTACCAGATTAGTAAAGACAATTTTTTTCAGATCAAATCTTGTACTAGTAATGTTTTGTTGCTTTTGAGAAGCATTGGCAAAACGTGAGATTCTGGTTTTATTAATCTAGGGTTTTGAAAGATTTTAAAAGAAACTTGAAGCACGAGATATAGTGTGTGTGTGAGAGAGAGAGAGTGTGTGTTTTGAAAAAATGAAAATGTGAGAGAGGGAGTTGGGAAATGGGGAAAGAGAAGAAGACATGCCCCCTCTTTCTTTTCTTGCCGTTAAGTACGGATTTAATTCTTCCTTTTCTTAATTAACTACTTATAATACATGTGCACGCACAGGATTTTTAAATTTTCCTTTTGATTATATATTATTATCAATTAAGAAATAAATCACTTGACGTATTTTAAATTGTTTAACTTTGTGGACTAAAAATAAAAACCACGTGTATATACGTTATAATCTACTTATTATTTTAATAGAATGCTTTTGGATTAAAAAAAATATTTTATGATTCAAGCAAAATCACATGATGATACTTGACTTGCATCAGATATTAGTGATATAAGCTTTTAGTTTTGCAAACTCGTGCTATCAATTTACGATGTGTTTTGTAATTGTGGTATTTCTTTTACTTATATTTTCATTAAAATATGTTGTATATTTAGATAGCTTTGAAGATTGATTTTTTCCTTGATTATAAGTAACCATCATACCATGTTTATCGGTGTACATTTTTGTTTGAAAAATCTTATTTTCATAAGTTTGTGCTATTTACTTCTCAAGTTTAACCATAAAATTATCAAATTAACATAGATGCTTATACTATATCTTCTTTATTACATAAAGAGAAACAAAAAAAGATGTAATGGTAGAATACGTTTATGTATAATGTATAAGAATAATTTTTCTCTAAGACCGAACTATATAAGGAAATTATTATTACTTGCATAAGTAAATTATAAATGCATGAAAACAATGACAAAGAGTACACTCGAAAGTCTTTTAAGATTGTTTGAATCCTTACCGCCTTTCATTTTAGTGCAACTTTCTTCACAATTGGCCTAAATCATCAAGGTTAAAGAGACCCATATTTTAGACCGTTGGTTGACACCCATAGTGTTATCAATGACAGCAAACCCTTGCTAAGTTTCATTAACTCATTCAAAAACACCTGTTAAGAATTTCTACCATAAAATTCCTCATATAGGTACTAAAACACATCTTTGGTACATTAAAATACATTCATGTATTATCTAAATCAGCAACCCAACTTAATTATACATTCATACCTTGAGAAGGCATAGAAAATCCTTCTACGACAATTATGTGTTGATACTTAATCCTCCTCTAAAAAATGCACACAACAAATTACATTACATTTTAGTGTGTGCGATAAGATCATAAAACTACAAACACTATTAACATGTTGCATTATAGTGAGGATAACAACAAATATAGTCATAATATCAAATAAGAAAACTTCATATTAGAACTAAAGGGGTGTTTGGGTTATGTTTAGTAAAGGTGCTTATTGTCTTATTCAATTATCATAACACAATAAGATTATGATAAAACTTTCAGCTTTTTTGAGAATCTTAATAAAAAAAACCATTGACTCACAACTAATTTTATCATAGCTTAGTGTGTTTATATTAAAAACACAAATATTAAATGTAGAAGTTTTCAATAAAACATTAAAAAAAAGTTACTAAAAGTTGGTGTGTATAAAAAAAATAAACTATAAAAAAGGTTACTAAAACCTATCAGTTAGATAAGGCATAAGTCAAAGTTCTATCGAGGTATCTTTCGGATTCTATTCAGAAGCAAAAAGAGGTTAACACATAAATCATAAGTATAGAAGAATAGTTGTATCTCACATCCGTAATTACCAACTCAATAACATTATCGCAGTCTAGTAACGTAATAACCCGATTAAAAACAATATATACTTGTTTAATAATTCTCATATATATACTTTTAATTTCTTTACAACAGCCAACTATTACATTTTTTTTTTAATTAGCTTTGTATAACATATTTAACTGACAAACATGTTGAGGTTGAAGTTGATGTTGTTTTTTTAACTTTAACTATTGATATCATGTTGTACAAAATGTGCGAGTTTAGTAGCATGTAATAAGCGTTTATAATGTTAAAATATGCTCTATAAAGTTTTTAAAATGTTTTTATGGATATCTATTTATAAATTTCAAATAACAATTTCATGAGTCATTGTTATAAGAGAATCACGTATATTTATTTTCATATCACACTTACTCGTGCTTACCATTTGATATTTATATTCACGTTAAAAATAATTTAGCTGTATATAATATTCAAACCCGTGTACGCATAAATTAAACTTTTAAATATAATAACATGAGTCCTTATTTAAAAACAAATATTCTAGAAAAGTCTAAAACTAACATTAGTTTAAAATAATATTTAACGTGTATTAAAACTAATTCGAATATTTATCAAATTTTGTAATTTTAATGTATGAAAGTCTAAAAACAAATACTAATACTCATGTAATTTTAAACAAAGTTAATATTACAAAGTATATGGGGTATAAAGTGTAAGGGGTTATTTGGTTTTTTTCTAAAGTTATTAAAAAACATGAAAACTTGTAATTTTACACTTAGCTTTATATAATTTATTTAAAATTCAACCACCAAAGTTTTATTAATTACTTCATTTTTTTTTAAGTTTTTGTTTTCATAAATTTGACACCTATATTTTTATGCAATTTTTTTCTTAACCAAATTTATTAACTTTGACCAAAATCAATTTAATTTTGACTTTTTATTAACCAATCATATTGCTCAATTTTATCTACGTGGCAAAATCGAACTATCCTATTGGTCTAATTTTTTTTTCAATAAGAAGAGATTTGTAAAAAGACTCTGAAATAATGTAATTCTTTTATTATATAAAAGATGTTGCTACTTATTTTGGTCTCTGCAAAATCATCCGAAAATTGATGCGAACCGACAAACCGACCAAACTGGATTCGGTTTTGTATATTTATTTATGTTTTTGTCGGTTTTTTGGTTCGAAACCCGAACCAAGTAATTCGGATCAGTTTCGGTTTTGATATCTATTTCTAGGTTCGGTTCTTGGTTTGAGTTTTTTTAATTTTTTTATTTTCGATTCGGGTCGGTTTGGGTCGGGTTTGGCCCGATGCTCACCCCTAACAGGGTACCCGTGCAATTCGATAATGAGTATCTTGTAATTAAAACTTTTGATGAGGACATATAACAATATAGAAAATAATTTTGCATCATCTTAGTATAAAAACTAGAACGGTACTCGCGCAATGCGGTGCCGGGTACCGTGTAATTATATTTTGCATTAGTTGTTTACACGTTTAGTTCTCTTCATGCTTTATAAGTAGTGATATTAGATATGGTTAAGCCAAATAATTTTAGTTTGAACAACCATTAGTTTCCTAACAAACTTTCTAACTAACTTGCTTCCTAACAAATTAATTTTGAAATCTTTTCATCATAAACAAGAAAAAAGTTTGAATTTTAATCATTTCTATCTATAGAATAGTCTCAAATGCATTATAACGTAGTATAAACGAGTTTGGTACCCGCGCGTTGCTGCAGAATTCTTTTGTTGCCGTTAGCTACTTAACGTGAAGTTAGTTACCTAGGACTGACTTTGCAATTGATTTCGTAATCACGTTTTACAAAAGCATGGGATGAGTAGGGTTTTTTTTTTTTTTTTTTTTTTTTTTTTTTTTTTTTTTACGCTTTGAAGGTCTACAAATGCAAATTATTGATTATCAAAAGTATTTTGCCAAACACAACAAACAGATTAATTACGCTTTTAAATCGTGATAATCAGATAATCTAGACCAAATCGCAATCCCAAACACCCCTTAGTAGAAAGCTTTTGTTTTTATCTTTGCATTGAAAATGAGAATACATTTTGTGTTATATCGGTTTTTAAAATAAACTTAATAACTTGTATTTTTCATTTATGGTGTGTTTTAATAATGTAATTAATTAACCATTGACCAACCAATTTTTTTATATGTGTTGGTATTATTTGCTTGTACACATTGTTTATTGATTGCTTAAAATTTATTTATGATAATATATATATATATATATATATATATATATATATATATATATATATATATATATGAGAGAGAATATGTAAAATGCTTTATATGTAGTATAGATACGTATATGGGAATATGCTAAATTACCAAATTATCTGTTTAACTTATAAATGTAATAAAATTCGCTGACTCTTCGTCTTTCCACCCATTGGTCCACAAATAACATGAGAAAATTTGGTTTAAGTTCAAGACATTAAATTGATAGACCACTCAAAAATGACACGTGTTAGGTCTTTTTACACCAAACCCTTAATGGACAAAGGTATGTCAAGCAAAAATACATATGTGATCGAGCAAAAGTACATGGCGAGTCTCTTTCTTTTAACTTTTTGTGCCTAGCATTTGTCACGATTTAAGTCGACTGAGCTACAAATTCAGGCTTTTAACGTTCTTGATTATAATATTAAGACAAAAATCCTTTTGCCTCATTTTGATACCAAAGGGTGGAGAAAACATCATTTTGATAAATTTATCTTTAAAGATTCATATGATGAAACATGTGACACTACTATTAGACATGAGAGCACGAATTGACCTCATGACATTAGCTTTATATTACATGTCATTCATTATTTGGCTACCATGGTAAAAACGTTACTATGATATAAAATGTATTATTAAGGACCCGTTTGATTCGCATAATGTTTTGACGGAATTGGAATTTTTCTAAAGAATTAAAATGTGAAGGAATTGTAATCTATAAGTATTAGAATTTGAAGGAATTGAAATTTACAAAAACTAACACGTGTTTGGTTGAAGAAAATGAAAAGGGAAAAAATGAATTATATTAAAACTTATAATAATAATAATAATAATAATAATAATAATAATAATAATAATAATAATAATAATAATAATAATAATAATAATAATAATAATTGATTTTTGATAATAAAAATAATGAATTTTATGGAATTAGAAACATTCCTACCATTTTACTATGAAATATTGAATTCAGCATACAAGAGATTTTGAAGGATTTTTATTCAATTTCATTGGTCAACTAAACATGTAAAGGAATGGAAATTCAAATTCCGAATTCCTTTAATCTGCCAACCAAACACAGTGTTGAATGGAATCACATTCCAATTCTATGAGAATCCTGAAGATTCCGCAAATCAAACGGACCCTTAGAAAGTAACGAGTCAGTAAAAAATGCTTTGTTTCTTTCTTAGATTAGATATTAATTGAAATAAGACTACCCTAATCATAGTCTTGTTAACGCGTCCTCCCACCTCAAACTACCTGTGAAGCCACTATGCCCTCCTAACAAAGTATGAAGCCAGCTTCTAGTGGAAATATGGTCACAAACTTGACCAAATTAATTTTCTTTTTGTTGTGTTGTGAGTGTATTGCGTGGTATCTTTATAATAATAGGGTATATTTCTAGTCTAACAGTGAAGATTAAAAGAATACCAACTTCATCTTTTTTTTTTTTTTTTTTTTTTTTTTTTTTTTTTTTTTTTTTTTGTATGTATTATGACTGTACAAATTGGATTTTAAAAACCATGTAAGCACATGCCTTTCATTTTTTAATGTAGGGGCGACAAGGTCTTTTCAAGCATTGAGGCGAAGGTTTAAAATGGTGACTTCTCAGTTATTTATATATGGGTAAGTATAAATTTTCATTTGTTTGGATTAATAGATCGTGTAGCTATGAAAACATAATGATATGAAAAACTAAAGGTAGACTGAAGACCGAAACAAAAATTATATTAAAACTAAGCTTCGTTTCGTTGTTCTATTAATTTGAAAGTGTCACCATAAAGAAAGAGAATGAACGAGACTTGTTTTTGTTGGTTAGTTTAATTTAATTTGAATAAACAAACTACCATGAATACTTAAATGAACGGATGTTTAGTTTCATTAATAAAATAAGCCCGTTTGTAATCGTTTATTATTGTTTGTTATGATGCTAAACAGTGGAACATAAAACAAGGAAAACAAGTATTCGTTTATTTTTGTTCATTTCCATTTGGTATTTATAACTATTTTTCCATTCAAAAAATCTCGTATTATATATAATATTCAAAAATACACGTCAATAAACATACACAAACAAACATAAACGAACGAGGCACCAAATTTTTACTAACATAAATGAAGGAATGAACGATTATTTGCATTTTCTCATTTAACTAAATGATCATAAAATCTTGTTCATGCTTATTCATTTAGTAATCATAATTGAACTTCCCGTTTAATAGTTCATATATGATTTTTCTTTTTCAAAGGCAACCGAATCTATCATTAAAAAAATATATATAAAAAAAGAAAAAAATTGAAACAAAGATAAAATTCACACAGGTTCATTGGACTGTCTAATTCTTATTAGTTCATATATGACTAGCTCCATAACCCGCCCGATGGGCGGGTTAGCTTCATAATATTATTTGATGAATTCTAAGAAGATAATAATAACGGCATACATGTATTCTAAGAAGATAATAATAATGAATGCATAAAAAGTTGAGCCGGTACTAACTATGTTCAACATATTTAGTTATTTCATACAAAAAAAATACTTCATGAGTCTCATTTGTAAAATGAAAGGTAATATTATAAAATGATGAAATGTAATATTGTACTATCTGCATAAGGATATGTCAAGTATCTTTAAACCGCTTAATGGAGACTTTATGTTTTTCTCAAAAATTAGCATCCTTCCAGCTCCTCTTCGCTCCTCTTCCTTGGCCCGTTATGGCTCCCATGGTTTATCAAAAGGGTAACCGCTGGCTACACATTAATAACAAAATACATGATCAATACAACAAAACTAATCATTATATTACAAACAGTTGCTTGTATTTACAAGTTAAGCTAGAAAGTTACACTACTTAAGACCACGATTACAACTACAACATAACCACTAAACTTCATTATTGTCCAATCTAGCGGTTCTTAATAGAACGCAACAAACGAATACATTTTAGACATAGCTTATAATATTTTATTTTTATAATATTTTATTTGTCATTCTTATAATATTTTATTTTTTGAACAAAGTCATCATCAATGCATGTTTTAAAAGTAGCACATGGTCTTTTGTCAATTTAGACATAGCTGCCAGTAAAGTTCATATATGAATTAGATAAAGGGAGGGAGAGGTCCACCGCTAAACCATTTTATAAAGGTTTCCATATGTGAAAGCTCCATCACACGAGTTTATATACAAAAAAAAAAGATCACACACGGCACAATGTCATATGAAAGAATTGACCCAATATATGAATGTGGCTTTACATAAATGATCCATAAAGATGGGATCACGATATATGTCCACATATTGATGTTTGCGAAGACAAAAAGGAAAACAAACCTGTATCACATAAATTTGACAATAAAACTTATAAAATGGAATGTCTAAAATTTTGCTCAAACTCTATAACAATGCACTATAAATATACATGAATGTGACACAATTCAAGCTTTAAACTACATATTACACTCTTGGAACAAAATGAATCCATGAAAACCAACAAATGAAAACGAACGCTAGTGTTCTGAGATTTTCAAAATGGACACCACTAATCTATGACAAGTTCCTTTCAAGCATAAAATTCGATCTTGGCGACATCTTCTGGAGTATCAACACCACGATTTACTTTTATTACCTGCAACCAAGCAAAAGATAAATATATCAACAATCTGATCAATTTTCATTTTCACATCAATATGTCAAGAAACCAGATTATAGAACCTTCATCTTGTAACCATTTTCAATAACTTTAAGTTGTTCCAAATCTTCTTCTAGCTGCAATGGAGCTGGTGTCAATACAAACATCCCTCCTTGGTCTCGCCAAAACATCTGACAACAAAGATTAAGAGTGAGAAGGATGACAAAAGGTTTAAATTTTTTATATATTTTACAGCATTATTCATTTGTTCTTATGCTTGCCCACTATGCAACACAAACATCCCTCCTAGGTCTCACCACCACCACCCCCCTGAACCCCTTAGAAACTATAACAATTGGTGAAAAGGGTTCTAAAAGAATTGACTCACAGTCAAAGGTTACTACAACGAAGAGCCCATATTAAATAAAAATGCATTACAATTACCATTACCTTGTTGTAAGTAACATGAAAGATCACGGAATAACTTATTAAATGCATTAAAATTCAAGAGAGATTACCAGCCAATTGCAAGGAGCTAAACATCTTTGAATGAGCCAAAGAAATATCTAGATAGATAGAACAGATCTCACGATCCATGTTCCTCAAATATGGAGCTCCATCCATGCTAACCTTCACATAAACGCAACCCGGTACTTAGGATCTGTTTATTCTTCGTTCTTTATTTGTATAACGGCCACGGTGTTCTTATGAAAAGATCGGATTGGAGGCCATCCTACAACTTGTTGCCTAAATCATAAACATAGAACCATCCAAAATGAAGCAAGAAAGAAAAAAAGATTAAACCAAAAAGTATTTTTCGATTAAAAAAAAAGAAAGAAAGCGATGGGTTTGAGAGTGGATTATCAGTAAAGTGTTATATTTATAACTGTATACAATATTACGCCATGTGAAAAGATTCTTGAGACGCGTATCCTACAACAGACAATAACACTAAACATGGCATACTGGGGAATACGAGTTAGCCTCAAGGTTAAGAAGGCCACTTTTAAGCATGGTGTGTTCCAACAACGGCCTTAGAGCTGAACTTGGTATGATTTGTTTTACCCCATGGTAAAATATATCTTAACTTGCCATTGAATATCAACAAATCTCTTAATTTTAACAAAACTTTATTGGACTTATGTACATTTTTTATGACCATATATAAATTGTGATCCCGGTCTCTAATCATTCTAGCAAATTTTTCTTGACCTAAACAAATTAAGGCTCACAAAAATAAATTGGCTATGGGGTTCAAAATATGCATATGACATATTGGGAGGTATGAAGAATTACTCTCGGTTCATACCAAAAAAGAGGGGGAGGGGGGTCATCTCTTTTATACCTTATACCTTGTTGTAAATCAATTACAGACATTAAAAGACCTTGCCCGGCAGATGCATATTATATACATCTCGAGCAATTATGTACAGACAAGATGGCTTACATGATGAAACAAATAACATAAGCACTCAGGAAGAAAACGAACATTTGCAGCTTCACCCCAAATTAAGAAGTACAGTGAAACCAAGAAAAGCTTCATGTCCTTATTAATGGCTTGTAAACTGTCAAAAAACATTTTTCTCATTGAAATTATTAATTATGAAAGGGTAAAAACTGATGAGTAAAAAATGATGAATATGAATACAACATATGGGAATGTAAGTCACCTATTCCAAACAACACGTTTACGCAAATATTTGCACCATTTTATGTAATTATCCAGAACCTTCAGAAAAACTTCCGTAACAGCTGTTTCATCTATTGTCTACAAAAAAATTATGAATGACACGTCAGCGACCTTCCATTAAAGGAACTATAAAAATGTTTCAGTATAAACGGCATTACTCACTGGATCAGATTCAATAGGTATGCTAAGTCACGATTGTGCATTGGCTATAGAAAGAACAATGTTCTCATGCTAATTCCTGATGTTGTCTTTCTGCACACATAATGTCAAGATAAGTTAATAAATCAAATAAACAAAATCACCATTATAAATAGCCAGCTAGATAATGGACAATATTCCAAGTTTTAAGACATTGCTAAGTGCACAAAATGGCCACAAATAACAAAGATGCACATAATGAATGATTAGCTGATTTTAAACCAGTAATTCATGAACAGGTCGTTCTGACAAGCATACTAAAAGTTGGGATACGCAAACACATATTGACATATAATATAAAAAAGAGTCCAAAGCTGGAAACCAAACACAAACTCCAGAAGATCAAACATACAGTACTTCTTGTAAAATAATTATTAGTGTTTAAATAATTAACTGACATATGATATATTTAGTTGGAAAAAGATCTTACTTTGCTTCTCTACCATTCATTTGATTTGAACCTGATGTGTTTCAAGTCCTTCAAGTGTTCTTCGCCACTTCTCAAGGTGCTGATCAACTTCTTCTTTCAATTTCTCATATATACCTTTCAGGTGCTCTAGTTGGTATGCATTGATTTCTCGGGTCAAAAACGATGAAAGAAACATATGGAATAGAATATACATTAACTTCTTATTAATCATTGCTTATGACATTGATGTAAAAACATCAAAATTATATATTAAATCTTTGGTTTTATATTAGTACCTCGCAATTGGTTCTCTGGATGCATTATTTTGGATTTACCAAGGTTTGTTAGCTTTCCAATGTAACAAAATAAGAACCACGTGCAACAATTTGAATATCATGAATGCAAAATATTGTAGAGATACTCACACTTCATTGTTGATGTTGGATTCATCATTTTGCAACTGTGAGTGTATGTTCTCCGTGACAGACAATAATATGGCAGCATATTGTTTGCTTGTGGTTGAATGCATTTTCCTTTAAGCTCATTCTAGGGCCAAGGAGAACAGTTTTACATCACTGAAACGTCTATAAAAATGATCAAAAGAATAGTATATTGTGATCGAATAAGAGAAAAAGAACCTATAACTATCAAAACTAAAATGGATTACCCCACTCTTGCGAGTCATCTTGAAAATTTTCACAATCTCCATCCCCTGCCCAATTACAACAACTAATACATATATGTCCAAGATAAGTCATTATCTAGGATACTGATTTTTCCTGAACAATATTACAACTACACCTTCCGGTTGATAATTGAAAAAAAGATAGAAGATAAGATGTTACCCGGTTGATAATTGAAAAAGAGAGAGAAGATAACTGTTACCACAAGCTGCAATGGATGAATCTGAACCATCAATTAATCAAATAAAATTGATAATTTCAAAAACTTGAAATTAAGCATATCATGAAAAGATTAAATTAAACGGAAAACTACAATCAATCATACCTTATATAGTTGTTGATACTACACTAGTCAATCATCAAATCAATAACATGGATCCTCCAACTCAAAAAGATCAAATTAAGCAAAACCAACCAAAAAGATCACATTTTTATAATCAAAATACTTATAAATTAAAGAAAAATAATAAAGAAAAAGGATAATAAAAAGAAAAGAAACATACCTTCTTTAGGATCATGGAAGAGAACATAAAACTCCTGCAGTCCTGCATACCATCATTCACCATTTCAACTTTATAATCATCCATCATCCTGTTTAATCACAAAAATCCATAATCAAGTTACAATCTTTATAAAATAGATGTCGTAACTAAATTTGTATAAACTTTCTGAATGGAATAAATAAATAAATCAATAACATGGATCCTTGACAATTGTTCATTAGAAGAATAAGTCAACAAAAAGGTTACGAACTACATACCTTTGACCGGCTAGCCTAATTCAATCAATCATAACAAAAATTCAAACCTAAAAGTTAACACAAAGAAACTTTAGATTCAATTGAAAAAAAAAATGAAATCAGACAAACCTTGGTTTCATACTCCAGACTTGCAATGATGATGAGACTGCCTTTGTTGTCGATTATAACAAATGACCGAAAAAAAAAGAATGATTACCTTGGGCATTTATAGATAAAAATTAGGGTTTATGAATTTGAATTGATTTGAATGATTAAATTGGAATCGATTCAAAATTAGTGAGTGAAATCAGGAAACCGAAATTATTGTGATGTGATTTTAAAATGTATAACTGATTTAAGTGATTCATTGTGAGAGGATTAAGGAAAGTGTATATGAGTATTTAAGGGGATGCAGAAAAATCAGGGGGGGGGGGGGAATTGCTGAAAATAAATATTAACTATGTTGCCTTTATTGTTTTTGTTTTTCAAACATATTCACAAAAACCACTTTGGTCTAGTGGTTTGGTTGATGGTTGTTTACATGGGAGACCGGGGTTCGATTCTTGTAAGTGTCAAATTTTTTAACACATTTCCAAAAAATTTCTGAAATTGGAGTGCTGACTGGGCATTCCACCTAGGCAATTGAAATATTAAAATGCTGCTGACTGGACAATAGACATGATGAGTCAGCATTATCTGCTTCATGTACAACCTTCAAAGCTTCAAGTGCAACTCATAGTTAGCCTCTTATATATATAAAGATTTGTTGAATGTTTGGTTTCTTTATAGTCTTATTTACAAGTCACTTGAATTTAAGCATAAATGACTTTGATGTATCTTTATTTATTTATTTAGAGAAAAGTCTAAAATACATCCTTATGGTTTGGCCTTTGCTCGTTTTACATCCTCGTGCTTTTTTTTGCACAAAATCATCTCTCCGTTAGTAACGTTGGCACAAAACCATCCATCCGTTAGTAATATCAGTCAATGAGGACCACGATGCAAATTATTTTCCGTTATCTCCTAACAAGAGTTAACATATTTGCATCGTTAGTCTTCATTGAGTTAAAATATTTGCATCGTTAGTCCTCATTGACTATAGAGAAAATATTTGCATCGTTAGTCCTCATTGAGTTAAAATATTTGCATCGTTAGTCCTTTTTAGTCCGTTTTCGTTTGTTTTTCTCATGTTTTCATACGTTTTTATTCGTTTTCATACACTTTTATTCGTTTTCGTCTATTATTCTACGTTTTCGTCCATTTTCTTATGTTTCCGTTTTCATCCATTTTTATACATATATTATGTATTAAAACGGATAGAAATGTATGAAAATAGATAAAAACGTATGAAAACTTGACATTTGATAAAAATGTTTCTGTATCGATTTTAAATACGATTTTGACTCCTTTCTGGTCCAAATCATCAAAAGTGTAAAACACGAAGTTGTCCGAAATAATGTGTTACATCAAGACTTGCGAGATTTTAACCTAAAATAACAATGGTTGTTTACTACCAAAACTTAAGCGGTTTTGACCAAATTCATTACTCATACACTTATAAACTCTTATAAATCTTATAAGTTTGATGATTTACACAAGTTATAACTCATAAGATTTACAAGAATTTATAAGTTTACAAGTTATGAATTTGGTCGAAAACAACTTAAGTTTTGGTAGTAAACATCAATTATTTTGCAATTTCAGGTTAAAATCTTGAAAGTTTTGATGGAAAACATCATTCCGGACAACTTTCGTGTTTTACACTTTTGTTGATTCGGATTAGAAAGGGGTCAAAATCGTGATTTAAACTTGATACAGAAACATTTTTTTTTTTATCAAATGTCAAGTTTTCATACGTTTTTATCTATTTTCATATATTTTTATCCATTTTCATACATATTATATGTATGAAAATAGATGAAAACGGATTAAAACATAAGAAAAATAGACGAAAAAGTAGAATAATAGACGAACATGAATAAAAGCGTATGAACACGGATAAAAACATATGAAAACGTGAGAAAAATGAAAGAAACTGATAAAAACATGAGAAAAATAGATGAAGATGTATAAAACGGACGAAACTGATAAAAACCTATGAAAACATGAGAAAAACGGATGAAAACTGATAAAAGCGGACGAAAACGTAAGTAAAACAGACGAAAAATGATAAAAAAATGTAAGAATAGTAAATGAGGACTAACGATGCAAATATTTTACTTCACTGAAGACTAACGATACAAATATTTTAACTCTACAGTCAATGAGGACTAATGGTGCAAATATTTTAACTTAATAAGGACTAACGATGTAAATATTTTAATTCTATAGGCCTCTATAACCGCACTACAGGCCTCCATAGAAAACGCAAACTCGCTATTAACTTCATCTTCATCGTCTGAAGATATATAAAAGAATAGATTGGAAGACATTTTGTAGATTAAATGTGTAAAAGTATATAGATAGAATGTGTATAAAGAAAGTGATTTGAATTTGTGTATAAGGTAAAGAGTTTAAATTTTAAAAAGTTACTGTCTTTTATTCTTTTAATATTCAAAAGGTACTACTTTTTCTTTGTTTGCAGAATGTATATTCAGTCGAGGCTATGAAGGGTTTATGAAATTGGGAGGTGACAGACCTTCATCGACCGACTACCTGCAGTGGTGGTGATTCGATCGGCAAAGGGACAACCTGGCCGGTTGACCGACCACTATCGGTAGCGTGAAGAAGGGTCGGTCATCACTCAAGAAATATGTACCTAGTGATTCTATTTTGCCACCCATCTAAATTAGTACTCTATATACATTTTCGTAAAAGTATTTGCCAAGTATTTACCAAGTATTTACCAAGTCCAATAATTATTTGAATGGATGTTCCCGGAAAGAAATTATCAATGAAAAGATGTTTGGGAGTATGTGTTTGTTTAAGGCATGATGGGACATGTCATTGCAACTTGTTGATAAGTTAGTATTAACTTTGACTTTTGGAGAACTCTGAATCATGACCAAACGATTTCTCTCATGAATAATTACATAGTTTTTTTTTGAAAATTGACTTTCATTGGGGAAATCCAAGTCCAATTTGAAACCTGATGGGGGGAAAACCTTCAACTTAAGCCGTCCGAAGGCACGACACTTAAATTGAAGTAAACCCTGCCTTCTCCAGATTCGAACCCTTGTGGGTTGAAACCTTCATTGAAGGACTTTGAAATCGTACCGACAGGGCAGTGGTCCACAAGGGAGGACTTCCCGGTTTGGTCACCCAAACCGGTACTACTCTCCACTAGGCACGCTTAACTGAATAAGACATGCCCAGTGGACCACAAGCCCATTGGTGAATAATTGCATAGTTGACGTTTCATCATTTATACAGCTTAATAATACTGATAAGAAAAAAAATTGCTAATATTTTCTTACAAAAAAACTAATTACCATAATTACTTGATAAGCTGATAATGTTGAACGTCACAACATATAAATTGTCAACAAAGGATTGATGATGATAAGGAACACAAAACTTGAGTATCAACTAACTGATAATTGACGCATCTAAGGAGCATGGAGAGTTCAGGTGCAAACACGCAACCCATGTTACTACTGAACCCACGAGTGACATTTCCACATGGATTAAATCATTGGTTTATTTCAAGTTTGTTTGGTATAGCAATTATTATTAGATTTTTAATACTTTAAATATTAAATATTCCGAGAGGAGAAAGGCTTGGGCCTGTCTGTTTTTTGAAAGGATATAAATGTGTTAAAATTTCACTCAAGAATAATGTCATCTTGAAAGTAGGCTACATCACTAGAGTTGCATCTATAATCGTTGTACATACATTCTTACATATGCACACAGGAATATTGTACAACAACTAAAGAATTTACGCAACTTTTGAAAGGCTTGTGATCCCATGCACGAGTAGTAAATCTTTTTTATATAAGCGTTTGTCTAACGGATGTCATCTGAAAAAATCACAAATGGTTAAGGAAAATCATCATATTTAACTTTTAATCAAGTAAATTAACCCTACCCATGATATATAGCAGATGTCAACCAATTGCCACAACAACCATGCAATCCCCGACTTGCACATCAATATAAGGGACGATTCGATCATTCCTAGAATTTGATCAAACCAAAATTTTAATCGAGAAAAAGCAAAAAACCTAGCATGAGTAGTCCGTACATAGTCTATTAGGTCGAGAAATTGTATAGCGTGACAACTTCTATATATGTAGCACCTTTGCGCAAATCCCCGATGTGTTGTGGTGTGGAGTGATGATAGGTACATAAGCAAATATTTCGCTATAATGATACAATGTGATTAGAAATCAATCATACACTAATGTTATAAGAACCTTGCACTTAATTTTATTTAGATGATATAACTATTGAAAACAAATCCGTGATAGTAAAAAGGTTTAGTCAGAACAACAATATTACGAGCATAGTAAAAAGGTTTCCACAAGACAAACAGTCACGTCCTTAGAACTTTTTTCTTAAAGTATCTCTCTCTACATATACATATACGGCGTAGAGAAAAGTTACTCTTATTTTGATGCATAATGAGAGATTAATCTCAAACAATCAAATCATTTGATCTAATAGACAAGATCAAACATTAATAAACATTAAATTCCACCTATTCCACCCCATCTTTTTTAAAAATAAATCCACTTTCACCATTTTTTTTAATTACATGTCTCAAAATCGTAAACTGTTAACCTTAAAAAATTACATAACCGTAACGAATATTTAATCATCTTTCAATAAAGGGGCACTTTCATATACTTTTGACAAAGTTTTTTATTATATTTTATTTTTTCATTTTTTATTATTTTTTTCTCTCAGTGCAATATCACAGTAATTTATAAGTTCGAATATTCAACATGGTATTTTAAAATAAGCATAAGTATTAGTGTACAACTCTAAATGATTCATTGTTTTCTGCATTTAAAAGTTCAAATTCTTAATTTTTCAATCATATATAACACATAATTTTTGAACTTTCATATCATTACAGTTTATTCATAGAATTTGGAAAAGTATATTATTATTATTATTATTATTATTATTATTATTATTATTATTATTATTATTATTATTACTACTACTACTATTATTATTATTATTATTATTATTATTATTATTATTATTATTATTATTATTATTATTATATTCAAATTACACTTGATATATCATATATGATAAAACACTAATTTTTAGATTCGAAGACAGAATATATTGACATAGATACAAAAAATAGTGAACCTTTTGGAGTTTTTTACAAATATTTATGCTCATTTTATGACAACATGTTTAGTGTTCGAGCTTATATATTAGTGTTATATCACAAGTGATATATCAAACGAGTTTGAATATCAATTTTTTTTTCTTTCTATTTTCAACAGATTTAGAGGTTCAAACATTAAGTGTGATATATAGTTGGAAAGCTTAGAATGTGTATTTTTCAATACAAAAAATATTAAATCTTTTGGAGTTCTATACTATCACTTATGCTCGTTTTACAACAACATATTGAGCGTTCGAACTTACAGATTAGTATTATATCACATGTGGGTGTTAACTAATTATGTTTGATATATGGTTGAAAAACTAAGGATGCATAATTTTAATGTCAAAAGATTAATCATTTTAAGTTTTACACAAATACTTATGCTTTTTTTACGACATAATGTTGAGTGTTTAAACTTACAGATTAATGTTATATCACATGTGATAAATCAAGCGGATTTGACTATAAAGAAAATTATTCTATTTATCATACATAGTTTTTGAATCTCCAAATATTTTGCTTCATATATCTCTTGTGATATAACAATAATATGTAAGTTCAAACATTCAACTTATATGAATAAACTGTATTGATTTAGAGGTTCAAAAATTATGTGTGATACATGGTTGGAATGCTATGGATAAATATTTTTCAAGGCCAAAAAACGATGATTCATTTGGAGTTCTACAAAAATATTTATACCCGTTTTACGAAAGCATATTGAGTGTTAAAACTTGCAGATTAGTGTTATATCACAAGTGATACTGCATCGAGAAAAAAAAAGTTTGTCGAAAATATATGAAGTGCCATTTCATTGAAAGATATTTAAATGCTCGTCACAATAGTATAATTTTTGTAGGTTCACGGTTTACAATTTTTTTGATATGTAATATTTAAAAATAAGAGGTGAAAGTGGGTTTTAATAAAAGAATGATGGGTGGCTCAGATTTACACTTTAGGTCCATTGTCTCTTGAATCTAACGGTCTATGAGCCAAATTTATCCCTTAATTTATAGTGAATTATGAGTATATAAAAAAAACACAACTCAAATATTGATTATAAAATACCAATATCTCCGACCATTATTCATGCCCAACTCCAAACCTAATCTTTAAGAGCGGTGAGTACTCTCGTGTCATTGAGGTGGTTTCGTAGTTAAAAAGTACTGTTACATCAGCAAAACCTTTTATGACACCAGAAATCATATAACACCACATTCTAGTCGTTACCCTTGACATCAGAAAATGTGCTGCCATAAAACAATTTTTATTTTATTTTATTTCTTTTCATTTACATAATTTAGAGATATATAAAATTAAAACTAAAACATATTAGATTAATTATAAAAAAGCCATTACATAGAAATATTAAAACCATTTAAAAAATTACAAAACTATAATAATAATAATAATAATAATAATAATAATAATAATAATAATAATAATAATAATAATAATAATAATAATAATAATAATAATAATCTTTTTCCTAATAAAATAAAACCTCTAGTGGGGACTTTTTCATTTCAAAAAAATCAAATCATACTTTATTTGGTAATAATTAAATTAATTAAATTTTTATTTAAATATATTCAAAAAGAAAAAAGGATAAAAGTTTCCTGATTTGGTCAAATTTAGGAAAAAAATGTTATTTTCCACGCTCATGCTAAAAAAAACTCAAAAACCACATGTACCTTTCAGTTATTTTTCATAGTTTTAGGGGAAAAAGTAAAATTAAATGAACAAAACGGACTCTTCTATAGCAACCCTAAATTAATAATACTCATCCACAAACATAAACTACGTTCTCAAAAAACCGACATTAATAATATTCAATCGAATGTATGTTCATATAGTGTACTAAGGTATTTAATCAAGTCAAACAAGTGCACCCATAATTCAGTTTCAAAAGTGTTTGATGAATTGCTTCAGTGAAGTTCTTTCTATAATATTTGTAGATTGTGTGGTTTGCATTTGATGATAGAGTTGTTTACCGGTTTGTGTTTTCAGGGATTATTGCTTTGAAAGACGAAACAATGGTGTTAAAGATATTGACGAATCCAGACCAGTACTTGAAGAGTTTATACAACTTAAGAAGAGTTGTTGATCTGGTTAATAAGGTTTTGCTTGATAAGGTTAGTGATTATGTTATGGCCAGGTTGTCAATGTGATCATGTAGCAGCTTGATTTTTTATTATTTTTTTTATAATAGTGTGATCATGTGATCTGGAGTTCTTACAAACAAATAGGTTTTATTTTAGACTGTTGGTCATTTGTTATTTAAGCTGGGTAGAAAACTGGTATTTGATACGGGCGTGATAAGATAAGGGCTACAAACAAAGAGCAAAGTTGTGTCTGTGACACCAGATATTTTCTTCATGATATTGATCAAGTTATGGAGCAAGCTTATAATGATGTGTTTACTGTGTATAGGGTTTCCAACCATCTGGACACATTCTACTGCAAGGTCTGTGACGATAAGATTGATCTTGGTTTAGGTTTTTACAAGCTAAGCTTGCCAAGAGGATTACACAAATCATGTGCATCAGCTTCATTACTTATGGTACTATCTTTCACCTATTGTTTTCTTTACTATATCTACCTAAAAGAAACAATCTTCTACATCATATGGTTGTATATAATTAACAATAAGTTATTATGTTTCAGTAAAATGAATATTGATACTTAAGTTTTACATGCGGCCTTATCCTTTCCTTGATCTCAGATCTTTATTCTATCCATTATGGTATGGTTGCTTACAAGAACACACGGTAAAGGTGTTGTTAATTTGTGTTTTCATCAAGAAACCGCTTTCCAAACCTTTTATATATATATGTTATTTGTTCCATTGAAATGCAATTTAATTAGCGTTTTTTGGGTTGTTGCTGATATGATTTTGATCGTAGTACGAAGGTGAATGTGAAGATGAAAACGAGAGAAACACCACTATTACACTCAGGCTTATTTATCATATAAGATTTAAATTTTAAGAGATAGTGTAGCTAATCGAGAATATGCAAGGTGAGTCCATTGTTTCTTACCCTAGATTCCGAGTGGCTAGAAGAAGTGGTGTGATGTGTTCTTTGGAAATTTTGAGGTGCTTTACTAAGTTGCCTTTCAATATTCAAATATAAAATATTTTTACATGCTTTTGGTTATTAAATTCCTCGATGGGTACATGTTTCTGTATGTTTTCTTAAAAAACATGCATTTGAACTGTATGTTTATTACAATTCATAATTTTATATAACCAAAACTTGATACATAGAGTTATGTTGTGAACCTTGTGGTTGATGCCAACGCAAAAAAGATTACAATGAGTGCTTGTGGTGTTGCTCCTCAACAAATGTCGTTATATCCAAGTAGTCATAGTAGTCTTGGCAGGGAATGGGGATCTGTTTCAGTTTCTTTTATATTCTCATTGTGAAATTATGCCTGATATTGATCTACAAAATTTCAAGTTATTATTGTTAGTGTTATTAATAAGTCACGTATTCAAATGTTTATTTTTGTCTATTTATATGTTTGTGCAGGACTTTTTGAGATTGGGTGAGACGTGATTCACTCCGGTTTATAGGATATTACAATATGTGTTCCATAAGTAAACCGCAATAGACCAACACGACCAAGGGGTGAATTTATCAAATGCGTATACCATAACATTGAATTTGAATATTGGTTATCCATGACTATTGTGGCAATTAAAGAAGATATTCTTAGAGTTTATGAGACCAAAGTCAAATGAAGGGCTGGTGACAGTGTGCCAAAACAGTGTAAAAGAGTATTCTTATAGATCATAGACAAGTTGGTATTCGGTTACGTTCTATCTTTAGAAGCCGAAATGCCAATATTATAAATCTTAGTTATAACTTTAAACAGTTCAAAGGGATCTAGTAATTCACATGTTTTGACTCATTTACAAATATTATTCCTTGATAGTTTTATCAGCATATAAAGACTGACGAGGTTTGATGATGCGTGACAGCTTCCATCATGTGCTTGAAAGGCGAGATATATCATATTAACCAATTGTGCTACTAGAGAAGGTAGTATGGATATACGAATGAATTTAAGATCTAGGGTCATGAAATTTTATAGTTTTCACTTTGAACTGATACATAAGCATCAACATACATTGCCAAACTTAAATCATGCACCAAGTCATGCATCTATACTTTTTGGTTAATTGTACCAGAAACTTGAAACAAGTAGTAACTTATTGGCTATACATCTTGGGTTCTTGATGTTTATAACTACTAAATGGTACTTCCTTGACTTTTTAATGTTGTAATATGAATATGAATATGATGGGGAAACTGCCTGAATGCATCTTCTATACCTGCTATGTCATAAATTATAGATCTTACTTGGGTTATTACGAGTAATGTTGTAGTTATGAACGGGACCGAATTTGTAATACTCTTTCAATAGTTATAAAAAACTTTGTTACGGTAATTACAGATTACTGCCTCAATAAGATGAGGTGACCAACAAACTTATAGAAATTAAAGTGTAATGATCAAGGATGAAGACCATTAATAAATGTTACAATCATTACGATAATAATACAGTTTAATAGATATTTGCATTGGAAAATATATTCGATTACTTTTGTATAGTTTGAGACATTGGAATCATTTGTCACGTTTCGTATTAGATTCTTTGAAAGTAGACCAATTATAGCAAATACGCTTTACATGACCCACATTAACCGATTTATGTTGAAATTTAAATTACAACTGGTGGTAAGTAGTATATATTGTATATTGTTGCATATTTATTCGACAACCAACATATTAAATGGTAAGAAAAATTAGTCCATAATGTTTTAGTAAGTAAATTATTCATTTTTTTTTTTTTTTTTTTTTTTTTTGTGCGCAAAGGTGAAAATTATATTACTTCAAACAATTGTTACAACTTATAGAAGATGAATACAACTGATATAGGACATACCCCACATCACAAAACAAAATACAAGTACAATTCAACTAAAATTCATATCATCTGATATCTTTGAACTATATCAGATGAAAACAAACATTTTCACCTATACAGATAGTTTCAAATCAATTCCAATATTCAACCAATTCATCCCATGATCTGCATTCACCTTTATAGCACCAATACCATCTAGCTACATTTCCCTTTGCCCTTCCACCAAGATCACTCAGCCAGCTCCCACAGTAACCAAAGTAGACAAGGCAAAGGGCATCACTAGGTACCCTTCATTCCCGGTCAAGGGCTCTTCTAAAATCCTTACATTTCCCTCTTTACAAAAGGCTTCAGAATTATTCGTTTCTTAATAAATAAAAATATATTATTCAAAAAATAAGAAAAATTCTCGCGCGTGCGCGGGCATTATAACTAGTAATAATAATAATAATAATAACTTGAGTTTTTGAACCAAACCACTATTTCCAACCGACTAAAAAAAAAAAAAAACATTATCTTTTTCCTAGCCACACACACTGCTATACTCACACAGAGTTGCCAAACGTTCAAGAATTCAAAAAAAATTATTATATGGCATTGCAGAATTGAGCAATGAAACTTATGGTGATCACCCTTACCGTCATCTAAACTCTTCAATTTCTATTATCTAAATTTCAAAAATCCAAAACTCACGCAACCTTCTTTTCCGACCTGCAAATTTTAAACACACACAAAGATACGTAGATACACAATGAAAAAAAGGAGAAAATTAGACAAAATTTTAACATCACTTCCCATTTTTAGCAAAATAACTTTGTTTATCATGTTTTCTATTTTATTTTGAAGTGAAAATTAGAAAAATTGATAATTGGACATAACATATTAACATGTCACTTATAGAAATTTGGGCTGTTCATTTGAAATTACTAATTAGGCCTATATATATGAAATCTTCAATTGGGCTGCTAAAATCAAATGGTAGGGTCGGTACTCGGTAACACCATCAAGGATTAAATACGTGGGTCAAAACTTGCTTAGTCAGTTAGCCTTAAGGTCCTAACTTCTAAGGTGTATTCCAAAATTTTCTATCTAAACAGGAACTTTTTATGAACAAAAATGAACTAAATTAAATTGACACTAGGAAAGTTTTCATAACAATATTAACAAACCAGTAGTTATCTATGAAGCCAAAATTAGACAAAACATGTTACCAACTTAAAAACTATATAAATTCAATTCAACTTCCTTTGCTTCTTAACAAAAACATAGCACAAGTTACATATCAAGACCTAAATTCTAAAATATGTACAAGATCCAAACATTCTACATTATGCACCAAAAAGATAAAGAAGTGGCGATCGCGTATACAGAAATTCAGCCACCAATTGTTGTCAAACACTTAGAAATTTAGATAAGAATGCCACTGTGCCATTTTTTTCGCAGCCACATCTCGCCTCACTAAACCCCACTTAAAGGCAGCCCGAATCTTACACCATCTGCCCCTTGGTGACCCCGTTACTCGAAGTACAGATTCCAAAATCAGAGGAAACAATATTTACAGTTTGGTTACTAGGATCGATGACCAATTCGTTTCCTTGCCACAGGGATGTTCCAGTCTGAAAATCAATATCCGCAAAATCTTGATCACCATAAGTTTCATTGCTCAATTCTGCAGTTATGGAAGAAAAATAACCCATAGGGATTTCCGTTTCACTGCCGCTATCAACTACCCCATACATTTCCATATCAGGTTCATCTGTATGAAGCACGGTTATTTATTATTAGTACTAATACATATACCAAATTCATATGAACCTAATTTGTTAAGCCAGTCATATGGAATATAAGCAAATCCTTGGAAGATGATATACCTTTGTTCATAAGAGGGATGCTAACACCATGCAGACATAAACTTGCACTTATAAGAGGATCTTCTATTGGTACCATCATCTCCATGTTATTGTAAGCTTGCTGCTTTAAAGCATCTACCGCATGCTGCAAACGATGCAAGAAAATATGACTTTTGAATACCATAAAACATCAAGACTGTTAGAACTTAGAAGTATATATAACTACAAATATATATGAAATAATACCATTTGAAACACTGATAGTTTATTGAGAGGCAAATAATTTTCTCCCTCAAAGGTTGCACCTACTAATGTCAAAACTGAATTAAACAAAAGCCGGATTCCATCATCACCACTTTTATACATGTACAACTTGTCATCTAAAACACAATCTTTTGCGTGCTTAATTACAGTCTTCCATGTCTTGTTAGATGATCCACCAAGTAACTACAATTATATATACAAGTATAAGAACAATGTGAATAATCATTGAAAAATTTACATACCAGAAATAAGTAAAATATAACTATCGTGCTACCTTGCAAAGTAAGGACGGATTGGTAACATACAATTGTAGAAAGTCCTTCACAGTGCATATATGATGTGATGCCAATCGTTTATGAAGAACCCCGTCTTTTGCTATCTTTTCCAACCTCCAAATTTCATCGGTCAAAAATGGAGGATGATGCTTCTTATATGCTGAATCAAGAAAATATATTTAGTCTTAAATTTATTACTAACATAACGAAAAAGAAAACAGAAAAAAGGGAGACATACATTCGCCACGTTGATCTTTTACTATGAAGGCATGACTCTTTGCTTCTCTAATTCGGACTCCGGTAGAAGTATCTTTAACTCTTGCACCTATCATGAATTTTCTACTTCTTCTCCAGCTTGAATTATCAGTAAAACGTAATTCACCTAAATCCGCAACTCCATTTACTAGAGTGACTACCAAATCACCGGTTAACAAAGGCCTTCTTCCATCTCTTGCATATATAACTTTGTCATCAAAATCTTTCTCAGGCCAATCTTGGTCATCATCAGCCAAGAAATCACCATCGAGTGGAACAATCTCTACTTTCAAGGATGAAAGCGATCCAGATGTTACCACTTGATTGGAGTTGACATCAAATAACACTATCTTCACAGCAGTATTGTCTTTCGACTTTATCTGGCTGCTAGTGAAGAATGTATCAGGCAAGTTTGCGTGAATGTAAAGCTGCAGTGATGCCTTCGTGCATGGTTCAATTGCGTCGATTGGAGATCTATGCATGGCACAAACAATAATGGAGTTATTACTTAAAATATCTTTATTCTAAATTTAGCAAAGAATGAAATCCACTAATACGGAAAGATAAACAAATAGGTGCAACTTAACTTCTAAAATTTATGAAAAGTGGCTTATAATTCAGATGTTTACAACCTTCTATATTTGTCTTCTTTCATTAAAAGTACTGTTTAGTACTATATATATAGCCTTTCTAATGATATAAGAAACACTAGGTATTCAAAAGTTGACGTGTATATAAATTACTCATTATGACTCGTAACCTAGTTGCGTTATATCTAGATTTGATCCTAGAAATCTAGAATAACCAACACTTCGTACGTAGATCTAACCTTGGTAACATAGAGAAGAAGCTTTGACATGATCGGTGTACCTCATCTCGCACCTATCGGACAAAGAGCATATTAGACTCGATATAAAATCTGGTAAGTAGATTAAACAAGTCATTTGAAAATGTCAAAGTCATACTGTCACATTAACAAACCAAATTTATCAAGTTGAAGAACATGCATGATCAAGTCATAACAACAAGATTAAAAGTTATTCAAAATTGTAGGATTATTCAACTAAGCACACATTGGCATCTAAGTGAAAAGAAACTAGCTAGAGATGAACTTACCCATCCTCGAACTAATCGTTCAAATGTCAAGTCCTCTCCTTCATCGCCACCAAAAGATCTCTTGCGTGCCATAAAGAAACGTAACCAAGAGGTCGATAAATGGCTCAAAAAATTTTACTTAACAAGTTTGGAATCGTATAAGACTACAGCTATGAGATATCTAATAACAAATTACCAAATAAACATCCTTAAATCTTCATATTTGTAGCTGAGCTTGTAGATTCCAAAATGTTTATATATACATGAAAATTAGACTAGAGCACAAGAAAATACGCGTAGTTATGCGTGTGTTAGATAGTGTGGGGTTATCGGATCTGATTTAGTAACCAATTAACTAACTAAGTAGTTGAGAATATTCCTAGTTTTAGAAGTATTAATTGAACCCACCAACTTTATTTGTTCCTATGTTTTTGAGCTTAATCAGTTGCTTCCAAAAGAGTACCTTTAATACAAAACGAACCGCGTAAATCTGGAAAGCTACCTTCCAAACTACTTCTACCACTAACTATAAACCGAGTAACGGCTGCTTATCTATTTATTATTAAAAAGTGTAAAGTAATATACAAAGATGATGTTTAACAACATTATATTGTCAACGTTTACCAACAATGTTACGAAAATATTTGAACTACTTTTATTCTCATATAAGTATTAAAGTATGATTGTGCTCCAATTCGTGCATGTACAAGGACGAAATTAGAGTGGGTCGCCGGGGTGCATGAGACACCTACATGTAGAGGTGGACGTTGAATGGATTTGACGAAAACTGGTTCCGGTTTTTGGTCAAAGTAAAAAAAACCAATCCCGGGCCGGTTTCCAAACCGGTTTGGGGAAAAACCGGTTTGAAAAAACCGATGCAAAAAGGGAAAGTGGGCTATTTTGGTTATAGATTTCACTTTTTTTTTCGTTCGTGTTTTCTATACAATAAACTTAATAAAATTCAACTTTTATTCAATAAACTCATAAACATCACACATAAAGTACTTGAATCACAAATTTAACACATTTTAATTATTTATTCATCATCTTCTTCAACTTCGGTGGTCCTAGCGGTGCTTGTAGCTTCATCGAACGCGACTTCTTCATCAGAAAGATGGATTACATAACCCTCTTCCACCTCGATCTCTTGTAATTGTTGTTCGTATTCCATCGTTTCTTCAAGTCTTGCAACGTGTTGTATACGTTCGGCCGCATCTTAATAATCCTTCAATCAAATACACATCTCCAAAGATAACGGTGTGAGTCTTGTTCTTCATACCGATAATACCCTTCTACTAGTTGAAAAAGCGGATTTCGAAGCAACGGTAGAAGCTTGCACGCTTAGTAAATCCCGGGCCATTGCGGCTAGAATGGGAAATTGAGATTGCCTTCGTTTCCACCAATTCAAAATATCAAAATTCTTGAACTCTTCGGGTGTGATAGTGTTTAACCAATCAGTTCCAATGTATCTCCCATATTCGTTACTCGATAAATGCTCACTCCTAGCCTGTTTACCGCTTTCTTGTCTTAAATTGGAAAATAAATCCAAATCCGGATCCATGATACTCGAACTTGTTGAAAACATTGAAGCCGAACTCGTTCCCACATTTGTTGTACCATATTTTTCAAAACATAAATCAAATAAACGTTTAAAATTAGTTTTAAAAAATGTCTTGTGCTTTTGTTACATAAAAAAGGTCTATTTGAACCAAATCCAAATCGTTAGTAATCTTATTGATATGATATTCCACACCGGTAACGTTGAAACATGGGTTCAATGCGGCGGCACAAGTAATTACCAGTGGAATTTCTTGAAAATATTTTATAAGTTTTTCTTTCATCGGTTCAACCATAGTCGCAAAAAGTGGACCAACAAATTCGTATGATCCTAATTTTCTACACATTATAAAAAGTTGGTTGATGACCAAATGACTTGTGGGATAATAAACACCCGATAAAAAAGTTGTTGCGGTTTTAAAACTTTGAGTAATTCGGTTATTTTTTAATAATATCCCAATTTCAACCGAAAATGATACCATACCCCGACGCCTATTGCAAAGTTCATCATGAAAATGTTGTAACGTTAATTTTTGGCTTAAATCACTAACAAACATGTTATAAGTCGAATTCCATGTTGTATGAACGTCCCAATTAGGGGATAAAAAAATGGAATTCATAGTTTCACTCAATTTCTTATACTCCACATAAGTTTTGTTTGGTGATTGAAAAATATCTTGTAACATTTTTCTAAAAGCTTCTCTTAAATTATACATTTGTTGGGTTGCTAGTCCGCTTTGCACAACCAAGTTAATGATGTGTGCAACACATCGACTATGATAAAAAATGCCATCAAGAGGTGGTCGGTATTTTAGTACTATTAGCTTTCCAACCGCATTTGTATTATTAGAAGCATTTTTAGTACTATTAGCGTTATCAAATGATATTGAAAAAACTTTTTTTTTTCTATTTTAAATGTTTTCATAACATCTCGCAACATACCACTTAAATTTTCACCTGTGCGCGGATCCGCAAAATTTTCAAAAGCAATAGTACGTTTCATCATTTACTAAGTGTGACAACTGGCAAATTAGGGAGCCATTTTGAAAACCCGCATTACTTTAAAAATTATAATTTTGGAATATTTGAAAAGTTTATCGTGACGAGATATTTTATGAACGTTGGAATGTGATTTTTATCGTACGTTATTTATGGGATTCGATTATTTATTTATGGTTTGGTTTGGTTCATTCGTGATGATTTATTTTTGAGATCATTATTTTGGCACTACTTTGACTCTGGCACTAGGATAACTTAACAATTTTAATTATTTTAATATCGGTTCGGATATTATATTTTTGGAACGTATCGTGAGGTTTTGATTATTTTGGAACGAGTTCAGTTCGAGAGAGTGGATTTGTTATTTAAGGTTTCGGGTTTGGTCCGTGTATTTACACCAGGCTACTTAACCCACCTTACCCCTCAATATTATTATTATTGTTAATAAAAAAGTCTTTTTTTAATAAGAGTAAATTACAAATCGTCCTTGTGGATCTGTAACAACACAACCCACCAACACCTTCACCAACATTATCACTCACTCTCTCTCTCTTTTAATATATCACCACCACCACCGCCGCCCTCACACCAAAACTAACACCACCATCTTAACCATCTTTTCCCGATCTATCTATTGGTATAAACCACGCGCGATTTGGACCACCCTAACACCCCATACGAATTTACACCGCCACATAAACACCACCTTTTCATCTTTTTCTTGTTGGGTTTTTGAAGAAACGTATTCTTGGAGTCATTTTGAAGGTGAGTGACCACGAGTTTTAACTTGTGTGTCTCGTGGTGTACCCAAATCGTGGGTACACGATTTTTCTTAAATGGGTTTTGTGACTTAATGATGGGAAATGAAGTTTTGGTTAATAAAAACTTGTTTGGTATCCGGGTTGTGGATGTTTGGTTGTTGTCGACTTGTTGACCACGAGCCGTGGCTCACGGCTCATCGTGGTTCGAGCCTATGGCTTGGTTTTGATGTTTGAATGTCGACCTAGTAATCTTTTTAGTGAGTGGTTGATATATGGAATTGGTTTTGGCTTGATTTTTGGTCGATTGGATATGGTTGTTGTGCTTGTGTTGCCGCGACCCAAAGGGGTCATTTTGGGCAGCTTTGGTGTGCTCGTTTGAGCTTTTGCCGAGGCCAAGGTGGTCCTTGGTTGAGTCCTTCTTGACTCATAAATTTAGCCGAGACCCAAGTGGGTCACTTGGCTCGGGTTTGGCTTGGTAAACCGACCCAAATTATATGTAATGTGATGTTTTTCTTGTTGTTAGTTTTCATGTTGTTGTTATTGTGACTTGTGTTTTTGGCCGATGCATTGGATGGGTCGAGACCCTTGTGGTCTCGACATGGTATACTTTTGGTTTGAATTTGGTGTTGTGTTGTCGAAGAGTATTTGGAACCGGTTATGAGACGGTTTATTAGATTGACGGAGATAGGTTAGTCGGGTGCCGTAGTCGGACCCTATTGTTGTAGCACGTGTTGTGGGATTGTATTGGACGGAGTTGGATTATTTATTTTGACTTGATTATTATTTGTGGACTTGGACTATGAGCCGAGAGTAATGACTCGGACATGTGACCAAATTCTTATGACTCGATAAATATTTATAATCAAACATTAAAAATAATACTCGTAATAATATTATTGATAATATAATCGTTTATATACGTATATAGACGTGATAAACGTACATATATGTATATAAATGCGTATATTAATAATAAAACGATCACGAGTAAACGTTATAATAATATAACGATAATTATTATACTATGCGAATAGTGCAATAAATGTCGGAGTATTATTATAAATAAATAACTATAAATAATGTCGAGAACCAATACGTCGGGTAAGTAATAAATAAAAACATGATGACTTTTATAAATTTGGAAAACTTATCGAGTTATACGAGTTGTGGTTACCTAAGTTCAAGTGGGCTTTATTATGTGACTTTTGTGTTGTCACGGATATATGACGATTAATATAAACATTTTCTATAACTACGTAACTTGTTTAATCGACGGGTTAAATCGTGTTATTTGGCTATATAAAATGAGTATATAAATGAGCATTGTATCCCACGACGCCCATAGGTTGTGGCACGTGTATTAGGATAATAAATGTACTATGTATCTCGTGGAGTTGGCTAAATTGACGAATTTGGCCAATTTGACGATATATATAGGGAATTTATTGGACTACGATATATACCATATAGTATTCTATGTGCAATGTGATTTAGGTTGGGTATAATCTTGGAACGGTATATTACGTAAATAAATATGGGAGATTACCAAATCGACGGATTTGGTAAGCTTCGATGATTTATTTAAATAATATATTGGGCTAATATTAGACCTATAGATTTGTTTATTATTTCGTTCATTGCGGCTTCTTGGTTTGAGTTGTGTCGACCCACCACCCATATGGATACCAAACGTCAAATTTCAAATTGATATGAAGATAATTCGAGAAATGGATATTTTTGGAAAGTAAAAATGGAATACGTTCGGGAATGGGAATATTTGATTTTTGAGGAAATGATTTCTAAACGAGCTTGATATTGTTAGGAAGTGCCGAGTCTGTAGTTGCCGTTACGTGAGTTGCTTGAGTTTGCTTACGTCTTTCTTCTATCGATTTCTTTTGAGGATTTGCTGGACTTGAGGTGAGTCATAGCCCCACTTTTACTCTTGAACTTTGTTTTCAATACTTGGGGTAAGAAACGTGCAAATGTTTTACGTGGACTATTATCGCTTTGTTTATTTAAAACTTGCTATGCTTATAGAACTAGGTAGGATTGAGCGAGGCCTAGTCCCGAACTAGGTAAGCTATTGATTTGGTTATAGAGCGAGGCCTAGTCCTGAACTAGGTAAGCTATTGATTTGGTTATAGAGCGAGGCCTAGTCCCGAACTAGGTAAGCTATTGGATTGATTGTAGAGCGAGGCCTAGACTTAAGCTAGGTAAGCTATTGATTGGATTGATTTGAGCTATAGCGTGCACCTATAGGGTTGATTTGATTTGGTTGGATGATTGAGGCCTAGTCTAGCTAGCAAGCGTTTTGCGTATATGTCCACTATATTGAATTATGAATTTAAACCTATGATCTCACCAGCGAAAGCTGACTTTTAGCACGTTTTCTCAGGTAATTAAGTGATGCCCTTTGGATGCTTGGATTGGAGGCTTGGCAATGGCACCCGATTATGGATCTATTTTCTAAAACTCTGATAAACTATTGTGGACCTATGTTTATTTCTTTTGGGCCTTACTTTGGATAATTCTTGGGATAAATGTAAACTTTAAAACCCGTTTTGGTTGTGTTTTTCTTATGTTTACTTTATCTCGTTCTTTCATGACTTTGAATGGATACCAATCTCCGTAGCACCCCGAAAGCTTGTTGAGTCTTCCGCTGTATCAAATTTTGGGGGTGTTACAGATTGGTATCAGAGCCAAGGTTATAGAGAACTAGGTAAATAAACACCTAAACTATAACCGATTTTTATAGAAAACGATCCTCGACCATTGACCGCCAGCCCGCCAAGCCGAAGCATCATTATTATTATTGAGGTATATTGAGATGATTATTAGATATGGGATTCTTGAGATGATTTGAGGATTGAGGTTGTTGATTTAGTGATATGATGCGTTTTGAGGAATTATATGCGTTTTAAGGAGTTATATGCGTTTTGGGGAATAATATGCGTTTTGAGAAATGATATGGCTTAATTGTTTTACGAATGATTTTAGTAATGCGGTATTTTAAATCTTTCTTGATATATATGATTGGGAATTATATGATGATTTTGATATGGTATTTTGAGTTCGTGGTTTAGTTGTTTTGAAACACTTACACCTACCCTACGCCGTTGTCACAAATCATAGCCTCCTTTGCACGTGTTGTTATTAAGAATTGTTATTGCTAGTACGCGTCGCCCCTCGTAAATCACTATGGCCCCTGATGACCCATACGTGTTGTTCATGCATTCAGCCACTACTTTATCGTCTCATTGTCGCCCTAAGCCACTGATTTTATCGCCTCGTGGTTCACCTGCTCAGAGATGACGATTGATGGAGTACCCCTCCGACGAGGAGTATGAGGAGGGGTACGAGGGTGAGCAGAATGATAACCCTCAAGATGAGGAAGAGAATGATGACCCTCAGGATGAGGAAGAGGATGATCCTCAAGAGGAGGAGATGCCTGATGATGATGGATCGCTAGCACATTCAGCTCATTCTGCAAAGCCCGATTCCCCGATACATCCGTTAGAGCCGGTTTCACCTGATCATCCGTTTTTGTTTGATTTACCACCTAGTAGTCCTGTGGCGTCAGATGCACCTTCTGAGGTTTCTACTGAGCATGCAGATTTGGGTGAGACTGGTAGGATGTGGACTCGGATTACTGCACAGGGCGAGTGGATCTCGCGGATGTCTGACCGACTTGAGATGATTATTGCTGAGTTTATTGCTGAGATAAGAGTTGATTTGGCTAATATCGTGGGAAGGACGACCTCGATTAGGAGAGGTATGATTGAGATACATGAGCAGATAGAGAGTCTGCAAAGAGGTTTCCTCACGGCTCGCGAGGCAGATCGCAAGTTGTGGCAGAGGAACACGGAGTTGGAGAAGGAGGCAACAGACCTCAAGAGAGATAGAGATATATACAGTGTTGAGCTGGGATCGTTATGGAGAGATTTGGATGGTTTGAGATCGGAGTTGAATAGTCTACGCCAGCTTCATGGCTAGATCAATTTGGATTTGTGTTGTTGTTGTGTTGCTTCTTAAGTCAGGGAGTATTTGGTTAGGAGAGCTGGTTATTCTATCTCTTAAGTCATGTTATTCGGATTGTATGTTTGTCTCGTATGGAACGATTACTATTTATTATGTCTTTTGGTATTTTGGGACGACGTGTCGATCACTACTTGTATGGACGATGGTGATTTCGTATGATATTCTATGGTTTTGGGTGTACATGGAGAATTTTGTTCCTTTTTGCGTGATTGATATCGTACTGGTAATATGTTGGTATTTCGGCTATCGGATTCTTATTGGATGTTATGGTGCGTGTTATTCTCATGAACCTTGTATTGTGACTTCGATTAATGGCCCCACGACGAGACCCTGTTAGAGCTACCCGAACTGGTCCTGCAGTGACTACCCCTGGTCGCCGAGGACGCCGTCCTACTCGAAATGTTGAAACCCCTACTCCTGATAACCTGGACACTACTAACCGCAACAACAGGAATCAAAATGTTGATGTTCAGGGAGACAATGATCATGTTCCACTTAATGCACCTATTGTGGATCAAGCAATGATCAATCAACTTGTGGAGCAACGAGTTGCTGAGCTACTAGCTGAGTCAAATCATTTCAACAATTCTGCTGGAACATTTCCACCTGTTCGTGCTGATGGATGTAACTACAAGGAGTTTAAAATTTGTGGACCCATTGAGTTTGGTGGAACTGAAGGAGCGGTCTACTTGGTCAGGTGGATAGAGAAGACTGAGTCAGTGTTTAATGTCAATGGTTGTGCGGAGAATGTGAAGGTAAAGTTTGCTTTTTTTACTTTCAAGGATAAAGCTTTAAATTGGTGGAACAATTACCGTAATTCGGTTGGGAGTGATGTGGCTTATGCTATGACTTGGGAGCAATTTAAGTCTTTGCTGATTCAGACTTACTGCCCAAGGAATGAGGTTAAGAAGCTGGAGATTGAGTTCTGGAATCATAAGGTGAAAGGTACCGATATGGCAACTTACAATCGCCGTTATCAAGAGTTAGCCTTACTTTGCCCCGATATGGTTAGGACTGAGACACAAAGGATTGAGAGGTATACCGATGGGTTGCCGGTAGCTACAAGGAACGATGTGATTTCTGCTAAGCCTGCAAACATTCATGAGGCTATTACTATTGCTCAACAATTGATGGACTCGTTGGTATTGGAAGAAGCTGAGAAAGACAAGAATGGAAAGAGGAAGAGGGATAATCATTCTAAGGGTAATGATCGTCGAAACAAGCGACAAACGACTACTAGAGCTTATGCTATGGGAGATAGAGACAAGAAGAACTACAATGGAGATGCACCCAAGTGTAACCGATGTTATAGGAATCATTCTGGACGATGTACTGTGATGTGCAAGAATTGCTCTAGGATGGGACACATAGCTAAGGATTGTAGAGCTCGACCACTTGCTATGGTTCAAGCTACTCCTGAAACTATGAATAGGCAAATGTTACTTGTTATGGATGTGGAAAGAAGGGACATTATAGGAATGAGTGTAGGGAATCGTGGAACCGAGGAAATCAAGGATCGGGTGGTAATGGGTACAGTCATGGAAACCGTGGAGCTGGAGGAAACCGTGGACGACAAGATAATGGGGACCAACGTGTGGAAGCTGGAGTTGCTCATGGGAGAGTGTATGCACTTGGAAACGAGAGAGGAGAAGATCCGAACGTCGTTACTGGTACGTTCCTTCTCAATAATCGTTATGCTTCCATACAATTTGATACTGGTGCCGATAAGAGTTTTGTGTCCACTAAGTTTGCACCCTTACTAGAGAAACCCCCGATGGCCTTAGTAATTGGTTATGATGTAGAGTTAGCTAATGGGAACATAAAGAGGATTAGGACTATCATTCGCGGTTGCACGTTGAACTTTCTGAATCGTCCTTTCAACATAGATCTTCTACCCGTCACGTTAGGAAGTTTTGATGTCATTTTTGGTATGGATTGGTTGTCGAAGTATCGTGCTCATATACTTTGCGATGAGAAGATCGTGCGTGTGCCTTACGGCAAGGAGATTCTGAACATACTGGGAGATCGAAAGGAAATGAGAGGCTCATCTAGATTAGCGGTAATATCATGCACTAAATTACCGAAGCTAATGGAAAAAGGATGTTACCTTTTCTTAGCTCAAATTTCTGAGAAAGGAGAGAAGGAGAAGAAGGAAAGATGCATTGGAGATGTGCCTATAGTTCGTGATTCTTCAGATGTATTTCCCGATGATCTGCCGGGAATCCCACCTACTATACAAGTGGAGTTTCAAATTGAGTTCATACCTGGTGCTGCACCTGTGGCACGAGCACCTTATCGTCTTGCACCTACTGAACTGGAAGAGTTGTCGAAACAATTAACGGAGTTAGCCGAAAAAGGGATTTATAAGACCAAGTTCTTCGCCTTGGGGATCCCCGGTCTTATTTGTGAAGAAGAAGGATGGATCGTTTCGTATGTGTATTGATTATCGAGAGTTGAACAAGTTAACGGTGAAGAATAGATACCCGTTACCGAGGATCGACGATTTGTTCGATCAGCTTCAAGGATCGAGTGTGTATTCGAAGATCGATTTGAGATCGGGATATCATCAACTTCGAGTTTGCGAAGAAGATATTCCGAAAACGGCTTTCAGAACCCGTTACGGGCATTACGAGTTTCAGGTGATGCCGTTTGGGTTGACTAACGCACCGGCGGTATTCATGGATCTCATGAATCGGGTGTGTAAGCCTTACTTAGATAAGTTCGTGATTGTGTTTATTGATGACATTCTAATTTATTCGAAGAGTGAGAAGGAGCATGAGGAGCATCTAAGGCTTATCTTAGAATTGCTCAGGAAAGAGAAACTGTATGCCAAGTTTTCTAAATGTGAATTTTGGATTCTGACGGTACAATTTCTGGGTAATGTGATTGATAGACAAGGAGTTCATGTAGATCCTGCTAAGATTGAAGCAATTAAAGATTGGGTTGCACCAACAACCCCAACAGAAGTTCGTCAATTTTTGGGTTTAGCCGGTTATTACCGAAGATTCATTGAGGGATTTTCGAAGATAGCAAAACCGTTGACCAAATTGACTCAAAAGAGTGTTAAGTACGAATGGGGAGATAAGGAAGAGGAAGCATTTCAGTTACTTAAGGAGATGTTGTGTAGTGCTCCTATCTTGGCATTACCTGAAGGTAGCAAGGACTTCGTCATCTACTGTGACGCTTCGCATAAAGGTTTGGGAGATGTATTAATGCAACGAGAGAAAGTGATAGCTTATGCTTCCCGACAGCTCAAGAAGCACGAGAAGAACTACACCACCTATGATTTGGAGTTAGGTGTTGTGGTTTTTGCTTTAAGAATATGGAGACATTACTTGTATGGGACCAAGTGTGTAGTGTTTACTGACCACAAAAGTCTGCAACACATTTTGAACCAAAAAGAGCTTAACATGAGACAGCGACGTTGGATTGAGTTGCTAAGCGATTATGATTGTGAAATTCGCTACCATCCTGGTAAAGCAAACGTTGTTGCTGATGCTCTTAGTCGAAAGGAGAGAATTCCACCATTACGAGTTAGGCCATTAGGAATGACTATCGTATCGCCATTACCGTCTCAAATATTAGAAGCTCAAATGGAAGCGTTGAAAGCAGAAAATTGACCTGCTGAGAACATATTTGGGATGGCAGAAAATGAGAATGGATTTGTTAAGCGTTCTGATGGAGTATTATGTTTTAGAGAGCGAAGTTGGGTACCTTTGTATGGAGGAATTCGAGAGTTGATTATGCACGAGTCGCATAAGTCAAGATACTCTATTCATCCTGGGTCTGACAAGATGTACCAGGATTTGAAAAAGTTATATTGGTGGCCAAGTATGAAGGCAGATATAGCATTGTATGTTAGTAAGTGTTTGACTTGCTCTAAGGTTAAGGCAGAACATCAAAGACCGTCAGGATTATTGACGTAGCCAGAACTCCCGGTTTGGAAATGGGAGCGGATTACGATGGACTTTATTACCAAATTACCAAAGACAGCTAGCGGTTGTGACGCTATATGGGTAATTGTGGATCAATTGACTAAGTCTGCTCATTTCCTGGCGATTAGTGAAGATGATAGTGTTGACAAACTTTCGAGGTCGTATGTGAAGGAGATTGTTTCTCGTCATGGAGTTCCGATATCGATTATTTCTGACCGCGACAGCCGCTTTACGTCAGCGTTGTGGCGATCACTTCAAACCGCTTTGGGGACGAGACTTGATGTGAGTACTGCATATCACCCCCAAACCGATGGTCAAAGTGAGAGAACTATTCAGACTTTGGAGGATATGCTTCGTGCATGCATAATAGACTTTGGTAAAGGCTGGGAGAAATATTTACCCCTTGCGGAGTTCTCCTACAACAATAGCTACCACACAAGTCTTAAAGCTGCACCGTTTGAAGCTTTATATGGTCGTAAATGTCGTTCACCTATTGGTTGGGCAGAAGTTGGAGATAGCCAACTCACAGGCCATGAACTTATTTTGGAAACTACTGAGAAAGTAACGCAAATTCGAGATCGATTGAAAGCAGCTAGAGATAGGCAGAAAAGTTACGCCGATCAGAGGCGTAAACCCCTAGAATTCCAGGTTGGAGACAAAGTGATGCTGAAAGTCTCGCCTTGGAAGGGTGTGATACGTTTTGGGAAACATGGGAAACTTAATCCCCGCTACATTGGACCATTTCTTATTTTGGAAAGAATTGGGCCCGTGGCTTATCGGTTGGAATTACCACCGGAATTGAGTAAAGTTCATGATGTGTTTCATGTTAGCAATTTGAAGAAGTGTCTTTCAGATGAAACGCCGGTTATACCAATTAAGGATATTCGTGTGGATGAGAGTTTGAATTTTGTGGAAGAGCCGATTGAGATACTGGATAGAGAGATTAAACGACTTAAGAGAAGTCGTATTCCGCTCATCAAAGTTCGTTGGAATTCACGGCATGGACCGGAATTCACGTGGGAACGTGAGGATGAGTTTTGAAAGAGATATCCGAAGCTTTTTACTTCGTAGATGGTTTGTTCCGAGAGAAACCCGGGACGGGTTTCTTCTGAGGCTGAGAGGATGTGACAACTGGCAAATTAGGGAGCCATTTTGAAAACCCGCATTACTTTAAAAATTATAATTTTGGAATATTTCAAAAGTTTATCGTGACGAGATATTTTATGAACGTTGGGATGTGATTTTAATCGTACGTTATTTATGGGATTCGATTATTTATTTATGGTTTGGTTTGGTTCATTCGTAATGATTTATTTTTGAGATCATTATTTTGGCACTACTTTGACTCCGACACTAGGATAACCTAACAATTTTAATTATTTTAATATCGGTTCGGATATTATATTTTTGGAACATATCGTGAGGTTTTGATTATTTTGGAACGAGTTCGGTTCGAGAGAGTGGATTTGTTATTTAAGGTTTCGGGCTTGGTCCGTGTATTTACACCGGGCTACTTAACCCACCTTACCCCTCAATATTATTATTATTATTAATAAAAAAGTCTTTTTTTAATAAGAGTAAATTACAAATCGTCCTTGTGGATCTGTAACAACACAACCCACCAACACCTTCACCAACATTATCACTCACTCTCTCTCTCTCTCTCTCTCTCTCTCTCTCTCTCTCTCTCTCTCTCTCTCTCTCTCTCTTTTAATATATCACCACCACCGCCACCTTAAACCATCAATAGCACCACCAACGCCGCCCTCACACCAAAACTAACACCACCATCTTAACCATCTTTTCCCGATCTATCTATTGGTATAAACCACGCGCGATTTGGACCACCCTAACACCCCATACGAATTTACACCGCCACATAAACACCACCTTTTCATCTTTTTCTTGTTGGGTTTTTGAAGAAACGTATTCTTGGAGTCATTTTGAAGGTGAGTGACCACGAGTTTCAACTCGTGTGTCTCGTGGTGTACCCAAATCGTGGGTACACGATTTTTCTTAAATGGGTTTTGTGACTTAATGATGGGAAATGAAGTTTTGGTTAATAAAAACTTGTTTGGTATCCGGGTTGTGGATGTTTGGTTGTTGTCGACTTGTTGACCACGAGCCGTGGCTCACGGCTCATCGTGGTTCGAGCCTATGGCTTGGTTTTGATGTTTGAATGTCGACCTAGTAATCTTTTTAGTGAGTGGTTGATATATGGAATTGGTTTTGGCTTGATTTTTGGTCGATTGGATATGGTTGTTGTGCTTGTGTTGCCGCGACCCAAAGGGGTCATTTTGGGCAGCTTTGGTGTGCTCGTTTGAGCTTTTGCCGAGGCCAAGGTGGTCCTTGGTTGAGTCCTTCTTGACTCATAAATTTAGCCGAGACCCAAGTGGGTCACTTGGCTCGGGTTTGGCTTGGTAAACCAACCCAAATTATATGTAATGTGTTGTTTTTCTTGTTGTTAGTTTTCATGTTGTTGTTATTGTGACTTGTGTTTTTGGCCGATGCATTGGATGGGTCGAGACCCTTGTGGTCTCGACATGGTATACTTTTGGTTTGAATTTGGTGTTGTGTTGTCGAAGAGTATTTGGAACCGGTTATGAGACGATTTATTAGATTGACGGAGATAGATTAGTCGGGTGCCGTAGTCGGACCCTATTGTTGTAGCACGTGTTGTGGGATTGTATTGGACGGAGTTGGATTATTTATTTTGACTTGATTATTATTTGTGAACTTGGACTATGAGCCGAGAGTAATGACTCGGACATGTGACCAAATTCTTATGACTCGATAAATATTTAAAATCAAACATTAAAAATAATACTCGTAGTATTCTATGTGCAATGTGATTTAGGGAATTTATTGGCTACGATATATACCATATAGTATTTTATATGCAATGTGATTTAGGTTGGGTATAATCTTGGAACGGTATATTACGTAAATAAATATGGGAGATTACCAAATCGACGGATTTGGTAAGCTTCGATGATTTATTTAAATAATATATTGGGCTAATATTAGACCTATAGATTTGTTTATTATTTCGTTCATTGCGGCTTCTTGGTTTGAGTTGTGTCAACCCACCACCCATATGGATACCAAACGTCAAATTTCAAATTGATATGAAGATAATTCGAGAAATGGATATTTTTGGAAAGTAAAAATGGAATACGTTCGGGAATGGGAATATTTGATTTTTGAGGAAATGATTTCTAAACGAGCTTGATATTGTTAGGAAGTGCCGAGTCTGTAGTTGTCGTTACGTGATTTGCTTGTGTTTGCTTACGTCTTTCTTCTATCGATTTCTTTTGAGGATTTGCTGGACTTGAGGTGAGTCATAGCCCCACTTTTACTCTTGAACTTTGTTTTCAATACTTGGGGTGAGAAACGTGCAAATGTTTTATGTGGACTATTATCGCTTTGTTTATTTAAAACTTGCTATGCTTATAGAACTAGGTAGGATTGAGCGAGGTATAGTCCCGAACTAGGTAAGCTATTGATTTGGTTATAGAGCGAGGCCTAGTCCCGAACTAGGTAAGCTATTGATTTGGTTATAGAGCGAGGCCTAGTCCCGAACTAGGTAAGCTATTGGATTGATTGTAGAGCGAGGCCTAGACTTGAGCTAGGTAAGCTATTGATTGGATTGATTTGAGCTATAGCGTGCACCTATAGGGTTGATTTGATTTGGTTGGATTATTTTGGTTGGATGATTGAGGCCTAGTCTAGCTAGCAAGCGTTTTGCGTATATGTCCACTATATTGAATTATGAATTTAAACCTATGATCTCACCAGCGAAAGCTGACTTTTAGCACGTTTTCTCAGGTAATTAAGTGATGCCCTTTGGATGCTTGGATTGGAGGCTTGGCAATGGCACCCGGTTATGGATCTATTTTCCAAAACTCTGATAAACTATTGTGGACCTATGTTTATTTATTTTGGGCTTTACTTTGGATAATTCTTGGGATAAATGTAAACTTTAAAACCCGTTTTGGTTGTGTTTTTCTTATGTTTACTTTATCTCGTTCTTTCATGACTTTGAATGGATACCAATCCCCGTAGCACCCCGAAAGCTTGTTGAGTCTTCCGCTGTATCAAATTTTGGGGGTGTTACACCAAGTATCGGGATCAACCCTATGTGCGGTAACACAAATGTACTAACCGGGCAAACCATGACCCGCCGACCAAACATCGGTTGTTAAGTTTACACTAGTTTTTAAATTTTCAAAACCAAATATAAGTTCATTTTTAGCCTTTATCCAAGATTTAATAAAATCACGTTTAAGAGTTTGACGACTTACATGATAATATTTCGAGGTTGAAGGCGCCTTTGAATCACCCTCGTTAACCGAGAGTTGTCGAATTGGTTGAACGGAAAAACCTCTTGAATCACAAAGTGTGAAAAATCTTGACGAAGCCCCATCTCGTCATATACAAAAATACTCCCATCTCATCCCATAGTAGTTTGTTCCGATTCCGGAACATCTTTGAGTGCTTTACAATATTCTTTTGTGTGCTTCTTCAACGACATATTGCCATTGGATTTCAAAAACTATTGCAATTTTTACAACGAGCCTTTGTTGACTTATCCGAGAACTTAACCAAGTCGTAATGACACCAAACCTCTTCTTTTCAGGTTATTGGTATAACCCAAAAAATCGTCGGTTCATTGTAGAACCACAACATGGGCGGAAGTTGAAGCATAAGTGTTTTGAGAAGATAAGTTTTTGGGCACAGTGAGCGTTTGTGAGCGGTTTTGAGTGTTTTGAGAGTATTTGAATATTGTGACAAACTCAACCTTGGTATTTATAAGGATGTTAAAAGGTTTAAATGGGTTACAATACCCCGTTTTTAAACGGCTCTATTTTGTTTTAAACAGCTAGAAATCATCCACTTTATTGGAAATACGCACACCCATTAAAAACCGGTTTCAAACCAGTCCCTAACGGTAACTTTCCTAACCGGTTACAAACCGGTTGTTTTTGCCCAAACCGAACCGGTTTGGTCAAAAACCAGTGTTGACCGGTTTCGGTTTTGGATTTTTTCGGTTCCGGTTTCAATTTTGGTTTTTTGGGCTACCTCTACCTACAGGCTTCTACATGGTGATGCAATGTTTTAGTAAAAAACTGCTTCGATTTTTCTTAAATACGCTCGGTTAAAAATTTTGTGCTACTTGCATTCTTTAGCTTACTTAAATACACTGGTCAACTATTTTCATATTCCGTCCCTTGCATAGTTGCATGTATGCCTAGACTAATACAAAAAGAGGAGTTAAATAAAGATACCTTTAATTTTGTTTTACGAATATATAGCAGGTAACAAGTAAATAACAAAAGTTTAAAATCATTTTGTTTCTTCTTTTCTATGAAGCTAAAATTAGACAAAACATATTACAAACTTAAAAACTCATTTAGATATAAATTTAATTCAACTTCCTTTGCTTCTTAACAAAAACATAGCACAACTTAAATATCAAGATCTAAAATATGTACAAGATCCAAACATTCTACATTATGCACCAAAAAGATAAAGAAGTGGCGATCGCATATACAGAAATTCAGCCACCAATTGTTATAAAAGACTTAGAAATTTAGATAAGAATGCCACTGTGCCATTTTTTTCGCAGCCACATCTCGCCTCACTAAACCCCACTTAAAGGTTGCACAGGGATGTTCCAGTCTGAAAATCAATATCCGCAAAATCTTGATCACCATAAGTTTCATTGCTCAATTCTGCAGTTATGGAAGAAAAATAACCCATAGGGATTTCCGTTTCACTGCCGCTATCAACTACCCCATACATTTCCATATCAGGTTCATCTGTATGAAGCACGGTTATTTATTATTAGTACTAATACATATACCAAATTCATATGAACCTAATTTGTTAAGCCAGTCATATGGAATATAAGCAAATCCTTGGAAGATGATATACCTTTGTTCATAAGAGGGATGCTAACACCATGCAGACATAAACTTGCACTTATAAGAGGATCTTCTATTGGTACCATCATCTCCATGTTATTGTAAGCTTGCTGCTTTAAAGCATCTACCGCATGCTGCAAACGATGCAAGAAAATATGACTTTTGAATACCATAAAACATCAAGACTGTTAGAACTTAGAAGTATATATAACTACAAATATATATGAAATAATACCATTTGAAACACTGATAGTTTATTGAGAGGCAAATAATTTTCTCCCTCAAAGGTTGCACCTACTAATGTCAAAACTGAATTAAACAAAAGCCGGATTCCATCATCACCACTTTTATACATGTACAACTTGTCATCTAAAACACAATCTTTTGCGTGCTTAATTACAGTCTTCCATGTCTTGTTAGATGATCCACCAAGTAACTACAATTATATATACAAGTATAAGAACAATGTGAATAATCATTGAAAAATTTACATACCAGAAATAAGTAAAATATAACTATCGTGCTACCTTGCAAAGTAAGGACGGATCGGTAACATACAATTGTAGAAAGTCCTTGACAGTGCATATATGATGTGATGCCAATCGTTTATGAAGAACCCCATCTTTTGCTATCTTTTCCAACCTCCAAATTTCATCAGTCAAAGATGGAGGATGATGCTTCTTATATGCTGAATCAAGAAAATATATTTTGTCATAAATATATTACTAACATAACGAAAAAGAAAACAGAAAAAAGGGAGACATACCTTCGCCACGTTGATCTTTTACTATGAAGGCATGACTCTTTGCTTCTCTAATTCGGACTCCAGTAGAAGTATCTTTAACTCTCGCACCTATCATGAATTTTCTACTTCTTCTCCAGCTTGAATTATCAGTAAAACGTAATTCACCTAAATCCGCAACTCCATTTACTAGTGTGACTACCAAATCACCGGTTATCAAAGGCCTTCTTCCATCTCTTGGATATATAACTTTTTCATAAAAGTCTTTCTCAGGCCAATCTTGGTCATCATCAGCCAAGAAATCACCATCAAGTGGAACAATTTCTACTTTCAAGGATGAAAGGGGTCCAGATGTTACTACTTGATTGGAGTTGACATCAAATAACACTAGCTTCACAGCAGTATTGTCTTTCGACTGTATCCGGCTGCCAGTGAAGAATGTATCAGGCAAGTTTGCGTGAATGCGAAGCTGCAGTGATGCCTTCGTGCATGGTTCAATTGTGTCGATTTGAGATCTATGGCACAAACAATAATGGGGTTACCTTTAAATATCTCGATTCTAAATTTAGCAAAGAATGAAATCCACTCTTATATGGAAATATAAACAAATAGGTGCAACTTAACTTTTACTAAAATTTATGAAAAGTGGCTAATAATTTTAGAGGTTTACAACCTTCTATATTGGTCTTCTTTCATTAAAAGTACTGTTTAGTACTATGTTGCCTTTTTAATCATATTAGAAACACTAGGTATTCAAAAAGTTGTTAGCATTCAAACCGGACGTGTATATAAATTACTCATTATGACTCGTAACCTAGCATGCCTATTTTGCCAAAATGTACATTATCATCCAATGAAACATGTAACACTGCGTTATATCTAAATTTTCGACTAGAAATAATGAGTTGGAGATCTAACCTTGATAACGTAGAGAAGAAGCTTTGACATGATCGGTGTACCTCATCTCGCACCTATCGGACAAAGAGCATATTAGACTCGATATAAAATCTGGTAAGTAGATTAAACAAGTCATTTGAAAATTTCAAAGCCATACTGTCACATTAACAAACCAAATTTGTCAAGTTGAAGAACATGCATGATCAAGTCGTCATAACAACAACATTAAAAGTTATTCAAAATCGTAGGATCATTCAACTATGCACATTGGCATATCTAAGTGAAAACAATGTAGCTAGAGATAAACATACCCATCCTCGAATTAATCGTTCAAATGCCAAGTCCTCTCCTTCGTCACCACCAAAAGATCTCTTGCGTGCCATCAAGAAACGTACGCAAGAGGTCGATAAATGGCTCAAAAGAAAAAAAAAAAAAATTTACTTAACAAGTTTGGAATCGTACAAAGACTAAAGCTATGAGATATCTAACAACTAACTATACCAAATAAATATGCTTGTATCTTCACATTCCTAATTGAGTGTGTAGATTCTAAAATTAATGATTATATATACATGAAAATTAGACTAGAGCACAAGAAAATACGCGTAGTTAAGCGTGTGTTGCATAGTGTGGGGTTATGGTATATGAATTATTAACTAATTAACTAACAAACTAGTTGAGTATATTCCTAGTTTTAGAAGTATTAATTGATCGAACCCACCAAGGCACCAACTTAATAATTTTGTTCCTATGTTTTTGAACTTATTCAGTCGTTGCTTCCAAAAGTGTACCTTTCTACAAAAAGAACCGCGTAAATCTGGAAAGCTACCTTCCAAACTACTTCTACTACTACTAACTATAAACCGAGTAACGGCTGCTTCTCTATTTATTACTACGTATTAAAAAGTGTAAATTAATATATAAAGATGATGTTTAAAAACATTATATTGTCAACGCTTACCAAAAAAATAATGTCACGAAAATATTAGAATTACTTTTATTCTCATCCAATTCATAAAGTGGTTGAAGTCAAACGAGCAAAAAGCTGCGCCGGTAGCCCTTTTTGGATTGCAAATGTAACTCTTTTGAATGATTTGTGCTTCGTGCATGTACAAGGACGGAACTAGAGTGGGTCGCTGGGATCACGAGACACCTACAGATTTCTACTGTGGTGACACAATTTTTTCTGAAAAAACGTCGACTTTTCTTAAATGCGTCCGGTCTAAAAAATTTGAGCTACTTGCACCTGGTCAACTATTTTCATATTCCATTCCCTTGCGTGTATGCCTAGACTAACACAAAAAACGAGTTAAATGAAGATACGTTTGATTTTGTTTTACGAAATGCTCATGTCTTGGCTGTGATACTACATATAAAGGAAAAATGGTCAAAGTGTAAAAGTGAAAAAGTGAAAAGTCAAGTAATGTGAAATGTTGAAAAATCTTATTAAAGGAAATTATGAAATGTAATTAATACTCTTATTAAAACACCCCATTACTTAAAAGTACAATGATTTATTTACATTGTGCAACTAATTAAAAACATTTATACCAAATTAAATACAACCAATTGAAACAATTAATACAAATCACAAACCGGGTTGACCCGGGACGGTTCAAACCCGACGGGTTAAACCGGTTTAATTTGACCCGTTTTCGATCCAACTTAGCAAGTTGACCCGGTTTAAATCGACCAATTTTTCGACCGGAACGGTTCAACCGGTTGAACCACCCGGGTCGAACCGGTTTCAAAACATTATGTTTAATTCCCAAATCTTCAAACTTTTATTATTTTTCATTTATAACCTATAAACTTTTTTTATCAATAAACTATTTGTCGTTATAAAATCCCGTTGCTATGCACGGGTACTCGTCTAGTAATAGGTAAACAGTAAATAACAAAAGTTTAAAATCATTTTGTTTCTTTTTTCTTCTAAGATTTGATTTCAATTGAAGGAAGTACGTACTATACGTATTTGGCTGTTGTATATAATGAGCTGATTTCGTTAAAAAATAATAATAAAAATATAATGAGCTTATTGCCTATTTAAAAAATTAATAATACATCAAAAAAATCTACGGGGTTCCCGGGTTTCTGCGGGAACCCCTGGTTCCGGTGCCATCTCCATATTTACGGAAAAGATGTGCAAAAGTCAGTTTAACTACAAAAGTACTTCTAGCAATAAATATTATATTATTATTATTATGATTTATTATTATTATTATTATTATTATTATTATTATTATTATTATTATTATTATTATTATTATTATTATATTATTTATTATTTAATAAATAATATTATTATTAATATTATTGGTACTATTATTATTATTATTATTTATTAATTATTGTTATTATTATTATTATTATTTATTTATTTAATAAATAATATTATTATTACTAATATTATTATTATTATTATTATTATTATTATTTTCTGAATTACATTACGTTGCGAGTCAACCAAACACAATGACACATTTCAACAATTACAATTACAACACATTACAATTTTAACACATTCTAATTCTTTGAATTACAATTCATTCAAATTACAATTCCTTTCAAAGATTACAATTCCTTCAAAAAACATTCTGTGAACCAAACGGACCCTAAGATTGTAACACATGAAAAATTCAAAGGTCGAGATAAAAAGATATAAAATGATCATTACATGTCTCGATTTTTATATAGATTATGCAGGTTATTAAACATATGAGTTAGTCATCTCTATCATTGATCTATTATAAAAGAGATAAAACGAGAAGTATAAACATTTGGCTTTTTTTTCCTATAGCATTTTTTGATCAAATATATGTTGTCAGTTTAGTATATATAAGAACGGGATCCGGTTACAAAGAAAAAACTAAAATGAGAATAATAAGAAAAATTTTCAACCACGCATTTCAAATTAGAGGGAGAATTTTAAGTGAAAATGCATCTCTTTTTGTAGTTGCACCTGAAATGTGTGGTTGTTGTTTCTTCTTATTTTTTCATTTTAATTTTTCTTCTTATTTGATACGTACCCTATACACACGCGAAAGGAAGAAAAAAATCATAGTAGTATTTTTTTTCTCACGTTTTCTACTTTGTGTTGCAATGGTAGTAAAAGGAGAAATGTCTGAGATTAAAAATTAATAAGGGTCATACGAGGAAGCTTCATGCATGGATGCATGAGATAAATACGCGTAACTAAAAAGACTCTTATGGGTCAACCCGCAAAAAGTCATCGGGTCATGAGTCGGGTGTAAGCAAAAATGAACGAACCACCGGTCCACTATGGGCTAGCAATGACAACATACATTTTGGTTATCCTAGTTTTTTTTTATAGAGAAAAATTTATATTTTGGTTTGAAAAAAAATGGAAGAAGAATAAGAAGTGTGACGCGACCATGGAGCACTAGTTACCAAGTCAATGCTTGGGTCAATGAGAAAGATGAACTATCTCTATTAAGATTAAGATTTATAAAATATATGAAAATGGCAAATTGCTACATTTAATATTTGTTTGAGAAATTCAATGCTTTAGAGTTAGTATAGAGGAAATGTAATAGTATGGATTAATGTCGCAAATACTCAAGTTTTATCAAGTCGTACTCGAGTTCATTGAGTAGAACCCGAGCATAAACAAACTAGTTCACATATATGATACTGCAGGGTCAAGAGTAAATAGGCTCGTCTCATATCTCTTATTGGCATTTGTGCGATTCGTATGCGATAAGTTTGCGATCTCATCTGCAATGTGTATATATATACTAAAAACATGTTTGTTAGCGTATGTAGAGTTTACATACAGTAGAAATAAGTTTTGCTATAAAAAATAGTTTCTGAATATTTTGAGCTTTTTTTGTCGATATCGGGCCTACACCATCAAGGCTGCAAAAATGAGTATCTCTTTAATCCGTCAAGCCGAGCATCCATGACGTTCGCGTGCAGCTACTCAGGGTAAAGTTACTAAATATACAACTGGTTCTCCATCTCTTGAACTGAAACTTGTATCTAGCAAACCTTGTGATTTTGTTGGATAAATTGATAGACGACTTTTTTACAAACCTGTATTAAGGAATCACGTATATTAAACATTATTTAGAGGTTGTTTACTTTTTCATTTGTTAGGGATGGGTGTGGTCTCAAAACTCTTACTTCCTCTTATTCGGGGTACCAATCAGTTAATTTCAAAAAAAAAAAAAAAAAAAAAAAAAAAAAAGAAAAAAAAAAGTTTACTTAGGTATTCATTAATGTTGGTCTGAGTAAATGAAACCGGTAAGTGAGGGCTTGGTGCGCCTATGTAGTAATCATGTCTAGTTCATGCTCAAACCACTCTATCTAACGGCGAGTGTCATAATTAAAATAACGAGACCCGTCTAAAGGGGTGGAGCCAGAAACTTTTGCTTGATGGGGATACTTTGATAAACTTTAGAAACTACACTATAAATTGGTTCTTAAAAGAGGCAAATTAAAAAAAAAGACAAATATTTTAAAAATTTTACACTACAATTTTTTTTCGTTAGGGAGGCACCTGCCCCTGCTCTTTTATAGACGGAACTTGCAGGAAACAAAATAACTATAACCTAAACTATACTACAAAGACAATTTTACAGGTAGGGTGTCTTTAAAAAAAAAGGAAATGATGCATATACATTATAATGTAGGCAATTGTCTACATTTTCTTTGTAAAATTTAATAACATTTGCAGTTCAGTTCCTACTGTAAGTCTCTAATACATGTTTTCCCTTTATTTATCCTCTTTTTTTCAAATGAAATATAGGCAAGTGCTTACATTGTAATGTAGGCATCATTTTCTTTTTAAAAATCAAGTTTTTAAAAAAATAATTAACACTATGTCAAAAAAATTAATGGGTATCCCAAGAACTCCAAAAACTACCCTAGTTCCGTCATTGTACACATCACACCAAATTTATGGTTATTTTGACTAGTCACATCCATCAATGGGACCTGGGATATGATAAGCCAAAGGTTTATCTAGGTTCTTAACCATGTCAAGTTTCTCCCGAGTGCAATAGAACGTCCTTGTACGAAAAGCGAAATATCAATTGGGATCCTTTTGAATAGTTTTAGAACATGGTAAACCATGCCTTAAACATCATAATTCTTGACTTAGATTATACTCCCTCTGTTTTTAAATAAATGTCCACTTTAACTTTTTAAAATCATTCTTTTTTTACTTGATTTTTTGATTTTTTATTTTTTTGTTATATAATAATTAATGCAAAATAAAATATATGAATAAATTGAGTTTTAAATATACTTTTATTGTTATAATTTTTAATCAAGTATATGTAACACAAACAAAAATATTTAACATCAAAGTTGAGAAAAAAATATTTTAAAAATAAAAAGTGAACAATTACTCAAAGACGGAAAGAGTAATATAATATTTTATATAATAAAACAAAACGCCTATTTGGAATTTTCCATTTCAAAAAAATGATTCATACCTTATTTAGTACAATAATTTTATTTAAAAAAAAATTATTTTCTTATTAGGTAATATTTTATATTTATCCATATCACAAGTAGAAGATAAATACAAAAAATATAGATAACATACAATTAATAATAGGATTAAAATTTTTAAATAATTATCTTTAATAATAAAAAACTATAATTAAATATCATAAATCAAACAAAACAAAGATTAAATTATTTATTTTTTAATAATTAAAAATATATGATTCAAAAAATTTTAAAAAACTCGCGCATGCACGAGCATTATAACTAGTTAAATATTATAACGAACAACGTATTTTCATTATTTTTAAAAGACCCTTGCGCTCCAAGTTACCCCCTGCACAAACCCGACGACTTTTGAAAGGAAATAAAATGAATAATAGTCTTTACGCGTTTCCTTTCCTTATGAAGCTTCCCACGTACCAACCTAACTCTCAAATCTACTCAGCATCTATACACAAGTTTCTTTTAATCCTCTTATTTGATCCCCTCAAATAGCAACAAACCATTTAAAACAAAAACAACAAAACTCATAATAATGAATTACTTTTTCCTTTTAATTTACTGTTCTTTCGATCTCACTTTTATTGTTCACATACTAAGCACACATCATTTAAATGGGTTTTGTTAACGTCTGACCGGTAGATATGGATTGATTTCTTTATAAAAGAAATATTTTAATTCAGTTAAGTAAAAATCATGTTCAAATATAGTAATTTATAAGTTTATTTAATGTGTATTTTATGCATTTTTTAATTAACAAAAAAATGTTTTTTTTCATTAACTATACCTTAACCTCTGCCCATTGAATACTTATTAGCAAAATAAAGATAAAAGATTTTTTATATCGTCTAATGCAATTAATAAACATTAATCAAACACTATAATTACATTAGATGAATGTAATTAAAATATTAATCAATCAATATTTTATGGGAAGTGATTTGCACACTCCCAAAAGTGATTGGCACACTCAAATTTTGAGTGTGTTGACATTTATACCCTCACATTGTTTGGACTTATTCATATCCTGTAAGGGTATAAATGTCAACACACTCACATTTTGAGTGTACCAATCATTTGTGGGAGTGTGCAAATCACCTCCCATATTTTATAGCTTAGCATGTGCACAATGAGCACATGTTAGTAAAATTCTTTTTGCAAACAAAATGACAAATTAATTTTTACTCTTACATAGTTACATTAATTCATCAATTAAATGTGAAAACAAAAATTGATTGAAATAATAATTAAAATCATTCATTATGAGAGGTTCATGAAAATATTTATAAAATTTGAAGAGGTTTATAAATTGAGTCACTACAGTGAGATATGTTTATGATGAAATTGAATGAAATAGGTCTAAGTTCAAAAAAATTTCATTGCAACTAAATACATGCAACTCATTTAATACTTTATCAAGTTATAAAGTTTTAACAAGTTTAAGCAAAATAATAATAAGTTTAAAAAATAAAAAATTTGAGAATATATGATATGAAAATTATATAAATATTTTCAAAAGATTTATCATTGGAGATGCTCTAAATTTAATAACTTTACATTAACTATTAAAATCACTCTCAAGTTTCCATATTGTACATTAATTATTAAAATCTCTCTTTACATTAACTATTAAAATCACTCTCAAGTTTCCATATTGTTGTATTAAAGTCAATCAAGTTTCTTGTTGCTCTATTATTGAGAATATTTTTAAGAGTTTGGGTTTAAAAAAGAAAAAGAAAAAGAAAAAGAAAAAGAGAAACAATTATTAAACTTTATTACTATTTTTTGATTTTGTTTTAATATAACTTGAAAAGAATTCATTCATCACCTAATATAAATTGTCACTATCAACTAGATCAGTGGTATAATTCTCTCACTGTAAATGCTCAGTTAACTAGTCAAAGGAAAATCTCTTTGAAGACTGGTTTGGGTTTGATCCCAACTCCTGACTAATTAAGTAATTGAGATAGGCGATCATTGCTTGGGACCTGATCCTTGAGAAAGAAGCAGGTTCGCATCCTGGTTAGGGATGCATAGAGTCAGGGTGTTCCTATCGATTTATATTTTTGGATTAATCGTTACTAGAAAAATTTTAAATAATGCAAAAATATCAAAACTCTAGTAGTTTTTGAAGTTTGTAACAGGGTCACTAGACTTTGTTAAAAATGCTTTTGACTTAGGGTATTAGATTTGGTATGTGGTAGAATGATAATAAATATAAAAAGTGTATCACTACGATTGTTTATATTTAGATGACAAAATATGATATGAAAAAATGTATATATATTGAATTTTGTAGTAGAAAAGAGAGGGGCTCACATAATTGATTTCATAGACACCAAATTACTAAGTAATGAATGTATTGAGTAATGAATGTATGACTATTATATACTCCCTTCGTCCCATATTAATTGTCTACAATGGAATCTTTGGATATCCCAAATTAAGTGTCCATATTCTATTTCAACCAATGAGATGAGACTTTAGTTGGTAAAAATAATATTTGATTGGTGAATAGTGTAGTTAGTGGAATTTCTAAAACTTTATGCATGATTTAAGCGGACAGTTAATATAAGACGGAGAGAATACTTATTTTATTCCCGAGCCCACTAAACAAACACTTTAAATTGGAATGAAATCCATAAACACATTCCGATAAGGCCATACCAAACGCACCCTAAATTAACCGGTTTCGATCTGAAACAAAGTTTAAATAATTTGGGTTTGTCTAACATGTGCCCTTAGGCACATGTTAAAAAGTGGGCCCCCGAGTCTTTTTGTGTGGGGTTTTATCACTTTTCAAATAAAAAACCATTTTTTTGTGTCATTTTCACGGGTTTTTAAGTCTTTTTTGTGGGTCTCTAGCTCTTTTATCATGTGCCTTAGAGCACATGTTAGATAAATCCAAATAATTTTACTCCAAAAGTAAAACTTGATTACTATTTTGAGAAAGCTATAGCCAAGTGTTTATAGAACATCAACTACCCCATTTAATCATTTATTGCTTTGGCTTATTTGAACTCTCAAATATTTTTGAATGGCCGGTATCTCTTATTTGAACTCCTCAAATAGTCTTTACACAATAACAACAAAATATGATATTTAATGATGAAAATGACACGTTACTCGTTTTGTAGTACTTTGTACTGAACCTTCTTTAAAGGATAGCATGTTTTTTCAACATTTACGCTGCTTGATAATATAAATTTTATTTCACCCTTCATAAATGTATTTCTTATATATAGATTGTTAATATTCATTCTGTAAAGAGTATGATACAATCAATCACTTGAGCAACCAAGTCTCGAGTTAAATATACTAAGGCACCACTTGTCTAGTTAGTTATAGTTGGTTATTTAAGATTAAGATTCTTTAGAACAAGCACACACCATCCCACATATACACACACTCAGCTACACATAGTTCCTTGTGTTGTGTACTTGTCATATTTTGCATTAAGCTATTAAAGTTGGAACTTGGAAGCTTCATGCAACTTTCCTTAAACCTTAGATTGAGACTTCCTATATATAAGTTTTGTTGAGTTTGCAGTTGATATATAGTTATCTTTAGTTTTGTTTCATTTCAAACCTACTAAAGTTTTCCTTTGAGAGATTTTATCAAGTGTTTGATATAATGGTAATCAAGAGACCTTTTGGTGATGGGGAGGAAGATGGGTTTAGAGTTGCTAATCAAGAACCCAAACGAAGGATTACAACCTCAAAGTATGTATATATGGCTGTCTTCATTTTATTTTACTTTTGCTTTGTTACTTGTTTTCTGATGTTGGTATTTGATATGTTTGCAGCTTAAATGCTCAAAATATGATGTGTGGGCTTTCATCACAAGATTTAGCCGCGACGTTGGAACCGTTAATTCGAAGATGGGTATGTTATGTTGTTCATGTCTACTTTTCTTTCTTGTATTGTCGTAGGTTCTTATGTTATCAAGTTTTGATGTTTTGACTTTGATAATTTCATATAACTTGATTATTAGTTAGTTGTATACTTGTATAGAATCTAAACATCATTTTGTTTGTTTATTCGATAGGTGCGAGAAGAGGTCCAGAGTTCATGTCAAAGGTTCTTTGGTACATTAACAAGGTTAGATCTCCAACTATATATGTGTCTAATTGCATATAATTTGGTTCAATCATTTCTAGTCAAAATTTGTTCTTAATTATAATAGGTTAATCTAGGGTCATTTTCTGATGTAACTTATTGTTGTGTTATTTTCAAAAGATTGCATGAGACAGTAAAACTTCTGTGTCATATAGATGTAATAAATATGATTATAAAATCTAAGTTAAGATACTAATTAATAATTATAACCCAAAGTCCCAAAAATGACCCATTTTCAAGTATAGATCAAAATTTTGCCTATTTGCATATCTTCTGTAAAAACTGGTTTACATTCTTAACTCTTGTTATAATTCTCATTTTGTTTGTACCACAGATCTCCTATGAATGCAATTGAACCATGTAAGAAGACATCGTTGCAGCTCCGAATTGCAGCAAACCTGCCTAATACAATCTTCACAGGCAGTCAGATACAGTCTGAAGATAATACTGCTGTGAAGCTAATGTTGTTTGATGTTGATTCAAATAAAATAGTATCATTTGGGCCATTTTCATCACTGAAAGTTGAGATTGTTCCTCTTGATGGCGATTTTGCTTATGATGATGGCGAAGATTGGCCCGAGAAAGATTTTGACGACAAAGTTATATGCGCAAGAGATGGCAGAAGACCTTTGTTAACCGGGGATTTGGTAGTCACTCTTGAAAATGGAGTTGCGGATTTAGGCGAACTATGTTTCACTGATAATTCAAGCTGGAGAAGGAGTAGAAAGTTCATGATTGGTGCCCGAGTTAAAGATAACAGTCGTGGAGTCAGAATTAGAGAAGCCAGGAGTCAAGCAGTTATAGTAAAAGACCAACGTGGTGAAGGTGAGAATCCTACTTTTTTTTACCTTTTTTTTAGCGAACTACAAGCTAATAAACTGATTATTGTTGTATTCTTGATTCAGCATACAAGAAGCACCATCCACCATACTTGGTCGATGAAATTTGGCGGTTGGAAAAGATAGCAAAAGATGGTGTTATTCATAAACGCTTGGCAACACGTCGCATATGCACGGTTAAGGACCTTCTGCAAATATATGCGACCAATCAGTCTTTACTTCGCGAGGTAACTTAATAATTTAACTTGTTACTTCTTTTATAACATAAGATTTTCAATGAATATATACTTAGCTTTTCTTATTGTTTATTATAGTTGCTTGGCGGATCATCCAACAAGACATGGGAGACAGTGATTAAGCATGCCAAAGACTGCGTTTTGGATGACAAGTTGTACATGTACAGATCTAGTGAAGATGGAGTCGGGCTTTTGCTTGATTCGGTTTTGACGGTTGTGGGTGCATCCTTTGATGGCCAAAATTATCAGCCTCTAGATAAACTCTCTGTGTATCAGATGGTATGTGCTAGTACTTCATATCACATTTTTACTAGTTTTCTAGTCATATATACTTATGATCCTTTTGAGAAGTATTATCGTTGTTGTGATGCTTGGTGCTCAAAACTGATGTAACCTTAATTGGTGGTTTGCAGCCTATGGTGGAAGCTTCAAAGCAGAAGGTTTACAAAAACTTAAACGAGATGGTACCAATTGATGAATCATCCGTTTTCGGAGTCCCAGTGCCAAAGTCTTTTTTACACCAAGACCATCTCAAAAGTGAAAGTGTAGATTTTCAAGGTGTTAACATCCCTCTTCTGCAACAAGGTATATATATAATCTTTCAACAATTATTTAAAATCTCGTAATATGTATCATAGGAAAAATATCTCACATATTGGTTTTAACGGCACCTTACTTTATATAGATGAGCATGAAACAAACATGTATGGAGCGGTTGATAGCAGTAGTGAAACGGAAATTGGTGTGGGACATGATCCTTGCTCTATGGATTATTTTTCTTCGGCTTTGAGGAACAGCTTCGTATTTAAAGAATGCAGCAGTGGAGGTTATGGTCAAGATGATCTTGTTACTGATATTGGGACATCCCTATGGCATGGAAATGGATTGTTCATTGACACAAGTAACCGAACCATAGATATTGTTTCCTCTGATTTTGGAATTAGTTTCTCAAGGAATGGGTCACCCCGTGCAAGGTGGTGTAAGATTCGGGCTGCGCTCAAGTGGAAATCAGTCAGGCGAGATGTTGCTGCTAAAAGAATGGCAGAATGCGAGTCCTATTTTAATTTCTGAATTTAGAGTTGGTAGTCATCAAACAAGTTTTTTAATTGGTTACAATAATGTTCAGTGGCCGGATCTGTGTGTCTGCGATCGCCACTACTTGATTTTCTTGTGCGTCATTCAGAATGTTTGATTCATGTACATGTTTTAATCTGTATATATATGAAGGTTGTTGTATGTTTGTCTTAAGCAGAAAAGAAAGTTTATTGTATAAGATGAATGGGATTTGAAGTCCTTCCTTGTTTGCCACATTTATCATTCACGAGTTCTACTTTTGTTTTGGCAAATTTACGATATCATTGTGGAATAAACGGTTATTACTGAAACTTAATATTTATCAAAGAGATAAATATTGAGGGGTAATTAATGAAAGAAGCAAAAAAATCGTTCGGCTTTTCTAGGTTCCCTATAAATACAAAGGGACCTAGGATCCTCATAACTCACACACTAACCCTAAAATCTCCCCTCTCCTCTCTCCCTAAACCGAGAGGTCGACTAAGGTTTTTCAAACTCTTTTGAACTCATACCCAAATCGACCCGTAGTCGATCTTGGGTTTACCCGGTGTTTCGTATCTCGCCTAACTTGCTTAGGTTCGAACCTGGTTCTACCTGTGCAGTGTCGATGGATACCTGGAGCAGCCCGGGAGTTAGGTTTTCTCCCGAAAACCCTAAATTGGTCGATCATCTGGAAAGGAAGGCAAACCAGCGCATCAGATTCATTCAAGAGCATATGCAAGCAGGATAACAAGTATTCTGTAAACACCCTTTTTATGTATTTAGGATTAGTTTATATCACTAATTTGGTTAAGATCATAACTGGTTAGGGTTTTCTGATAGCATGGCCATGCTATCTGTTTAATTTCGTTGTGCATGTTTTATTGGCCAGTTATTACACCATTCTAGGACAAAAGTACTTAAACATTCAAAAGACAACCAACTACATATTAAAAGCCATTCAACTAAGGGTATGTTTGGCGAAAGTAACTATTGCTGGAACTGGTGCTGGTGCTAGAGATGGTGCTGATGCTGGAGATTATAAAACGAGATTATTTTTATAAGCTGCATGATTATAACCTTTGGTTTTAAGAGATTGTGAAAGATTATTTTTTTATAATCTCTTATAAGTTATGTCTGCCAAACAAAGATTATTTTTTAAGTAACTTATTTTTTGAAAAAATAAGCACAATCTCCCAACAATCTTGTGTGCCAAACATAGCCTAAGATATAAGTACATAAGCACCAAAATCCAAACAACTACATATCAAGTACATCTTCAACCTTATGTTTGCTTGCACAAGCTCCATGACAGACTGTTCCAACCTGTTTCTTGCCCTTAACAAACTTGGGATTATCATCACGGATCTAGCACACGTCGAGGGATCTAAAGAAAAGAAAAAAAAATGACAACTTGAACCACCCTTCAACCAATTATCAAATATCAATTACGGATCATTTAGTACATATGATTGAAACTATTTTAGAAAAAACTTACAATTTTGGGACAAGTGATGAACCTACGACCAGGATTAGTGTTTGTACATGAGATTCGAATTACTCCCACATTCGCAAAATGCCATCCGGTTTTAGTTGTGAAGGTTTGTGGTAGAAAGGGTATTTAGGGTTCTTCGTTATTTAATTGGGAAATTGGGTATTAAATTGGGATTTCGGGAAAAAGTTAAATAAATAACGTGTATTGTGGCAACGAAGGAGGGAAAGGGTGGGTGGTGTTAGGTGGGAAAAACTAACTCGGATTAAATGTGGCAACCAAGGGTTAAATGAGATAACTTGAGGTTGAAAGGACTATATTGCCCCTAGACTTAACGATCAAAACAAACTCCCGTTTGGTCAAAGGACCGGTTAATGAAAAATGGACAACCACAAGGACGACCATTGTAATTTTTGAAAGTTAGAGACGAAATGTGCAACTGTGTGTCAACCACATGGACGATTTATGTACTTAACTCTAGAAAATATTTTTGAATGATATCTCTTATTTTGAACCCTCAAATAGTCTTCTCTCAATTCTCAACCTTCAAATGTCTTTACACAATAACAACAAATATCCATATTTAATGATCAAAATGACACGTTACTCGTTTTGTTGTACTTTGTACTAAACCTACTTTAAAAGATATGTTTTCAACATTTATGCGGCTTGATAATCTTCATAAATATTTCTTATATAAAGAGTGATACAAGCAATCACTTGAGCAACCAAGTCCTAAGTTGAATATACTAAGAGTGGATGGTGTGGTCTCGCCGTGGGTTCGCTGTGGTGACATGGCAGCCTCGCCGTGGCTCGCTATGACACCGCCCTGACTCGCCGTCATTCGCTATAGGTGGCATCCTCGTCTGCACGACGAGGTTAATATCTGACATAGATCCGTTTGGTTGGTCCCACTTTTGAAACCAAACGGTAATATTACTGTTTTACCTTTAAAAAAAAAACTATTAATACTCTCAATCTCTCAACATACAAAAAAAAAAAAAAAAAAAAAAAAAAAAAAAAAAAAAAAAAAAAAAACCATATCATTATACATTATATTTCTCACACAATTCTTAACAAAAAACTACCAATACTCTCAATCTCTCAACATACAAAAAAAAAATGTTTGAATTTAAAAAATGTCGCAAAATTCAAACGAGCCCGGATATTTTACGAATCTTCTCACGTCAAACCAACAACAATACGGGAGTTCTTCAAACCCGTCTACCCCATCGTCACAAAACTCTAACTTCTCGTCACCAAAAATTCCTACATATGGGACGCAATTGACTCCTGAGGCAATTTACCAAAACCAACAATTTGCGTTTCAAGGATTCGCAAATTACCCCCAACAGCCTTCAATGTTTCCTCAATCTCAATCACAGTTTTTTAACACGTCACAACCTTCAATGTTTCCTCAATCTCAATCACAACAACACCTTGATTCACAATTCAAAGTACCACAACCCCGTGTACCTTCCAAATCACGAGGAAAAAAAAAGTCGTGAATTTGGACACGAATGATGAAGATGACATGGAGGATATCGTGCCTATGAAGTCTCGTTGGTCCAAAGAAGAAGAAAAGTTGCTTGCGAAAATTTGGATAGAAATTTCCCAAGACAGAGATATCGGAAATGACCATTTCGATAACTTCTTTTGGAACCAGATTCTGAAAATGTTCAACGCTCAATCTGGCCATGAGCGTCGTACCAAAAATATGCTCACCAGTAAATGGACAAGGGTTAACGGTGATCGTAAAAAATTCAACGCTGTCTACAAACATTTGCAGCGTAGAAGCGGTGAAAATGGCAACGATCATTTCGAGAATGCGAAGGAAAATTTTGAACAACGCTTTGCCGGGAAAAAGTTCGTATATGTTAGCGTGTGAGATATTTTGAAAAAGTACCCAAAATGGGATGCGGAGGCCCCGATTGACATTTCATGTCTCGAGGATAATTTTGGTCCTGACAAACGTCCTTGTCCCGACGGCGCCTACAAAGCGCGAGCTTCAAAGAAAACCAAGTCGACGGATACGTTGAGCGCAGCGAGCTCCGGGGGAGTCAAACGAGTTCTTTTTCGGGACAATTATCAGAAAATATTCGCAAAAAGCCGACATTCAAATGGCCGCGTACGAGGCGAGGAGAGGGAAGGAAATGAAGACCTTAGAGATGGAGGAGATGAAGTTTCTCATGATAGATCCGGGCTAGACCACACCGACCAAAGCAACAAGTAAAATGCTTAAGTTTCGTATTATTAATATGTGTTGTATCGTTATTTTAAGTCCCGTATCATTTTTTTTCCGTATCGTTATTTTAAATTGCGTCTAATTTTAATATGTTGTAATGCATTTTTATTTTTAATGAAATGAATTTAGCTTATTTGAAAATTTGAATAAAAAAAAAAAGAAGCGGAAGTGGTGAGACCCAAATGACTAAGTTGTGGTTAGTTATGATAAGGAGGTGTAGAAGGGGGTTTGTCATGATGACGTGGCACCCCGTAGGACCAAAACGAGTAGTTTTTGTATGTCTTGACACCAAGTGGTCTAAGCACCGCATGTCCAGTTAGTTATAGTTAGTTTAGGTATTTAAGATTGCAAGATTCTTTAACAATGTTTTAAAAACTGGTTTTTTAGTTGACCGGCTGAGCCATCGGGTCACGGTTCAACCGGTTTAACCGGCGGTTCAACCCAGTTTTTCGCTCAAAACCGCCTTTCCGTCACCTTACCGGTTCAACCGGCCGGGTCAACCCGGGTTTTAAAACACTGTTTAGAACAAGCCCACACCATCCCACATATACACACACTCAGCTACACATTTCTTTGTGTTGTACTTGTCAACTTTTGTATTAAACTATTTAAGTTGGAAGCTTCATGCAACTTTCCTTAAACTTTAGATTGAAACTTCTATATATAAGTTTTGTTGATTTGGCAGTTGATAGTTATCTTTAGTTTTATCTCATTTCAAACCTATTAAATTTTTCCTTTGAGAGATTTTATTGAGTGTTTGATATAATGGTACTCAAGAGACCTTTTGGTGATGGAGAGGAAGATGGGTTTAGAATTGCTAATCAAGAATCGAAACGAAGAATTAAGACTTCTAAGTAAGTGATTACAATAACATCATTATAGTGGTTTATATCATTTTTACATTATTGCATGTTTTCTGATGTTGGTATTTGATATGTTTGCAGCTTAAATGCTCAAAATATGATGTGTGGGCTTTCATCACAAGATTTAGCCGCGACGTTGGAACCGTTAATTCGAAGATGGGTATGTTATGCTCATGTCTACTTTTCTTTCTTGTATTGTTGTAGGTTCTTATGTTATTAAGTTTTGATGTTTTATGGTGGTTTTGAACTTACAATAAGTGTTTGTATTAGTTATATTGTTGTTTTGACTTTGATAATTTGATATTACTTGATTATTATTTAGTTGTATAGAATTTAAACAACATGCTGTTTGTTTCTTCGATAGGTGAGAGAAGAGGTCCAAAGTTCATGTCAAAGGTTCTTTGGTACATTAACAAGGTTAGATCTCCAACTATATGTATGTGTCTAATTGCATATAATTTGGTTCAATCATTTCTAGTCAAAATCTTTTCCTAACTATAATAGGTTAATCTAGGGTCATTTTCTGATGTAACTTATTGTTGTGTTATTTTCAATAGACTGCGTGATACAGTAAAACTTCTGTGTCATATAGATGTAATCATAACCCAAAGTCCCCAAATTGACCCATTTTCAAGTATAGATCAAAATTTTGCCTATTTGCATCTTCTGTAAAAACTGGTTTACATTCTTAACTTTTGTTAACTCTTGTAATAATTCTCATTTTGTTTGTACCACAGATCTCCTGTTAATGTAATTGAACCATGTAAGAAGACATCGTTGCAGCTCCAAATTGTAGCAAAGCTGCCTAATACAATCTTCACTGGCAGTCCTATACAGTCTGAAGATAATACTGCCGTGAAGCTAGTGCTGTTTGATATTGATTCAAATAAAATAGTATCATGTGGGCCCTTTTCATCAATGAAGGTAGAGATTGTTCCTCTTGATGGCGATTTTGCTTATGATGATGACGAAGATTGGCCCGAGAAAAATTTTGACGACAAAGTTATATGTGCAAGAGATGGCAGAAGACCTTTGTTAACCGGGGATTTGGTAGTCACTCTTGAAAATGGAGTTGCGGATTTAGGCGAATTATGTTTTACTGATAATTCAAGCTGGAGAAGGAGTAGAAAGTTCATGATTGGTGCCCGAGTTAAAGATAACAGTCGTGGAGTCAGAATTAGAGAAGCCAGGAGTCAAGCAGTCATAGTAAAAGACCAACGTGGCGAAGGTGAGAATCCTACTTTTTTTACCTTTTTTTTTAGCGAACTACGAGCTAATAAACTAATTATTGTTGTATTCTTGATTCAGCATACAAGAAGCACCATCCACCATACTTGGTCGATGAAATTTGGCGGTTGGAAAAGATAGCAAAAGATGGTGTTATTCATAAACGCTTGGCAACACATCGCATATGCACGGTTAAGGACCTTCTGCAAATATATGCGACCAATCAGTCTTTACTTCGCCAGGTAACTCAATAAATAAACTTGTTACTTCTTTTCTAACATAAGATTTTCAATGAATATATACTTAGCTTTTACTATCCTTATTTATTATAGTTGCTTGGCGGATCATCTAACAAGACATGGGAGACAGTGATTAAGCATGCCAAAGACTGCGTTTTGGATGACAAATTGTACATGTACAGATCTAGTGAAGATGGAATCGGGCTTTTGCTTGATTCTGTTTTGACGGTTGTGGGTGCATCCTTTGATGGCCAAAATTATCAGCCTCTAGATAAACTCTCTGTGTATCAGATGGTATGTACTAGTACATATCACATTTTTACTAGTTTTCTAGTCATATATACTTATGATCCTTTTGAGAAGTATTATCGTTGTTGTGATGCTTGGTGCTCAAAACTGATGTAATCTTATTTGGTGGTTTGTAGCCTATGGTGGAATCTTCAAAGCAGAAGGTTTACAAAAACTTAAACGGGATGGTACCAGTTGATGAATCGTCCGTTTTTGGAGTCCCAGTGCCAAAGTCTTTTCTACACCAAGACCATCTCAAAAGTGAAAGTGTAGATATTCAAGGTGTTAACATCCCTCTTCTACAACAAGGTATATATATATCATCTTTCAACAATTATATAAAATCTCGCAATATGTATCATAGGAAAAATATCTCGCATATTGGTTCTAACGGCACCTTACTTTATATAGATGAGCATGAAACAAACTTGTATGGAGCGGTTGATAGCGGTAGTGAAACTGAGATTGGTGTGGGACATGATCCTTGCCCTATGGATTATTTTTCTTCGGTTTTAAGGAACAGCTTCGTATGTAAAGAATTCAGCAGCGGAGGTTATGGTCAAGATGATCTTGTTGCTGATATTGGGACATCCCTATGGCATGGAAATGAATTGTTCATTGATACAAGTAACCAAACCATAGATATTGTTTCCTCTGATTTTGGAATTAGTTTCTCAAGGAATGGGTCACCCCGTGCAAGGTGGTGTAAGATTCGGGCTGCGCTCAAGTGGAAATCAGTCAGGCGAGATGTTGCTGCTAAAAGAATGGCAGAATATGAGTCCTATTTTAATTTCTGAATTTAGAGTTGGTAATCATCAAACAAGTTTTTTAATTGGTTACAATAATGTTCAGTGGCTGGATCTGTGTGTCTGCGATCGCCACTATTTGATTTTCTTGTGCGTCATTCAGAATGTTTGATTCATGTACATGTTTTAATCTGTATATATATTAAGGTTGTTGTATGTTTGTCTTAAGCAGAAAAGAAAGTTTATTGTATAAGATGAATAGGATTTGAAGTCCTTTCTTGTTTGCGACATCATCATTTACGAGCTTTACTTTTGGTTTGGCAAATTTACGATATCATTGTTTTCCAAGTGCACTGAGACCTCAAGCCATCATTTGTGTTCCCTTAAAAGTGATTCTGTTAAGATTAAGTAGTAAAGTAGGTATTGTGTAATTGAGTAAGTTGAAGTGCTTTCTTAGGTATTGTGTAATTGAGTAAGCTGAGGAGCTTTCTTGTTTGTTTATGTCAATAAATGTAAAGAAATGGTTTCTTTTGAAAAAAAGAAAAAAAAAAATGTATGTAGCAAAGCTCGTTAATGTTTTATTAATGAACTCAATTAATACATTTGCTTTCATTGAGAGTCGAACAGTCGAACTCAAGACCTCCCGCTTACTAAACGGGTGCTCTAACCAACTGAGCTATGAAAGCAACTTATCAATAGCAACAATTTAAATTTACTTATATTCACCTTGAGTTTAGTAATGGCTGTAAAACACAAGCCAAGGATAAAATCATAAATACATCGAATCAATGTTTTACGTTTAAGAATTGCCATTCGGCAAGAAATTGTCTTTCAACCTTTTAAAATGTTTGCAATTTGCCAGACTTGTTATTTTACCTCAAGAGACACCGGTGATAGTAAATGTATTTAATAATAAACTCTTCGATAATATTTGATGAAAAAATCGATACAAAACAAGAAAATCCAGCCGGTTAATCACCAAAATTACAAACCAATTCTCAGTACTATAAATCGATAATGTATTCTCGCCCGGTCTCCTACCAATTACAGTATAAAATCCTCTCTATACATGACCATGGATTATACACGTACTCTTTCGCTCTTGTGGAACATACATAAACAAAGCGTACGGTCATTTTTTTGCGAATCCAAAACTTCCCTTTCTTTGCATGTTTGAGGATGGCCGGGGAAGGTTACAACAGTAATTTTGTAAGCAGAATACTTCAAAAAAGTAATGTGAGATAGATCAGAAAAGAATCTCCTTAAGGATTAACAGAACCAACATTACAAAGCACATGACAACAAGTACTGTAGCACACATTATCATCCCCCCTCGTTTCTGACTTCGCTCTGCCTGCAAGTTTAATCAGAACATCCAAAAGTAGTCAGAGAGACGTAAAAGCAAGCATTGAATAATATGTGTAGAGATACAAGTTGGATAACACAACTCAACTGGCCGTGCCGGGTCAACTCGAAAACATTTTTTTTTTTTTTTTTAAATTTCATTATATCATACACAATTACAAAAACTTCATTTATACAATAATAATTTAAATTTTAAAAGAGAACTGTTTATTAAGTAGTACTATGTGATAAAATAAGTTTTGACCCGTTTGAAAGAAAACATAAACTGTTATGTTTTTCCATAAAAGCACAGTTTTAGAACTATTTAAGGGTTAGGGACAACCTTTTGTAGCTGTTTAAGGCCATCATCCACTGATGCAGCGACATTCTGAATATTGTGGTCTATTCTATCAACAATAGTTCCCTGCTTTCAAAAATTAAATCGAGTTATATATACTACAAAAATCATGTACCGTTTAGAGACAACAGACGGGCTTTCTGACCTGGTCAATCACAAGGACAGAAAGATCCTTCATAATCTGCGCCAGCTCGTTTACTGATTCCACAACCTTTAAAGAATGGTCATATTAGTATATAGACGGGAAAAGAAACACAAATACAACTGCTTTGCACCAACCTGTTGAATCTCTTGCTCCCTTTCCACAGTAAAAGCCTCGCTTTTCTTCAACTTGGCCATTTGATGTTCATTGAAACCCTAGACAGATGATTCAGGTGTTTCAAAATAAGAAATATTCATAGATAAAAAGGCATAGGCATGCTCTAACTACACATATTAATGTAAAAGTATATGTGGTGGACTGGTAGGCTCGAGCATGAGCATCACACCGGCTTCCAGTGCATATAAAGTTAAATCTTCCAAAACAAAGGAAAATAATGACAACTTAAGAATGGGAACTTGTAGAGGTGGTTACAGGCACTCTCCAAACACTTTTCTTATCCAAATTTTAATTTTTAAGTATATGTGAGATAAGTTTGAGTATAAACTATATTGCAATCTGATTTTTTTGCATAAAAAACGAATAAAGAGGTTGGATCCCTTTTACCCGTTTGACCCATTTACTTCCAAAATAGTTTTTGATGTTACCAATTTCACCTATTAGAGATACAACATGTCTATATGTCTGGATCGACCCAATCATAGATATATGGTCAAAACTGCCACCTCTAGGATCTTGAGTCTCGACTCGAGTGCAGCAGATGAACCAGCCAAAATCAGGAACACAATAGCATTAAGTTCATAAAAAAAAACTAGTTTACAGACTCAGGCTCTAATGAGCTACTAAAACCAATATGGCGACTGGTGCCTTGCAGAGTTCAGCTTGGAGAAGCTCTTGAACTCAATGTTAGACAAGCCAAGTGATAAAGTACAGCCACTAGTAATCACTTTCCAAGTTTGAGTTATGACATTCGACAAGCCATGTGATTGAGTAGATCCACAAGAGTCATTTTAAAAGTTATTATCTAACACGTTTTGGAATTATCACTAATCATTCTAGAATAGCAATAGTATCTTAAACCCATTAATAAGCTAATTTTACCTTTAATTTAGAAGTACCCCGTTAATACATGTATCATACAAGTAATATGCAGTTAGCTGCTATGACGGTTAATTCTAGCTTTTCTTACGAGTATCATTACTAGTCATGCTTGGCTCAGCTTGTTAGGTTCTGTAGATCCTTCTAGTAAAAAAGGTACGAGAAATCACAAAACAGACAAAATGAAGACAATAATTTTCCCTTTTCTGTGTATAAGAGGTCCTTTAAATTAGTTACTAGACACCATTTTATTCTGAAAGCTACCACACTCTGCTAGGATTTTCCAACTTACCTCTTCTCTAAAGCACAGATATTGTTGTAAAGTTACATGGTTTTTTTGTATGTTTCATGGTATAAACAACACCTTTGCCCAAAAGGCCAAAACAACAGGGATTTTTTTTGTCCCAAACTACGATGAAAATATTTATATATTTTTAACCCGATTATCATATTCCACATGGTCAGTATTCTGAAAATTTACCAAAGGTAAGTTTAATAAGAAAGTAAAAAATTCTTGGACTTAGTCAACTAGAATTGCAACCATGAGAGCAGAGAAATGATTATATAACAAAGGGAAGTATATCTAAACGATGAGTAAATAATAGCTATCAACATACCAAGTCATCAAACTCGTCATCATCCCTGGTAGATTGCTTCCCATTCAAATTCATTTCCAGATCAACCCCATCGGGACCCTATAAGAAACACCAAGCAACTTGTCAGGGAATTGTTTCTGTAGTATGGTGTATTTTCCTCTAGCTAAATATAAAATTTAATCAAAGGCATTGAATCATATGAATCTTATCAGTCCATTTGATATGATTCAGATTAACACATTCAGTTGTTTATTAGCTTATACTAAATATTTAGTTAAAATATCTGGAGAACCTCTGTTTGCTGCCGGAGGCGCTTTAAATAAGTTGATTGCTTCTTCCTGAGTTCCACTGAAAGGCTCTGAAGATCAGTAGCAAGAGAACGCTGCATAGAAGGTCAAAGAAAAAAAGGATTACTTTTATGTCCCGAGATATTCACCCAAATTACCTAGATAAATTGGCAGATAATAACTTGAGCAAATGCATTGGCATTTGTAGCAACTAACAATAAGAATCCTACCTGAAGTTAAATTTGAGTACATAAAAGCATTACAGAAAAACTAGTCACAGCCATTTAACATATAATAATACAATCAGCAGGTGGTTATCAAATGACAACATCACATTACTTCATAAAATGAATCACAATAGATTAAACAATTACATCTCTGATGAAAATGTATAACAAGTTAACTGATAATTTCTGTTTTAATGGAATAAACAAGAAAGACTGGGCCAATACCACAATTCTTAGAATAATTTATGATTTCAGTTGGTGGGCAAACAAGTCCATAATTAAGTTACATTTCAAGGTGAAGTCAAAACTGCGAAAAGAATAATTATTAATTTTCAAGCCATCAAGTGACAACTTTTAAGATGGTATAATACCTGAACATTTTTCCTGATATTCGACTCCTCAGAGGTCCCACCAGAAGATAATTTCTTTAGTTTCTTTTCTGACTTTTTTAAAAGATCAGTTATCTCGTGGGTTAGAGCCTCAATCTTGTGTTGATCTTCTTTACCATCCCCAAATGAGGGCATCAAAGCCTTGGCATGAGCCTTCGCTAGCTCTGCCATTTTAGACCTTGCACGTTGCACATTTGATGCTATTTCATCAGATAAATCAACCCAAGCAGGAGGAAGACCCAATGTAAAAGCCCCTGCACTGAAAGACAAAGATAAACTATCACTACCTACTACAAAGCAAGAGATGGATAACGTATTTCTGTTACAAGTCCAAGTAACTGTTATCAGAAAGAAACCGAACAAGCCCAAGCAACTGTTATCAGAAAAAAACCAAAAAATACAGCTTCAAGTAAAATATATGGGGGTAGAAGAAAATTTTGACGGCTTCAAACTTCATGGAAGCATATATGGTTGCGTAAAAAAGTGCTGATATTCAATGCTCTTACTACCTCAATAATAAGAAAAAGGATTGAAGTATTGAACAGTTCATGACATTAAAAAACTATATACTTTAAGATTAAAGGGTCATATGACACAAGGATCCCTTGCGGACTTCCTAAAGTGTGATCAGAACAAAGTAGACGACAGCGTTAGATGTGGCACAAAAAATCACATTAAAGATGATGAGCGATCACCAAGTCAAGCAGCCACATGGGTCATGGCTAACCAGCAAGCACAGAGTTCTTATAGACTTCTAATTTGTTTGTTTGTCTTTAATAATGCTAATACTTTGTACTAGCAACGTCAGATCACTATGGGCTCTAGAATTTCCCAGCACTAGTATCACAAAAATTGAAAGGTCAAGTTTGTTTTATAGGATCACAAATAGGAAATGCATAAAAACTAAAATATGGTTGAGAGTAGTAAGAACCACACTGCTCAGACGACTGCATCTAGTTATATTCCTAGAAATTAATTAATACCCAACATTATTATAACCAATTGACCTAGTTTCCAGTGATAAAATTGGTCCCATCTTTATTAAGCAGCATGGTATTCCTGGACTGTTCCAAAGCAACACGTCACAAATGTTAAGATGAAAACAAGTACTGCATAGATGATTGTATCGATTCAATCAACATGATTCAGAAACCAGTAATCTAGTTTGTGTTACTTCAGGGTTAATGGTTATCGGTATGTGGTCAAATTTTTTTTGCCTTTGATTGCATGTGATCTATTCCCAGAACAAAGAAAAGGATACCATGTATATGCCTAGTTGTACAAAGTTTCATATTAAACCACAACTCGGTTCCACTATCCTGGCAATAAGGTTGAGTTACAATGGTGCATTGATACCCTGCTCACTTAAATCAGCATTTGACAAGCTCTTAAGGATAACAATGGATCTTTATAGCTAAAGAAGGAAACTTCAAAATTGATATTAAGTGACAGTCAAGATTTCAAACTTCAGATAAAATGAAACAACCAATTGTCTCATTACATAATAGGTCCCTTCCCCTAGAAAAGATATAGAGCATTTCTTTACTACACATGCACCACCTTAATATGCAACTTTTCAGCACTGCCCTTCTAAGGTTAATTACTGACCACTAAGGTATGAAGGGTGTGAGTTCCATTTCAGACACAAAGGATTAATAATCTCCAACTAACTGTGAAAGTAATATTAATCCTGTTTGGATCTTATAAATTTGGGTTTGCACCTTGAAGATCTATGAGAATGAGTTCAGTTAGTTGTTGTCAGCTTTAAAGTTCAAAGAGACTAGAGTCTTGCAGAAGGGTATACTTTCTTCACTAATAGTATACTAGGGGAGTGTGCAATTGCCGCATCATAATTAATAACAATAGTTACCAGCTGGTGCAACTCGGCCATACTTATAAAAACAAAACTTACACAGTAGCTATAGTAATACTAAGCAACTATAAGTGCGCAAGTGATATGCCAATACAGTAGTCTATAAGTTGTTTGTTTCGATAAGAACTAAGCTCATCGAAAACGGTGCTCATTATAGGGGTGAGCAAAACCAACCGACGACCGAAAACCAACATTATGTGGCTATACTAATACTAAGCAACTCGGGTCGGGATTCGGTTAAAGATTTTCAGCTTGTCGGTTTCGGCCCGATGCTCACCCCTAGCTCATTATGTCAAATGCAATCGGATTCTCACCCTGACCCTTTCTTTGAGTGTGTTTATTCATCGCAGGTTTGGACGAGAATAAAGGTTCATGCAAATATATTGTGGATTGTGAGATTGTCTAAAGCCAAGTGCACACCGCAATCCGAGTCAAACTGTTATTAGGCATCTAGTCCTCACAGAAACAGTGAATTACATTTGGCAGGAGCGTAATAATAGGTTGTTCAAGGGAGCCGATCTATTAACAAATTAGTTGAAGTCATATACGAAAATGTTGGGCTAAGTAACTTGTACATTATAATTACTAATTTAACTAGACACAATCCCAATTCATCATAAAACATAAATAGAAATCTGAAATAATAAGAATAAGATGAAGGAAAACATACGAGGAGGTACCGGGATCTTCGGTACTAAGAGGAGCATAATTAGAATTCTGTTTAAGCAAACCTAATTCAATAACACCACCACTCCCACCAGATGATGAACTTGAAGGAGCCCTAACGCTCTTCAATGCATCTCTGTATTTCCTAAATATCAATGTTCTGTTCCTTGTTGCCATTTAATTCTCAATCTATAAACCCTAATTTAAACAGATCGGATTTATAATGACCTGATCGGTGATTTTTTGGTTATTTGTTGTTCGGTGGTTAGTTAGTTGTGGCTGAATGAATGAATCTGGTGATTAATTGATGATGTGGAACATTTTTTCTTTTCTTTTCTTTCTTTTGAATTGTGCGGTAAGTAATTAACTTTTTTATTTCTAGACTAAGGAAGAAGTAAATTAAAAATAAATAATATAATAATAATAATAATAATAATAATAATAATAATAATAATAATAATAACAATATATATATATATATATATATATATATATATATATATATATATTTTTTTTTTTTTTATCATCACTTAAGAAATAAGTGAAAAAGTGATTTAGTTGACTATAAACCTTTTTATTTTTATTTTTTATTTTATTTTATTTTTTTTTGAATTTTTAACTAAACTAAAAATGTTTACTTTTCCCTACTAAATAAAACTTAAAAACTTACATAAGTTTTCTCCTTAGTTATAAGTTAATTATCATCTTTCTTTCAAAACAATTCGTAATAGTATATTATTATTTTGATTTGTTTCACATAAGTTGTATTGTAAGGCAACATTTTCATTTTTGTCTGCAAATGAGAAGAGGAAAGAAAAAAAGTATGTTTATTTTTACTTATGTCTATAGGCGAGAAGAAGAAATGAAAGAAATGTGTTTGTTTTTTTTTTTCTTATTATGAAAGAAATGTGTTTGTTTATTTTTAGATATAAGAACCAAAAATAACTTTTTTCCTCTTCAATTTTGCAGATTAGACATTAACATCTAAAAAAAACGCAACTATAATTACTTAATTATGAGAATTTTCTCACCCACGATTCGCTGCTAAGCACGAGATTTTATGTAAAAAAAAATTGGGATATTCTAATATCTGGTTTATATGGGTGTTAGTTTTCATTTATAACTGTTTTAAGTTTTAACCATATAACAAATTGATAATACTAACTAAACACATAAAAAGTTAGAAAAAAAAAAAAAAAAAAAACTTGCTAAAACTAGTTAGCTACAATTTTTACAAAGTTAAATTTATTTATTTAGAACTCAAAAACATAGAAAAAATATATATTAAATTTTAAACTTTAGGATGGTTTTTATAAATTTAAGTAAATCACATGAACTATTTATCTAATTTTTTGTTACACTAACAGTCCAATACAATTAACACATGGACTGTTTCTTTAATAAAAAGGTAAATTCCAAGGACGATTTTTGAGCTTTCCTGAAATTTGTTTCTCTAACACAACGAAACCACAAAAACGATCTTTTGCATTTTTCTTGAGTGCTATACTGTTTGGTTAGCAATAATTTGCCCTGGCAATTGTTTATATTGAAAATATCATAACTAATACAAAAATGTCTAAACAATGATCGAAAACATCTATTGTCAATATATCAAAATGGGGTTTATGTTGAAAGAAGAAAAAAATAAAATAAAATAAAATAACATTCACCAAGGTTCCATGTTAGTGCATGAAGTAAAAAGTATCTCACAATTTGTAATGAATTTTCAAATTTTGTTCTAATATGAACATGCCAAAATGCAAAGTTTACTTAAGTGCCACATATGCATGCATGCCATGTCAATTTGTGACGACGAGGCAATGACATGGATGACACGTCATCGTCTTCTTCAACGGCCCTGCTATGTTCTTCGATGACCACCAAATCAAATCCATTAACTGCAGCAAATTTCATCAATTATATAACAAAACCCCATAGTATTTTCAATGTATTAATAATAATCCGTATACAAGGGCAATAGAAGATAATGATTTAAAACCTTGTTGCCTACGTTTTGAGGTTGCACTAAAACAGGATGAGATATATGATATATTAACGGAATTGACTTGTACGTTGAGTTAAAATTGCTAGTTCACTCAATGCCCAAAGAAAAAATAGGACATGTTGGTATTTTACAATATATTAGGCATTTGAATTGTTTTCATAACACAACTATTGCATATAGTATTTTATTTACTATTCTCATCACTATTGCTTAATCAGCTGAAAGAAGCTTTTCTAAACTAAAGTTGATAAAAAATTACTTACCTTCTAAAATGTCGCTGAAAAGGCTTAATAGACTAGCAATGATATTGACTAAGCAAGACATGTTGAAGACAATGACTACAAAAATCTGATCGGAGAATTTGCAATGAAAAATGCTAGAAGAATGGCTATGTTTATATAATTAGTTCTAAAACTAGAAGGTATGGTCAGTGGTCACTACCCCTCACCTTACACATCAAGGCTATCTCAGCTTTCTTTCACCTATCACTTCTTTTCACTCTCTCTCACCTTTTACAGACAAAGAATCCATAACAGGGTGTGCACTATATATAAAGATAAAAATTGCCCAAAATTTTTTGACTCGGGTCAGTTTTATGGGTCGGATGTTTGGCGGCTTTATTTTTGCGTATAGACGGCCCATAACTGTTAATTGTAATGTGAATATCAACTAAAATTTTACTACGGAGTATTTGATTTCCAAAAACGTGAAAAACAATTTACACAAACAAGCTACGTGTATGTTCTTGTCTGCCCGTTATCACACCTTTCCCTTTCAGTTCGTTCAACATTTATTGATCCGCAGTACACATGTCTAGTTTCTAGTTGTTGTTTCCTTGTTTCCACAAGCGTCTTTACACGTGTTCCTAGGTTTAAATAATCCAACATAGTACAACATAGACTCGGGTATTAATCATGACGTACAGGGATGTACAAGTAATAATAATATATGGAGTATAATCGTATGAAATTTCGAATTTAAACATGCACGAGTAACAATTATTAAATTACATTTTCTTTGCTATTTTGTTAGAAAAAGTTTGTTTATAATTCATTTTAAAACACGCCAACCCATTTAAAACGAACAAAATAATGTGAGTGTCACATGTATGATGTATCTATCGTTAAAACATATGGCATTTCTTATTTTCAAAAGTATATCCCAAATGGACTAATGTTACTTACCTGCACTACAGAAGATAGTAAAACAAATCATGTTAAAGGATAAATTAATTTGAATCCCAACTGCCAACTAACTGTAATAATATTTTGTCCATGCAACCCCTCTTTAATTCGTTCATACACAAATTTACATGTACAATCACCCTATATATATTGCAACATTGAAAACATTTTCTTGCACCAACAACTTAGAATCATATAAAAGTTTCTGTTGTTCTAGTAATCATACACTCATATAACATAAAAATGGCAAGGATGGCAATGATTGTTTCATGTGTAGTCATGGTTTGCATGTTGGTGGCAGCACCCTATGCTGAGGCTATTAGCTGTGGTCAGGTGGTTAGTAGCTTGACACCATGCCTCGGCTACCTACAAAAAGGTGGTGCTGTGCCACCGGCATGTTGCAGTGGTGTAAAAGGACTCAATGACGCGGCTAAATCAACCCCTGATCGTCAAACTGCCTGCACCTGCTTGAAGAATGCTTATGCGGCCAACTCGGGCATTAGTACCAGCAATGCCGCCGGCCTCCCTGGCAAGTGTGGTGTTAGTATCCCTTACAAGATTAGCCCCGACACTGACTGCACCAAGTATGTTTAAGTATTTTCCTTTAAATTATATTTTTCCAATTTAAAAAACTTAAATACACATCTACTTATTATTAGTTTTTAGTACAGTAATAATGTTCTCTCGTGTATGATGACTTTTTACAGGGTGCAGTAAGGTTGTGATACTTATGCATGGGTGCAGTTGAGTTGGAGGATTAGAAGCATATATAAGTAGTAATAAATAAAAGAAGCATGTTTTCTTCAGTTTAAGAAGACATGACTGCATATGTCATATGTCTGATTTGTAATGCTTTTTGCTTATATTTAAGTGGTTGATGTATGCATATGTTGTAAACTTGGTTCCAACATGCATGCCCTTTACATATTTTCTCTATCTCACTATTAACTTGGTTACAACAAAGTATTCACGTAGAGAAATCCGAACTTTAATATTAACTATCCAACATGGTCCATCTTATAACTTTTCATGTTTTAACAAGGTCATCTTATAGGCCCGATGATACGACCCGGTTAGGGGTTGTATCGGGACAAGGCACCACTTCAAGCGTGTGATGGCTCCGTCAGAAAATAGAAGAGAAGAACTAGAGATTTGTTTATTAACTTTTGATTGATTGATTCATAATAATGATTCGGTATATATAACCGAATAACCCTAGCTTGTAAAACAAGCCAAACATAAAGATATATCTAAACATGACACTTTCCTAATACGACACAAAGACATATATCCTAAATAAATATAAAATGACATAAATCTCGGGACATATCACCCGATAGTATATTAAGTTTCGGAATGGACGACAATATAATCAAAATTAATGATTGCACGACAGTCACATACGCTTTAGCTTATACTCGTAATATTATAGTACTAGCTAGATTAAACCCAGGGTAACATGCATGCTCTTGTTTTGAAAACCTGAATAAGCTTAGTATTTATAATTAAGTTACCATTTGGCTTTTATGACGTAAAACTAGTTTTTGAACCTGTACATACACACGGATTGTGAAATACAACACTTTTATCTATGTTTCTAAAATTATGAAATGGTAGGAAAAGTGGATCTCGATCAACTATATGTACAATTCGGTATACCTTGTTGAATCATCCCATAGTTCCTTGTATGAAACAAAGAAATGAGATAATTCAGTACACTAAATGTAACAACAGTTACACTAATTACCTTAAGCAAATATCTTATTTTCATTTTTAAACACCAATATATTTTTCCAATTCAGAATACTTACACCTTGGGTAGTCAGCTTGAGAGTTCTGAAACAAATATACAATTCTTCATTAACAAGAACCATATCGGCATCATCAACGAGTTGGTGGACAGGAGAGGGTGGCATAGTAAGGTGCAAGAATTTGAGTGTCTCGAGCGGACTAGAAACAGGGAAAATTCGCTTTACCCATGTACCTATTTTTAGACTGCGGTGTCTAGAAATAATATATGGCAAAAAAAAAAGGGAAAGAAATGTGTTCTTTGTGTAATAGTTAGCATATAAAACGTGATAATAACAACAACTCTTAAATTCGAATAGTCATCTAAATCTTTTGACGAAAGTTTTAGGAGTATGTAGGTATTAAAGTTACAATTGAGGTGATCTTAACCTAAAGCATTTTATTAAAAGGTAAATGGGTCAAAATGGTCACATCTAACTATATGCAATCTTATGGATACTTATGATATTGTCTCTGAAACTTCACTCATCATCTGCATCATCTGCACGGTGAAGTGGAATTCTAATGTTGTTTACGTGTACGCAACATGCTAACAGACAATTATATATTTAGACTAAGGAAATGATTAATCCACGTCTAGCAGATGAGTGTCAAACTTTGGGATTTGAATGCTCCTTATCAACAGAAACGATTGGTAGTTGGAAGTCAGGAAATGGAATTTCCGGTGTGGATTGGAACAGATACATAGATTCAGTTATTTAATTTGTTAATTGAAGTAGGTCAATTAGTCCTTCATTGACTGGCTGGATTGAAAGCTCATGATTGTAATAGTTCTTTGTAACTTTGTTTCTTGATTTTAGTTTTCTTGTTAGGGGGGGGGGGGGGGGGGGGGGGGGGCTTAAATAAAATTCACTGTTATAAAAACTGAGAGTAATTATTACTAATTATGTATCTTTCGTGAACTTAGTTTCGTGATGAGAATCCTTTGTTTGTTACTGCTTATTTGGTGACACAATGGATAGTCCTACGTAGTTAGAGTTTCATCTACCCGTTTTCTTTTAAGTTGATTGGAATGTTAGGTGTAGATCATATAGGAACTTCTGAAATCAAGATCGACATTAATCAATACCTGAAAGACATTTGTTTGAATTAAATTTGGTCTCTCATAATAGTTTAGTGTTAAAATGATTTTTTATATTTTGATGTAAGATACAATCCATTCACTTGAGTTGGGCTGTTGGTCAAATTGGCCGAAAAATTCATAAATATCTAGGAATGGGCCTTCTCATTTTTTTTTTTTCATTGAGATTAGGTTGAATTGTCTACATTCTCTAATTATGTATTATATGTAGCCCATTTTTCTTAAAATAATTGCAAAAATATCTCAAAGGCTTCGTCACTAACAGTATCAAAAATCGTCACTAAATCTGTTATCAACGGTTGTTTATGTATCTTGTCCTCATCAACGAGGCTCAGCCCTAGCCATGGCCAAAGCAGGTGACGACCCATGGCATTAAACAAATAAAGGGGCAACATATGATAATGTGTCAACATATATTTGCTTGTACATAATTATTTTATAAGATTATACGTAAACAACAAGAATTAAATAAGAAAAAAAAATGTTAAATGTTATTAATTGTATAATATTGAATACATAAAGTACTTGTTCCAAGTTTTGTTAAGTTGATTTTCGGGTTTTATTTTGAAGCCAAACTCTTAAAAAATAGTCTGTTGTGTATTTATTTACAAAAGTTTCGTAAAGATAATTTCTGTATCTCTCCCTCAGAATATTAAAAAACACAGGACCAACCCTCTCATCAAGTTGTTTCATTACATCCTTCCTGAATTAATCAATGGGTATGTGTGGGAAAAACAAGCCATAAGTAATCATTTGATTTGTGCATGTATGAATTAGAACCGTATATTTTTCATAATATAAAGTATATGAATTGAGAAGTCTGAGAGGATTCAAGAAGTGTGATGTAGACAGATCCTACCCCTACCCCAGGATAAACCCGGGAGTAAAGAGACTGCTTCCAACGACTTGTCTTCATCTTAACATCTGTGAAATGTCCCGTGTTGCTTTGGAACAGTCCAGGAATACCATGTTGCTGCTTAAAAATGGGACCAATTTTATCGCTGGAAACTAGGTCAATTGGTTATAATATTGTTGGGTATTAATTAATTTCTAGGAATATAACTAGATGCAGCCGTCTGAGCAGTTTGGTTCTTACTACTCTCAACCATATTTTAGTTTTTATGCATTTCCTATTTGTGATCCTATAAAACAAACTTGACCTTTCAATTTTTGTGATACTAGTGCTCGGGAAATTCTAGAGCCCATAGTGATCTGACGTTGCTAGTACAAAGTATTAGCATTATTAAAGACAAACAAACGAATTAGAAGTCTATAAGAACTCTGTGCTTGCTGGTTAGCCATGACCCATGTGGCTGCTTGACTTGGTGATCGCTCATCATCTTTAATGTGATTTTTTTGTGCCACATCTAACGCTGTCGTCTACTTTGTTCTGATCACACCTTAGGAAGTCCGCAAGGGATCCTTGTGTCATATGGCCCTTTAATCTTAAAGTATACAGTTTTTTAATGTCATGAATTGTTCAATACTTCAATCCTTTTTCTTATTATTGAGGTAGTAAGAGCATTGAATATCAGCACTTTTTTACGCAACCATATATGCTTCCATGAAGTTTGAAGCCGTCAAAATTTTCTTCTACCCCCATATATTTTACTTGAAGCTGTATATTATGAAAATACCAGCTGATTATCCCATAGTTCCTTGTATGTGACAAAGAAATAAGATAATTCAGTTCACTAAACTTAACAACAGTTATACAAGCAAGTATCGCATTTTTATTTTTAAACACCAAAATAAGCAAGTTGATTGGAATGTTAGGTGTAGATCATATAGGAACTTCTGAAATCAGGATCAACGACGTTAATCATACCTAAACGACATCTTTATGAATTAAATTTGGACTCTCAAAATAGTTTAATCTTAACATGATTTTTTATATTTTGATGTAAGATAGTAAGATACAATCTATTCACTTGAGTTGGGTTGTTGCGAAAATTGGCTGAAAATTGCATAAATCTAGAATGGGCTTTCTAGTTTTTTTCACTCAGATTAAGTTGACTTGTCTACATTCTCTAATTATGTATTATACGAGTAGGATCACCCGCGCATTGCCGCGGGATGTTTTGCCAAAGAAGTAGTTATTGCAGTTAACGACTGTTAGTTATAAGGACAAAATTTGCAACGAACCTCTAAGATGGAGGACCAATTGTAGGCGGAATTAAAAAAAAATAAATAAATAAATAAAAAAAAAGAAGCTAACGGTCGTTAACGACCGTTAGTTATAAGGACTAAATTTGCAATGAACCTCCAAGACGAATGACCAATTTTGAAAAGAAAAAAAAATTAACGGTCGTTAAATACCTAACGACCGTTAGTTACTGTACATTTCACTGTTCACTGTGAGTGTGTGCACTGTAGCTTTGCTACTGTAGCTTATGCTACAGTAAATCCTGATAAATGTTATTTATAATAATGTAGCCCGTTTTTCTTAACGTAATTGCAAAAATATTTCAACGGTTTATATTAGCGGTTGTTTATGTATCGTTTCCTCATCTACGAGACTCAGCCCTTGCCATCGTCAAAGCAGGTGACGACCCATGGCATTAAACAAAGAGATTGGTTATATATATCCCCTTAAGTTGATATGCAGGTCTTATTTGGAGGCCCAACATGTAAAAGATAGTCTGTTATTTATTTACAAAAGTTTTGAAACGAGCTTTTTTGTTTGTCTTCCTCAAAACATCAAAAAACAAAGGTTCAACCCTCTCATTAAGTTACATCATTCCTTAATTAACAAGGAGTATATGTGGAAAAAACTAGTCATATGTTAATTATTTGATTTGTGAATGTATGAATTAGAATGATATTTTTTTTCATAATAAAAGTATATGAATTATTAAGTCTGGGATGATCCAAGAAGTGTGAATAAACATGTTTAGTGTTGGTTGCGCGGTGCTGCGATGTAGTCCTTTCACCTACACTATCACTGCATAACTTATCAGCTGCACGTTATTGTTTAGTCTTTTTCTTTCTTCTTTACTTAAGCCCGCTACTTGAGTAACTTCTTTCTCCTCCTAAAGAGAATTGTGATGGTTATGAGACTTTCATTATTGGATGGAAAAATAGTTACAAGGAATTCAAAATGTAGTTAAAACATTTAAAATAAAAATAAGTTACATCTATGCTATTTATACACTATGAAAAGCTTCTAGAAACATTCATACCTAACTGCTATCACATCTTCTTACAATTCACTTGAGCTTGATAGAGTAGATGGTATTTTGCTGGTATGGTTAACTTTTGTTTTGACTTTTGAATATTGTTGATTTGGTGAGCTGAGATTGAATATTTGGTGCTTGCTTTGTCTTTGATTCCTTCTTTACCCCCCCCCCCCCCCCCCCACCCCTACAAGTGTGAATAAACATGTTTAGTGTTGGTTGCGCGGTGCTGCGATGTAGTTCTTTCATCTACACTATCACTGCATGACTTATCAGCTGCACGTTATTGTTTAGTCTTCTTCTTTCTTCTTTACTTAAGCCCACTACTTGAGTAACTTCTTTCTCCTCCTAAAGAGAATTGTGATGGTTATGAGACTTTCATTATTGGATGGAAAAATAGTTACAAGGAATTCAAAATGTAGTTAAAACATTTAAAATAAAAATAAGTTACATCTATGCTATTTATACACTATGAAAAGCTTCTAGAAACATTCATACCTAACTGCTATCACATCTTCTTACAATTCACTTGAGCTTGATAGAGTAGATGGTATTTTGCTGGTATGGTTAACTTTTGGTTTGACTTTTGAATATTGTTGATTTGGTGAGCTGAGATTGAATATTTGGTGCTTGCTTTGTCTTTGATTCCTTCTTTACCCCCCCCCCCCCCTACAAGTTGGCAGTGTGAAATGATCGCAAGTGCCAAACTTGCTAATGCGGTTGTAGTGTAAGACTTTAGGTAGACCTTGGTTAGAACATCTGCTGCTTGATACTGTGTAAGGATATAAAATGGTAGAATTTGTTGAGCTTTGATCTTGTCTCTAATAAAGTGGCATTCTATCTTAATGTGTTTCGTTCTAACATGGTGGACTAGATTTGAGGCAAGTGCAATGGCAGATTCATTGTCACACAAAATAGGGACGTGCTGAGATATCTTGAGGTTTAGATCTTGAAGTAAGCACTTAATTAAGCCATGTAATTTCACAAGTGCAGTATGCTAATGCTCTATATTCTACTTCTGTGGAGGATCTTGAGACTACAAGTTGCTTATTTAATGTCCATGAGATGAGACAACTTCCAAGAAAAATAGCATACCTTGTGACTGACCTTCTATTGATCGGACAGGATGCCTAATCACTATTAAAATAGGCTGAAAGTGAAATAGTGGTATCCTTTGGAAAATGTAGACCTTGTCTTGGGCCTAGCTTAATATATCTCATAACCCTTTGTAGTGCCTTCATTTCCATTATAGTGGGATTATGAGAAAACTGACTAAAAACTTGTGGTGCAAATGAGAGATCTGGTATGCTAATTATAAGATGAATGAGCTTTCCAACTAATGTTCTGTATAAGTATGAATCAAGGAGTGGATCACCAATGTTGTTATTGAGGGAGACAATAGGAACAAGTGGTGTTATAACAAGTCTATCATTGAGGACACCATCATGTTGAAGCAGTTCCAATGCATACTTCCTTTGAGACATCACAATACACGATGAGTTTCTCAGAATTTCAATGCCCAAGTAGTAATGTAGAGGACCAAGATCCTTAATATTAAATTACTGATGAAGTTGTTGTTTGATAGAGTTGATGAGAGCTTGGTCATTTCGTGCCAGAAGAATGTCATCTACATATACAAGCAGAACAATAAATTGTTGCCATCTAGAGAGAGTGAACAAAAAGGTATCATCATAGCTTTGTTGGAAATTTAGGGAGTGTAATAAGACTGTGAGCTTTTTAAACCATTGTTTGTTTGCTTGCTTGAGGCCATAGAGAAACTTTGTCATTTTGTACACACAATTAGGAGGAAGCATTTTTTAGTAACCTTGAAATAAACTTTGTTGATATAAATAATTGACTAAAAACATTATTCATATCTTCCGATATCTCTATGTTTTGATAATCACAAAACTTAAACTAATCAAATCCAAAGATCATGACGTAAACACGTATTTAGTAATAAATAATCACTTTCACCAACAAATCACTTAAGGTATGAATAAACAAAGTGTTTAGTGCTATGTATGATCAAAGGGGTATTTAATTAACTAATACAAAGTTGATTTAATTATATAATCTTATTATATATTTTTGAAAAACACTTTTGGTAATAAGGAAAAATGTTTTAATCATACTAAATATATGATTTCAAATATTTAACCAAAATCAGTTAGTTTTTCACCAAATAAACTTTCCCCACTAAAAGACAAGTTTTCTGGCCGTTACAGTTGGGCGGCCCCCTTAATTATAAGGGGCGGCCCCCTTAATTTTAAGGGGGCCGGCCATGCTTTAAGGGGGCCGGCCACGCTCCTCTGTCAGAACTTGTTGCCTATAAATACCACCTTAAACCTGGATTTTTTACACACCTTTTTGCACAGAAACTTTCTGTTCTAGATCTCTATTTCAATCCTAAAAAATCCTTTGATCATTTCATTTCATAAGCCTTTGTTTCCAAGTGATCCAAAGCCTCATTCTTTCAAGTGCAAAGAGAAGAATACTTCTATTAGAAGTATTACAACTTAGTATCATCTTGCTATCTAAGTTGTTTGTTTACATTTCCTTGTACATCTTTCATACTTTGGTGAATAAGGTGTATGTATTAGTTAACTAGATTTAGTTGAAGAATCTAGAATTGTTGTAAGTGTGAAGTGTGACTTGAAGTGAAGAAGAAGGGTTAGATAGTAGTGGTGATAGGAGATTGTAGCAATAGGAGCTTGTAGTGAAGAAATTAAGGATCTCTAGTGGAGTAGACTAGAAGACATTTGTAGATTGAAGTTGTGAAGACATTAGTGGCTTGAAGGTGTCAAGACATTAGTGCATTGAAGGTGTGAAGACATTAGTGGCTTGAAGGTGTCAAGACATTAGTGCATTGAAGGTGTGAAGACATTAGTGGCTTGAAGGTGTCAAGACACTAGTGCATTGAAGTTGCAAAGATATTAGTGACTTGAAGGTGTCAAGACATTAGTACTTTGAAGGTGTGAAGAGAATAGAAGATCGGTGTATAGAAGATTGGTGTGTAGAAGATTGGTGTGAAGAAAATAGTAGATTGGTGTGAAGATTGGTGTGTAGTTTGGTGTGTAGATTGGTGTGTAGATTGGTGTGAAGATTGGTGTGTAGTTTGGTGTGTAGATTGGTGTGTAGATTGGTGTGAAGATTGGTGTGTAAATTGGTGTGTATATTGGTGTGTACGGTTTTCTCCGCCATAAAGGAGGTCTTTGATCTAGTGAAGAAAACTCTCGAGTAGGTGACTCGGGGAGTGGAGTAGGGCAAGGAAGGTGTCCTTGTAGCCGAACCACTATAAATCCTTTGTGTCTCGGTTTGATCTTTCCATCCCTCACTCTTTGATTTATTACTTACTTGCATTTCATACATAGTCATAATTGATAGTATTGTGCATATGTTGATTTCACATAAAGATCAAACTAAAATCCATTCATAAAACTAATCTTACAAAAAACAACCTAGTACATAAAATTATATCTATACACTACTACTACACATATATATGCTTACATAAAATATACGAAATTGTATATTCTTTCCTAATATTATACATAAGCATTGTATATATAAAACCTTTAATAAATCTTGTATTTGTACTTTTGTAGTTAAGTGTTTTGAAATTGTACATTATACATAAGTAATATTTATACAAAATCATAAATTAACTAGTATATATATTTATGTATTAAAGTGATTTGAAGGTTTCATCTTAGAAACTATCTTTTATAAAATAAGCAAAACGAAAAAGACGTAAAACTATTCAACCCCCCCTTCTAGTTTTCCACAATTGGTATCAGAGCCAGGTCTAACAAGATTTTTAAAATATACTGTATTTTAAAACTTGTAACGATCTATGGAATTCGAAAAATATCTAGAAGGAGAATTTACGCAAAAACCACCATTATTTGAAAATGATCATTTTCTTGAATGGAAAAATAAATTTGAAAATTATGTGGAATCAATAGATCTTGATCTTTGGCATATTATTTCAATTGGTGATCTTAAACTAACCAAAATGGATTTTGAAAATCAACATAATAATCTTCAAATAAAAATTGATAAAAATACTAAAGCTAAATTACTTATTTTCAAAACTCTACCAAATGTTGAATATGAAAGATTATTTCCTTGTAAAACGGCAAATGATATTTGGAAATGCCTTTTAAAGTTTCACCAAGAGAAATGTAAAACCAAAGATGATAAACTTGATATTGCACATGAAATTGTTACTCTAGAAAGTTTAATAGATAAATATTTAGTTGAAATAAACACATGTACTACTAGTTCAAATGTGATCATTGAAGGTACCAATAATGAAGAACACATGTGTCAAATCCGAAGAAAGCATGTTAATAAATCATGGTGCAACAAGGACGATAAAGACGATGTAAATACGGAATACGTGAACATCCTAACAAATGTTAATACAAATAGTGATGACAAGGATTACATGCTCCAAGATCCAAGCAATGCTACAAACAAAACATGGAGCGACATGAAGAATGGAGTTGATCACCGTATAGCGAGTGAAGAGTGTACAAGTACAAATAAGGTACAATTCAAAACCAAACATTTTTGCTATGATCAATTTACATTAGAATTTTCAAAAATGGAAAATAGCTTCAAACACTTTTGCAACATTGACTCAAAAATTATTTTTAAAAATGAATTTTCAACATCCGCTGAAAATAACTTTGAAAAAGAAATAATTTTAGAAGACAAAATGTCTAGACTTGAAAGTAATATTGAAATTGATCTTGAATGTAAAAATTGTCAAGACTATAAACATGAAATTAAAATGGAAAAGGAAAAAGCTAAAATATTAGCAAAATTCGAAAATAGTTCTAAATCTTTAAAATATCTACTTAACATTCAAAAGTCATTTTATGATAAAACCGGATTAGGATATACGGCAGATGAGTATTTGACAAATACATCAAAACAAATAAAATTTGTTAAACCTAATGGAAAAATTTAGAACTATTATTATTTACATCCATTGATTATTTCTCTAGTCAAGAAAGTTATTGTTTGTTTGCTAAAACAAACAAATAATGAATTCTTGTACTTCTCGACGACATCCTCTTCATATGCATTTAAGTGCATTGGATGTTCGCTACTAATCAAATCGGACCCATGAGAATCTGGGTACCAAGCTCTCTGTCATGTGTAGGTAATTAACGATCAAAGGAACTACCACTTTTTAGATCGCTCTATTCGCTTTCTTTCATTTGATGACCATTGTCTTTATGGTGTGTTCGTTACTACCTCATGACGAAGGATTCTTGTTCTACCATTCTTAATCTGCACGACTTGTGATGATTGGGGCGACCGATAGTGTTTCTATGATCAAGTCTCCTTGATCCTTTTCGCATTAGGATATTACTTCGCTTCTTCAACTTGCTTTGGGGAAAACCTTCCTGACGTTTTATATTGCTCTCATGACCACTCTTAAAGAAGAGTTGGACCTGAGGTAAGTTTTCTTTTCAAAAACTTGCCTACATTACATTAAGATAAAGTATGCTTCAATTAGTATATTAATATGATTTAATTTATAAGTTGCTATGCTTTTAGATCATGAATACCAATATATGCATACATGACATTAGGATAATTAACTCTCTTGTTGCTATGTCTATTATCATTTGTCTTAGTTTTCATCTATATTGATAATCTTCTATGATTTAAAGTAGAATGCTTGCCATTTATGCTATATGATCTTACTAGTTGCATTAATAGATGTGTTATAATTAAGACTTGCTAGTAACTCAATATTACAATGTGTCTTGTATACATGCATACATTCATATGCCTATATTGTATTCATTGATGATTTTCTTTGTCCCTTCCTATCTCATTGCATTTAGATGTTTAATGTCTACCATATCTCTTTCATATCTTTAGTTGCCAATTAGAGATTTTTATATGTGACAATGGGCTTAATCGATTCTCTTGAAGTGTATCTTTCACTTGAAATTTCTTGATTGTCAAAATCAAAACATCATATTTAAAAAAAAAAAAAAAAAAAAAAAAAAAAAAAAACTTCTTTCTTTGAATTAAAACCTTTCGAATATCTATTTTATGCTTTTTCAAACAACATGCTTAATCATAAGCTATCATAACATTATTTTGATCTTTATCAAGATAGAAACATTTTTCTTTTTAAAACAAAACAAATTTTGTTTTATTGGGATACTAACTTGAATGTATCTCAAAACATTAAGCTAAGTATTAGTGAATCAAGTAAACTTCATATTTGGTAATCTTCGATAGGTAAATTTAGGAACTCGATTTATTCTAAAAAGGAGAATGACTACTGGAGAATCTATTGACTAGAAATTCAATTTAACCTAACGGTTGAATTGCTTCTATGTGAGAAGTTGGGTGTGTGTAACCCGTAAAAACGGTCGTGTTTAGCCTGAATTGAGCACCACTAGTAATAGTCTCATACTCATTCTCCAACTTGATTAAATTGCACTTCCTATATATACCTAACGCTAATTTATTTATATGAACTTTGCTTCTCATTAGACTCTTTCATTCTCAGATTTATGGGATTAAGTGAAAACTTACTTTCAAACATTGTTGAATAAAACTAAAAACATTTTGTTTAAAACATTGTTATTATCTTCTCATATATGTCATACACTTATGTGAAATTGACATCTACAATTTAATCAAATCATTTCATGAGAATCATGGTTTGCCCATATGGATCTTGTTTGTAACAAGTCTTGAAGTTCATATAATCATATCTTCCCACGTGTTTATCATAAGCAATCTTCAATTTGTTTGCACTAAGCCTACTTACCATTATCTTTATATAGTTGCATGCTTAACTAGTTTGCTTTATTGCTTCCTTAGTTGCCATACTTAATTGAAATATTAGAAAATAACATGATTATGAGGAATTTGTTGTTCACTTTTATTATTTCCCTACATTCATGAATAGTATGCTCTATATTGCCTCAAGAGTTGGACTTACTTGAATCCAAATCCAAAAACACAACCTTTTTGAAAATTTTCTGCCAAAAACCCATTTCTGGCATTCTGGGAATCACCAGATGGGCGGCCCCCTTAAATCATAAGGGCGGCCCCCTTAAATTTAAGGGGACCGGCCTCCATTTAAGGGGACCGGCCATCTGATGGTCGGGGATACTGTTTTCTTTATCACTTTTTGACCCATTTCAGCCTATACTTCCCAAAATTTACAAACATATTTTGTCCCATGTTATCCCTCAAAATTTACCTTCCTAAACCACATCTCTCATACACTATAAATACCCTCTTCCCATCATTAATGCCATCACACTCAAACATGTCATCTCCCAACAACCAAAAACCAAAGATTTTAAGAACCGCAAGGATCTCCGTCAAACCCGTTTGGAGGAGGAAACTTGATTCTTGTCATAACTCTTGTGATGTTGTTTCAAGTCAACCAACAACTCAACCTCAAACCCACTCAAATGAGTCATCCCACAACCTATCTTCCACTAATATCCTCATTAATGCTTCCTCTTTTGATGAGCATGCTCAATCCCAAAACAACAATCCAAATATCTCAATCAACACTTCACATATTGCTCATTCAACAAAGACATCATCCACTCATGAAGAAACTCTTCCACCCATATCATGTTTTCATGATTACCCAAGTTCAAACATATCTCCACCACCTAGAGTACCACCACCACTTCCTACAACCTCACATGCTACTCCAATGTTGCATGTGCAAACCTTCACCCAAGACAACTATCATGCTCCACCACCATCACCTTCCTCCGAACACTTGAAGTTCGTTGAGGAGCTAAAAGAGGCACATGAGCTTAGTGCTCTTTTAGCTTTACATCTTGCTCAACGCAATTTGGATCCACCACAATCAAGCTCACCATCATCACTACATAACAAAAACCAACTTGAGAAGCATGTTAACAATTGCCCTTGTTGCATCTTCCTTCAACAACAAACCATTGCTTTGAATGAGCACTTCACTTGGATTGAGTATCTTCTTACTAGATCTCAACAAACCCCATCACTTGAACAACATCACAACCCTCAACCAACAAACTCCACCTCAAATCCACCACCTCCAAGCTCTACAAACTCACCAACACTCATGGAACCAAGAGTTTACCTCCACTAAACCACCAAGCATTTGATATGCTTATGTTTTCTCATTTTCAAATAAAACTCCTCAACCATTTTGGGATTCAAGAAAGTTTGATGACACTCCTTGTTGGCACTATAGGATGTTCTATGTTATTTAGAATTCTATTTGTATTGCCTTTGTAACAATGATTATGGGTTGACATAATCATTTCTCTATTATTAAATGGTTTAATATATGTTTCTTATTACCTTGTGCCATGATTATTACTTGCTAATATTATGCTATATGTATTTGCTTGTGCCATGCTTGTGCTTCTAATATTTTTCTTGCAAGTATTACTTTCTCGAAACCTTGGTGCCCTCAAACGAGGGGGAGCATACATCAAGGGGGAGTTTTCTACCCGTTTAAACTTCTCTCACGAAGCTTATTCGGCCTAACCTTTTTGATTCTACAAAAAGGGGGAGAAGTGAATGTAAACTTACTAAATACTTGTCTAAATATTAATTTTTGGATTTAATAAGTTTAGGTTTTGTAATCATCAAAAAGGGGGAGATTGTTGATATAAATAATTGACTAAAAACATTATTCATATCTTCCGATATCTCTATGTTTTGATAATCACAAAACTTAAACTAATCAAATCCAAAGATCATGACGTAAACACGTATTTAGTAATAAATAATCACTTTCACCAACAAATCACTTAAGGTATGAATAAACAAAGTGTTTAGTGCTATGTATGATCAAAGGGGTATTTAATTAACTAATACAAAGTTTATTTAATTATATAATCTTATTATATATTTTTGAAAAACACTTTTGGTAATAAGGAAAAATGTTTTAATCATACTAAATATATGATTTCAAATATTTAACCAAAATCAGTTAGTTTTTCACCAAATAAACTTTCCCCACTAAAAGACAAGTTTTCTGGCCGTTACAGTTGGGCGGCCCCCTTAATTTTAAGGGGGCCGGCCATGCTTTAAGGGGGCCGGCCACGCTCCTCTGTCAGAACTTGTTGCCTATAAATACCACCTTAAACCTGGATTTTTTACACACCTTTTTGCACAGAAACTTTCTGTTCTAGATCTCTATTTCAATCCTAAAAAATCCTTTGATCATTTCATTTCATAAGCCTTTGTTTCCAAGTGATCCAAAGCCTCATTCTTTCAAGTGCAAAGAGAAGAATACTTCTATTAGAAGTATTACAACTTAGTATCATCTTGCTATCTAAGTTGTTTGTTTACATTTCCTTGTACATCTTTCATACTTTGGTGAATAAGGTGTATGTATTAGTTAACTAGATTTAGTTGAAGAATCTAGAATTGTTGTAAGTGTGAAGTGTGACTTGAAGTGAAGAAGAAGGGTTAGATAGTAGTGGTGATAGGAGATTGTAGCAATAGGAGCTTGTAGTGAAGAAATTAAGGATCTCTAGTGGAGTAGACTAGAAGACATTTGTAGATTGAAGTTGTGAAGACATTAGTGGCTTGAAGGTGTCAAGACATTAGTGCATTAAAGGTGTGAAGACATTAGTGGCTTGAAGGTGTCAAGACATTAGTGCATTGAAGGTGTGAAGACATTAGTGGCTTGAAGGTGTCAAGACACTAGTGCATTGAAGTTGCAAAGATATTAGTGACTTGAAGGTGTCAAGACATTAGTACTTTGAAGGTGTGAAGAGAATAGAAGATCGGTGTATAGAAGATTGGTGTGTAGAAGATTGGTGTGAAGAAAATAGTAGATTGGTGTGAAGATTGGTGTGTAGTTTGGTGTGTAGATTGGTGTGTAGATTGGTGTGAAGATTGGTGTGTAGTTTGGTGTGTAGATTGGTGTGTAGATTGGTGTGAAGATTGGTGTGTAAATTGGTGTGTATATTGGTGTGTACGGTTTTCTCCGCCATAAAGGAGGTCTTTGATCTAGTGAAGAAAACTCTCGAGTAGGTGACTCGGGGAGTGGAGTAGGGCAAGGAAGGTGTCCTTGTAGCCGAACCACTATAAATCCTTTGTGTCTCGGTTTGATCTTTCCATCCCTCACTCTTTGATTTATTACTTACTTGCATTTCATACATAGTCATAATTGATAGTATTGTGCATATGTTGATTTCACATAAAGATCAAACTAAAATCCATTCATAAAACTAATCTTACAAAAAACAACCTAGTACATAAAATTATATCTATACACTACTACTACACATATATATGCTTACATAAAATATACGAAATTGTATATTCTTTCCTAACATTATACATAAGCATTGTATATATAAAACCTTTAATAAATCTTGTATTTGTACTTTTGTAGTTAAGTGTTTTGAAATTGTACATTATACATAAGTAATATTTATACAAAATCATAAATTAACTAGTATATATATTTATGTATTAAAGTGATTTGAAGGTTTCATCTTAGAAACTATCTTTTATAAAATAAGCAAAACGAAAAAGACGTAAAACTATTCAACCCCCCCTTCTAGTTTTCCACAAACTTCTTTATTGAGATCTCCATGTAGAAAGACATTGTTGATGTCTAATTGCTCAATAAACCAGTTGTGGTGGACAGTAATGGATAAGAGGGCTCTGACAGTGACCATCTTAGCAACATGAGCAAATGTTTCCTTGTAACCAATCTCTTCTTTATGTGTGTATCCCTTCGCAACCAACCTGACTTTGTATCTTTCTATAGATCCATCTGCATGATATTTAATCATGAACACCCACTTACAACCAATAGTAGTTTTGTTAGTAGGTAATTAAAAGACATACTTCCCAAGTATTGTTATCCTCCCAAAGGCTAGATTTCCTTTTTCATAGCTTGAACCCATTTTGGATCTTTAGATGCTTGTACATAGGTGTGTGGTTCAACTGTTTTATTAATAGTATTGATAAAATGTCTTAGTTTTGATGAGGAAATGTTTGAATAATTAATGAATTTTGTGATGTGGTGTTTGGAAACATGGTTAATGTTAGATTTTAGGAGTGTGTAGTGGAAATATTTGAGTTTGGTTGGGATTGTTTTGGATCTATTAGAGACTCTTAAGGGTGGAGGTGGTGGATTAGGAGGTGGAATATGTGTTGTAGAAGTGTTGGATGTATTAGATGTGTTATGGTTAGACTGTGGTGTGGGTAGACTATGATGTTGGCTGAGAAGCCTGCTGTGAGATGAAGGGGTGTTTGGTTGTAGTGATGTGGGCATCTCTTCTTTTGTAGCATCCAAGGAAGGAATTGGTGAAGCTATATTGGTGGTGTCAGGTGGTAAAAATGTGTGAAAGGTAGAGGGATTGGTTTGTGGTTGATGTATAGGTTCATTTGTAGGCTGAGAAGATGTGTTGAATGGAAACTGTGTTTCATCAAATTCAACATGTCTGCTTGTTAACACTATGTGTGACTTAGGATCATAAAAAAGGTATCCTTTTTGGTGTGGGGAGTATCCAATCATAATTGAAGGTATTGATTTTGGTCAAAATTTGTCTGATGAATGGTGATGAACATAGGCTCCTATGTGGTCTAAAGGAGGTGTAGTTTTGTGCATAAGTTCGTATGGTGACTTGTTTTGGATTGAGGTTGAGGGATGCCTATTTATGAGATATGTAGTAGCTATTAGACAATAACCCTTCAATTTGATTGGGAAGTTTGCTTGAAATCTAATTGCTCTTGCTACTTCAAGTAATTGCTTGTGTTTCCTTTCAACTCTAGCATTTGGCTGAGGGGTGTTTAGACATAAGGTTTGATGTAGTATACCAACTGATTGAAAGAATGATTTGAGGTTTGAGTTTAGAAATTCAATTCCATTATCACTCCTTACCGTTTTTACGTTTGTTTTGAAGTGTGTTTGAATGTATTGATAAAAGGCTTTGATATGAGTCATTGTGTGTTGTTTACTAGGCATAAGATAGTCCACGATGCTCTTGAGTGATCATCAACTATAGTTTGAAAGTATATGTACTTATTTATGGTTGTATTTCTATAAGGACCTCAAACATCAATGTGAATAAGATCAAACAAAGTTTTTGCATAGGAAGCACTTGAGTTAAAAGGTAGTGCATGTTGTTTGGCTAAAATACAAATGTCACACTTAAAAGTTGAATTACAATGCATAAAGGAAGAAATGTTTTTTTATTTGTTTGAGAACTGGAAATAAATAATGCCCCATCCTTGAATGCCACAGATAAGAGTTGTTGGCGATGCTGAAAAAAGGTGATGAAGTGGATGTCTTTGGTGTATTAGGTACTGATGTAGGTAGAAAGTAGAGACCATTACAAAGGATTCCATGAGCAATCCTCTTGTTCTGGTGTTGAAACATACAATGCTTGTTAGTAAGTGTAAGTAAAATGTTAGTTCCTTATAGTGGCTTACTTACTGAGATTGAGGTTGTGTGAGAAAGGTGGTTATGTACAGAACATAGTTGAGGGTAATGTGCAGTGTTGGTTGATGACAAAAAATCCATAAGTGGTTACTATGACATTGTGCCCATTTGGTAATGTGACATATATTGGTATATATAAAGTGTGCATGTTAATCATGAATGAAAGAGGTATAGAAATGTGATATGTTTCCCCATTGTCTATAATCTAAACATGTTTAAGATTAGATATTAAGGATGCTACAAAATTAGGAATTCCAAAGCTTATAGAAAAGAAAATACAAAGAATAAGCCCTTTTGATTGCTCTACATCATGATTAAGACTTGGTTCAATTGGTTCTGCAATTGGTCAATCCTAGCAGCCATATGAGTATAAGAAGGAGTGTTTGGTTGAGCAGCTTGTGCAGGCTGAGGTTGGGTAGAAGCATGTGTTGCTGTTTCTCCTTTACTTTGAACCATATTTACTGTCCTAGTTGTGGATTGGTAGGATGATTGTGGTTTGTAATGTTTTGCTGGAAATTTCCCATGAAGTGGATGTCCCACCAGATAGCCCACAAGTTTGTAGCATTGATATTTGAAATGTCATTCCTTTAAGCAGTTTCCACAAATGACCCCTTTTCTAAAGCTACTCCTCTCAGATGTCTCACAATGATTTTAAGTTGATATGTTGAACCTTTGGTTTGAGTTGTTGTTTTGATTTGAGTTTTGAACTCTGTGGTTGTTTCCAAATGCTGCAAAGACTGTTGTTGTTGCAGGTTTTGGCAATAATCCTTCCCTCTGTTTGTTCTTGTCTTACCATGCTGTAAGCTTTGACAACTGATGGCAAAGGCTGCATTAAGAGGATTTAACCTATGATGTTTTGCATCGCTACAATCAAGGCTCATTAGAAACTGAACTAATCTCTTTCTTTCATCTCTTTCACCATTTAATTGAAAACATAAACACACAGATATGGAGCTTGTAGGATCGAAATATTATGTTGATTATGTGGTGATTCGGGTGGTCTTGTATGATGGAAGAACAAGAATGACATGGTAAGAGTTAGAGAAAGAGAATAGAGAGGGGGTGTTTCTAGTGAGAGAAAACACCTAATTAGGTGTGTGTGTGTGTGTAATATTGAAACAACCAACCCTTCCCTTGTGTGGGAGAGGGTTTATATACACTTACATTATACGCCCTCCTTCGGGCTGTGGATCAGGTGTACAGTGGGTAAAGACCCGTCCTTCTTCCACGATGTTACTTAATCTAATTCTAACTAATAACTAAACTAACTACGAGCTAACTTAATGCTATTACAATAATTAGGTGACCGAGACTTTTACAGGAATATTAGTATTCCTAACAATCTCCCCCTAAGCGAAGTCACCTTGGAAATTAAGCTCTTTGATCTTTAAGCATTCATAAGTCATTGTAGCTCGTAGGTTCTGATTCTTCACTTTTCTGCACACTTTGTACTTCAAGCAATGAACTTGTGATTTGATGTTCCTTTGAGATGTGTGATCTTTGAGCTTCTTTGAGATCATCAGCCACAGTAAATCTCTAAGCTCATCCACAATAGTATCGCCTTCATGTGATGTAGTGACTTTAGGACCGTCATGCTCACACCTTTCTAGATCAGGAGTCTTTACTTCATAGTTGCGGATCAGGAGACATTTCATCAGAGTTGCGGAAACGTTGTTGGTAATCTCTCAACATTCGTTGTAGTAAGTCTCTCTTCATCATTGATAGTGAGGAGGATGTGTGAGCATGAGGTATGGATTGACCCGATTCAACTGGAAATAGGAGCCATCAACGCCATCTTTATATGTATCCCTGAAATAAAACAGTTAGCAATAAAGATAGAGAACGAATATGGCTTTGTCATTCGTTCTGCGAGGACAGACTACCCTCCGGTTTTGTGAAAACTGACCTGTGATCAGGTAGAGTCTCTTTTAAAGAAAACTCTCCTTGACAGGAATTTCCAGCTTGTAGTAATGAATTTTTCAAAGAATCCGCTTTGGAATCTTCATACTTAGCATGTTCTCATACCGGAACATCTCAAAGCAGACAGCACGATAAAGTGAATCGGTGAATTGACATTCACTGATTGATGAGAAATTGATTTATATAAATCACTCGCGTGTCAAATAATAAACATTTTGTGACACGACGAGAGTTTTTAAGCTTTGAATCAAATTTCCATCAAAAATACTTTTGTTTGAAAGATTATACACAATCAATGTGCTCGAAAATTAGTTAGTGAGCACATTGAAAGGTTTTTGCAAAAGTATCCGTCAATCCATATCCTGGAACAAGTTTGATTCAATGTTGAATCACGCCATTGTTGCTTTCCAGTTGTCACTTGATCATTGATCCAAGATGGATCTCACATGTCACCTACCAAGAGCTTGAGAGATGTTCTCTCTAGAAGGATTTCCATCGTCATTGTGAATATTTTCATATCACTTGGATGTTCTGGCAATACCACAAGGATAAAGCGTAGGACTCTAAATATTTTATCTTATTTTACACATTGTGTGAAACAATAAGCATATTTGGAAGTGTGTCCTATTGAGATTTATGGATGATCTCTTTGGCTTTAGACTCAATAGTGCGTTTTGATCTGCTCCTGGAGACTGGGGAGGTGTCTCCTGTTTAGGTATCAACATAGCTCGCAATGAGCGGTCGATACATTGCACAGGGTTCCCCGTGAGAATGAAACAAGCTCTTTTAAGAGAACTTGAGTTGTTGGGAAGTTTAGTGCAGTGCGTCACTGGGTCCATGACGTCTTGTCTTCCATACCAGTGTTACCTTTGTAACCACCAGTAGCTTATGAATTGAACCCGGTTTCTGCCCTAAGGTTGAATATATGGAGGGCTATTTCTTTTCACCCTTTCTCATTAAATTTCTTTTTCATTCTTCAACCCCTTTAGTGCTTACCGAGACTTCATCACTAGAATCTTTTTGGGTTTGTTCCAGTCCTAGCTCTATCTCAGTCCACACTCTTCCCTTTCTCACTTTTCTTCTTTTTTCAATCATTCCTAAGGACTTCTAATCTATCTATGGATTGTCCCTGGGAAGATCCTTCCGGTTCTGGTGGATCATGGGAACTCATACCTAACCTTAACCATCCTTATAACTCCATGCATAAAGATAAATGGTCGGTCTTTGGTATTACTTCCACAAACACCTTTTGCTCCCCCTCAATATGTGCATCGATATATGAAAGAGTTTAGCACATATGTGGGAGCCAATTATTGAGTCTAAAAGATCACATTTGATTATTAGACTTCATATTTAAATCACATTCTCTCCCCCGATCAAAAATTTCAAATCTTTTGAGATTTTGAATCTCAATTGATTTAAATAAGTTAAGAAAGCGTTTGGGGAGAGAAATGCGGTCAATTTTAATATTTTCTGATAAAAGGAACCTTTTACTTGCTCACCCTCAATCTGTGAGGGAGGTTGTTATGTGTCAGGGTTGATGAGTTTACAAAAGATTTGAAGTTTTAATGAAAACTCTTTGAAAATGTTCTCATTCTGACACATAACCATCACAAATCGTTTTGTTGCACGATTTTTGTACAAAGTGTGGAGAGTTTTGATGATACATAAAATTTAAGAAATCACTCTCCCCCTCAATCAATGACGGATGTTAAAGCTTAAATAAATGATGTCATTGATTGAGTGAAAAAATTTATGAAAATTTTGAGTTTAATTTGATTTTCATTCAAAATCTCATGGTACCACTAAATTTTGCACAAATACTTTCCGGAAAAATCATAGAAGGGAAAATATTTGGCGATAAAAAGAAGATTTCTCTTCTTTATCAAGAAATAATGCACTGAAGCATACATTAGATCGAGGGTACATGAATATAAAGTAATTCACGCTCGGATGAAGGGCACCCTTTGCTAGGAACAACCGTCTTTTTGGCGACGCATTTTCCTCATTTTGAAAAACGGGTTGCTATCTGAAGTAATAGCAAGCCAAAATTTTGAAGTCCGGGTTGCAGCCTGAAATGACTACAAGCCATTATTAAAGAAGATTTTGAGAAGCGACATGTTTTAGATAAAACATTATTTTGAAAAAATAGTAAAACTCTCGTTCAAGCATATGTATGTTTCCGTGTCATGTTGGTGTTGCAAGGTATTGAATATGGTGTTGAGGTAGTAAGGCTAAGGAAATCTTGGATAGGTGAAGAAATGTCAAGTGATGAGCTTGATTTAATGGTTTTGTTGAAGCAACAAGGTTTAACACTAATCCTAGTGGTTTTAGCTTGATGATTCGGATGAGGTATTTGATTTAGTCATCTCAAATCTTTGGTTTGCAAGAGTTTTGAGATTGAGAGAAGTAATGGTGTTGGTGTGATTTTTGGTTTATTCTAAAGTGATCAAACTTAAAAAGAATTGTGAGAAGGAGTGTTTGGATTTGATGTGTTCCATACAAAGATTGAGGTTTCAAATGATTTGATGTGAATCCAATGGAATTGGGTGGAGTGAAAGACCAACATATGAACTCAATGCTTTGTGATCATGGGAAGTGATTTGGTTTGAAAATGTTCCAATGGTTTGAAGGATCCTTTAAAAGGGTTCCTTGGGTTAGTTATGTTTGAATTCGAATTTTTGGCGGGAAGTGACTTCCTAATTGTTTTAGTGAGTGAGAGTTGTCATAGTATGGTTATTGGAGGTATGGGAAGATGTTTCTCACTAAAGAAAATGATTTGACACTTTACAAGTTTTGAACTTAAGAAAAATGACATAAATTTTCTCCGGTGACTGGCGGAACCCTGAGACAACACAGGCGGAACCAACAGGAGGGTTCCGGCTGGTCCGTTGGGCCATTTCTGGATTGCCCAGAAAATACATTGGCGGAACCCATTTTTGGGTACCGCCAGATCCGCCAGACCTGAAAAACTTGGCAGTCCACATTTTTGACCCGCGAGACGATTTTTAAATTTTTCGAAAACTTCTAAAAACAAAAATATAATTCATATCTGGTTAGGAAATGCAAAAATTGGACTTGTAAAGACTTATACCATTGGACTTTGACCGGGGGCTAGTGAATTTCACTATACTTAGTGAAATTATCATAAACTTGAAAATTTGACAACATGCCAAATGTTGTCTTCCTGCATCATTGTTAGTTCCTACAAGTTCCAAATAGTACCAAATATCTTACCAACACACAAATACATAACACGTAATGTTTAAACGACCAAATTGTTCAAATAGCACCTAGTGCCAAACACTCCTACACACCCGCTCTCATAGACGGTCAATCTTTTTCTTGAGCTTTCCAAGAAATCTCTCGACGTTTTTGAACATCCCCTTTGTTTGATTGAACTCCGCCGACTCATTTGGAATATCCGAAAGTTGGAAAATGTATTCTAGAGGTGGGAGCCTAGAGTTGGAACATGTTTACCTTGGGCTTTGTAGATTTTCCTATCACTTAGTGGGACAAAAGCGTGTGGAATGAGAGAGTAGTCTAGGTGAAGACCTATAGGAGTTGATGGAATGGGAGAGATGAACCTAAAGAGACGGGTCAAGAGCATTCCATACGACATAGACGTTGTGCTTTGCACGGGAATGTCGGCCATTCTTTTGATCATGTAGTAGGCAAGGTTGAAGGGTTGCCTAACGGACAAGGAGTAGAGCATGTAGCAAAGGCAAACATTGATGTGATCTCGGTTTCCCATGGTGCTAATTACATTTCTAAGGAGTTCTTCCCATTTCTTGAATTGGGGCTTGAGTTCATTGAATTCCATTCCATATGGGTCCTTGATGACCTCATTTCCGGTTCTAGTTCTCCTAGTGTTGGTAGTCCTAATGAAGAGGTGGTCATGAAGTTCATCTTTGGACACAAGAGGGGTATCATAGGGATGGATGCGGTCAAAGAGTGTGTCAAGAGTTGAGAGGGAGTACAAGTCGGAGTAGATGCAAGTACCATGGTTTGGGACACCTAGGATTTGAGCAAACTCCTCGAGAGTGAAGGAGTATTGATGACTACTAGCCCTAAAGTTAATAGACATGCGACCATACTCATCCTTGGAGAGGGTGACGGATGCATAGAGTTCTAAAATGAACCTAGAACAAATAGGCTCGTCGATTTCTAAGAGACACTCAAAGTTGATTGTGGCAAGTTCCGTGTAGAGGTTTGTACCTTCTAAGAAAGATGGATCAATGGTTCTACCCTTATGGACATATCATTTTTCTAAGGCTTTAAAAACAACGATTTGAGCTTGAGTAAGACCTTTGGTTTTGTGGTGTTTGGGTAGGTACTTGAAGGTGTCCTTGTGGTCGTAGTGAGTTAGAGGAGGCATGATGATTCCTAGAAACTCAAAATTTCACATTTTAGTCTAAGTAAACGACTATTGTAATATGTATGTTCTAGTGTGTGCCTATATGAAAACAATGTGGAGGTGCGGTTAACTTGACTCATTTAGATGCTTCAAAACGTTTTATAATGCAAGTGATGTTTCAACGACGTTTTTCATTTGTTTTAACAATATGGTGAACGGTGGTAAAGTATGGTTGACGACCGAGAGTGGATATGTGAAATGAGGTGGTGATTGCTTGACAACACTTGAAGCTTGGATATCTTCTTTGTGTTCTTCACTTGCTAGAAAGTTGAAGAGACGCATTTCATAATGAAATTCACTTGGCTTTTGACGACATAGACAAATATGTTAATGAGAGTATGGATATGACAATTGCCCTTTGTTTCAAAGAGCGACACAAGGGTGAACATAGGTTTATGTATCATGAAAGGTGGTTTAATCTTAATAGGTTAGGTTATAGTGGGGATGACACACTTGTTTGGTTACATTGTGGAATCTTTTTGTGAAGATGACTAGGTGGATTTATTGGTGAAGATGATATTAACTCTTGGTTTCTTTAAGGGCATGGAAATGGTGAATGACTCGATATTGATAGGACAAAGGATAACTCGGTTTCTCATTTCACATTGGTTGTTTGAGGTTTGAGTGAGGAAATGGCTGTTGGTAAGTTGGAGTTGTGAGTAAAGAGGTGTTTGGTTTTTTTTTAAAAAATAAAACATGCTGCAGACTTGGCGGACCAGGCGGAACCAAAGGGAGGGTTCCGCCCGTATGGTCTGAGGGTTCCGTGGGAACTGCAGGGAAAAATTCAAAAGGGATTGTCTTGATTTTTGTGGTTTTATCCTAATGTTCAAAACTAAGGTTTTAGGTCTTATGAGTCTTTGACTAAGCCTAGGGATGATCAATGCTTCTCATTCAAGAGGTTTTGTGAGAACGTTGATAGAATGGTTAACGTATAAGGCTTTCTTAGTTAAGACGTTCCTCAATGAACATTCTTACCAAGGCGATGATGATGGATCACAATATGTCAATTAAGAACATAATGGATTGAATTGTTGCTGAAGTCGATGATTCCTTTGTTGAAGGGATAACAATGTTGATAAAAGAATTTCGTTGTTGACACGAATTTTCTTGTTCAAGCGGAGCTTGTTGATGTGCTTCTCCATCCGATACTAATTTGAGAATCTTATGCGTTTTGGAGAATCATTGGGTAAGTAAGTATAAAAGTGCAAGTACCACTTGGGCTTTTCTTATCAACTTATTACCGACATAATTCCATTTTGCATATGCTATGGTTTCTATTCCCGTTCTTTTGGGATACCATAATCCTAGTTGTGTAGTACCTTTTGATGTATCCAAACACGCTCTTCCTAAAGAGTTGTTTTAGGATCTTCTCTAAAACGAGCACATAGACAAACACTAAACATAATGTTGGATCTAATTGTTATGAGAACAAGTAGTCTTCCGAACATTTCTCTACGTTTAGTTTTACCAACGGATTTACTAATCTCATTCTTGATAAGTCATCAATAACTTAACCATTGAGAACAAGAGAGTAACTAGGAATGTCTTTTAAGTTAAAATCCCTTGCTTTTGGGGCTTGCTTTTATTATCAAAAAGTCTTTCAAATATTGACACTATAATCACTTGATTACTTTGAAAAATCTATTTTGTTTCACTAGTTGTTTTACTCTAAATTTCAAAAACTGTTTTTGTTGAATTTGTTTAGACACAACTATGACCTATAAATCAAGTTTTATAACTTATGTCAATTTTGCTTGATTCAATGTTTGAATCAAGGTGAGAAGATGTAACTTTGTACTTTTATCCTTAATGTTTTACACAACATACTTGTCTTGCCATCATTGGACTTTCGACTAAGTCATCATCTACCAAAGATGATATCTTAGAAGGAGGAGATCACTCGTTAAATGTTATATTCAACGACTCCTCGACTCTTTGGGTTTCCTTACTTAAGACACTATGAACTTTATTTGTTTTGAAAAAGTCCAAGAGGTACAACATCATAAGACTAAGTGTCACATTTGATGTGTAAGTCCTAGATGTTGAAAACTCATTTTCTTCCACACATCCTAATGTATGCTAATGTGAATTATTTCACCTTGTATGTTTTATGTGAAATTATCATAAAGGAGTGATTAAAGTAAAACACAATTTAAGACCCAAAGTATGGTGTTTAAGAATGTTGTTTTTATAACACCCCCATTTTAGGATCGCAGCGGAAAGGGACATGGGGTGCTATACATCGATCACATTGTACAAATATAGTAAACAACTTTAAAACAAAGTCGTTTTAATAAAAGTTCATACTTCACATTCGATAATATATCAGAGTTAACAAAGGTCCCAAAAGGTTTTACATAATACAAAGTTACATAAGTTTTTAAGTTTGAACATTATCGAATGAAAATATTTTTATTTAAACATGGGCCATCAAGAAGATATCCATTCTTTGCGCCGCCCATCCAAGCAGAAGTCACTTACGGACCTGAGATAAACATGCTAAAAAGTCAACATAAAGTTGAGTGAAATCATAGAGTTTAATAAGTAAGCATTTGAATACAAGCATAATTTATCGGGCGACAAGTATTGCAATTACATGTCGGTTTATTTGATTATAGTATTGAGTTCATGTAACCGAACCTTGACGATTTTTAATAATGCCCCGGAAAGGTAAATTTTGCCGTTTACCACAATTCTAACTATTATGTGTCCGTATCCCGAACAAGGCCCGCCAAGCCTAATATGCATATCCATAATACTAGCGTTTACTACTCGAGTAATTAACGGTTCATGAGGGGACTTAATTGGCAAAATGCATTCAATATCTATGATCATATGATCGGGTCCAGCATACCAAAAACTACTTGTATTCAGTTTGTAAAAATTAGCATGTATCCCCCTCGCGAGGTTTATAAAACATTTAAGTAAGTAAAGGCGAGGCTATGAACTCACCTTAAAGCAAGGAAAATAGCAATGAACAAGTGAACGAAGGAATAGCCACAAAAGCTCTACGATGAACCTAATTAATATACGTTGTCTTAGTTTATGAAAATAGATATCGATGTACTTTTGATTATACAAATTATGATCTTGCTTAAGCTTGGTACAATACTCCTAGATACATAAAAAGGTTTTAGTTACTTACTTACAATTTATCCAAAAGTATGACTTGTAAGTTATATAAGTATGAAACTTATATTTACCCTAGGTTCAATTATGATGTAAAGGTTCAAATTAACTCTAAGGTTCAAATTAGTCCATGGGTCAAATTTTTGGTCAAAAAGGTCACATTAGACCTAAGGGTTCAAAATATACTAGGTGGTTCAAAATTGTTTTAAAAGGTCCAATCCTTAAAGTGTATAACACTTTTATACTTTTTATAACTAGTGCTGATGGAATTTTTATAACTTGTCTAGGTTTAGAAAAATCGCCATTTGCAAACCGTAAGTCCTCAAGTCTCGTTCTTTATATCCCCGGAAAGGTCTATTTCTGTACTAACGAGATTTATTGGTCCCACTTAGCTAAAAATTACATAACCTTAGTAAAACAGTCCATTTACCCAAACTATCAATCCATTCAGCTTTCAAATTTTCAATGGTCTCACGAAAAGTGCGATATCTAGAGTTTTACTAACCCGATTTATTCCCCGTTTTCGGCCACGTTTAAGTTAAGATGTCCTCTACAACTTTTATTCTTTGAGTAACAGAGGGTTTAATACAAAAAAAATGACTTTTTCACGTTTCAAAACTGTTACTCAGATTAGTACATGTTTCACCAAAACATTTTTAATTTAATCATCGTAAGGAGTTATTCGACGAAACACCCGTCAAAATGACCACAAGACATGGGGCTACAACTACATATTTTTAGTTTATGTCCATTATCTACTGATTTGATCAGTTTAATACTTTTATACACGGATCTAAAAAAAAACAGTTTCAAGTTTAGCCTACCTATGGTTTTAAGGTTTTCTAACTTAGTACCAAGCTTAACTAAGCATTATAACTTATATAATGTTCAAATACATCAAGATAGTGAATAAATGAAAGTATAAAAATATGAAAAATATAACTTGAAGCTTACAAGTGAAATGATGAGGTTTAAGGTAACAAGGTGCCTAATACTCCCTAGTTTTTATTTCAAAACTAGCAAAAGAAGTAAACTAGGTTTTATTAGCTTGAATAAAATCTTGATCCACCTCCTTATGGTTGTTCTTGTGCCGTCCACCCCCAAGAGCAAGAAAGAAAAAGAAAAGCTAGTTGATTGGAATGAGTTAGCTACTAGTATTTGTCTATTATAATTGTTAGACAACAAGTACACTTAATTAAATGAGATAGGAAGTTTTTCAATATTGTAAGAGAATTGGAATGGGGGGGGGGGCGTGGGTTTTAGTGTGTGTGTAAGAGTTAGTAATAGTTAGTTGACTTTAGGTAGTATTTTAGGTAGTTTAGGATAGATTTTATTAGTTTTTAGGGTATACCGGGTACCGAGTTTACTAGAAATAAAATTTAACGGTACTAAATAAAGTGTAAAACTTGTGAAAATATTAAAACTAGTTTTCATGATGAATTTTTGAAATATAGATGAGTGATGAGATTATCGGAGGATTTATTTGAGGTTAAAACGTGAAATACGAATTTTAAACCGCGCGATAAAAATAAAATGAGTAAAAATGAAAAGTGGGAGTAAAAATGAAATAAAATGGATAGTGAATTTAAAATAGGATTGAAATAAAACAATGGTGCATAGAAAATGTAGACTGAGCATAGTCTAGTCGCGATAGAATTTATTTAAACGTACGCGGATATCCTCCGACTACGTAAATAAATTAAAATATATTATTTAAATAATAAACCATTAAAATAATTGATATGAAATTTTTAGAAATGTCACAGCACGTACCCCTTAAAAGAGCGACGTCCCGGCGCTCAGCTCGCTTTAACTCCAGACGGTTCACTCGTGAAAAGATGAGGATACTTTCTCTTGATCTGGTCTTCGCGTTCCCATGTGAACTCAGGTCCTCGTCGGGTGTTCCAACGAACCTTAACAATGGGGATGCGACTTTGCTTGAGTTGTTTCACTTCACGATCCATGATCTCTATTGGTTCTTCTATGAAGTGCAGCTTGTCATCGATTCGAAGTTCTTCTAATGGAATGATAAGACTCTCATCCGACAAACACTTTTTGAGATTAGAAACGTGAAAAGTGTTGTGAATGCCTCGAAGTTCTTCTGGTAGTTCCAACTTGTACGCCACTGGACCAACCCTAGCCAGGATCTTGAATGGTCCGATGTATCGTGGACTTAGCTTTCCACGTTTACCAAAACGAATTACACCCTTCCATGGCGAAACCTTGAGCATAACTCTATCACCTACATTAAACTCCAAAGGTCGGCGTCTAATATCGGCATAGCTTTTCTGACGACTACGAGCAGTTAACAAACGGTTCTTGATTTGGACAATCTTCTCCGTTGTTTCACGAATCATTTCTGGCCCTGTGAGTTGACTATCCCCAACCTCACTCCAGCAAACTGGTGATCTACATTTTCGCCCATAAAGAGCTTCGAACGGTGCCGTCTTGATGCTTGCGTGATAACTATTGTTGTAGGAGAATTCGACTAATGGTAAATGTCGATCCCAACTACTTCCAAAGTCGATCACACACGCCCTTAGCATGTCTTCTAGAGTCTGTATTGTTCTCTCGCTTTGACCATCCGTCTGTGGGTGGTACGCCGTACTCATATCCAGATTTGTATCTAAGGCCTTCTGGAGTGACTTCCAGAATCCCGATGTAAATCGGCTATCTCTGTCGGATATGATAGAAATAGGCACGCCATGTCTACAAACAATCTCTTTTAAGTACAGTTGAGCAAGTTTCTCCAACTTGTCAGTTTCTTTTATTGGTAGGAAATGAGCAGATTTGGTCAAACGATCCACAATGACCCAAATTGCATCATACCCACTTGGAGTTCTAGGGAGCTTAGTGATGAAATCCATGGCGATTCTTTCCCATTTCCAAATAGGAATCTCAGGTTGTTGAAGAAATCCGGCTGGCTTTTGATGTTCTGCTTTAACCTTCGCACACGTTAGACACTTGCCAACATAGGTGGCAATCTCAGCCTTCATATTCGGCCACCAATACAATTGCTTTATATCATGGTACATCTTATCTGATCCCGGATGGATAGAGTATTTGGATTTATGAGATTCGTGCATGATTAAGTCTCTCAAACCTCCAAACAGCGGTACCCAAACACGTTTATCAAAATATCTGGTTCCGTCAGGGCGAGTCTCAAATATTGGTTTGATCCCCCTCCCTAGATTTTCGGCTTTCACATTTTCTTCTTTCATTGCTTCCTCTTGAGCCTCGATAATTTGTTCCGGTAACTTGGGGAGAATCGTGGTTGTCATAACTAACGATCTGACCCGCAATGGTTTTTCTCTTTCTTTTCGGCTTAAGGCATCAGCCACCACATTGGCTTTTCCAGGGTGATAACGGATGTCGCAATCATAGTCGCTTAGGAGTTCAATCCATCTACGTTGTCTCATATTAAGCTCTTTTTGGTCAAGGATGTATTGAAGACTTTTGTGGTCGGTATACACCGTGCACTTCGTACCGTACAAGTAGTGTCTCCATAATCTAAGAGCAAAAACCACCGCACCCAATTCTAAATCATGGGTCATATAGTTTTCTTCATGTTTTCTCAATTGTCTAGAAGCATATGCTATGACCTTTTGTCGTTGCATTAATACGGCCCCAAAACCTTTGATCGACGCGTCACAATAGACTACAAAATCTTCTGCCCCATCCGGTAGTGCTAAGATAGGCGCGCTACAAAGTTTTTGTTTCAGTATTTGGAAAGCCTCGTCTTCATCTTTACCCCATACATACTTCTTATTCTTCTCGGTCAACTTGGTAAGAGGTTTGGCTATTAAAGAAAAACCTTCGATAAATCTTCGATAATAACCAGCAAGTCCTAAGAATTGCCTTACTTCTGTTGGTGTTGTTGGCGGAGCCCAATTCTGGATGGCTTCAATCTTCGATGGATCTACATGAACACCTTTACTATTGATTACATGGCCGAGAAATTGTACGGATTCTAGCCAAAATTCACATTTCGCGAACTTGGCATACAATTGCTCTTTCTTGAGTAACTCCAAAACAATCTTCAAGTGTTCCTCATGTTCCTCTTTATTCTTGGAGTAAATCAAAATGTCATCAATAAACACAATTACAAACTTGTCGAGGTATGGCTTGCATACTCGATTCATCAAATCCATGAATATTGCAGGTGCATTGGTCAACCCAAACGGCATCACTTGAAACTCGTAATGACCATAACGAGTTCTAAATGCAGTAATTGGAGTGTCTTCTTCTCGGATACGGAGTTGATGGTAACCTGATCGTAGGTCAATCTTGGAATACACACTTGAGCCTTGAAGTTGGTCAAACAAATCGTCAATTCTTGGAAGTGGATAACGATTTTTGATCGTCAACTTGTTAAGCTCACGGTAATCGATACACATACGAAAGGATCCGTCTTTCTTTTTCACAAACAGCACCGGAGCACCCCAAGGCGACGAACTCGGCCGAATAAATCCTTTCTCCGACAGTTCTTGTAGTTGCTCCGATAGTTCCTTCATTTCTGATGGTGCCAACCGATAAGGTGCACGTGCTACAGGTGCAGCACCAGGCACTAAATCAATCCGGAACTCTACTTGTCGAGGTGGTGGAAGCCCCGGTAATTCTTCGGGAAACACTTCCGGAAAATCACGGACAATGGGCACATCTTCTAATCGTCTTTCAACTGATTCTTTCTCTGTCACTTGTGCCAAATATATCTGGCACCCTTGCTCAATGTACCTTTGGGCTTTAATACGAGATATGATTCTTAATTGGGAAGCGTCTCTATCGCCTTTGATTGTTAATACTTTGTTGTTGTGTGGAACACGAACAATCTTTTCACTACAAATAATAACCGCCTTTCGATCGGATAACCAGTCCATTCCAATAATGACATCAAAAGTCCCAAGTTCAATTGGCATGAGGTCAATACTAAATGGGTGGTTCGCTAGATTTATGGTACAATTCCTTAAAATAGTGTTGGTACTAACCAATTTCCCATCGGCTAATTCTACTTCATAATTATAGTTTAACTTAATCGGGTTAATATTTATCAATGCACTAAAACTAGTGGACACAAAGCTCTTGTCTGAACCCGAATCAAATAAAACTTTAGCATAACGATTATCAAGTAGAAACGTACCCGTCACGACATTCGGGCCTCGTTGCTCCCCCATCACATACGCTCGACCACGAGCATCCCCAGTCTGATCACTTTTCTTATTCGGGCATTTGTTGCTGTAGTGCCCTTTTTCCCCACAACCATAGCAAGTTATGATCGGCTGTGTATTAGCACCAGTAGCCTTAACCTTACAGCTTATTGCCGCATGACCCTTCTTTCCACATTTGGTACATATTGCAGTACAGTGGCCAGCGTGATGCTTTTTGCAGCGATCACAGTAAGGACGGGAACCAGCATATCCACCTCTCTCGTTTGGGGCATCAGTCATTGCCCTAACATTCTCTTGTCTTCTATTCTGCTGATGATGATGGTCATTGTTGCGGCCCTGGTTGTTGTTGTTGTTATACCCTTTCTTTTCATCATCCCATTTTCTTTTGTTCTGTTGGTTGTTGTTATTGTTGTTAGCATTTTGAATTGTTCCATACTCCACCACTTGAGCCATAAGTTTTTGAGTCATACGAATAGCCGTATCTAGAGTTTGTGGATTAGAGGATGTCACATTTCCTTTGATGCTTCGCGGAAGACCCTTAATAAAAGCTTCCATTTCCTTTTCGAAATCCGGAACCATACTAGGACACAAGACTTTTAGCTCTTGAAACCTTCGAATATAAGTTTCGATATCATAACCTTTCACTTTAAGATCATAAAACTCATTTTCAAGCAACCTTATTTCACTACGGGGACAGAACTTATCGATCGCCATTTTCTTGAAGTCAATCCATGTGGTTTCATAGGCTTTTTCTATCCCGATAGGCTGAGCATACGAATTCCACCATGACTTAGCATAATCTAACATAGTACCCACGGCGTACTTGACCTTGCAGTTCTCTGAGCAGTCACTGAGTATGAATGTGTCTTCAATACTTTCAAACCAGCGTGTCAATGCAACTGCCCCTTCATTTCCTTTAAATTTAGTTGGTCCACAACCCAGAAATTGTTTATAAGTGCAACCACGCACTACACCACCAACTGCAGCCCCAGCTGCTCCAGCACCGCCACCGGCAGCCCCAGCGGCTCCATTACCGCCACCTGAAGCCCCAGTGTCATTTTCCCTTGTAGCACGATCCTCGGCTATAGCCTGGGCTATACTGTCAGCGACTAGCTTTCGAATAGCTGCATCAGACATTTTCTTCGGTGGCATGATTCTATCATAACACAAGGAAATCTTGAATGAGTAATCATACATTGATATAAATATATTCATACTTGAATAAATTGAATATGAAAAATATCATAACAATATAAAGTAGAATTTGAGGAATATAACTTCATCATTCATTACAAAAGATCAATACATTGTTGGATTGTATTACAAAATTTGACGAAGTCATTACATTCGACGATACTAGTTACTAACTGATAGTAATTTACAAAGTAGAAGAACAACAACGAAATACAACAAGAGAACAACAAAGTACATAAACTACTGAGGGTCGCGGGGTGATTCATTTGGCTTGGGCGGTGGGGTCTCTCCATACACTGCTAATACATCTGTGGCCACATAAGACCTCTCCTCATCATACCCCAATCGCATTATCTCTCCCCAGCGAGCGTAAGCCCAACACCTCAACTCATAAAGATCCCTCTCAAGGCGCTCATTCTTCATACGGTCAAATGTGCGGGACAACCTAACATCTCCTAACTCATGCTTCAACTTCTTGTTTTCAGCCCTTACACCCACATCATCTAACTCTCGAACATGTTTACCCAATACATTCACCTCGCGCTTATTCTCATCTTGTTGGTGCTCTACCACACCCAAATCAAAATCTAGTAAATCCATACGCTTATGCACAAGCTTATCCCTAGATAAAGAACATTCCCCTTCCGTTTCTCTCACCATCATTTGCCTTTCTAACACCATAACCTTTCCATAAAGAGAGTCGATAATTCTCCTCATGGTCCCGGGTACTAGATCCTCAAGCTCATAAGTGATAGGAGCCGCTGAAGATGATCCACCCCTCTCATGGATACTACGAGGAAATCTACGTCCTGTAAGTGGCACCTGTGTAATAGTACCTACAGTAGCAACTTCTTCGGGTTTAGGCTCAGAATCGGAAGAAGTGTCCGGTGAAGAGGGTGGATAAGGTGAACCCGGTGCAGCATAAGGATAGATTAGTTCGGGTTCATTCATCTCTTCGTCGGAACTTACATCTTGAAGTATCACTATATCATCTTCATCATCTTCAAATGGCTCTTCTTCTTCTTCATCTTGGTTTTCTTCATCAATGTTTGGATGAATGTGATTCGGTAGTGGAGGTAGATGTTGAGCCTGTGCAAGCTCAGGTTGAGCGGGCTCGACCTCTTGGATGTCTACCTCGTGATCAGGAGGAAGTAAATGTGCCATGACAAATCTGAAAATCATATATACATATAATTAGAATAAGAATAAAAATATTATCACAAAAAAAATATTTGTGTAAGTAAGTGAACAAATAGTGATGCTTTATAAATAAGCAAAATAATCAATAAACATTACATGTGCAAATGATAACATTTGTTAGGTGCATACGTATAACAATGGTATAAACAAAGAGATGTGTATAAATTTCCGGATGGAAGTTTATAATGCTCATAAATAGCATAAAATTTAACAAGTGTATAATGTGCATATAAAAGGAGTGATATTTTGCAGATTATCGAACAAGATAGGAAATAATTATAGTGCCTATAATTATTTTTAGAATAGCATGATTACGATATATATATATATATACACGAGGGAGAAAATAGGAAGCTCGGGAGTAGGCGCGCATAGATATCGGACAAGATGATGGAAGCACATGTTTTTAAAAAAAAAATAATAAAATGTTTATGATTATAGTCTAGGTTTTTAGAACAAAAAGACCTAGTTCACTATAATTTGTGCTCTGGTACCAATCTATAACACCCCCATTTTAGGATCGCAGCGGAAAGGGACATGGGGTGCTATACATCGATCACATTGTACAAATATAGTAAACAACTTTAAAACAAAGTCGTTTTAATAAAAGTTCATACTTCACATTCGATAATATATCAGAGTTAACAAAGGTCCCAAAAGGTTTTACATAATACAAAGTTACATAAGTTTTTAAGTTTGAACATTATCGAATGAAAATATTTTTATTTAAACATGGGCCATCAAGAAGATATCCATTCTTTGCGCCGCCCATCCAAGCAGAAGTCACTTACGGACCTGAGATAAACATGCTAAAAAGTCAACATAAAGTTGAGTGAAATCATAGAGTTTAATAAGTAAGCATTTGAATACAAGCATAATTTATCGGGCGACAAGTATTGCAATTACATGTCGGTTTATTTGATTATAGTATTGAGTTCATGTAACCGAACCTTGACGATTTTTAATAATGCCCCGGAAAGGTAAATTTTGCCGTTTACCACAATTCTAACTATTATGTGTCCGTATCCCGAACAAGGCCCGCCAAGCCTAATATGCATATCCATAATACTAGCGTTTACTACTCGAGTAATTAACGGTTCATGAGGGGACTTAATTGGCAAAATGCATTCAATATCTATGATCATATGATCGGGTCTAGCATACCAAAAACTACTTGTATTCAGTTTGTAAAAATTAGCATGTATCCCCCTCGCGAGGTTTATAAAACATTTAAGTAAGTAAAGGCGAGGCTATGAACTCACCTTAAAGCAAGGAAAATAGCAATGAACAAGCGAACGAAGGAATAGCCACAAAAGCTCTACGATGAACCTAATTAATATACGTTGTCTTAGTTTATGAAAATAGATATCGATGTACTTTTGATTATACAAATTATGATCTTGCTTAAGCTTGGTACAATACTCCTAGATACATAAAAAGGTTTTAGTTACTTACTTACAATTTATCCAAAAGTATGACTTGTAAGTTATATAAGTATGAAACTTATATTTACCCTAGGTTCAATTATGATGTAAAGGTTCAAATTAACTCTAAGGTTCAAATTAGTCCATGGGTCAAATTTTTGGTCAAAAAGGTCACATTAGACCTAAGGGTTCAAAATATACTAGGTGGTTCAAAATTGTTTTAAAAGGTCCAATCCTTAAAGTGTATAACACTTTTATACTTTTTATAACTAGTGCTGATGGAATTTTTATAACTTGTCTAGGTTTAGAAAAATCGCCATTTGCAAACCGTAAGTCCTCAAGTCTCGTTCTTTATATCCCCGGAAAGGTCTATTTCTGTACTAACGAGATTTATTGGTCCCACTTAGCTAAAAATTACATAACCTTAGTAAAACAGTCCATTTACCCAAACTATCAATCCATTCAGCTTTCAAATTTTCAATGGTCTCACGAAAAGTGCGATATCTAGAGTTTTACTAACCCGATTTATTCCCCGTTTTCGGCCACGTTTAAGTTAAGATGTCCTCTACAACTTTTATTCTTTGAGTAACAGAGGGTTTAATACAAAAAAAATGACTTTTTCACGTTTCAAAACTGTTACTCAGATTAGTACATGTTTCACCAAAACATTTTTAATTTAATCATCGTAAGGAGTTATTCGACGAAACACCCGTCAAAATGACCACAAGACATGGGGCTACAACTACATATTTTTAGTTTATGTCCATTATCTACTGATTTGATCAGTTTAATACTTTTATACACGGATCTAAAAAAAAACAGTTTCAAGTTTAGCCTACCTATGGTTTTAAGGTTTTCTAACTTAGTACCAAGCTTAACTAAGCATTATAACTTATATAATGTTCAAATACATCAAGATAGTGAATAAATGAAAGTATAAAAATATGAAAAATATAACTTGAAGCTTACAAGTGAAATGATGAGGTTTAAGGTAACAAGGTGCCTAATACTCCCTAGTTTTTATTTCAAAACTAGCAAAAGAAGTAAACTAGGTTTTATTAGCTTGAATAAAATCTTGATCCACCTCCTTATGGTTGTTCTTGTGCCGTCCACCCCCAAGAGCAAGAAAGAAAAAGAAAAGCTAGTTGATTGGAATGAGTTAGCTACTAGTATTTGTCTATTATAATTGTTAGACAACAAGTACACTTAATTAAATGAGATAGGAAGTTTTTCAATATTGTAAGAGAATTGGAATGGGGGGGGGGGGCGTGGGTTTTAGTGTGTGTGTAAGAGTTAGTAATAGTTAGTTGACTTTAGGTAGTATTTTAGGTAGTTTAGGATAGATTTTATTAGTTTTTAGGGTATACCGGGTACCGAGTTTACTAGAAATAAAATTTAACGGTACTAAATAAAGTGTAAAACTTGTGAAAATATTAAAACTAGTTTTCATGATGAATTTTTGAAATATAGATGAGTGATGAGATTATCGGAGGATTTATTTGAGGTTAAAACGTGAAATACGAATTTTAAACCGCGCGATAAAAATAAAATGAGTAAAAATGAAAAGTGGAAGTAAAAATGAAATAAAATGGATAGTGAATTTAAAATAGGATTGAAATAAAACAATGGTGCATAGAAAATGTAGACTGAGCATAGTCTAGTCGCGATAGAATTTATTTAAACGTACGCGGATATCCTCCGACTACGTAAATAAATTAAAATATATTATTTAAATAATAAACCATTAAAATAATTGATATGAAATTTTTAGAAATGTCACAGTTTTACAAAGGTTTGTTTTGCAAGCATCACAAAAGTGTTAGACATTTTAACACTTAGGAAATTCTTAGTTAGCTCACTTGTAAGCAAGAGTTGAGTGAGACTCACTCAAGAATTTCTCGTGTTTATCTCTTGACGGTTAAAGAACCGAAACACCTTATATCTCCTACTAGTACAAATGACGAAATTCCTTGTTGCAGAGAATCTAATCTTTGTTATTACTAATAGCAGGTAAACACTTTAGAGTATTACTAATAACACATACTCCAACACATAATGCTAGTAACAAGAGACAATCAAAGTCAAGTTGAAGTAAAGCGTACCTTTTAAATTGCATAGAGATGCTATCAAGAGGATAAACACAAAGCGTAAAATCTTGGTTTGATGACACGCTTGGAAACTCAATTACTCATGTATCCAAGAAAGTTAGATAATCATATAAAAGCATAGAGCATGATAATCTTAATCCTTTCATCATGAGTTTCTATTAGAGATTGAATTATCTCTAAATTTCTCTTCTAGGTTTAACAATTTGTACTTGCTTTGTTTTACTAGTTGATGGTGCTTTTGAGTTAAATCCTAATCTGGTTTTATCTTCAAACAACCTTTGACTTCTCAACAATCTTTCAAGAGATTTTGAGCTTTCATCAAATTTAGCTAACATTTTTCCTTTCTCATTTTGCTTTTTAATGTCATATTTGTAATCTAGTCATAATTTACATTCTAGATCAATTTCAACATTACTCTCAAGTCTAGACATTTTATCTTCTAACAAGATTTCCTTTTCAAAGTTATTCACAAAAGATTTTGAAGACTTATTGTTAACGATAGTTTTTAGGTTCATGTTACCTAACAGTTTAGACTCATTTTCTAATTTAGAAAATTCTAAGATAAATGTGTCAGAGCAAAAATGTTTGGTTTCAACATGTACCTTGCTTGTTGTTTCAATAGATTGACAATCACCCACCGGATCATTGTCTTTGTCTACATCCGTTTCATTCCATGATTCGCAAGCAAGTTCATCAAGACACACGTACTCATCTTCACTTGTACCTTCATTTAAAACATTTAAACTAGTAGTACATGTATTAACTTCTACTAAGCGTCTATCTATTAGTTTTTCAAAAACTTCTAATTCATATGTAAGATCAAATTGATCATCTTTGACTTGACATATTCCTGGATGAAAGTTGATTATAATTTTCCAAATATCATTAGCCGTTTGACAAAAATATATTCTTTCATATTTGGTACTTGATAAAGCTTTATAAATTATTATCTTAGCTTTAGTATTTTTATCAAGTTTAGGATAGTTATCTTGGTTTTCAAAACTTGTTTTCTTTGGTTTGAAATCACCAAAAGAAATAATATGCCAAAGATCTTGATCAATTGATTTCACATAGTTTTCAAAATTACTTTTCCATTCAAGGAAGTTTTCTTTTTCAAATAGCGGTGAGTTTTGAATAGGTTGCCCTTCTTTGAGATTTTCAAAATTCATGGATCGATCAAGTTTTAAAATACACTATATTTTAAAGATCTTGAGTAACGTAGCTCCTGATGCCAATTGTGGAAAACTAGAAGGGGGTTGAATAGTTTACCGCTTTTTAACTTGATTATCTTTTTAAAACTTTAAGTTTGTTCAAAGATGCAAGTACAACTTTGCATGTTTAATTCTTGAAAAGCTTTACATGTGAATAACAATTGTAACTTTACTTGTTTCATTTTTTGAAAATCTTTACGTGTGATTAACAATCCTAATTTTGCTTGTTTAGTTCTTTGAAAAGCTTTACGTTTGTTTAAAGATATAAACACAACTTTACTTGTTTACTTCGAAAAGCTTTATGTGTGATTAGCAATTCTAACTAAAGACAATATGTAATAAGCAAAGGTAAAGAAAGAAACGATCAAACCACAACACGATTGTTTATCGTGGTTCGGCTAAAAGGACTCTTTTTTCCTTGCCCTACATCCACGCCCCGAGTTTCCAACTCGAGACTTATAAACACTAATCAACAAGCTCCTTTCCCAGTGGAGAAACCTTTACAACGTCGCTTACACTTTTACCGACACTAAGCTAGATGTCGAGTTCTTTTACATGGGTACAACCACTCCCATCGTCGCTTACACTTTTACCGACACTAGGCTAGATGTCGAGTTCTTTACCAAGGGTACAACCACTCCCGTTAGTTCTTTTACAATGGTACAACAACTCCCGACACACTATGTATTTTGAGGCCTAAAATACTAACCGATCACTTCTATATAAGATACACATGAAGTATAAACTACCAAAGTCTATACATAACAAAGCTAACAAGTCTTGCAACTTAGAGTTGAAACTTGTAACTTCTTAGATGAATATATGAACTCCTTTGCTACATAAGAGAATCACACAAGTTAGTAGCTACTGAGTATAATGAGAGAATATGTGTAAAATATGACTCTAAGTGATGAGGGATTTCTTGCAAGTGCTTTGGTATTTATACCAAAGGAAGTCAGCAGTCTTGCGGACATGGCGGCACCCTCAGAAGGGTTCCGCCCGTGTTCCTCCAGGGTTCCGCCAGAACTGTTCAACATAACTTACAATAAATCACTCTAAAACAAACAATGTCACATCTACTAAATACTAGTCAACATGCATTGCACCAAACATGGAATACTTTCAAAGTGTGTAAGACCTTCATGGATAGTCAAACACATAAACTTACCATAAATGCACGTTGATGAGATGTGACACTTTCTTATTAAAGAAATACTTTCTTATTAAAGAAATAAAAACAATGTTAAGTTTAAAAATAAATGTAAAGACTAGTTATACAAGACTTAAAACTAAAGTGATGTTTTACTACAATCTAAAGTTTGTACTTTGTCATTAACAAAACTTAGCAAAAATCGTTAAAATATAAATAACATTTTTAGGCGATATTTGTATTAACAATAAGCATAAGAATCACTAGTTTGACATACCCAAACCAGATAAAAAAAAAAAAAAAAAAAAAAAGTGACCATCCAATATCTGACAAAACAACAAAGTCTGATGCTACTATTCTCTGATAACATTCCACACAGAGCATTTAACCTCTGTTGTGCAGACCAAACGTTATCTGAAATCACCTTTTATTGGTATCATACCATCAAACTACATTTCCATATCATCCTCCCACGAAAGTCATTCAACCAGCACCCACAATAGCAGAGGTAGGGAAGACGTATGGCTCCGTTAGAAACCCAACCATTCTAGTCAAGGGCTCTTCTAGGACCTCTACTACACATTTCCCTATTTTCAAAAGGCTTCAAGGTCCTAGAAACACTCACATTGAGGGAGAATCTACATGCCCCCTTGATGGTATACTGAAAGGACCAAGTAGGGTCATCTTGCATCCTTCACTATTCCAATCATCCTATGTAGCATGCTACAAGTTCATTCTACCCTTCACACTAAGGAAACCCACTTTATGGACCATTTTAGTACTAAGAATTACTTGAAACATACTAATCTGAAATTACCTCCTCCAAGGCCTAAAACAGATTAGCGTGATCTTATAAAACCAAGCATTCAGTGGTCCAAGGTACAAGGCCATCTTATGTGATGAACTTAGCAATACAGAGTTTCAAAAGCTTATGAGAAGCTCTGTTAGGTAATAAAACCAATACTGCAACATACACTTGAAAATCAACTACTATCCCAAACACCCCTTAATAATACATCCAATTACTTCCTGAGTAATTGATATCTTCATATCCAAACACCCTTTTAATGACCAAGGACAGTTTTTGTAGAAACATCAGTGTGCAATACTTGTCTACCCATCGGTGCAACCTTTGAGACAATGTTCAGCTTGATATTCCATCTTGACTGAGTAACATAGATAGCCCTTGAAGGCTTTGTTTTCAGGCTTAATAACCTGAGTCTAATGATTCCTTCAAAGACTTTGTAAAGTTCTTCCACACCTCTATTTTCATCTTTAAACATCCTAAAGTTTCTTTCTTGCCATATCAAGTATACACTAGTAGCCAATCCAAGTCTGTAAACAATATTGTCAATATTTTTATCATGGGATTGATTGGCAAACCAGATCACAATCTCATTCCAGTTGCCAGCATCACATTTCATTTCCAACTTACCCAAAACTCTGTCCCAAAAAAACTTAGCATATTCACATTTGAAAAATAGATGTGTATAGGAGTCTAAATCATTGTGGCATAGTAAACATACCATCATATCATATGAATCCCACTTCTTTAGTCTATCCTGAGTCATAAGTCGTTTTTCCAGTTCAGAATACTTACATCTTGGGTAGTCGGCTTGATAGTTCTGAAACAAATATACAATTCTTCATTAACAAGAGCCATATCGGCATCAATCAACAAGTTGGTGGCATAGTAAGGTGCCAGAATTTGAGTGTCTCGAGTGGACTAGAAACAGGGAAAACTAGCTTTACCCATGTACCTACTTTTAGAATGGGTTGACTAGAAATAATATATGGCCAAAAAAATGTGTTCTTTTTGTAATAGTTAGCATGTAAAACGTGATAATAACAATGACTCAAATTCGAATAGTCATCTAAATCTTTTGACGGAAGCTTTAGGAGTATGTAGGTATTAAAAGTTACAATTGAGGTGATGTGTTAACCTAAAACATTTTATTTATAAGTAAATGGGTCAAAATGGTCACTTCTAACTATATGGAAATCTTATGGACCAGATGATGTTGCCTCTGAAACTTCGCTCATCATCTGCATGGTGAAGTCGAATTCTGTTGTTTACGTGCATGTATGCAACATGTTAACAGTAAATATATTTAGACTAGAGAGATGATTAATCAACGTCTAGCTAATAGATGTCAAACTTTGAGATTTAAATGCTTGGTTATTAGAGTTTTCCTTGTAGTTGGAAGTAAGGTAATGGAATTTCGGTGTGATAATGGATACACGGATTCAGTTATTTGATTTGTTAATTCAAGTAGTAATTTCTGTAAGAAATTTTGATAGTTAGGTTCTTGGTTAGGACTTTAGGTTCCAACAAAAAATTCGCATTTTGTATTTTTGTATTTGAGTAATACATGGGCACACCAATTAGTTTTGTGTGTTAACTTTTGATCGAGGGAAATATATATTCCATTATTTTCTTTTCTACTTATATGTTGGCCTTTTATTAGGTAGGGAACTATCATGAGGATCAAATGAAAAGTAGGTTCTTCCTTTGTAAAAGGTCACCTGATCATGACGCATGTCTTTTTTTTTTATTGGGTTCGACAAATCATTGAAGAACATCCCAGGAGGATGTTGTTGAACCATTCTTTGATGACTATGATTGATGTATCTTTATGAACATTTAGAGCCTATTGATAAACTTTTATTGATGAACATTGCAATCATGATTTCTATTGCATTAAAACCATGATTGATGATCATCAAGACAATGTTTGTCGATTGATGAACATTCAAAGCAAAAGCATGATTAATGAACCATGTTTGATGAACATTTAGTATTTGATGATCATTTTTTATTGACGGACTTCTAGTGGTGAACATATTATTTTGATGAGCCTAGATTGATAAACATAACAAACATTTGCTTGTCAAAAAGTTCTCATTCATCAACTTTCTTTGATGAACAACTTTCTTGCTGAATATTACTTGATGAAAATTTACATGATAAATAATTTTGTTTTTTCAATATTATTTGATAAACAATTTCCTTCTAAATTTTTTAGAAGAACACTTACTTCAACGATAAACAAAAACACATACTTTCATCACCCATTTTAAGAACAAGTTGTATAAACCGGAGAATCGATCAAAAAACACGATGACCAGCGAAGAGTTTGTACCAGCAGACCAAATAAATCCAAAATCATTAGATGCCTAGCTCAAACGCTACCTGAATAGAGTATGGACCATGGAAAAAATAAGAAACAAAACCACTGGAAAATAATCAAGATTCCTGTCAAACACGTCAAGAACAGGGGATTGGTCCTTCTAAACTTTTTATCAAAACTGTACTTGCTCGTGGTACTTATGGTAGTGTCCATTGTGGTGTCTATGTCGACGTTTACGTTGTTGGTTAGGCAACGGTTCATTTATCTATGTCCATCTATATAACTAAAACTAAAATTATAGGGACAATGAAGTTGATTTTGTAAGATTTGGGGAGAAGAATGAATTAATAAATGAAGAAAAATATGGGAAAAATATTAGAAAATGAAAAAGAAAGACTGGAAGAAGATGTGTGATTTATTTATTCGTTTAACTTGATTTATTCGTTAATTAATGTTGTATTCGACAACCTACAACCTGATTACTAGAGCGGAATGACAACGATCTTGAAGACAATATATATCGACATAAAAGTAGAAAAGCTTGCACAAGTAAGTATCCCTAATCGACTTTGATTAGTATTGAAAGAATGCGTACATAACTCGTCCCCCCCTCACCTCCTTTTAAAGAGATGAGGGGGAGGTAAAACCGACTCTACAAGAGTCCAATGTCGGCTGTGATAACAAGAAACGGGTTGGGCTGGAACACAAGCCAATCAACCGACTCTACTTAACTAAGATAAGTTTAAGCTTAACACTTTAATCCCTAGACTTATTTATAAGCTAATAAGAAGACTAAAAACATAACAATTTCCACCTTAGGCTTCATATTAGCCTATACCGACCTTCAACAACTCCAAGCAGTGTTGTAACTTCCATCCAGGTACCACCTTCGTCAAGGCATCCGCAGCATTGTGTTCAGTACCCACCTTCAGAACTTCAACCGTCTTTGCTTCTAAGACCTCTCTGATAAAGTGGTAACGCACATTGATGTGCTTAGTCCTTTCATGAAAAACATGATTCCGCGATAAGTGAATCGCGCCCTGATTATCACAATTAACTGCCACGGTGTTAAGCTCCACGCCCAACTCTTCCAAGAGTCCCCTTAGCCAAATAGCTTCCTTCACAGCCTCCGTAAGGGCCATATACTCCGCCTCTGTAGTTGAAAGAGCCACCACGTGTTGTAGCGTTGCCTTCCAGCTAACAACACATCCCTGTACTAAAAACACGTAACCTGTGATCGACCTACCTTTATCCGGATCCTTTGCATAGTCTGAATCAACAAAACCTGTTACGTCCACATGGTTGCTACAATCTGTCCCATACACCAAACCCACGTTTGCAATACCCCGCAAATATTTCAAAATCCACTTCACTGCTTCCCAATGCTTTTTACCTGGATTCGCCAAATATCTGCTAACTACACTTACCGCATACGCTATGTCTGGCCTTGTGCATACCATCAAGTACATTAAGCTCCCAACCGCATTTGCATATGGCACCCTACTCATCCTTTCAACATCACAATCCCTAACCGGACAATCCTTCAACGACAGCTTGAAGTGCCCACCCAATGGCATCTTAACCGATTTCTCATTGTCTATTCTATAATTATTTAAAATCTTAGAAACGTACCCGGATTGTGACACCCTCAGAATCTTGCGACTCCGATCCCTGATGATCTCCATACCAAGAATCTTCTTTGCTTCCCCGAGCTCTTTCATGTTAAACTCCTTTTTAAGCAAAGACTTGATAGACCCAATCTCAGCATTACTTTTACAAGCAATCAGCATATCGTCTACATATAATAGTAGATAGATATACTCACCTGGTGCATAACTCCTGTAATATACGCAGCTGTCGTAACTGCTACGCTTGAACCCGTTGCTCAGCATGTACTCATCAAACCTCTTATACCATTGCCTAGGTGACTGCTTCAAACCATAAAGGGATTTCTTTAACAAACATACCTTGTTACCTTGTTCATAACCCGGTGGCTGCCTCATGTAGATCACTTCTTCAAGATTCCCATGTAAAAATGCCGTCTTTACATCAAGCTGCTCTAGCTCATAATCTCTACACGCAGTCAATGCAAGTATAACCCGAATAGGTGTGTGTTGAACTACCGGCGAAAATACTTCATTATAGTCAATACCTGCCCTTTGAGTGAATCCACGAGCCACCAACCTCGCCTTGTGCCTAGGCTTTTGAACACCTTCAATCCCTTCCTTTATTTTGAACAGCTATTTGCAGCTCACCAGCTTTTGCCCAGCTGGATGATCCACTAACTCATAGGTCTCATTCTTCTCCAGAGAATCCACCTCTTCATCCATAGCAGCTTTCCACTTAGATCTATCTTTACAAGTAACTGCCTCCTGGTATGTCAATGGTTCATGAGTATCTTCTTCCTCTGCTACAACAAACGCGTAAGCAGCCATATTACTCTCATCCCAAAACCTCAAAGGTTTCGTTCTTGTCCTTGGCTCTCTATCCCGAACCAACTGATAATCTGTGAGATCTGGTGTTTGATCATGATCCTGATCCCCTGCATCTTCATCATCGCCATCTTCCTGACCATCAATCAGATCTTCCTCAAGCGAATGATTATTTAACCTCTGCAGTTCCACCTCAACCTGTAATTCCTCAACAGACTTATCAGTACCTGCACCAGAATCCTTCAACGTGTCTTTATACATGACACTTTCATTGAAGACCACGTTCCTGCTAGTGACTATTTTAGGTGATTCATTATCAAGCCTATATAGCCTATACCCCTTCACACCTTCAGGATACCCCAAAAGAACGCATTTTACCGCTCTCGGCTCGAGCTTACCTTGTTTAACGTGTGAATATGCGACACAGCCGAAAATCCTCAACATCCCATAATCACTTGGATGTCCCGACCACATCTCCATAGGTGTCTTTTTCTCAATCGCTGTCGATGGTGACCTATTTATAAGATATGCGGCCGTACATGTCGCTTCCGCCTAGAAGGTCTTGGGCAATCCAGACTGAATTAATAAACAGCGTACCTTATCCATGAGAGTTCTATTCATTCGTTCTGCTAATCCATTCTGCTGCGGTGTCCCGGCAACTGTCAAATGTCTAGCAATCCCACTCTCAGTACATAGATGCTCAAACTCCCGGTTACAAAACTCAAGACCATTATATGTCCTTAGCTTCTTAACCGTCCTCCCAGTCTGATTCTCTACTAATTGCTTCCACTCTTTGAACTTTCCAAATGCTTCGTGTTTGAACCTGAGAATATAAACCCATACCCTCCTGGAATAATCATCGACAATAGATAAGAAATACCTCTTACCTCCCAATGATTCCACCTGAGACGGACCCCATAAGTCTGAATGAACATAGTCTATCACTCCCTGAGTAGTGTGCCTTCCTACACCGAAACTGACTCGATGTGACTTTCCCAGAACACAATTCTCACAAAAATCAAGCTTACCTAGACTCTTCTTGCCAAACAGCTCCTGCTTTTCTAGCACCTGAAGTCCCGCCTCACTGATATGTCCCAGTCTTTTGTGCCAAACCTGCGCAAGACTGTCTTTTTCTTCAACACTAGCATTAAGCTCACCTGCCACTGCATGGCCATCCAAAGAGTATACGCAATTATCCCTTCGTGTTCCAGATAAGATAACCCTGGAACCATTAATCACCTTGATTTTGCCCGACTGCATTTTTACGGTATATCCCTCTTTTTCAAGAGTTCCCAGCGATATCAAGTTTCTTTTCAATTCAGGAATATACCTGACATTGTTTAATACAAAACTTGACCCATCTTTCAGTTGTAGCCTGACCTTGCCAATACCTCTGATCTTGCACTCCCTGTTGTCACCCAACAGTACCCTGCCCCCATCGCATTCCAGAAAATCAAAAAATATATCTGACCTGGGTGTCATGTGGTATGAACCTCCTGAATCCATAATCCAATCCAACAAGGCTTCTGCACTCATAACCATCATTACCTCAGAACCGTCATAAATCGAACCACTGGAGCTTGGCTGATCATCTTTCTTGACGAATCCATTTGACTTCTTGCGATTATTCTTCGGACAGTTTCTCTTCAAGTGCTCCTCAGACTGGCAAATATAGCACTTGAGTCTTCCACCTCGAGACTTCGATCTTGACTTTCCCCTAGACTGATGCGAATTCCTGCGATCAGTTCTTCCCCTCACATATAACCCTTCACCATCATCCCCCTTCGCCTTAGATCTTTCTTTGATTTCCTTTGAATTCAGTGTGGACATCACATCCTCCAAAGTCAAAGCTTCCCGTCCATAAAGCAAGGTATCCACAAAGTGTTCGTATGATGCTGGTAAAGAAGTGAGTAATAATAAAGCAAGATCTTCATCCTTGAATTTTACCTCAATATTTGCTAAATCAAGAACAATTTTGTTGAATTCATCTATATGCTCGGAAATCGTACGTCCAGCCGGCATGTAGAATGTATACAACTTCTTCTTCAGGTACAACTTATTGGCCAAGGACTTTGTCATGTACAAAGTCTCAAGCTTGGTCCAAACCCCCGCTGCAGTCGTCTCCCCGGTAACCTCTCTCAGAACCTTGTTACCTAAACACAAAATCATGGCACTGTGAGCTTTCTTGTTTAGCTCAGCTTTCGCTGTAGCATCCATATTCTCGGGTAAAACCTCCAGAGCTGCTTCACATCCATGTTGGATTAATAAAGCACGCATCTTGACTCTCCATAACCCGAAATCACCAGTTCCATCGAATTTTTTGATCTCAAATTTGGCTCCCGTCATTCTTTAATCCCTTTATTAATTTGCTAAACCTTGTGAAAAACCCCACAATCACAAATTAACAAAGTTCCCTTGTGCAATACCCTTCAAATTATTTAATCCCTTATTGAATAAAATAATACTAACTTTATTATTATTATTATTATTCAATAATAATGTACACTAAAAAAAAAATCTTTAAATACGGAGTACTTGTTAAATACTTGAAGTAAGATTGTTGACTTTTAAACAAAAAAACAACAACCAGATCTACTATTCACCTTCTTCTTCTGTTTATCACATCAAAGAAAAACAACCACCACCTGCTCCATTGATTTTTTTTTTTTTTTTTTTTTTACTGTCGATAATACCCTTGCTGCTCCTTGACGTCCACGAATCCGAACACCAAGAACCCTTGCTGTTGAATAACGAACAACAAGTAAACCCTTCTTGATCGATCCTAATAACCAGCGACACCCGCGAACCTGGGCTCTTGATACCACTTGTAGTATTCGACAACCTACAACCTGATTACTAGAGCGGAATGACAACGATCTTGAAGACAATATATATCGACAGAAAAGTAGAAAAGCTTGCACAAGTAAGTATCCCTAATCGACTTTGATTAGTATTGAAAGAATGCGTACATAACTCGTCCCCCCCCCCCCCCCCCCTCACCTCCTTTTATAGAGATGAGGGGGAGGTAAAACCGACTCTACAAGAGTCCAATGTCGGCTGTGATAACAAGAAACGGGTTGGGCTGGAACACAAGCCAATCAACCGACTCTACTTAACTAAGATAAGTTTAAGCTTAACACTTTAATCCCTAGACTTATTTATAAGCTAATAAGAAGACTAAAAACATAACAATTAAAGTAGTAATTTCTATAATTATGTTGCGGTGTAATGATAGTTAGGTGCTTGGTTAGGATTTGAGTAATAACTAGACTATCGGAGACATCGATTAGTTTTGTTTGGTTAACTTGTTGATTGAGGGTATTTACTTCATTTTTTGTAGTTATGTGTTCCGATTCTGATAGCTCTAGGCTCTAGCTGATCACTACATGTAGTGCCCCCCCCCCCCCCCCCCCCCAAAAAAAAATGATTAGGTATTAAGAGTAACTATTAGGTTCCTTTGATTAATCATATATTGCGATAATACTTTGTCTCACTTGTTTAATAGTTTCCGTTAGTTGAAACATTAGTTTGAGTGAACTTTGTATCTCTTGCACCGGAATGAGTAGCGGTTGAGAGTAAAAAACCCCATGGATAAATAAGCTTGGTGATATTGTTTATAGAAGTAGGTTAGTTCGTACTTCATTGACTGACCGGATTGAAACCTCATGATTGTAATAGTTCTTTGTAACTTTGTCTCTTGATTTTTATTTTTCTTGTTAGGGGCCTTAAACAAAAGTCGATGTTATAAAAATTGAGAGTAATTAGTAATTATGTATCTTCCGTGAACTTAGTTTCGTGATGAGAATCCTTTGTTTAACTCATATTTGTTGGTGCTTACCTGGTGACACAATGGATAGTCCCACGTAGTTAGAGTTTCATCTATCCCTTTTCTTCTAAGTTGATTGGGCTTTTAGATGTATATCATGTTAGAACTTCTGAAATCAGGATCAACGTTAATCATACCTGAACGACATCTGTTTGAATTAAATCTGGACTCTCAAAATAGTTTAATGTTAACATGATTTTTTAGATTTTGATGTAAGATAGTAAGATACAATCCATTCACTTGAGTTGGGTTGTTGGTCAAGTTAGCTGAAAATTGCATAAATATCTAGAATGGGCCTTCTAGTTTGTTTGTTTGTTTGTTTTTTTTTTTTTTTTTTTTTCATTGAGATTAAGTTGAGTTGTCTAGATTCTCTAATTATGTATTATATATAGTCCATTTTTCTTAACATACTTGCAACAATATTTAGACGTTTTTTTTTTTTTTTTTCTTTTTTTTTTGAACGGTTATTTATTTATAACACTCTAGCAATATGCTAGAGGAGAAACGAGATTACATAATGTTTTTACAAGCAATTTTGGGATCATTGATCCATTAAATCCAACTGGATTTAAAAGTGGTTGTTTATGTATCTTTCCTCATCAGCGAGACTCAGCCCTGGCCATCGCCAAAGCAGGTAACAACATGGCATTAAACAAATGGATGGTTATACACATCTCCTTAAGTTGATATGCAGGTTTTATTTAGAGGCTCAACACGTAAAAGATAGTCTGTTATTTATTTACAAAATTTCGTAATGACATTTTTTGTTTGTCTCTCTAAAAACATCAAAAAAACATGTTCAACGCTCTCATTAAGTTACATCCTTCCTTAATTAAGCAATGGGTTTATGTGGAAAAAACAAGCCATAAATTAATCACTTGATTTGTGAATGCATGAATTAGAATGGTATTTTTTTCATAATATAAAGCATATGAATTGAGAAGTCTGAGAGGATTCAAGAAGGGAGAATAAACGAGTTTAGCGTTGGTTGTGCGGTCCTGCGATGTTAGTCCTTTCGGCTTTCACCCACTATCACTGCATGACATATCTCTTCATCTTTTTTCTTTCTTTTTTACTCAAGCCCACTACTTTAGTAGCTTCTTTTTCCACCAAACTACTCAACTTTATAATAATTTAAAAGGTGAAAGATGATTAGCAAACTCTATAATTTAACGTAATGATATGAACACGCAACAAAATAAAAAAGTTATAAAAAAACATGTGAAATTACAAAAAATGATACACGTCAGCAAAGTTGTATATATCATTACACTAAAGAAAACAGATGGTTCATATTAAGAAAGTATGTTATTTAGAACGATTTTTTTTAATAATGTGTTGTCAATATTTTGTTTTCTTTATTTGTTGGGCCTCGTACTCGGAGCCTTTGTTTTTTAAATATATCTTAGCCTTTAAAATAATAATAATAATAATAATAATAATAATAATAATAATGTGTTGTCAATCTTTAATTCAAATAAAATACTCACTTGCATAAGACAAAATAATAATAATAATAATAATAATAATAATAATAATAATAATAAAGGTGATGTCATATGTTACACCCTCTCAACTCTCAAGTTGTTTATGCGGGTTGGTGAAAGGGTGGAGTGGTGTTCTAGCACTTCACCAAATATCACCGCAAGCAACACCGCACCTCGAGTGTAAAGTATCCTCAGGGGGTGCGGGTGGCCGGCATAGGAAGGCGTCATCTGCAGATGGCATGAGAAAGCGTTACCTGGTTCCAACACAGCGCGAGGGTCGGTGTGGGCAGGGATGAGAGGACCACTACATGCATGGTGCGTACATTTTTTTGTAGTTATGTTTCTACGCACTTATAAGGGTATTAATGTATAGAAGTATAACTGTAAACAAATGGATCAAGACATTTTTGAACTGCCTAAAAATAACGTGTACCAAAGAGACATCGTTGTTCTACTGGGCTCGACGTACTTAATTACCCCATGCCTTTATCATTTCTTTTCTTCTTTCTTTTTCTCTTGCAATGATTTGATATAAAATTGGTACATACGGTAATTAATACGAAACAATAGTTCTATTTTCAGTAACTACTGTTAACAGTAATGTGAATATCAAGTAAAATTTTATTTGATTTCCAAAAACGTGAAAAACAATTTACACAAACAAGCTAATGTATGTTCTTGTCTGCCTATTGTCAAACCTTTCCCTTTCAATTAGTTAAACATTTATTGATCCCAGTATGCAAGTGTGGTTCCTATTGTTGTTTCCTTTGTTTCTAGAAAGTCTTTACACGTGTTCCTGGGTTTAAATAATCCAACATAGTACAACTTAGACTCGTGTATTAATCATGACGGATGTACAGGTCATAATCGTGTGACATCTCGAATTTAAAGTTGCAACCATTATCAACTAGGGGCCGTTTGGTTGGTAAAAGGATTTGGAATCAGATTTAAATTCAGATTTGAATTCAGTTTAGAATAAAAAAAAATAAAGTAAGAGAAGAAATTAATATTTTATTAAAAAATTTATTTTAATAATTGATAAATAATTTTTTAAAGAGAAAGTGAGGTACTTTTATTTTTTAATAATTAATTTATTTATATGTTTTGAGTAGGGGTGAGCAAACAAAACCAAAAAACCGAAACCGAACAAAAAAACCGACCGAAACTAAAAACCGATGGTTCAGTTTTTAAATTTTCAAAAACCGAAAAGTGCGGTTCGGTTTCGGTTTTCGTCCAAAAACCGAACCGTAAAAACCGAACCGAACCGATTTTATTATATAATAATATATAATTAATATTATAAAAATAAATAACTGACTAAATCAAAATTATAAATTCATATTCATTTTTTGGATAGATTTATAATATATTTATCTTAATGTTTATGTTTATATGCGTGTTTGTCGTGTCGTGTGTTTACTTGAGAATATATCAATAAATATATGACGATGATTATACTATGTGTATGTTTATTTGCATGTGTGTGTCTCATCTATATGTGTGTAATTATAAAATTATATAATAAACATTATTATGCTTGGATTGACAAAAAAAGAAGTAAATAAGAATAACAACTTTTCTATGTAATACAAGTTTGTTGGTATAAATTTGCCATGCCCAAATATAAACGGTTGGGAACAAAAAGACCGAAAAACCGAACCGAAACCGATAATAAACCGAACCGCCAAAAATCGAACGGTTTCGGTTTTGGGTTCTATAAAAACCGAACATTTCGGTTGGGTTTCGGTTTTAGCCAAAAACCGACCCAAACCGAACCGTGCACACCCCTAGTTTTGAGTGAAGATATAAATGTGAGACTCATTATATGTTTTTATTCACAAAAGATACCATATATGCTAGGTATCAATCTATTATTCTTGGGCCCACATTGATTCTCAAAAGCTTGAATCAAACACTTCAATCTTGGAATGAAACAATTCCCCGAATCTAAAAGGTATAAACCAAACGTGCCCTTAAATTACATTTTCTTTGCTACTTTGTTAGAAAAAGTTTGTCTACAATCGATTTTAAAACACGCCTTCAAACATCTAAAACAAACTAAAGAATCTAGCTATCTGAGTGTAACATATATATACACCGAGTATGTTTAACTATTTCATGTCTATTACTACTATGTAGTACTAGTATTTCTTAACTGCATGCTAGAGAAAATTTAAAACAAATCAGGTTAATGGATCAATTAATTTGAACCCCAACTGCCAACTAATATCTAATACTAGTAATATTTTGTCCCCCCTCTTTAATTCGTTCATACACAAATTTACATGTAAAAACATCCTATATATATTGCAATACTGGAAACATTTTCTTGCACCAACAACTTAGAATCATATAAAGGTTTTTGTTTTTCTAGTGATCATATACTCATATAACTTAAAAATGGCAAGGATTGCAATGATTGTTTCATGTGTAGTTATGGTTTGCATGTTAGTGGCAGCACCCTATGCCGAGGCTATTAGCTGTGGGCAGGTGGTTAGTAAATTGACACCATGCCTCGGCTACCTACAAAAAGGTGGTCCTGTGCCACCGGCATGTTGTAGTGGTGTAAAAGCACTCAATGACGCAGCTAAATCAACCCCTGATCGTCAAACTGCCTGCACCTGCTTGAAGAACGCTTATTCGGCCAACTCGGGCATTAGTGCCAGCAACGCCGCCGGCCTCCCTGGCAAGTGTGGTGTTAGCATCCCTTACAAGATTAGCCCCGGAACTGACTGCACCAAGTATGTTTAAGTATTTTCTTTAAATTATATTTTACGAAATTAAAATTAAATACACGTGCATCTACTTATTATTTTTTAGTAATAATGTTCTCTCTTGTATGATGACTTTTTACAGGGTGCAGTGAGGTCGTGATACTTTTGCATGAGTGCAGACGTGCAGTTTTTAGAAGCATATATAAGTAATAAATAAAATAAGCACGTTTTCTTCAGTTTAAGAAGACATATGAGTGCATATGTCTGATTTGTAATGCTTTTTGCTTATAATTAAGTGGTTGATGTATACATATGTTGTAAACTTGGTTCCAACATGCATGTCCTTCACCAATGGGCTTGTGGTCCACTGGGCATGTCTTATTCAGTTAAGCATGCTTAGTGGAGAGTAGTATCGGTTTGGGTGACCAAACCGGGAAGTCCTTACTTGTGGACCACAATGCCCTGTCGGTACGATTTCAAAGTCCTTTAATGAAGGTTTCAACTCACAAGGGTTCGAATCTGGAGAAGGCAGGGTTTACTTCAATTTAAGTGTCGTGCCTTCGGGCGGCTTAAGTTGAAGGTTTTCCCCCATCAGGTTTCGAATTGGACATGAATTTCCCTTGAAGAAAGTAACCGTTCAAAAAAAAAAAACATGCATGTCCTTTACATATTTTCTCTATCTCACTATTAACTTGGTTACAACAAAGTATCCAGAAATCCAAACTCATTAATCAATTAACTATCCAACATGGTCGAACTTATAGCTTTTTATGTTTTAACAAGGTCATCTTTAATTAGGCCCGAGAATATATCATGTTTCCGGATGGCCAACAGTATAGTAAAATCAATGAATGATTGCACAACAGTCAACCACATACGCTTTAGTTTAGAGTATTATAGTACTAGATTGAAGTCTCGGGTAACATCTTCTTGTTTGAAAAATCTGAGTAAGACTATTATTAATAAGTTACCACACCTATGTATTAATCATTTGTTTTTTATGACGTGAAACTAGTTTTTTAACCCATACATACACGCAAATTGTGAAATACAACACTTTTATCTATGTTTTAAAAAAATTGAGATGTTAGGAAAAGTGGAACCCGTTCTACTATACAATTCGGATATACCTTGTTGAATCATCCCATAGTTCCTTGTTGTAAACTTTTATAAAATTAACACTAAAGACTCACAAAGCAGATTTTGAACTCAACCAACCTCCTTTTTTATTTTTATTACTGCATATCAACCCTATTACGGTATAGTAGTTGTTTTCTCTGTTCGGAAAAAAAAATAGTAACTCTTAATACCGTCTTCAATCTACGGGTTATGGGTCCCAATACCGTCTTTCATGGTGTATGGAGAGGTTGAGACGTAGACAGCCTTACCCCACCTAAAGTAGAGAGGCTGCTTCCGGCTCTACCTAAAGTAGAAAAAGACCTCCAGCCTTGCAAGGAATGAGGATCGAACCCTTGACCTCTGTCTCCAGAATCTTTGAGTGAAAAACCCTTAGCAATATCAAAACTTCATCTATCAATAAGAATAGAATAGTAAATATCGACTAACATGGTACTCGCTTAATAAACAAGAACGATAATAAGTAGTTTTTGGCAATGTTTTTACTTTATTAGAGATTTTTAGCGCAGAGAAGGAATACACCTTGCACTTTGTTTCATTAATCTTGAGACGAAACTTGCTTGCTACAACAATGACAGTCACCATCACATAATTAATAAGACTAACAAGGCCATATTGTTGCAGCAAACGCACAATGTCATGCAACCAATATACCATATATGAATATAATAATTTTAACAATTGATTGTTGGTTAAACTAACCTTGAATTGGGATGGATAATCCAATTTTTTTGTGCCCCCAATATAAATGTCGAACAATATTTGGATCTTATTAAGATAAATTAAACTTTTAACGTCTAAGGGTAACGGGTTGAATAAATTTACCTAGGGTTTCCTGTGCATTGTTAAGACCCTAAACAACTACAGACCGAGTTATAAAAATTTTAAGCAACGGTGTCTCGGGTTCTTAAACAGTAATTAAAAAATGAACCAATAAGAGAGCTCAATATTAACACTTGGTGAAATAAGGACTCCTATTGGTTAATAAAAGTCGAAATTGAAAAAATCATGGTCAAAATAATCTCCAAAATTTGCACAATTATGTAGCAAAGTGTAAAAGTTGTTTTATTGTGTGACCCTTAATGCAACACTTTAGGGTTCAATATGTAGTCATTGCGAGCAAAAAAATCTTTGGGTTAAAAGGGAAAATGATAATAGTTTGAGGATTTATATTAGCAATTGAATTTTACTAATATATAGTATAGATCAAGGTTTACTCATTTTTTCAATGAAAAATAACTGAACTTTACTCATTTTCTTTTTATGTTTTTGAGTTTTAAGAAAAGATTGTTTTCTCTTTATAGATTAAGGTTTAAGGACGTTGAAATTGAGCATATGAGTAAAACACATTGACATCCTTTTTTAGCAATTCACACTTTACTACATAGTTATGCAGTATTAATCATCAAGTACATCTGTTTGGACGAAATTAGGCAATTTTTGAGATTATGTTGATCATGATTATTCAATTTTAACTTTTATTGAGCAAATAGTCATTTACTTTGCATGACAAAATTGAGGTCTCTTATTGGTTTATTTTTGAATTATTTTTTTTAAAGATTACATTTAGGATGAAATAATTGATACACTTGCATTAACATAAATATGCACAGCTTATTATTATATGAATAAGTTAGTGGACCAAGCCTAATTGTGGCTTACATCTATTAGGTTGACGATTGTGATTGCTTGTTTACTCAACTACATGTTTATTTAAAAAAAAAAAAAAAAAAAAAAATGTATGTAATCCTTATCATGTAATCACAAAACACAATATATAATTGAGCATCAGTTCCCTGCACAATATCCATTAAACATGTGATATATTGTTAGTTCTCTTTTTTCCTTTTTTCTTTATTTGGGGAAGTTTAATATGATTGGCTGGAGCATTTTAAAGCATATAAAAGTGGTTAGTGTTTAGCATTTTTCATAATAATCTTGCTAGCAACAGTAAAAACAAACATTAAAATTCTAACGTTGCTTTTTCAAAAGTTACTTAGACAAACTTTTAAATTCTAACACCACTTTTACTTAATTTTATACATTAAAATTCGTTTACATTTATCTTACTAAACACTTTTAAATAATAAAATTAATACTGCTTGCTGCTATTGCCTTAGTTAAATACTACTTTTTACTGCCACATAAATATAGCGAGTAATATTTTCGCCACACCTCAAGAAGTGCTATGAAACACGAGCCTAAATTCTGTAAACACCGCAATATGAATAATTCGTCTTCTTTGAATAATTTTTTCCACTTTTTATTTTCATGTAAACTTCGTAACTAAACTTTTCTAATTATTATTATTTTTTTCAATTAAATCTCTTTCTAGTAGATGCAATTGTCACTAAAGAGAAAATAATTAACACTCAATAAATTAATCAGATTGTCTAACTGCAAAACACGGTTAGGAAATTTCCCACTAAACAAAAGGTTTAATAATTAAAAACTCAAGAGTGATGAATATCAACGAAAATTCTACGTAAATCACATTATAATGTTGAACAATTCGTCTTGATTGATTGGGGAAATATAGATTCGTGGAAGACAGTTAAGTGGAGATGATAGTCAACAGAAAAGACATAAGTTTAATGAATGTGTCTCATATAAATAATACAATATGGTAATCAATCTTTGTCCAAACTTTTTGAAATATTGGACTTTGTTATCATCACGATATGATTAAGTTTGAAGTGGCCAATTCAAAATCTAGTTGCCTTGATATCTTCAATTTTCATGTATTATTGTTTATTAAACGAGTATCCATGCCTAAACGAGATTTTATAACGTCATCTACACATGGGCGGTTTTAGGCCGACGCACCATCAGCAATCGAACCGGGCCCAACCCGCTAAAGGGCACTAAATTTTTTTATATCAATTATATGTAGTAGGCCCAACTTAACCCACGGTTTACTTAAATATATTTTATTTTGTAGAAGTAATACTTTTGTTGCAAGAATGATTTTTGTTCGTATTTTTGGCTTTTTGTACTTGATTATGGTATATGGATATTATAATATAGGGGCATTTTTTTTTTGTTCCGGGCCTTTTTTTTTTTTTTTTTTTTTTTTTTTTTTGACGTTCTCAGCACCGCTCCTGCATCTACATCTATTATGGCTTTAACTTTTCCCTTATATATAGGCTAAACATGTACATTCAACTATCTCATGCAATCATATTTGGCTTCTCTTAAACTTCTTATTTATCATTCTTGTTATACTTAATTTGATGACTTCATCATCTTCTTCATACTTGTCTAGCCTACCAACATGCATATTGTGTTTGTGTGTTTTGGCTAGGATGGCATCGGGCCAACTTACGGCCAACTTTTATGCTAGCTCATGCCCTAACTTCAGCACAACCATATCAACTGCCGTGAACTCAGCTGTTTCAAATGAAGCTCGAATGGGTGCTTCTTTGCTTCGTCTTCATTTCCATGATTGCTTCGTCAATGCAAGTCTTCGATCACCCTATCTAATATTATCAGTGACTAAGATTTGTTTGTATTGGTGTATAGGTTAATCATCATCATATCATTTTGTGCAAATAGTGTACGTTAAAGTATAATCCTAGTTTACATCCTAGATTGAATCGTACATTGCTAACTTTTAATGCTTTACTAAGATAAACCTAATGATGCATATTTTATGCTTTACTAAAACTTAGGGACGACCCTTGCACCCCACATGCATGTTGGCGTTGTGAACCACTTTGCCACTAAACACACGACGCCGGTGGATCTAACTCCGTCTCAAGCGGCCCGTCTTCTCCATTTCTTATATATATATTTTTATTTATTTTCGAACCATGCTAGTCTCTTTAGCTTCCCCAAGTTTGATTTTAAAACACGTGGTTAGTATCAAAGGGCTTGTGTCCCAATAATATCTCTTATTGTGTGAGAAACTCTCTAGCAAAAATAGTTATTGGTTTAAGTTCTGTTTAAGACATGTGAGATATTTTGTGATGTGTATATTGTGAGATAGTTAGTTGTCGTTTTAAAAAAAATTAAAAAATTAGAAAATAAATAAAAAATAAAAAAACGCGGTTAGTTGTTGACTTAGATACAATAATAGCTATTGCTTTAGGTATGTCACATCTTTCATCGTCGGTTTTGTTATTTGTACACCAACATAGACATTGTCGGTAACTTAATACTAGTAATTGTTTTCCAAAACAAATTCTAGAATTAAGTATTTAAAATATTACATATGTTTTTCTAAGACTCATGCTAATCGGAGTTGCCTCCCAACCACAACCTTATAAAAGCAACATGTTGCCCCATTAGTTCACTCAAAAGCAACACGTCACCAAGCAACCATTTCAAAGTTGTGGTTGCTCAGCCGACCGAAACATTTGCAAGATTTATGTGTGTAGTTTTTTTTTTATTTGTTTTATGGAGTATGTTTTTTGTTGTAATTTTCGGGGTCGCTTTTGTGGTCACCACTAGCTAGTTATGGTTGGGGTAGAATTGTGGAGAGAGAAAGCTGAGGTGACGCTGACGTAGCAGAATTGCTTTTGTGGAAATGGTGTTACCATTAGCATTAGTCTAACACTTGTATCTATACATCTGTCAAGTTAAGGAGAACTGATAATATATTTTTATTAATTATGTTTTTAATTTTCCAAACATATGTAGGGATGTGATGCATCAGTGCTACTTGATGACACTGCAAATTTTACTGGAGAGAAAACAGCTGGACCTAATAACAATTCATTGAGAGGATTCAACGTGATCGACACCATTAAAAGTCAATTGGAGAGTTCTTGCCCTGGTGTTGTCTCTTGCGCAGATATATTAGCAACCGCTGCTCGTGATTCTGTCGTAGCTGTGAGAAACATAAACAAATTTTACTAATTTTCAGCATAATGTGAACTATTATTGATTTTAACGAATAATTTTGTGCTATTGTCAGTTGGGTGGCCCTAGTTGGAATTTGGTTTTTGGTAGGAGGGACTCGACCACGGCTAGTTTGAGTGCTGCAAATAACAACATTCCCGCACCGACATTGAACCTTAGTGGTCTCATATCCTCCTTCTCAAACCAAGGTTTTACTACTAATGAAATGGTAGCTTTATCAGGTAAATTAATCTTTCTTTTCCTATAAATCCAGCGCAAAGTATGATTAGCAACCCAAGTTAATATAGATAGGTATGCAGATTGGTTATAATGGGTCTTAATCTGCATCAAATAATACGTATTCATCATAATTGTAGTGAGCGGTTTCTTATATAGAAAGTTTAAACCATTTCTTACAAATGTGAATTTCACACTATGCCAAATACAGGATCTCACACAATTGGGCAAGCAAGATGTACTGTGTTTAGAGCTCGGATCTATAACGAAAACAACATAAATTCCTCATTTGCTACATCAGTGAGAGCGAATTGTCCATCCAGCGGTGGCGATAATAACTTATCACCATTAGATGTTGTTTCTCCTACATCATTCGACAATGCATACTTCAACAATTTGTTGAACCAAAATGGTCTATTGCATTCAGATCAAGAACTCTTTAACGGTGGTTCAACTGATGCCCAGGTGAGGACCTACAGTTCAAACTCGGCAACCTTTTCAACAGACTTTGCAAATGCAATGGTCAAGATGAGTAACCTTAACCCGTTGACTGGATCAAGCGGCGAGGTTAGGACCAATTGTAGAAGTACTAATTGATACATAATTTTCAATCTTTAGAGGATTGGAATGTATTTGGTCCAAAGGAGTAAACATAAGCAAAGAAGTGTGTTATATATATACATGTTGATGATCGAGTTCCTTTTGTGTTCTATTTTGTGCATCCATGTAATTTTGGGACTTATTTTTCAAGGCTCAATAGGCTATTTATAAGTACTACTATTTACTGAAATGAAATTATCATGTGTTTTAGTTCTTTCAACTCCATTATAAGATACAAAATCAAACATAAACATATCATAAAAGCATTAGAAACAATATTTCATAATCTCATATATCTATTGATTCATCTTTAATTTAACAATTTCATTCCATAAAACACCTTAATTACATTAACACTAAAATAATAAACTCGTTCATTCGACATTTCATCGGACACCTTAAACCGCAACCCTTAACTCCCCCACCTTCCTCAACCTCTTCCTGCCCTTCAAACCACTCTTCCCCGTCTCCGTAATCGCCACTTCGCGCCCTCGTGTCCTCGTCGCAACTCCCTCCCCCTCGATGTCCCCATTTTTCGTCGCAACTCGATCAAACTCATCCGAAAGCTTCCTCACAAGCCACTTCTTCCCACCACCTGACACGTCATCATCCACATCATCATCATCCTCATCAACCAACCCCACAAACCGCCTCTTTCGCTTATTCGCTATCGGCGCAGGGGGAGGACTACTTGGACTTTTTCCCGCCTTTTTCAAACCCGGTTTTTTGAATTTTTTAAACTCAGGGCTTAAGGGTTCTTGTCTTTTTTCAATACTTGTTTCGATGTGGTTTCGAATCTTTTCGATATCGCCTTCGATACGGCCTTGCAACCTGTGGCGAGTAAAACTTGACCCACCCATTGACCAATGAGCTTCTTCAGCCCATGACATAAACGGGTCGAGTACTGAAACGGGTGGGTCGACCAGGTCTGTGTTGTATTTGATATCGGTGTAGATTCGGGGTCGGGGGAGACTGCTGCCGTAGATTTTACCCGGGCCTAGTGCTGTCGCCATTATTGGTTTCTTTTTGTGCGTGTGCGTGTGTGTGTGTGTGAAAAGGTGTAACTGTGTGTGTGTTTTTATAGATGGTGGATTTGGGGGAGTTTGTGGCGGGAAGGATATGGCGCCAATTAAGAACTGCCCGGGATAATTTAACATTTTTGGGTTGTGGAATGTGGAGTCGTGTAAGGGATTAGTAGTAAAATACACCGTTCGTCCCTAAGTTTGTATCAAATTGGCATGGTTAGTCCCAATTTCAAAATAAATGCATCTGACATCTCCAACCTTTCCATTTTGCTTCTCCGTTTGTCCCTTTGACTAACGTCTGCTAGTCAATGCCTGTTACACCCCTTAGCTTTTCACGTGAGGGCAAATTAGTCTTTTATTTTAATTTCTTTTCATTTTTGTTTTTCTTAAAACAATAATTTTAAATTTTCATTAATAATTAAAAGAGTAAACTGCAAAAATGGTCCCTGTGGGTTCCTGAGATAGCAAAAATAGTCACTGTGTTTGGCTAATTGCAAAAATAGTCACTGTGGAGCAAAAGTTTTCATCATTTTGGTCCCTGGTTTTAGCTGGTGTTAAATGATTCCGTTAGAAGTTACACATTTAGCCCCTGTGGCCCATGATCATTGCAGCGTCCATCCTTCTTTCGTCCCTTTTACGTTTTCATCCATTTTTACGCGTTTTCGTCTGTTTTCACGTGTTTTCGTCTGTTTTTTATGGTTTACTCTGTTTTTATTTTTTTTTATTTTATTATTATTATTATTATTATTTACTTTTTCGTCTGTTTATTGACGTTTTTGTCTATTTTTTTACGTTTTCGTCCGTTTCATTACGTTTTTGTCCGTATTTTTACGTTTTCGTCTATTTTTTTACGTTTTCATCCGTTTTTTTACGATTTCATCCGTTTTTTTTAAGTTTTCGTCCGTTTCTTTACGTTTTGCTCTGTATTTTTACGTTTTCGTTTGTTTTTTTTAAGTTTTCATCTATTTTTTTTTTTATGTTTTCGTCTGTTTTTTTTTACGTTTTCATCTATTATTTTACGCTTTAGTCCGGTTTATTACGTTTTCGTCCATTTTTTTACGATTTCATCAGCTTTTTTATGTTTTCGTTCGTTTTCTTATGTTTTCGTCTGTTTTCTTACTGTTTTTTTCTTTTATTTTTTCGTTTTCGTCAATTTTTTTATGTTTTTGTCCGTTTATTATGTTCCCCTCCGTATTTTTACGTTTTTGTCTGTTTTTTACATTTTCATCTATTATTTTACGCTTTAGTCCGGTTTCTTACGTTTTCGTCCATTCCTTCACACAATGATATAAAAATAACTGCCTTCTTCACTGCTAGTTCCTTGTTCTTCTTGTTTTTCATTGCCATTCATCCTAACACCAAACCTGCCCATTCCTTGCTCTGATTGTCCATCCCTAACTGCTCCATCCTGCAAGTCTTGTGAGTTCCTTTGTTCTGCAGTCCTACTACTTTCTCCTACTTCTTTGTAAAAAAATGGATGAAATTGTAAAAACGGATGGAACATACATAAAAAAACGGATGAAATTGTAAAAAAAAACTGATAAAAACATAAAAAACCAGACAAAAACGTAAAAATGCAGACGGGAACATAATGAAACAGACAAAAACATAAAAAAAATAGACGAAAATGTAAAAATAAAAGAAAAAAACAGTAAGAAAACAGACGAAAACATAAGAAAATTAACGAAAACGTAAAAAAAACTAATGAAATCGTAAAAAAATAGACGAAAACGTAATAAACCGGACTAAAGTGTAAAATAATAGATGAAAACGTAAAAAAACAAACGAAAACGTAAAAAAATTGACGAAAACATAAAAAAATAGATGAAAACGTAAAAAAAATAGACGAAAACGTAAAAATACGGAGCAAAACGTAAAGAAATGGATGAAAACTTAAAAAAAAACGGATGAAATCGTAAAAAAACAGACGAAAACGTAAAAAAATAGACAAAAACGTAAAAATACGGACAAAAACGTAATGAAATGGACGAAAACATAAAAAACGGACGAAATTGTAAAAAAAAACAGACGAAAACATCAATAAACAGACGAAAAGGTAAAAAAAAAAGACAGAGTAAACCATAAAAAACAGACGAAAACACGCGAAAACAGACGAAAACGCGTAAAAACGGATGAAAACGTAAAAGGGACGAAAGAAGGATGCACGCTGCAATGGTCATGGACCACAGGGGCTAAATGTGTAACTTCTAACAGAATTATTTAACGCCAGTTAAAACCAGGGACCAAAATGATGAAAACTTTTGCTCCACAGTAACTATTTTTGCAATTAGCCAAACACAGTGACTCTTTTTGCAATCTCAAGAAACCACAGGGACCATTTTTGCATTTACTCTAATTAAAAACATTACATAAATTTAAACAAAATTAAAAAACCTTAAACTAATAACCCAAATTATATTTTTTCTTGATTTTTTGCTTAATCTCCAACATCTTTCGTTGTTGCACTTCAGGAAAAGTCTCATCGATGCGTGAATTATAGAACATGATGTCTTTGTCCATTTTCTTTTCTCGTTGAAACTGAAGCAGTTCATGTTGCAGTGCAAGTTCTTCTCTCTTTCCAATTCCACTTGCTCTCGACATGCTTGTTCTTGGATTTCCAATTGTTGATTCTTCAACACTATATAAGAATCATGCACTTCCTTCTTTTTGCCTCAACTAGCCGATTTGATGCTTTTCCATTTATAGGTTATCATATCAACAAGACCAAGTGTAACAGTTGAAGATTCTGAAGGCACGGAGGTGGATGACCCTTTCTTCTTAGCTCTATCCCGACTCATTGGTCGCACTTCCCGAACCTCTTCCTCAAAATCATCTACTTCTTCGTTCAGATTCAAACCACCATGTGCTGAGTCGATGTATCGTGTGAGGTGGTTTCAGATGTCTTGGATTTTTTGAGAGATTTGTGATTTATAAAATTTTGGCATCTCAACATCTTTCTAATTACTATGGTCCTTCAAAGGTCTCAAACACATAGTCATTGTGATGTTCTGAGTGTACGTCGCATAATACTTCTTACACGTTTGTTCATACACATTTAGGTCACATGCGCCACTCTCGTTCCTCTGTTTTACAATATTGTAAATGGCACAACGTTGAGCAATTTTAGGATGGAGCATGTTTTTCCATTTCGTGTTGATGGCATCATATCCTCTTGTCGATTCCCCAATTTCATTCTCAAAGTAAGTCACCACCTCCCCCTAAACCCCATAGTCTTTTGAGCGTACCTTTGACGTTGTTTTCCAACGTGTTGATCCACTTCTTACACAATTCTAGCTCTTCCGTCAGGGTCCATGGTTTTGCCAATCTAGATTCTAGACTTCTTGGCTTTTTTACATCGTTTTGTAGTCTTCTTAGCTTTGACGGGCGCCACCTCTTCAACGGGAGAGTCGTTTTCAACGGGTTCTGATGGACCTTGACCCATAGAATAATCTTGACGATCACCCTAACCTTGCCCGTTGGATAATCTTGACTATAAAAAAACGGATCCGTATGTACTTCAAGATTAAGAGGGTTAATCGGAGAAAATTGTTGAGAAGATTGAGGTTGGTCCATCGATTGGTTAAACAGTGGTGGTGAATCGAATTGCAGGCGATACATTTTATTTTGTTATTGTTGTTATTGTTGGTTATACGGAGGATGGAATGAATTATTTTGATAATATTGGTGTTATGGTTGTTGTGATTGATAATTTAAACTTGCAGATTGAAATTGAATAGGTGGTGAGAGACTGGATAAAAGAAAATTGGGATCCGATGTTAAGAACGTTATGTTGGCGTCATGATTTTGGGAGTTTTTTGGAGACATTTTATTTAGAGATGAGAAGATTACAGTAAACTGGTTTGAAATTGTGTATAAAATGGTGAAGTGAACGTATTTATAATGTTCAAGTGGTAAAGTTTTTAATTTTTTTTTAATAAACACTCAAACGATACAAAATGAGCCGTTGGAGTTTGTTTTGTTTGTAAGTGAATCGGTCGGGTTAGTCGGTTGCAGTAGAGTGTGGCGACGCGTCCGGTACCCGATCAGTCGAAGGTCGACCGACACACTAAAGTACTACACCCATCGTTAGACACTTATTTCAATTATCATTTTACAATGTCCTGTAAGATTTAATCTATTGAACTCCTATTGCACATGCTCTGAATGATTCGCCTGCACGTACAAAGGTTATGCAAATTATACAAAGACAAAAAATACACTTACTATTTTTTACATTTAAAAGATTCTAAGTACACAAATAGACATGTCAATCTTTTTCTCATCTTTATAACATCTTTTTTTGTTTTTGAATCACAAATCTATTCACAATGTCACATTTAAACACAATAGCACACCAAATATCCAACTTCAAACACTTAACACAGCTTCATGCACAAATCATTCATCATTCAGTAAACCAAAATAACTACTGGGCATCCCTCCTCATCAGCCACTGCACGCGCATTCGCGCCCCATCATCATACACTCGCCTCATTTTCGACACGTTACACCAACCCAATGTCTATGCATTCACCAACATGCTTAAGTTTTACTCCAACATAGGATCACATGACAAAGTGATCACCCTTTTTTATAGTATGCGTGTTTCGGGTATTTTACCTGATGCATTTGTGTTTCCTATAGTTATCAAAGCGTTGGGGACAAAGGGGGTTTGGTTACATGGCCATGTGGTGAAAATGGGACATGCGGGTGATTGTTTTGTGCGTAACGCTGTTATGGATATGTACGCTAGGTATGGGCCGATTGAATTTGCGCGTAGATTGTTTGATGAAATGTCTGAGAGAATGGTTGCGGATTGGAATTGTATGATTTCTGGGTATTGGAGATGGGGGGATGAGGTTGAAGCTGGTAAGTTGTTTGGTTTGATGGATGTGAGGAATGTGATAACGTGGACTGCGATGGTTACTGGATATTCTAAGAGGGGAGATTTGGTTAGTGCAAGGAGGTATTTTGATCAAATGCCGGAGAAAAATGTGGTGTCTTGGAATGCAATGTTGTCTGGATATGCGCAGAATGGGTTTGCTGAAGAGGGTTTAGAGCTGTTTAATGAGATGGTTAGTGTCGGTGTTCAACCTGATGAGACGACATGGGTTGCTGTTATTTCTTCGTGTTCAGATCGTGCTGATCCTAAACTTGCGAATTCACTTGTGAATATGCTAAAAGAGAAGAATGTTAGACTGAATGGGTTTGTTAAGACTGCGTTACTTGATATGTATGCTAAGTGTGGGAATCTTGCAGCTGCTAGAAAGACGTTTGATGAGTTGGGTACGTTTAGAAATGTTGTTGCATGGAATGCAATGATTTCTGCATATACGAGGGTTGGTGATTTGAAATCCTCCAGAGAGTTATTTGATCGGATGCCTGGAAAGAATGTAGTATCATGGAATTCGATGATTGCTGGTTATGCTCAGAATGGGGAATCAGCAATGGCAATCGAGGTCTTCAAAGAGATGATAATTTCGAAAGACATGAAACCAGATGAAGTTACTATGGTAAGTGTGATATCAGCATGTGGTCATCTTGGGGCTTTGGAGTTGGGGAATTGGGCTTTAAACTATGCCCGTAAAAAACAAATCACAATGAGCATTTCTGGTTATAATGCTATGATCTTTATGTACTCCAAATGTGGAAGCATGAAGGATGCCGAAAGGGTTTTTCATGAAATGGAAAGAAAAGACGTTATTTCCTTTAACACTTTGATTACAGGATTTGCAGCTCATGGTGACGGCTTATCAGCCGTTAATCTTATGTGGCAGATGAAAGAATATGGTTTTCAGCCCGATCGAATAACATATATTAGTGTGCTAACAGCCTGTAGTCATGCAGGACTATTACAAGAGGGTAAGAAAGTTTTTGAATCCATCAGTGCCCCGGATGTAGATCACTATGCTTGCATGATTGACTTATTAGGTCGAGTGGGTAAGCTAGATGAAGCAAAAAGATTGATTGAAAAAATGCCAATGGCTCCACACGCTGGTGTCTATGGTGCACTCTTAAACGCAAGCCGAATCCGTAAAAGAATTGATCTTGGTGAATATGCAGCAAAGGAGCTTTTCAAAATTGAACCAGAAAATTCGGGAAATTATGTGTTGCTTTCAAATATGTATGCTTCAATGGGGAGATGGAGTGACGTTGAGAGGATTAGAGGGGAAATGAAAATAGGAGGAGTAATGAAAACTACTGGATGGAGTTATGTGGAATATAACGGGAAGTTACACAAGTTTATTGTGGGTGATACATCACATGAAAGATCGAAAGATATATACAAATTTTTGATGGAATTAAGAAAGAAAATGAAGTTAGCTGGATATATGGCAGATAAGGAGAGTGTACTCAGAGACGTTGAGGAGGAAGAAAAGGAAGAAATGGTGGGAACTCATAGCGAGAAGCTAGCGGTTTGTTTTGGTCTTCTTGTTAGTGAACCAGGGGCTGTTATTCGAGTGGTGAAAAACTTAAGGGTGTGTTGGGATTGTCATGAGGCTATGAAGATCATCTCGAAGTTGGAGGGTAGAGAGATTATTGTGAGGGATAATAACAGATTCCATTCTTTTCATGGTGGTTTATGTTCTTGCAAGGATTATTGGTAGGTTCATCGATATCATGTGCGTTGGAGATTCCAGAAAGTACTACTCGAGCGAAGACGATTGGATTTTTCAAAGAATGAGTGGAGTTAACAATATGACACTATGACAATTTTATCAATTTTAAGCTCATAAAGATGTTCTGATGGTGATCATGGATTTAGAAGGTACGTTGATGATACAAAACGGATGGATTCTATACAGAGCACTTAGCAGACCCGTATATAAAACTGTGGGAGCATGGCAAGCAGACCACAAGGAATCCCAACTTAAGAAGGTCATAACATTTATCATAAGCAGCCGGTAATCCACCCGAGGCTTGCAACTACTCAGAAGTATAACTTTTTGGAACTCATTATGTACTCCTTGATACATACTTCGGAACAATATATTTACCTTTCCAAAAAATGGGAAGAAGATGCTTCAAGATATTAAACCAATGCGTGCCTGCAAACACAAATGCCGCCCTGAAAATCCTCGGCTCACGATGTCCATTTTTGCTGTGATCCCCACAAGAATTTAGCGTATTTTTACATGTATGCATCAGATTATATTTACATATACTATTGTAACAACCTTTAAATGGCTTACAATGCCAGATTTTGTTTTTAGACGGTCCGTTATAGCTGCTGGCCTGCTGCATAATAGTTAATTAATGGGTGCTCCAGCCTTTATACCATCAGGAATTAAAGCTCAATCTGTTCGAGCTCCACTTTTGTGTGCTTTCGTATATTGTTTCTAATAGTATGGCACATGATGATTCTTAATTAGAACAAAGGGATGAGGAACATCCCTGCGTGGGTGTCCCATGTGATGCTCTATGCACAACAAGAACACTACTCCGCCACCCTTCAATTGAGGGTAGAAAGATTGAAGGGGGATGAGAAATGATGTGGCATATACATTCAGGAATGTGAGTGAAACCATTCCCCACGCACTATGAGGAGCATTACATATGTATGATTCAATAGTGCGATGCTACATTATCGTCACATCACTTTTCCTTCTTGATCACTGTCTGACCAATTTCTCCTTATGTTTTCATTGTGATCACTTTTCCACTTTTTTCACCACTTTCTCCTTCTTATGTCCTGCCACTACTCATTGTTACAACGGCGAAGCCTCCCAAGAATGAAACAACCGATCACCCGATATGTTGTTGAATAAGGACGACTAACTACACACCATATGCTCCAGTGAATCTTCGCAAAAGACATTCATATTACAGACCAAATCCATAATCCATTATAAACACAAAAACAAAGACCAACAAATATAATTCTGAAAAGACAAATATAGACCTACTCAACTAATGATATGACATCTGACATATTCACTTTCTCACTTTTCATCATTTCCATTAGTTATGCAAGGCTTCTTTGTTTTACTCTTGAGTAGGACCGGAAACGAGCCGAGCCCGAGCCTGCCAGAGCTCGAGCTCGATTCGTTTATAATATAAGCTTGAGCTCGGGTTCGTTTAGGCTCGGCTTGTTCAAGCTTTTAACCGATCTGATTCTGATCCCAACCTTTCCACGAGCGGCTCGGCTCTTTTCTAGACATCCTCTTAAAGCCTATTATTAGGTCTATCCCAATTTTTTTTTTGAACTTAAATCATTTCGCAATTAAGTAGTAGAAATTTACATCATACTTACAACTTAACAAACCAGAAGGCACCAAAATGTAACTATATAAACCTGAAACATAAACCTTGTTCCTTCCTTGTTCACTTGCTGCTGGTCTCAAAAATCTTTAACCGATTGCCAACCGCCTCTACATACTTACACTTTATTATATAAACCCATCACACCCAAAAGGTAATGGCTTTTCCAAACTTTTAATAAAATTTTCAAACTTTATACAATTCCCTGTAGTTAATGATTATAGCTAACCATTGTCAGTGTTGGTTTATGTACCTTTCATATTGGATTGTATTTGTTTAAATGCGTGGTTGATTGGTATTGGGGGGGGGGGGGGGGGTGGTTCGGCTTAAATAGCCTGCTTACGGCTTATTTGGTTTTGGGCGTATGTTTCATAAGCTCACTTATTGTGGCTTATTTTGAAACTTTTCGGCTTATATAACCTTTATATGACATAATAAACTTGTATAAGCCGAAAACTTTCAAAATAAGGCCCAAGCCAAATAAGCAGTAAGCCAACTATATAAGCCGAAACAAACACCCCCTTGGTATTATTGTTGGTTAAAAAGTTGGATTTTATTTTGTTCATTGTGTGATTGGAAGGACACCAGGTGTTTGACGTAATGCCTGTGAGAAATGGTGGTTTGCATACACCTTTTAGTTTTTAATTTATTCAAATATGAGTTGTGGGTACTTTTATAAATGTGAATATTCGGGGAAAGTACTCTCCTTTAGCCAATTACCAGAAATGAATATATGAAGTTAAGTTTTCTTTTGTTAATGTGATCGTAGTTGTTCGAGTATCATTGTACTTTATAAGAAACTAAAATGTATAAAGTTAGTTAGGCCTAATGTTTTATAGTTTCTAATTATTCTTCTTTTAAATTGTCTGTAGGCGCAGAGTAGAATAGATTTTGCGAGTTAAACCACATGCGGTGTTTGTTAGTGAATAGAAGCAAGTCTTTATGTGATGTCTCTTGCATGTGTTCGTGCTCTTTCACGTCGGAAGACCTTCTGCAACATTCGTATAGCTAGTATTATACAAAGGAATTTGATCCATCACTGCGTCAAAAATGATACTTCACAGTACACTAAAGGTGAACATATATAATGCATTTGACTTTTGTGGATCTCTTAAATTAGTGAAAGAAATTATCCTAGCATGCTAATATTCTTTTTATTTGCTAGGATCACTGCTTGGTGATAAATGCTTACCTGAAGGTGGCAGTGGAAAAACCTTTTTAGGTTCACGCATTCAGTATTATAAGTTTGAAAATAGAAGTTGGTGCTCTACAGTTCCGACCCAGGATGATGTAAGTGATGATAGGAAAGACTCTGGTGCTAATGTCAGTGGCTACCAGTTATCTGGAGCTAAGTTTGAGACTGGAGAACCAGTTGACTTCAGCAAAGTAGAGACCCGTTTGCTTCCAACTGTACTTCTTATTGGCCGCCCCAATGTTGGCAAGTCTGCATTATTTAATCGGTAAGCTATTGTTATATACGTGTTCTCAATACTTCAAATTGGGTATGGGTCGAAACGGCTGGGCTGACCCGAAGCAATGTTTGTTTTAAAGTTTTCAATTTCGTGTTGAATTGTTAATGTGTCAAACATTTTAATAAAATTTACATTATCCCAATAACATATAAACAAAATGCCCTGTGTTTGTTTGTCATAAATTCCTTTTTTATACTTAATTTCATTTTGTTGTTGGTTGTGATTGGCAATTTGGCATTGTAGCTTGATTAGAAGAAGAGAGGCTCTTGTGTACAACACCCCTAATGATCACGTAACCAGAGACATACGCGAAGGAATTGCTAAATTAGGTGATTTGCGGTTTAAAGTGTTGGATTCAGCTGGATTAGAGGCCGAAGCTTCATCTGGTTCTGTTCTTGGGAGGACTGCAGAAATGACAGCTAAAGTCTTGAGGATGTCCAATTTTGCACTATTTCTGGTAGATGCAAGGTTAGTTTCATGAGTTGTGTATGCTCATATTTGGTACATCTACTTGTTTTTGTACACTGCAAGATAATAAATCTAGGGGGTGGTTGCTAACATATTGTGCTCTACGGGTTTGCCAAACCCATTTAGCGACCCCCCCGTCCTCTCTGGCGTGGGAAAATAAAATTCTATTTTGCATCACTGCTTGTTTTTTTTGAAAATTGCTATTAATAGCTGACAGTTTGTTATATCTTGGCTAGAGATGGATTGCAGCCAATGGATCTGGATGTTGGAAAGTGGCTTCGCAAGCATGCTCCTGGAATCAAGATTATCATGGTAATGAATAAAGCTGAATTGCTTGATGATGGTATTGGTTCAGTTGCTGCTGCTGCTGGTGAAGCGCGTACTTTGGGATTTGGAGATCCTATTGCTCTCTCAGCTGAGACCGGTTTGGGTATGAATGATCTATACGAAGTGCTTAGGCCACTGCTTGAGGAACGCATGCTGCAGATTGTAAATGGTAAGAGTAGACATTTTCCCTTAACTTTGGAAAGTTACAGTTGTACCCTCAAAGTTATCTTGCCTTTCAATCAGCTCATTTATTATACCACCCTATATCCCAATTCCCACATATGTCGCATGTGAGACTTGACCAATCTTGGTTGATGGACCACACACATACCGCTAGGCCAAAGGCCTTCTGATTTCAATCAAGTCATTTGAGCTCTGCCTTACTCTTTTGGCCCATAAACTCTCTTTTACATATCTTTTAGCCCTGAAAATGTTAGATTTTTTGCCGTGAGCTTCTTTCCACTAACGTTCTAGTGGCTGCTTCAGATGATGGAATATCTCATTATCTTTTGCCCTGATTGTTCTTGAAATAGTGTATCTTGTCTGTTGTACTAAAGAATATCCAAATGACTTATGAAATCTGATTTCTGTGCTTTCTTGTATATATAAAAAAAGAATGGTGAGGATCACATTGTAATCAAGAAATTGCTGTATTTTTTGATGCTCATTTTGGTGACAGTAATTTCCAATGGGGTTTATTAAATAGAAAATTAATATGAAATACAATATTTAGGTTACAAGTTAATGTAGCTCTCGCTCGTCTTTGATGCTTTGAGTACTTTTCTTTGCTCTATTGTTACTGGTCCTATATTGTTCTAATAGTTTTGTGAATCCGAACCTTGAGAATGATCTTGTTGAACTCTTAGATACTCCATTCGTCTGAAAATATTTATATGTTCAATAACTACAGAAAAAAGTGTTAGCTGATTGCCTGAAGCAAAACAAGTGAACCACAATATCAAACACCGCTAGTGTAGAATGGGGACTAGTATTAAGATTGGGTTTTAATGATGCTTCTCTTACACAGTAATAAGTAGGGCTTCATTTATTTAAGGTGTTTCATTTGTTTTACACACTAGCCCATGTTTACATTACATTAAACATGCTTCTTCTGTAACAATGCTAAAGAATCCATGTAATGTTTGTAAATTAGAACTTCCACTTGTGATGTTAGTCTTCCTTAATCCTTAGTCTAGTGCTTTTTTGACCGAAGATCCACGTTTCAGAATGCCATGTTTCAAAAATTTGGAACTTTCTTTAGTTTTTTCCTAAAGTTGAAATGGTGTCCATTAGATGATTCACGGCCATAAATTGAATCTAGATCAATGTTTCTGCTGTTTGACAACACTTAAGAATGATTTACAGTTGCTTTTAGTAAGTTGATGCTATGATGAGACTTTGTACCTATGCCATCATCAGAATGGAATGGCTAAAAGAGCTTAAGATGAGGCCGCCAATTTGAAATTATCAATGTCGCTCTTTGGGTTGGCAGAGATACTATAGTTCGAATCCTAATCGTTGTAGGGTGAAAACATTTTTATTTATTTATTAGGGAAATATTGCTATTTATGTGGGATATATCAGACAGGAGATAAATGTACTTCGGTTGAGCGATGAAATGAAATATAGGTTAACTATGTTTATTGCTCTATTAGGACTGAACTGGATGTAGCAAGTGAATGACCTTTTACCTTATAATCATCTAAGCGTGAATTATCAGCTGTTCATTTCAGTATATAAAACGAAATTTATCTGAACATATAAGATAAATGATATTACATGATATAATTTTTGTACAATTACTTATTGGGGAATTTCTTTCCAATTAAAGATAAGTTGATTGATGAACACAAGTTAGTTTTGGATTGTCTGAACTACAAATGTGCTATTGATGATTCTATGTTTTTCAACTTAGAACCTGCTAATGAAACTACTGAAGACGGTGAATCTTGTGAGGAAGAGGACTCGAAGCTACCACTGCAGTTAGCATTTGTAGGACGACCTAATGTTGGGAAGTCAACCTTGTTGAATGCACTTCTGCAGGAAGATCGTGTTTTGGTGGGTCCCGAGGCTGGTCTAACAAGAGATTCCGTTAGAGTTGAATTTGAATTTGAAGGAAGGACGGTATACCTGGTATACTCTATTTTTACACTTTAATGTTCTTATCATATTACTGTTCTAATGATGGTTCATGTTAACACATTACCTAAGAAAATGTTTTTTTTTAAGACAACTTATTGTAGTACACTACTACGTGAACTTAGTATTTTATTTATTCCAAGTTACATTTATATTTACCATTTGAATGATTTTTATTTTATTTTTTATTTTTATTTAAATAATGATAGATCACTCGTTGGTTAGCTGTTATTTTTCTAGCCATAAATTCAATTATCATATGTAAATTGTAATCACAGTGTATGAATAAATGATGTGGTTGTTTAGGTGGACACAGCAGGGTGGTTGCAGAGGACTAAGTCAGAGAAAGGAGCGTCATCTTTGAGCATTGTGCAGTCAAAGAAAAACCTGATGAGGGCTCATGTGGTTGCTTTAGTCCTTGACGGTGAAGAGGTGGGTCAAACATAACTAAGTACTTACCTTCCTAAAAAAATAATAGAGTAAATACTAATTATAAAATTGTGAAAGTAATATAAAAAAATAATATACATAAGTGCCCCCCCCCCCCCCCCCCCCATGTCACCTTGTAAGATACGACTTACTGGACTAAATGATACCTTCTAGTTTTATCTATTTACTTTTGAATGGGTCAATTCAGCTAAAATGGAACTGGCTAAATGGGTCGATAGGCACTCATGGTATACTTTTAGTACATAAAACATCATGAAGCATTCTATCTAATGGAATTAGATTATTATTGAAATAAAGGTAATATTTATAATCGTATGTGGCACACCAGTTATTCATTGTTTGTATTTAATCTACAAAGTTTGGACAAAATCACAAAATTTTCTTGGTTCAACCCAACCCTACCCATTTTTTTAACACCTACCAGAAAATTACCCATTTTGACATGTTATCCAACCTTCCCATACTGTCACTCTACTCTCTCCTAACCTTCTATATAGTTCAATGGCGGAGTTTGAATGTTTCCACAGGGAGGGTCGAAGTGTAATTTCTGTAATTTAGGAGGGCCAAACTATACGAGTCTGTTTCCACACGGATACCTCTCTCTAGGCCTAACTATGCTCTGCCCATGATGTAGATAGATTAAAAACTTGTAGTGTAGTACTGCTTGGAAGTTCGATTTGTATCTCATTGCAATTCACTTTGATTCAATCTACTTATACAAGGATCATGTGAAAGTGCCAATATCTCTAAAATATCTGTTTGCAATGGAATGTCAACTAGGTTTCAAAAGCTAGGAAAAGCCTGACAAGTGATGAAGTAGTGATAGCAAGACGAGCTATAGAAGAAGGGAGGGGCTTGGTTGTGATTGTGAATAAAATGGATCTTCTCAAAGACAAATTGTATGATCGGGTCATCAAAGCTGTCCCTGAAGAAATTCAGTCAATCATTCCCCAGGTCTGTTAATCTTTACGATTTAAGTCACACTGTAAGTTTCCTTTCACCACCCACAGAGTTGTATATAATCTAGAATAGTTTTCTTTATATACAGACCGGATTTGTAGCATTATCTTAGTGATATGTTTATTATTTTAGTAACTCCAATTTAACAGATTGGACCTTGTCATGCTTAGTTATTCTGCATTGCTTCTTCTTCTTCTGATTTTACTTTACATGAGAACTTGGGAAAATTTTGAACCAAATGTTTATAGGAGATTATTTGTCAAATACTCAAATATCAGATGTTTTATGCTTAGATGTGAATTTGAAGGTTTTTATATAGTACCACTTAGATGGCGTAAGGTTTTTATCGTCACGGGGTTTTAAATTAAGCTCTACTGAGATTCTACTGCATAAATTCAGCTCTAACTTTTATTCTTTGGATTATCTTACAATATTATTATTCCCATATATAAATCAAGAAATGTCAACATTAGTTAGATACTTATATGGAACATTTATTGTTTGTTCCAAAAAGCTGCTGCAGAGGTTTAGACTTTCAGTTTGGTGAACTGTGGAAAGGCATACATTATTTATTTTCGCAAAAGATTTCAAATTTAATATTGGATATTATGTAACATATTAACATCTATAGGGAGGTTATAAGCACACCACAATCATGCATATATGATTGTGTACCATGTGCGTTGATGAAGTGATTTTTGCTTTGCACATCATTTTCTCTAGTATGCGTATACCTCCCTTAAACTTAGTCAACCATAAAACAGGGATACAAAATATTCTTCCCATCTATAACTACTATATCAATTATGAAAAAATCATATAAGTGCGTTCATACTCTAGTATTTGTATCTATAAAAATGATAAATCATAAATTTTGGACCAAATGATATTAAAATGCATGTGGATTTATTTATTTATTTATTTTTTAATTTGGTATACGTAGTGAAGGCTGTTTATCTTCCTTGCTATGAATTACTTAATCCCTAGTTAACAATAGTCGTTGTTGACAGGTGACAGGAATACCCATTGTTTTTGTTTCGGCGCTGGAGGGAAAAGGCAGAATAGATGTGATGCATCATGTCGTTGAGACCTACAAAAAGTGGTGCTTGAGATTATCAACAGCCCGCCTTAACCGTTGGCTACTTAAGGTTAATCGCACTCCTACTATATGTAGCAATTGTTTCATTTTCAAGATTCCATCTCTGCCAATTCCAATACTCGGATATACTCGAGTTTCGAACCCTAGAATGAAAAAAAGTACGAAATATAGATTTAGTGCATATGGTTATATCGGTAATCTATTGTATGTATCATGTAACAGTAAACATAATCATCTCGCTGAAGTTTGTACCTTAGGTGGAAAAACATGTGGGTTGGGTGGCCGGTAAAAATGTGTTCGGATTAATATGGGTTGGGCCGACCCACCTACAGTTTTCTTTTTTTTTTTTTTTTTTTTTTTTTTTTTTTTTAATCTATTTTTTGTATTTTGAATTAATAAAGTTATAATTTGATTGCTAAATGTATGGTAAAAATGGGTTCGGGACAATATTTTTTGTATAATATTAAAGTTAAATTTACTAAATTAAAGTTAAAAATCTGATTAGAAAAACAATTTAGTTTTGACCCATTTAACACGTCCTGGGGCCGTTCTTTCCTATAGTTTGACCCATTTAACATGTCCATTTGAGCCGTTCTTTCCTATTTATTACTCTGTACTCACTCATTCTTAATAATTACAATCTGGGATCGATTCGTACTATATACATTGGTTGAAATACCGACCTGTTGGCTTGACCCGAAACACATTTATCCAAAAAAAAGTTCCATTTTTGTTTGATTTTTTTATTTTTTTTTTATTATTATTTTTTCCTGATTAATTAGTTAGTCTTATATGATTTCAAAAATTATTTCCCTTAAAATAATCTTATGTTTTTTCAAAAAGAGGGTTTATGCGTGGTTTATAAACTTTGGGTGACTTTTGACTAGCCTAACCCATTTGACTTGTTTTTTCAGATAATCTTATATTAGACATGTCAATTTTAATCTTCTGATTTTATTTATTTATTTATTTATTTTTGTTTGTTATCTATGCATAATTCCAGGTTATGAGCAGGCATTCTGGAAGGATCTAGCATCTCAGCCTAAGGTCAAGTATTTCACTCAAGTCAAAGCCCGACCACCCACTTTTGTTGCGTTTGTTAAGGAAAAAAAGGGACTTTCAGACACAGACTTGAGGTTCCTAACAAGATCTTTGAAGGAAGACTTTGATATGGGTGGCATCCCTGTTCGTATAATGCAGCGTAAAGAGGAAAACAAGATAGGAATAAAAGTGGCAATAAGTAATAGTAATACCAAGGGCAGAAAGTTTGTTGGGAAACATATCACTGAGGAGACATCTGACAAGAGGACACTCACTGATGAAAAAACTTAAACTATGCAAAGGAATGTATCAATTACGAAGATCATGTACATTAGTGATACAAAAGCTGTTATGAATTATTAAGGGTTTGCTCTTTCTACATCTCCTTTAGGTATTCATAACATGTTTTTAACAAAAATATGCACTAATAGTGGGTTATGATGGGGATATTGCTGATATCCACTTCAAGAAATGAATTTAGGAAATTGTTCCAATTCATTTGCTTGTCCCCTCTACGGACTGCGGCTCTGCCTGTGGTGTGTATGTTGTTTTTGCCATAGGAGTCAAGGGTCCTACTATTTATGTCCATTTACCACATCTCAAATTTGACGTATAGGCGTGTCGTGTTTTTTTACTTGCTCAAAATCATGATTACCAATGATTCATTTTTAAATCGGATCCGGTCATTATTTGATTAGTCCTGTGCGCGCTAGCTTGTTTCCTAGCAACTCTTTACTTATGGAGGTGATTTGCACACTTTGTTTTTGGATTTACATATTTTATTGTATAAATGTGTAAAACATAAAATGATTTGTCTAAAAAAAAAAAAAAAAAAAAAAAAAGTGTGCAAATGATTTGTCCTAATAAAAAAGAAAAGTGTTCAAAATTATTTTTTTTCCCATTTTTTTTTTCATATTTTACTCTGAAAAAACAAAACAAAAAATTCTTGTCATAGACCGGACTTATTTAAACTCATGTTTCTAGAAAACCCATCTAGACCCAGACCTGTATATACCCAAACTCATCTAGACTTGTGACCAAACGTCGACCCATCAAGTTCTATCGATCC